>CM033272.1:43086999-43818823 GCA_019343175.1 Oedothorax gibbosus | reverse complement strand
TAACACCATTCTGACGCCGAACAAAAAAAAAAGAAAACAAATAAATTCGACCGTAGCCTACAAGCGGCAAATCTTTAAATCCGGCCCTGAAAACAGGGTGTGTAATGCTTGACTTTTAGTTTCCACCAAATAAATATTTGATACGCTAGAATTCGGTTAAATTCGTACAAGGTTTTCAGAGACCAATAAGTCAACTTTAAGTTGGAATGTGTCAGTGGAAGATCAGTTATTCCGCTAGATTATTTTTTTATTTCTTGTTGACCGGATCCCTCCATTGAAGCCCATGTTAAAATGACCTTTATTATGTACCTTTTTCGCAGAATCTATTAGATACATTTTAATGAAATTTATACTAGTTATTAATAGGATGTTCAACTATACTTTATTGGGAGGCATTCTTAAATGTTTTGTTTAGTTTTTAAATTATAATTTTTAAAGTGAAACTACATATTTTTGACCTAAAAAAACATCAAAAATATTAAAAAGGAAAAAAAGTAAAGATAGTTATGCTCAATTCCCTCCTGCGAATTTTAGAAACCAACTCCTTAAATACGTATAAAAATTTTTAGGTTGATACTTATAGTAGATTCTGAGAAAAAGGTACAGGAACATTGAAAAAATAAGTTTTGAGATATACGCGTTTAAAGTAAACAATAGTGGTTTCTTACCTATGAAACATAAGGGGATTTTACCTAAACAGGATTTTTAAAAAAAACATATTAAAAATACTTCTGGTACTTGAAACTTTTAGTTTAAGATATCGTTGTAAAGCTAAGATTGCATAGTTTAAAAAACACTAAAAACATTGAAATGTCAGTTTTGAAAATTTTGAGGGGTCTGGCCCCCCCTAAAATCGAAAGAAAACGTTACGAGT
Organism: Oedothorax gibbosus; assembly: GCA_019343175.1. NCBI lineage: Eukaryota > Metazoa > Arthropoda > Arachnida > Araneae > Linyphiidae > Oedothorax > Oedothorax gibbosus. Next base: position 43,817,949 of record CM033272.1, on the reverse strand, counting down.
AAACAATATAGAAATTAGAAAAACTAGGTATAAGAATTTGTCACGAACTGAGAATAAACACTGTTCAATTTAACTCAATATCAAACAGTACCCCCCCCCCCCCCCCCAAAAAAAAAAAAAAAAAAAAAACTTCTTCATATTACGAAATTTAAGACAAAAAACGATTTTCCCTCTCATACATGAAAAAAAATCTTAATTTCTCTATTTTTTCCCCTAGTTTAAGAGGGGAAAAAAACCGGTCGCAATATTATTCCTCAAATGTCGTTGTTTGTGTGATTCCCGAGTGCCAAAAGAATGAGAATTCGCCATAAAAAGCTAACGATTGAGGAGACATCTGGGGACAATGGGGGCTTAGAAGGCAATCCCACTTATGAAAATTATGGGGTCCCGATTGTTTGTTTTGTTTGTATTATCGCCGCACTAGAGCTACACTAAACGAGAGCTATTGGCGACGGGCGTTTCATTTAGAACCACAGTCAAGTGACGAGCCGACACCTGAGTTGGCACCCAACGCAACCGTTAAGGGCGACATCGTACGCAGCGTTGGGACTTTGGAGCATATTTAACGTGCACTTTCTCGATACGGGGTATCATTCGTCGGACATGTATGAGGACTCGAAGACCAAATAGGGTTGTGTAACACTACACGATTTTCAATTACTACTTAATCAATTCGTTTTAAGGTAATTTTATATACCCTATAACGGAATTGCAACAACTTAGAAAGTTACAAATGCGGAGTCCGTAGCCCTTTTTGTTTGAACTGTAGAGTGGTTTCAGACAGACAAACGGACCAATGTTCAAAAACAAACTTTTTCGTAATCAGCACCCTCGTAAACGTGGAAACGACGCCAAATATCCCTTTCGACATTTTTGACTCCATCGCCAGACTTTTATTACCTTTTCTTTCATATTTGGTAACTGAAAGTAAAATTGCCAGAAGGAAACATTATTTTTAAAAAATAGAATTTTTTTATGTTGTTGTTTGTTGTTGTTGGTGTCTTGTCTATGGATAGGTTGAGGTATTAGATGTGACCGTGTGTGTTCCACACAGCCTCAGCAATCTGAAGGCAGTTTTGGGAGTAAAGGTCATCTAGCGGAGAGTCACTAATCTGTTGCATTTTTGCAAGGATGGCTGGACATGAGAAAATGTGTGTTGGACTTAGTTCGAGGCAGATTTTGCAGGGGGGGTACTTTCTGGAGCCGTCTGGCTGGATATTATTCCCCCCAGATGTCCAGTTCTCAGTCTAGTTAAGAACTAGTCAGTCTAGTTCGACCAAATATCCCTTTCGGATTTTTTCTCATTTGATGTCCGACACGTGTACCAAATTCGAAGCTCTTTTATTCGAGCTGGTTCAGACAGTAGCAATGTTCAAAAAACAGTTTTCCAGAATCAGGACACCCCAAAACAGAAAAGCAGAAAGTAACTGTGTACAGGGTTCCATACTCTATCTATGGAGCCGCGGTAGCTCAGTCGTGTGAAGCGTCGTGCTCGCATCGGAAGGGTTGTGGGTTCTGTCCTCGGCGGTGCTCGCAATTCTGATGGTTGCTGGGTCGGCGCTGGTATTCGACTAAAGACCGCCGTGTTGCTAATGGTGGCTGGGGCACGTTAAATATGTCGTGGTCACAAAGTCCTCCATGTTCCCCATACTAAATTAATACCTCTGGGGTACCAGATCAGGGGGTTATCGGCCTTTGATCTGGATCAAAATTCCGAAATGTGAGTGAGAATGGATGTGTGAAAGGGACCTTCCTGTAAAACGGATGTGTCATGCTGCGAGCAAAAGTCGGACTTCCTCCCTTGTGGCGCTCAATAAAAAACGGAAGCCGCCCCACTTCGCCTTAAAATCGGGTAGTTCTCTACTCCGGGCTCGGTTACCGAGTGGCATTAGAAACAACAACAACAGGAGTTTCTAAGGAAGTTTAAGGAGTTTATCAGGAGTACAGCAATGGAAATTCAGGATGTAACGAGGAATAAAAGTAAATATGTTTGTCGATTATCGTATTAGTCCAGTGACTTCCCTGTACTTCAAATGATGAAACAGGAGGGGGGGGGGAATCTTCTAAAGAGTTGTGCGGTGCATTATGGGACATTTAACTAGTATCACGAAGTCCGAACGATATTTTTTTACAGAGCATGCACAGTAGACTTATTCTCAAGAAAATAAACGGAGAAAAACGATAGCGTCATCACATTTTATTTTTTAGGAGAGGGGGAAAAAATTCAGGAGTTAAGACACAAAATTTCAGGAGTTATAAGGTCCCCTTAGGAAAAAATAATGAAATTCAGGAGTTAAGACACAAAATTTCAGGAGTTATAAGGTCCCCTTAGGAAAAAATAATGAAATTCAGGAGTTAAGACACAAAATTTCAGGAGTTATAAGGGCCCCTTAGGAAAAAATAATGAAATTCAGGAGTTAAGACACAAAATTTCAGGAGTTATAAGGGCCCCTTAGGAAAAAATAATGAAATTCAGGAGTTAAGACACAAAATTTCAGGAGTTATAAGGGCCCCTTAGGAAAAAATAATGAAATTCAGGAGTTTTTCAGGAATTTCAGGGAGTGTACGAACCCTGGAATCAGACACCCCAAAACAGAAAAGAAGGAAGTAACTGTGTAGTCGAAAACACAAAATCTCGATTTCGGATTGTCAATCCCATCTCAAAACTTCCATTACCTCCGTTCCAAAACTCCATTCATTGAAAGTAAAAAGAATTTTTAAAATAGGACGCGGTTAGAAAAGAAGTTATGTTGGTATGTGCGGAGGAAAGAATCTCAATAAGTAGTGGGACTCGCAGTTGAACTCCACCGCAGAAATCAATAGAGTGACTGGATTTCGTCACACGACTAGAGAGTGAGACCCCGAAAAAATCGAAACTAAAAAATCGTTTACAGTAACAAAAAAATATAGAAGACCGCTGGAGGATCCGATATTTTCTTTAATCTAATAACATTTTCGAGAAAAAATAGCCTTTGGTGGTTGTTTTTAGAGTGTGAAAAGGTTGTGTGGGAATGTTTAAAGCAGGGATTGGAGTAACGCGTTACTTGTAACGCCGTTACTTGTAACAGTTACTTTTTTTAGGTAACGTCGGGTAACGCCGTTACATTTTTCAGAAAGTAACTGTAACTTAGTTACTTTTAGCGGTAACGAAGTAACGAAAAATTGCGTTACTTTTCCGTTACTTTCCGAAGGCTGTCTGATGCTTATTTATAAATTCCACTCCTAAGAGAGAAGAGAACATTTGGCATTCCCGAAATCTGAGCTTTTCTTGGGAGGGAAAAAGCAAACTAGCATTGTCCACTTTGGCTGCTAACGGCAGCCAGAGTTGTGAAATTGTTTCGTTAATAATGATTTTCTTTGAAAAATGGCAAGTGGCTAAATTACAATTTTTCTCATAACTTGAAATTTCAAAAAGTAACTGTGAATCGTCACTTTTCGTACTAATTAACTGTAATGTGTTACTTTTCATATTAAGTAACTGTACGTAACAGAGTTACTTTTTTATTAAGTAACTGTAACTGTAACAGAGTTACTTTTTTAAAGTAACTTTCCAATCCCTGGTTTAAAGTAATGTAGCGCTCGTTTTTTTTTTATCGTACTGCGATTCCTTTAGTTGCTTCGGTTTCACTCTCAAAATGACGGATATAGATAAAAAAAAATATTTTCTTCCTTACTTTTCAAATGTTTTGAACAACCAACAGCACAGCAGGAAGTTGGCATTTAAAAAAATTTAATGAGTAAAATATTCTTAGAAGACTCATTTTCAAATACAAATACAAATTCATCAACCAAAGTAATTCCAGACAACAAATGAAAACAAAGCTGTCGAATTTTTACAAATTTTTGTGTCGATACTTGGTTAAGGATCATGAAAAAATGCAAATCATAGAAAACTCGCGCCATTTAGGCGTTGTTGATATTTTCAAAAAACCCCAAATAGAAAATCCTTGTCTATTTATGATCGTGGGGAAAAATTAAAGTACACATTTTTATATAAATACATTTTAGTTTTTTGGGGGGTTTTTTAGGTTAGGTACTCTCCACACATAATCTTTACTATCTGCCGAAAAACTCAAATTTGGTGAAATATAGGTTTCGTTTAAATTGTCAGAAATTTCTCTATATATATTCTATATTTATCACACATTGGTTTATTTCTGTAATCGAAAAATTCAAAATAAAGGGAAAAAAATAATTCAAAATCATAGAAACCGGACTTTTTTTTTATCCACAGTTCCAAAGCTTTCCTTACCTGTGTAAATCCCCTGAAATAAATAATAACAAAAAAAAAATACTTCTACTTCTATACTTCTAATACGACACCTGTTTGTCGTTTAGAGTTAAGAAGATGGTGATGCTTGACGCGAGATAAAGTGAAGCCGCCAGAAAGTCGCCAAGTAACATTAGTAAGCCCAAACAAACCGCTTACAACGTTAGTTCAATGGGAAACACACATCAGTTTATTCTTTAAAAAGCGTTAATTAAAAATCAAAAAAATGTCTGTTTGCGCAGCTGTAGGCTTTTGCACGAGGTCTCTAGGGCCGTGGATAGCCTAGTGGTTAAGACCTCGTCCTCGGAAGGTCCCGCGATCGAGTCCCGATACCACTGAAGACCCACCGAGTAGATGCGGAGTACGAGCTCGTTAAATCTGTGGGTCCGAAAGTCCTGTCGGCGGTCATGGCGCAGTTTCCCACGGATACAGGTCCCTGGAGACTATTTCCCTCTCCTTCAGGGACATGTCTAAATTGCGGAGGTGACGATAGATGGCAGCATCTGTCAGCACGATGTCAAGTCGGATTCCTGGCGTGTAATCTCTACACGGGCATCTCTCCTCAGGAACCGCACCCATTTGCCTTAATCCTTGCCCGCCCCGCGTGAAGAGCTTGGGTATCTCAAGTGGCATTAGTAACAACAACAACAGCACGAGGACTGAATTTATACGAAAAATGATAGTAATACCATCTATAAAAACTATAATTACAACGCATTTTTTTTTTTTACTTTTCCCTTCACAAGTAAAAAAAATGCGTTGTAATTAGAGTATTCGTGAGTCAAAAATCGCCTAGTCGTTGCAATCAAACTCCACATTAGAATAGCGCCAAATAATTTGCCAAGATCGTTTGTTTGGGATTACTACAAAGCGATCGATGGCTTCACAAAGCAACCCGGTTTTTAGCTCGGCAGCACCTCCGTCTTCTTTTTAACTCAAAACCTTCCCCGATTATGGCATTTCTTCCTTTTCGTATCGAAAACGGCTTTGGAAAGAAAATTCTAAATTAATATCAACTTTTTTCATTTCGAACGCAATTTTTTCCTTCTTTTTGCGCAACAAGAATACGCGAAAAATACTAACGCGGAATTTTCGCCTCCTGCGAAATTCAATTCCGGATAATCCCGCCAAAAAAAAAATCCGGGAAAAAGAAATTGTATATCCAGGATATTACGAGAATACGAACTACAACTGTGTGAAAATATTATTTTTTCGTTGCATTCGTATTAATATAACTCCTTTTTTGCTTAAAAAATTTCTTCCATTTCTTAAATAGCTGTAGCACAAGCCACGTTACTGAGAAAGATATCGTTTGCAGTTATTTTTCAGTTTCTATACTTTGGCATCGGTTCTAAAAAAAACCTGATAATGATTTATTTTCCCATTCTAAAGGAGAAAAAGTAAACATTCGACAATTCTAAAGAATGTATAATGCCAAAAAAGGTTTTCGTTAACCTGAAATGTCATTAATTTTAAAAGTTTTTTCTGATTTGTTTTAGCTTTTCTGTTAAGTTATAATTAAAATATCAGTTTGGAACTAATAAGATTTTGAATATTCTATTATGTCTATTGCAGATTTTCTGCACATAGGATTTTGTCAGATCACAGCATTTTCATTTTTTATCGAATTTTGTACTTGAACAAATATATTTATATTAATATTAAAGTATTTATGAAACCTATGTTTCTTACTTTTTATATATTCGAAAACTACATATTTACCTTTTCACTAAAGAACCAAACTTAACTAAAAGTATATTCACAACAAATAGTATGTACACTCTTAAAACAAACGAGCGGTTTTAACTCAGTCTGGGTTAATTTCCACTCCTTTCCGGTGCCGAAAATGCACTTCCCTTATAGGAGTGGATTTCACTATTTGTTTTAAGAGTGTAGTTGCTTTTGAATTTTTTTTTTCATTCAACTGCCTTATATTAAATTTATAAAGGTAATGGAAGTGCTGCAATTTAAGTGCTAAGTTTTCTAATATAGAATAGAGAAAATAATTAACAGATGTTTGCCGAATTTAAAACCAACCCACTTTAATAAGATCCTAATAAGGCTGGTAGTTGTCATTATATTTACTTATTAAAATTACCTTATAAGGTACTGATTTATTGAGCAGTAATTGAAAGTCGTATAATGTTTAACTCGTAGTTTTCTTGCACAGAAGCCACGACCATGGGCGGAGCTATAAAACGCGCGGAGCAATCAGATAAAGACAAAATAAAACGGATGAAATTTTCTCTTCATCTGATTGCTCCGCGCGTTTTATAGCTCCGCCCATGGTCGTGGCTTCTGTGCAAAGAAACTATGCGTTTAACTATAGTTTTACACAGCCCTAGTTTTTCGTATAACTTCCTGTCGAATTTACTTATATTTATTTATCAGTTTTAAATGCACATTACAGATCAAATCTAATTACAATGTACATTGAACAAAACAATTAGGAAACGAAAACAAACACGAACTAATTGAGTATAAAAACAAACACATTACACAGTTAAAAGTCGCAAGCAATTTGCTTTATAATCATTAAAGGACAAAGCAAAAATACCAAGTTCATGAGAAATAAACTAAACTCCTCGGCGCAACAGCCCATTAGTGGGCCAAGGCCTGCCGTGCCCATTTCAGTTTTCGTGACCTAGGGCTCTGGGGTGCTAGGCATATGTCCCGGTAAGGTGGTAGCCTCACGCGGACCCCCCAGTGTTTAGTTCCCAAGTATGCTTGGTACCCATTTTATCGACCCCACTTAAAGGATGAAAGGATGGGTCAACCACGCCCAATCCGGGATTCGAACCCCGGTCCTGTGGCACAGCAATGCAAAGCACTACCACTGCGCCACGGGGCCTCGTTCATGAGAAATATTATTGTAAATTTTATAAAACTTTTGCAGACAGAAATTTTGAATATAGTTGTAATGGGTAGAGCTATGGAAAAATAAACGACGATTCCGTGTAACAAACATACACATCGAAAATTAAAAAAAAAAAAAAAAAGATGCGATCTAATTTCGTTCAATATTTGGTCGCAGTAAACACGTCAAGTCACTCAAAGTAGCAGAAATGCCGACAAACAAGACAGCATTTTAGAAAATCCCCCTTTCTTTAAAACTATATATTTTTTTTTTAAAAAGGGAGATAAAGTTGGATAAGGCCAATGATTGATTGGTTCCTTACCAATCCAACGCAAAAAACAAAACAGCAATATAAAGACAGACAAATAAAAAAAATGGCAGATAATAAAGTGTTCTTGGAACTTCTCCCCTGACGTGTTCTCTCTAATAAGCCGTGACAAGACATTTTAGGAAGAGTCGATTGAATCATTTTCCCCATAAAAAGGGAAAATTGACGAAGATGTGAGGGGAAAAAAAGGATATTTCAGGTTTTGATGCATGCTGACTACTGGTACAGGGTATTTAGATATTTGCTGGAATAACTCATTGGCCAAGAGGGCTAAATAAATTGTCTTGTGTGGTGAATGGGAAGGTTCGCCAACTCGACAATAATTCTCACCAATTCTTCTACCTCACAAACAAACAATACTCTCCATCCGTTCCAATTGTCCATTAATAACTGTTATCATGGATTATATACATATTATAACCATTGAGCTAGAAGAAACGTGGAGTGAGGTGTGCGATTCACTGAACAGGGCAGCAAACGAGCCGGTTCAATAACGAAACGCGGAGGAATACGCGGCACTGCAGCAGAAACGAACAGGGCAGAAAACCTAGAAACTTGCCTATTTCGCTATTGGGTTCGTCTTCGCTGGTTCTTGAGTTAGTGATCCACATGGTTATTTCTTAAAAAAGTTGGAATTTAAAGTGAAAGAAAGCTAATTTCTTTCGAACTAAAAATGTTGAAATACATTTAGGAGTCCAAGTCCATAGGATAGAAGGGTCTCATACAAGCATTGCATACAAGTGTAGGGAAAATAGTTCTTTTCTGCCCTGTTCGCTCAAAAGGGTGTGAGTGTTTTCGGCTCGCTGACACCTCACTCCAGTTTCCCTTCTAGCTCAATGATTACAACAAGTTTGCGAATGACAACGAAACCATTTCAAATGAATGACAAAGAAACATGACATTGTAAATCTGAACCACTGTCGACCCGTGCAAAGAGAGGAGCATAACATATCCGGAAACGAATTTTTAAAATGAAAAGGTTAAGGAACGTACCTAATCGGCAGACAAAACTTTAAGAACACCAAGAAAGATTTCTTACCTAAAAGAAGAGAAAAAAAAAGACAATTAGATATAAACTACATCAGGGATTCTCAACCGGTGGTACGAAAAATTTCAGGTGGTACGCGTGAGTGATGAGCAGTGAGCACTCAAACATATTACTCATTATTTTAAACGTTAAGATTATTGAAAGAGAAATCTTTAACTTCTGGATCGGGTGTAAAATCTAGTACCCTTTGACCTTCCGGCAATCTATGCTATTTTTTATGTCATTTGTTACAAGTTACTTGTGTAAGAGTGGATTTTCTTGACTCTTGTACATAAAAAATATAGATCTATATAGGTATTAAATAAAACTGTTAATTAATACCATTTTAATCTTTTTATTTCTCCTTTATTATAAGCATGTCAAATACAAGCAATCAAACAAATATCTAACCATTAAATATGAAGTTTTCTCAGGAATTTAAATCAAAAAGCAGTTGAACACTTCTAGAAGAATAAAAAATTTTACGTTTATTAAAATATTTAGGCCTGGTGTACGCAAAAATTTCTCAAAAAGTCAAGTGGTATGCAGGTGCAAAAAGGTTGGGTACCCCTGAACTACATAATTTAGACACCAATTCATTTTAAACATTAGTCAAGTGACGAGCCGATATGAAAGTAGGTACCCAGCGTAAGACAAATCGTGAATTTGAGGGAAATTTACGAAGATGTGTGTAAGAGAAAACTAGGGGTATTTTTCTTATACCTACCTTCCAAAAATCGATTTTTCCTGCATTCTTTCTTCTCTCCGGGTTTATGTCGTGTCCCCCGAATTAATATCTGAAATCTCTCGTCCCACACACACAGAAAATCCGCACGAGTAGAATTCTTTGTCCTTGTTTTCTGCGGGGGGACGAAATAGTTTCGCGGGGTTTTTGTGACCGTTGTGGGTTTCCCAGTAAAGATTTCGATTCATGAATCATTGGATTTGGTTTGATTTTAGTTTAGTTTTAGTTTTGAATTATCGTCACATTAGATCTACACGAGGCTATTGGCGACGGGCGTCGTATTTTAGAACCACAGTCAAGTGACGAGCCGACACCTGAGTAGACACCCAACGCAACCTTTAAGGGCGACATCGTACGCAGCGATGGGACTTTGGAGCGTATTTTAACGTGCACTCCCTCTACACGGGGTATTATTCGTCGGACATTTTTGGCTGCACGGGCCGTTTATAGGTCGGCAGTTAATTTGGCGATGCCCGGACCCGAACCTGGGACCTTTCGCATGCTAGGCGAGTGCCTAACCGACTGGGCTCCCCAGCCCCTTGGATGTCATTCGAGTGACGTGTCAGAACCACAGGAACTTAATTGGAAAAATATCCCCCTTCACAAATTCACTTTCTGCTAAAGAGATTCGAATAAAAATTGATAGTTTGTGCGTGAAAAACATAACTAAATTAGAAACATAACTAAATTAGAAATATAAGTTATAAAGAGAAAATGGAGAGAGACTAAGGGTGAAATTGAACTGAAACGCTTCGAATTCACGCACGTTTGCTCTGCGAATGCGATCGGTTTAAGCTCCGCCCTGCGAACACACATCTCGAGAAATAGTATATATCTTACCAAACCAGTCGAATTCGTGCATGGGAGTGTCATTCGTACAAACGACAAGAACCACTACGCCCGCCTCTTTTTACGTGAAGTTGACTAATGAAATTGTTCGAAAACATCTGGAAATATAGAGATAGGTTGGTTCCGTTCCTTTAAAGATTTGTCCCATGCCTTCACGTTCTGTTTTCGACAAACGAGTAGGTACGATTCTAATGCAACAGATATTTGCTTATAAACAGCTTACCAGACAAATCTAATGGATTTCCCGGGACAGCTCAATATATTACTGGTCCTGGTTTCCTTTTTTCTTGTAGAAAAATATGATGCCTGACATTTTTCATAGATAGAGTGTCAAAAAATAAGTAAATAATAACAGTTCGCGCACGATTGGTGGAAGGGCCTTATACCAATCGTGGCGTGATGTCATTCGCGCGCGGATTTGTACTACACTGCTCAAAACAATTAGAGGAATTCCAGGTTTAAACCCTTTCACCCCCAAAGATTCCATTTGGAATCATCAGCTTGCGATTTTTTCTCTCACTAAGTTAAGCTCGTTCTTATTTATCGTTAGATGGAAAAATCATGTCTTTTGAAGAATTAAATAATGTTTGCTTCAATTAAATGAAAATATGAAAAACATGGTAAAATAAAATTCACTCCCAAAAAAATTTATGAAATAAATTGACCCTAAATTCTTCACGCCTTGCATTCTTAGATGTTTAAAAATTGACTTCAACTTTTTTTTAACAAAGTTTTGAAAAAATTATTGTTGTAACTTATTCAAAAGTTATGATTAAAAAATTTTCTCCTTAAAGTTTAGTTAAAAAATTAAGATTTTTTTCTCTGTTTTTTACCATTTCATTCTGGATGCATAATGAATGTATTTCACAAGTTTTAGATTTTTATAATAAAAAATAAAATTGAAAGGGTTAACAAAAGTACGCAAAGTGCTCCTCCCCCTAATTGTTTTGAGCAGTGTAGTCCAATTATAGGAAACACGCAAAATCTTCGTAACTCCGCCCATTCACAGGCGAATCGTTCGCATCGCCCGTTTTATAGTTCCCGCCACCCATATTTGTTACACTTTAGGGATGGAAAACCGAAACCGGTTTTTTGCCCTCGGTTTTGACTGAAAAACCGGGTTTTTCATGAGGCCGGTCTAAACCGGTTTTCTGAGGGGAAAACCGTCTAAAAACCGGAAATCGTTTTTTTCTCAAAAACCGCCATCAGCGTTGTTTTTTTTTAATTATGTAATTTTTTTAAAAAAAAAAGGAAAAGGAAATAGAGATGGAATAGCAATAATGCAAAGCTTAATAAAAATACTCAAAACGATTCGAAAAACCGGAATAAAAAAAAAGGAACATTATAATCTTAAATAATAAGAAAGTAAGAATTAGGAAGAAAACCTAATTTAGTCTTCAACAAAACACTTTAAACATTTAAAATTGACTGTGTAAATTGGGTTTTTTTTTTATTCGAAAGTAAAGTTTACAAATTAATTGATTTGTTCAATTAATTAATAAGAAACTGCAAAAACTTTAAAAAAATGGAAAACTGTTTTTTTTGCCATTGTAAAACCGATTTCGTGGAAAACGGTTTTATAAAACCGGTTCGGTTTCACCGGCGTTGTAAAAAACCGGTTTTTGAAAACCCGGTTTTTTTCTTCTAAAAAAACCGCCATCCCTAACTTGTTCTAATTTGGTTGGCGGCGAGTATAGTTCAATTTCACTCGAATTCGACATTACGACGAACAAATTTACAAAACCCAACCGTAAACAAGATTTCATCCAGTTATCCGACGAAACTTTATACAAAATTGAATCACGCTCCGAGTTTCGCAAAACAAGAGGAAAATTCAATTGGAAAAAATATATCCCCGTCCACAAATTCACTTTCGTTAAACAGATTCGAATAAAAATTGATAGTTCCTGCGTGAAAAACATAACGAAATTGGAGATATAAGTTATAGAGAGAAATTGAGATATATACACTGTTAAAAATTGGTGCTAGGTTTCACCATGATATTGGTTGGTTTCACCATGATATTGGTTCCTAGTAGCTGCAACGGCTGAATGGTGAAATGTTTCACCTTTTTTTTCGGTGTTTGGTTGAACCATTTTTCTGGATTGGAAACAAAAACCTGAGAAATGGTTCAACCGAATACCAAAAATATGGTGAAACGTTTCACCATTCAGCCGTTGCAGCTACAAGGAACCAATATCATGGTGAAACCAAGCACAAAATTTTTAACAGTGTACGGTAAGAAATAAAACAGGAGAAAAATGAGTTTAGTTATAAGGAAGGAATAAGATTTCATCAATGTTAGACCATGGTTGTGCAAGTTAAATTCGTATTAAAGCACTTGGAATTCCTTAGCAATGCTTTCTGCATGACATGACATAAGAGAGCAATAATAAAGCACTGTTGGTTTGAGAAGATGCTTATTATTATAATTCGGGCAAAAAAAATTTAATGTTTCCGATCATACATTGTTCAGGACAATGGTCTTCATTTGTTTTATATTTTGTTTATTCAGATAAACTTAATGCTCATTTTCGCATGGCATATTTTCTTGCTAATCGTCATGAATGAATACAGTGAAACCCCGATTTTACGTTTCTCAAGGGACTGGGTAAAAAAAACGTAAAATACGGGAAAAACGTAAAATACGGGAAATAGTACATAGAATGCAAAAATCTCTTTTTTTTCTTAGTATCGCGCCATTTATTTGTACATTCGCGGCACGAGCTTCTTTAAACCACTTTACTAAGATATCTTCCAGCTCATCGTACGGCCAACTAAGCCAAACCAGGATCCATGAGAAAAAACCGTTTCAGAAAACAGGAGCCTGTGGAATGGGAAAATATTTCTTATTTTAGAACATTTTTTCTTTTTTTTACTTTCCAGGGAAAACGTAAATGCGGGAAATTCCATAAATAACAAACTTACAATCCGGGTTAACTTAACATTACAGTATACGGAAAAAGCTGGGACCTGATGAAAAAAAACGTAAAATGCGGGAAAAACGTAGATTCGGGGGACGTAAAATCGGGGTTTCACTGTAATTAGTTTTGTGAATTTGATTTCAGGTGACCTTTTTCTTTTAAAATACCAAAACAAAATTGAAAATCTAAAAAATGATAAACTTCTTCATTATACAAGGGGAAATTCCACAATTTTTCAAATATTTAATATAACTCTCATAAATTTCTTTAAGTCTCTTCTTACCTAGGCTAGTTATACAGTGCGGCATTATTTTGGGATACCGAATTAAAACTTTACTGTGTACAAGAAAAGGCAATACATACTTGTTGAATCTGTCATAAAAGCATAATTTTATCCTTTATCAAATTATAAATATCAAAATTAAATTTAAAAGTGGTCTAAAACTGCTGTTGAAATGTAATCAATCGTGGATTAAATGATTCGGTATTAAAAGATCTGGTCCAAAACCAAAACAAACTTGGTGAAAGTATGCCAAGGAATGTCTCATTGTTTAAGTAAAAAAGGAGCAGCAACAAAGTATTAATTGCATAAATAATGACCTTATATTTCTGAACCTCCATTTATTCTCTATCACTTCTGTTTTTCACCTGTACTTTTAAATTATCGAGTTTAAAGCTTATAAATAGTGTTTATACATGATATAAAAATAAACAAATATATACTTGTTGTAGTAAATACAGTCCATGGACAAATTATTAGACGCACTGCAAGATTTCATGTAAAATATTAATTACCGGGTGATATTGTACCGTTTTATTATTTTAAATGGATTTGTTTTTTATTTTTGTATTATCCAATCAATTACCGATTTATTTGATTTAAATAAAAAGTATTCATTTAGAAAAGCATAAGTTTATTTAAGTTTGAAAGAAAAGTGAAATGAATGTTAGTAAAAGTCCATATTCAGTGGAGCCCCCTTTAGCCGCTATCAAAGCTTTAATTCTGCGCTGCATGCTATCAATGCAAGACTGTACTGTCTCGCAAGACTGTACTGTACTGATTCGCGACTGATACAGGTTTGTACTTGTTTACGTTCATGTATCACTTTGTCAACACAGTGTTGCCATATGTTAAAAAATCAATACAAGTATGTATCGACAAAATTCTTTTTAAAAAATAATCAATAATATTGTACTTTAAATATACCATTATTGCATAAAAACTCTTCGGAAACATAAATTTACTAAAAAAAAATACAGTGCGTCTAATTTCCAGGGTTACAGTCCAGGATCTGTAGCTTTCAGTGTTGCTGAAGCCAGAAAACCTGCTGTCCTTATAATTATGATCCGCACTGTATTTCCAAACGTCCCCCTTTTAACCTTTAATACCACCTAAAACCTTTTCAAACCAGACACAACCACCGTTGGGTTGAGGAGGCACCACAGCCAGCACAAATGAATTTTATCCGCGGAAAATTAAATTTTCTTTTCTCCCCTCCCCCCTCCAAAGAATTTCCACGGTTACAGACTTCCACCGTAATTCTACAGCAACCACCGCCTCTCAGTCTTTAGGTATAGGAAAGAGAAAGAAAGAGAGATAGGCAGGAGAGAGGGCTTCCTCCACCAGAGTGGGTTATGAATTGGACGTTTGTTGCAACAAGCAGGTGGTATTTTTTCAGTTATTACATAGCAGTCTCACTTTAATCCCAAATATTAGCATTTAAGGCAGTTAACTAATAACTTTAGTAGGGGCTGGGGAGCCCAGTCGGTTAGGCATCCGCCTAGCATGCGAAAGGTCCCAGGTTCGGGTCCGGGCATCGCCAAAATAACTGCCGACCTATAAACGGCCCGTGCAGCCAAAATGTCCGACGAATAATACCCCGTGTAGAGGGAGTGCACGTTAAATTATCCTTCAAAGTCACAACGCTGCGTACGATGTCGCCCTTAACGGTTGCGTTGGGTGCCTACTCAGGTGTCGGCTCGTCACTTGATTGTGGTTCTAAAATACGACGCCCGTCGCCAATAGCCAACGTGTAGCTCTAGTGCGACGATAATTCAAACTAAACTAAATAACTTTAGTTGTTGCACTAGAACTACACGATAACTAGTGGCGATTAGGATTGTAATTTGGAGGAATGCTTTATGAATTACGTGTTTATTACCAAAAAGCAGGTGATATTTGGTTCAGTTGTTACAGTATTCTTACTTTCACCCATTCCTTACCGACTGGGCTCGAACCAGGTGAATAAAAACAAATGATTCTTTTATTTTTCCGCCTCTCAGGTGAGGCTGATCTCTGAAACCAGTCGACTGGAATTCCCATCGAAAATACCCGAGGACCTCCCCCCCCTCTATATACCCCCCCCCCCCCCCCCCCCCTGATGCTTTTTTTTATTTTCTTTCTGAAG
This sequence comes from Oedothorax gibbosus, assembly GCA_019343175.1. Classification (NCBI taxonomy): domain Eukaryota; kingdom Metazoa; phylum Arthropoda; class Arachnida; order Araneae; family Linyphiidae; genus Oedothorax; species Oedothorax gibbosus. The sequence continues at coordinate 43,802,541 of CM033272.1, read as the reverse complement.
GGGGGATAGTTCCTTTTACTCGCTGGCATGTCTCACACTGGACGGTTGCGATTATCTCCTCGAATCTGTATCTTATTTAAATAGTAAAGTAGATTAAATCCAGTTTAATTACAAACAAAAAAAACATCACACCGGTTAGTTTATATATAACTATGCTATTTTAGTAGTATAGTTAAGTTGTATAAGGTTAAAACTATACAACTAAAGCTATTAGTAGTATAGTTTTTTCTAGTTTATAATAGAAAACTAAGTATTAAATAAATGTACGTTGAATTCTACCAAAGAGTTCTATAGTAGGGTAGAGACTGAACGTGACAACAGCACCATGGACCAACACGGAGACAATACAGGGTGGCATGTGTGGCAGGATGGCCGAGTGGTTTGGATCGCAGGCCATAACGTTAGCAGTCCGCGCGCTGTAACAGGTGCGGGTTCAATTCCGCCTTTGCCCTGGGTGTACTTCCTTTCTCAGAATCAAAATTATAAATTAACTAGCACTTTTGCCACTCTATTCGGGCTCCGTAGTGAGCCATGGCTGCCGATGGCAGCTCAGTACGAGTCGTTCCTCTACCCTACTATAGAACTCTTGGAATTCTACAAAAGCATGTACACTCTTAAACCAAAAGAGTGAAATTCACTCCTATAGGAGAAGTGCACTTTCGACACGGAAAGGAGTGGAAATTAAACTCACACTGAGTTAAAACCACTCGTTTGTTTTAAGAGTGAGAGAGGAAGTGTAACCTGTAGAGTAAATAAGTTATATACCCCCCTTAAGATTTTTTTTTCTTTCTAATGAGGAAGATATTTCTTTCCTAACGACATCCAGTTTAGTTTAGGTTAGTTTGAATTATCGTCGCACTAGAGCTACACGAGGGCTATTGGCGACGGGCGTCATATTTTAGAACCACAGTCAAGTGACGAGCCGACACCTGAGTAGGCACCCAACGCAACCTTTAAGGGCGACATCGTACGCAGCGATGGGACTTTGAGGATATTTTAACGTGCACTCCTCCACACGGGGTATTATTCGTCGGACATGTTTGGCTGCAGGGCCGTTTATAGGTCGGCATTTTTTTTGGCGATTCCGGACCCGGACCTTTTTCCTTTGCATGCCAGGCGGACCCTAACCGACTGGGCTCCAGCCCTACGACATTCGAAAATATTTGCGAGTACAACGGGAGGGGGGGGGGGCCCTTTTTTTGTATAAAATAGAAAAATTAGTACCAAGGAAAATTGTAAAATGAAGTTATGCAGTAAATTCTACAAAGGTCGAACATAAAAACTTGGTTCTAATTTTTCTCAAGGCCTTTTGAAAATTAAATTGTGGGGTGAATTATACATATACAAAGATCCACGTATGTAACCCTCTGGAGTGAAGAGTGTATACCCCCAAACCCCTCGCTTTGGGGATTTTTTTTTCTTTCTAATGGGAAAGGTATTTCTTTCCTCCTGACATCGACCAAGTATTTGTTAGAGTAGAGCGGGAGGGGGGGGGGGGGGTGTAATTTCCCTGTTTTTTGTGTTTGCCCTCCCCTATTCCCTCCTTTTTTAAGGAAAGAGGAGAGCTATTCAAAAAAAAAAGTTCGATTTTCAGTTGGAGAAGAATGCAGAGAAAAAACTTTTATTTTTTAAACAGAATACATTGGCTGCCAAGGGGGCCCGTCCAGACAACACATAGTTTAGTTTAGTTTGAATTATCGTCGCAATAGAGCTATTGGCGTGGCGTCGTATTTTTTGAACCACAGTCGGTTACGAGCCGACACCTGAGTAGGCCCCAACGCCCGTTAAGGGCGACATCGTACCAGCGTTAAAGGACTTTGAAGGATTTTAACGGCCTCCCCTCCACACGGGTATTATTCGTCAGACATTTTGGCTGCACGGGCCGTTTTAGGTTTAGCAGTTATTTTGGCATGCCCGTACCCGAACCTAGACCCTCCGCATACTAGGCGAATGCCTAACCGACTGGGCTCCCCAGCCCCCCAGACAACACATAAAATTTTACAATCGAAATCATCAAGGAAAATTAAAAAGCAACCCTACAAATTATACCCAAACAAAGGGGGTACCAAAACTAAAACTAACAAAATCTGAATAGGTTCGTTTGAATAAGGAAATTAATGAATTGAATCGGTTGTTTGAATAAGGAAATCCAAAAATGTGGTTTTCGGGAAATCGATAATTATTTTTTAAATGTCGGCCCGTCCGTGGCCGAGTGGTTAGGGCATCAGCCTGGAGATTCAACCTTCTCAGGAGTGCGGGGGTTCGAATCCCCACCTACTGCCAGTCGTCCTATAAATCGGATCTGTGCTGGAAATAGTAGAAAAATCCTCAATTCATCACGGATGGGCCCGAGTACACTGGGACAGACGTGCTCGTTAAATCTGGAAGTCCCGACGGCGTTAGCGTACGATCGAAGCGCTCGAAGTTCCGTTGGGTGCCCGCTCAGGTGTCGACCTCGTCAATTGACCAGGGTTCTAAATTACGAGGCGTTATTTGGCTGTGTTAAAGCTCCTAAAGGAGGCTAGAAATAGGCAGCCGGAAACGACTACACTACCATTTCGTTTGGTTGCTGATTCAACCTCCAAACTTAATTCTGAACTACACTTCATATCTAAATATGACGTGTGCCATATATATTTTAATCTCACAGTTACTTTAGCAACATTAATATCCATTTACACATGTTGCCCCTATACTTAAACTCATAGTTTCCTTGCACAGAAGCCACGACCATGGGCGGAGCTATAAAACGCGCAGAGCAATCAGATGAAGAGGAAATTTCAGCCGTTTTATTTTGTCTTCATCTGATTGCTCCGCGCGTTTTATAGCTCCGCTCGTGGTCGTGGCTTCTATGCAAGGAAACTATGAGTTTAACTATAAAATATATTTCGTACACAAACATTTTCTAAACACCGTTGAGCTGGGTAGAGTTATCGTCTATAGAGCTACACGAGGGCTATTGGCTTTCATAATTTAGAACCTTATAACCATAGTAAAGCGACGTTATATTTACACAGAACTTACATTATTTGAACAGTTCAGCCACTTTTCTCTAAAGGTGCTAATATTTTTGAAAATACTCACGTATATACTAAAAACAAACTAAACTCCTCGGCGCAACAGCCCATTGCTGGGCCAAGGCCTGCCGTGCCCATTTCAGCTTACGGGACCTAGGGCTCTGGGGGTGCTGGGCATATGTCCCGGCAAGGTGGTCAGCCTCACGCGGAACCCCCATTGTTAAGTTCCCAAGCATGCTTGGTACCCATTATATCGACCCCACTTAAAGGATGAAAGGAGTTGACGAGTTGAAAAGTTTTGTTCCCCGAGGAACAATTAAAATGAACAAAAGTGTGTACTTTATTTGTTATACCCTACAGGTTTTTATACTAAAAAGAGGGTGCATTTTAAGTTAATTAGCATTGTAATTGAAAAAAAAGGGGAAATCGTGAATTTAAATTATGCAAATTACAAGATCAGAACATCGTATTTTTTTGTGTCGGGGATTAAATTTACATACGCAATTAAAACAATTTGGGTACAATTAAAACAGTCTCCAAGGGGGTATAATACAAAAGGGACGTGTTAGCCCAGTTAGTAACTTGTTTGACTTACACTGTAAAAAAAAAGATGTCTTGTTTTTATAGCCTACACTCATAAAACAAAAGAGTGAAATCCACTCCTATAAAGGAAGTGTATTTTCGGCACCGGAAAGGAGTGGAAATTAACTCAGACTGAGTTAAAACCGCTCGTTTTAAGTGTAGGACGTAGATTGTTTTCTTTTATTTCTTTTACCCACTCCGCAAAAAGAGTGAAATCCACTCCTATAGGGGAAGTGCATTTTCGGCACCGGAAAGGAGTGGAAATTAACTCAGACTGAGTTAAAACCGCTCGTTTTAAGAGTGTAGGACGTAGATTGTTTTCTTTTATTTCTTTTACCCACTCCGCAAAAAGAGTGAAATCCACTCCTATAGGGGAAGTGCATTTTCGGCACCGGAAAGGAGTGGAAATTAACTCAGACTGAGTTCAAACCGCTCGTTTGTTTTAAGAGTGTAAATCTGTCGGCTGGTATCAGGGCCGGATTTAAAGATTTACCGCTTGTAGGCTACGATCGAATTTATTTGTGTTCTTTTTTTTGTTCGGCGTCAGAATGGTGTTTTAACTACCCCCACTTCTGTTGCAAGATATCCCAGATATAGTTTTCTTAACTATTTTTTTTTACGTATTAGAATCATATATATATATGTAAATTTACAATCTAAATCGATAGCGAAATAATAAACGAATTTTTAAACTGGTCTACGATTTTTTTGTAAACTTCCAAATACGGGACGAGAGGGTGCAATTGCCCTCGCAGCGACCATGTTTGCTACTAAATATTAGTACTCTATATATACGTTTACGGTTAACGCATTAATTTGAATTATCCCTTTCCGACCGGGCTAGCACGATCGTGCGGGTTGCACATATCTACTATTTTATTTATTTCTTGTGTAGTCGTTTGTAAAATAAGTCGGATTCGATCGATCGTGTGGGTCTCCGGAGAACATGAAGTTTCACTTTTGATCAATAGATTGCAGTAGTTGTCTTTATTTCAGTTTTAGTCGGCAATCTTAGCGTTGTTTACATGTCCGCAGGAAACAGCAAAAGAATTTATCTGTCGCAAAAAGGTAAATATCACTCCATTTATAATTGCTTACACTCTTAAAACAAAAGAGTGAAATTCACTCCTATAGGAGAAGTGCATTTTCGGCACCGGAAAGGAGTGAAAATTAACTCAGACTGAGTTAAAACCGCTCGTTTGTTTTTAAGAGTGTAGATACAAATGGTTGTTTTAAGTCTCAATAAGTGAAAAATAATAAAAAAAAACCTAATTATACATCAATTATTGTACTTTTAGGACGCAATATCTCTTAACCCGCACGATCGTGCTACTTCGGCGTTACTGGTTACGATTGATTCCGTAAAGGTAAGTGTTTTGCAAGCACTCTTTGTTTTCTGTTCCAAGACTTACAAATATTTGAAATTATACTTTAAATGCAATAAATTTTTTAAGTATTTAAAATTAACTTTAAATGTCTAAAAATAATTTTCATTTATTTACAATTAGTTTTCAATTATTTAAATGTATAACTGCTCACATCTATTTCTTAATTTCCACCAAAAATTTTTTCAGATGGATACAAGGTAATATTACATTTTGTGGACTTGGCTGTGTGCAACTCATGGTTCGAGTACAATCGAGACGCAGAAGCCAATAAAGTTCCAAAGAAAGACAAAAAAGATCTGTTAAAGTTCAAGTTAGAAGTGGCTGAAGCTCTTGCAACAACTCCACCAGTTATGCCAGGTGCACGAGTGCACCCAAGTCTTGAAAATTAGGTGCACTAAATAATAGTTAGGTGCACAAATATAAATATTATGTGCACACATATAATATGAATAACAAGTTTAAAAAAAACTTTTCTTCATACAAACTGACTAAATGCAGGGTTTCCGCGCATATGAAAAGTCATGAATTTGGACATGTAAATTTTGTCATGAAAAGTCATGAATTTAGCAAAAAACGATCAAAAGTCATGAAATCGTTGTATTCGAATCGCTGGAGTTTCGCAACTTTCGGATCGCCGAAGTTTTGCGATTTTCGGATCGCCGGAGTTTTGCGATTTTGGGAACTTGGCAACGTGCACCCAAGTTGAAAACTTATGTGCACAATTTTTTTTTTAGGTGCACGGTGCACCCGTGCACCCGCTAATTTCGAGCCTGGGATGAAGATGATGAGATCGAGTATTCTCCAATAAAAAAACATAACCCACCTGCGAAAAAAAACCCCGCGCAGACAAGAGATGTGATGGTTTTAACCACTACCCAACAGTTGATGATATTACAAGGCCCCGCAAATGTAGGCTGGAAAACTGCAACAGCAGATCAAAAACAAAATTGCAAACGAAAATGCAATGTGTATCTATGTTTGTCAAAGACAAAATCTTGCTTCAAAAATTTCATGTAACTAATCAATAATAAATATAATTGTTAACTCTAAATAACATTTGATCATCAATTAAATGATAATTAATTATTAATTATTTGTAACGATTTCAGTTAAATTTATTTATAGCGAGAAAAATGTAAAATTTTACAAGTGATGCCCCGTCACCCCAGTATCAGGCGTAGATATTGACCATTACTAAGCAGGGTTGGCATGGTTTTTACCACCCCCCGGTAAATACCATGGTAAAAACCGGTATTCACCGTCTGGGAAAAATTATGTTTTTCCCACCTGGGAGAAACCTAATAATTGAAAGAATTATTTATTAAATATTATTTATTAAGACTAAAAATAATTTAAAATTTTAATAAATATTTATCATCTAACTAAGATAAACTTTACTATGCTTCAGCAAACTATAATGGCTATATATGTGATAAAAAGAATTAAAAAGCGTGAGCTTAACAAAGGATCCCACACATAGAATAGTGGCAATTGCAATGACAGCCAGAATACAAATGTCACGGTGTTCAAAAAAACCCGAATGTTTACTTTATAAAACTTTAATTAATTAAAAAGAATTTCCCAGATAAGGTATATTTCAGAAAGAAATGTATTTCCCAGTTGAAGGGTACAGGGGAAGAACCGCCTAATTTTGTAGAAAACTTTCCTCATCAGGCCTCTTTGGCGATGAAAGCGAGTTATCGCCTAAACTGTTGTGAGGAAATCGGTTACTCACTTTGTTTTTCTCTCGCGGTAACCCTGATTTACGCCAGAGATTAGCGGACACGAGTCACACGTTTGTACCGCGAAAGAAGAACCGAAAGGAAAACCGGTTTCCTGTCGCCAATGTCCGCCAAGCAGATACAATTACGGGACTACTCCTGATAAATTAAGCGGTTCTTTCTCTGTACTCTTCAGTTTTTTCAGACAATAAGAGGTATTTCCCAGTTTTTCCCGGTATTTACCAGTTTTTCCCTCTGGGATGGGAAATATTAGTTTTGGACGGGAATAACCCAACCCTGTTACTAAGGAATAATAAACTGCCGAAACCGGGTTCGAACCACGGACAGAACTTCAGTCCAACTCCCCGACTAAGCTATTTCGGTACACAGATTTGCAACAAAACAGTTAAAATGCTTGTTCGCTTGCAGTACTACAGCTACACGACGGCGAATGATAAATTAATATTTTAACTATTAAAAAGTTCAAGGTAGACTTTATATACTAAAAGACTTTAATATCGAATTTTGGTAAAATGCGAACAGAAGAGTCAAGAGAAAAATCGCAAATTGCGCACGCTTCCTTTCACCACCAGGGGCAATTTAGTGTCAATTCATGCCAATACGTTCAACAGGCTAAACACCTGTAAAACACTGTAAAAAGTTAGTTAATTTTTAAAGAAAAAAAACATACATTTATAGAAAAATGCTGTTATTTTCTTTAAAGGGTTTTTTTTTCTGTAAAAATCAGATGTTTAAAACAAAACCAGTTTTTAAATTTATTTAACCACGTTAAGAGTACTCGACTGCAACCGAAAAAGCATTCTTCAGACGCAATCGTATTGATATTTCCACTCCCCCCCCCCCCCCCCCCCCCCACCCCCCTTCTTCTTTCTCCTGATCAATATTACAGAAGTAAGCCTTGATAAAAAAAAATATGTAGGAACCCAAGACCCTTTAACATTCAATCGCGGTAGGAGTGCCCGTTTCTTTTATTAAAGCTAGCAACTTTATACCCTTCTCGCACGGAATAAAAAATATCAAATAGATTCCAATACAGTGTACCATATAACCTGTTATAGGATCATAACTTATTATTGTTTCCGCTCGTTATAAATTATAAAATCCCGTTTCATTGCTTGAAACGTGTCAATTATTTTTCAAATAATAAATTTAGTTTCTGAAAGTAATGGCAAAAGAATAAAATAAACATTTTGAATTTTAAATGTTTTCGTTAAAAGTTTTATTTAATTTTTTTCAGCCGATGGCATCAGGAAAGAGAAAAAATGATCGGATTTGAGCGAAAGTGGTGTATTTTTTTCAGAAAATTCGAATTTTCTCTAAAAATGGAACGAATATGAAAAAACTAAGCCTCAGGTGCACACGTTAGTATTAAAGGGAATCTATCTTTAAAATTTCGAATTCCTGTGGGCAGTATAAGTAGGTCTTTTACGATCCGATAACAGACACACACACAGACAGACAGACTCTTTCTTTTATTATTATAGATAGCCAACCCCCTGAGTATCACCCCCCAACCATGCATAAGTCAGCAAGCGACGTATCCCCCCCCCCCTTTTACACCTGGAATACCAGATGCTATTGGCAAGGCCAACTAAATATAGTATCAGGCATCATAGAGTCAAGCCAATAATATTACACATGTATTCATCAAAATACAAATAAGTTTAGGAACAGATAAAATAAGGGAATTTAAGTAATAATTATTGAATTTTCGATGAAAAATAGTTTGTTTTAATGTGACGTTAAAAGTTTAATGTAGAACTAAATAATGTTAATTTTTAGATGCATGGATTTTTGCGTGAAAACGGTTCTAAGTGACAGACCAACTTATAAAAAAAATTCTGCAGACGAACGGTCTCACACCATGGATGCTTATCTTTGAAGTCACGTTCCTAAATAAATAAAAAATTCAAAATTCCTAAATTTTTAGCTTCCACACTACGTTTATAACGTAAAAAGTGGAAGGTATTACAATCGTTCAGTCAGTCTGTCTGTCCGTCACCCACTTTCATAGCCCAAACTACAAATGCTACGGACAACTGTGATAAGTCAAAAAATTCAGCGCATTGAAATTAGAAAACATTGAAAATTTCAGAAAAGAATTCGAATTCGAAGTACATCAATTATTTAAAAAATAATGTAAAATTTAATGCTCATTTAAAAAGCATAGGAAGCCATTTTTATTAGAATTAAATCACCATTGCCATTCACATCAATCGCTCGAGAAACTTTAATTCTTTTAGACAATAAATTAAGATAAATTTATTTTTGCGGCATAAATAGATTTAAAAAGACGTCAAATATATTTTCACAAAGATATTCTTCGATTGTGTGTTGATATGAAATGTTTTCTTTTATTTAAAAGCGATAAATATTACATATTTATTCTTTGAAATATTAATTATTTTAGCAAACGATAACAAATAATTATCGAGTTTTTGAAAGAAAATTTAAATGAAACTAGCCAAATTTATGTATTCAATATTTTCACTGTTGCCATTTCGTTAAACTTACGAGAAACTTTATTTAAAATAAAAATAAAAACTTTTGAAATAATAGCCAAATTTGGCGTGTAAATGTTTAATATAGAATTAATGCTGTGTTTGGAGCGTTTTTACCTGCTAAACACAACTGTTGTGTGGAAGCGGGTTAAGTGACAGATTCTGTTACAAACCTACTTGTTTTTATTTTTTTTAAAAAAAGACACCCTGATATCATATTCTCCCCACCTATTCCCTAACACAGACAATCAAGGCGACATTTTTTTTAATCCGATCTCACATACTATATCTCCCCACTCCATTGAAAAAGCAAATCTTGTCTACGTTATGCTTTTATAAAAATCCCTCTATGCAACATACAAATCCCCAACTTACAGTCGCAGTCACATACTTGTATACAACACTAACGAAAAGCCCCTCTATACTAGGCGCAAATAATGAAAAAATCATGGGACATTTTTATCGTTGAAAACGACAGGGTTGCAAGTTTGGCGGTTTATTTCTGTATGTGGCTGATTTGGCGTCATTTTAAAAGTATATGTACTAATGTAGTTGAGTCAAATAAGTTCGCACTAGAGCTACACGACGACTACTAGGCGTTGCAGGTTCGCTATTTTGGTGACGTCAATTTTTCACCAATACATTCCGAGGAACCTTATTCTACAATCAATTACAGCAACCCTGGAATGTTGTCCCATCTCTACAGCTGCATCCCCCCTCTGAATCCCTCCCCCCACAGTAAAATGTCGATGAAAAAGCCTATTTCCCTAGGCCTAAGTATTCTATGGCCCTGCTTTTGTCCTGGGTGTGCGGATCATCGAGGTTCGGATTAGCGAGGGAAGCGTGAAGAGCAGGGGGATCACGGACACCTTTCCTGCACAATGGGTATGGATGGGAGGTCTAAGCTCCTCCTTGAATGCGGCTATAGTGTGAAGGGGAGATGAAAAAGAAACACCTTAATGTTATAACATCCGGCGTATAACGCCACTTTTTACCTAGCTCATCGGTTATAAGGCTAAATATACGTTATCCAAAAATACCTTCGTGAAGTTTAGTTTGAATTATCGTCGCACTAGAGCTACACGAGGGCTATTGGCGACGGGCGTCGTATTTTTTAGAACCACAGTCAAGTGACGAGCCGACACCTGAGTAGGCACCCAACGCAACCGTTAAGGGCGAAATCGTACGCAGCTTCGGGACTTGGAAGGATATTTAACGTGCACTCCCGCCACACGGGGTATTACTCGTCGTACATTTTTGGCTGCACGGGCCGTTTATAGGTCGGCAGTTATTTTGGCGATGCCCGGACCCGAACCTGGGACTTTCCGCATGCTAGGCGAGCGTCTAACCGACTGGGCTCCCCAGCCCCCTATGTTTAGCTTGTACATACTAGTTTAAATTAAGTATTAAGAAAAATTGTGAAGTGAAGTTGTGAAGTCAATTCCTCAAAGATCTACGTATGTGCACCTTCTGGACCGAAGAGCCCAAGAGATTTATGGAAACGGGGAAATATTAAGAACCGAAAAGAACACTTCTACCACCAAAACGCCCTTATAAAAGAATAAAATCCTTCTTTCTATGTACAGAACATGGCTACCGTTGTACATCGGGGATCAACCGGGGAGCATTTTCTATTTATAGTTGGGGTTTTATTGTCGCCGAAATGTGTTAAAAGCACAAAGAAAGGTTTATGCGTCCAGATTCTGATGTATCAATTTGTATCTTTTTTCAAAGTGAGGTATAGTGGGAAAAGGAATTGACGAAATATTTTGGTTCGAGTTAAGTTGACTTCTCACTGAAGCTGCAAGAAGGAAGACTTCCTTCGTCATTTTGAATCTCGATCAAGTGACGAGCCGACACCTGAGAAGGCACCCAACGCAACCGTTAAGGGCGACATCGTACGCAGCGTTGGGACTTTGGAGGATATTTAAAGTGCACTCCCTCTACACGGGGTATTATTCGTCGGGCATTTTTGGCTGCACGGGCCGTTTATAGGTGGGCAGTTATTTTGGCGATGCCCGGACCCGAACCTGGGACCTTTCGCATGCTAGGCGAATGCCTAACCGACTGGGGCTCCCCAACCTTTTTATATTCAGTATCTTCCGTTTATATTACTACTAATCCTCCGCGCAACAGCCCGTTAGTGGGCCAAGGCCTGCCGTGCCCATTCCAGCTTACGTGACCAAGGCCTCTGGGGTGCTAGGCATATGTCCCGGTAAGGTGGTTAGCCTCACGCGGAACCCCCAGTGTTTAGTTCCAAGCATGCTTGGCACTCATTTTTATCCACCCACTTAAGAGATGAAAGGCTGAGTCAACCTCGCCCAATCCGGGACTCGATCCCCGGACCTGTGGCGTGGCAATGCGAAGCACTACCACTGAGCCTCGCCGTTTATATTAGTCGGCGTCAGAACTTGCAAAGGTATCCTCCGTGGCATTTCGCCTCAGATGAACGGATCGTGTACAATACAAAGAAAAAAAAATAAAGAATAACAAGAACTAAAAATAACACTTTTACTCAAAGAGCACACTATCATTCTCCTTTCTGTGTACAGAACATTGCTATCGCTTTATATCGGGGATCAGGTTTTAAATAATGCGACATGTTCGATTTATTGTAAGCAAGGGGCTATTGTCAACGACCCCGAAATGTATTGAAAGCGTTGGGTTTGTCAGTTTTATGTCTCAATTTGTAGCTCGACCATGAATTTTTTTTTTTTTTTTTTTTGCAATGGTCAATTCGGAGATTTGTTCGTGGAAAATAAGGGGCTTGACGTAACTGTGGTTATTTTAGTTTTAGCATATGGGGTTTTAGACAACGGTTGACGTACGTGTGACGTCATCGTAGGCGTTGCCGTTTCAATTTGTCAACACAATTTATGGTTAGGTTAGGTTTTGAATTATCATCGCACTAGAGCTACACGAGGGCTATTGGCGACGGGCGTCGTATTTTAGAACCTCAGTCAAGTGACGAGCCGACACCTGAATTGGCACCCAACGCAACCGTTAAGGGCGACATCGTACGCAGCGATAGGACTTTGAAGGATTTTTAACGTGCACTCCCTTACACGGAGTATTATTCGTCGGACATTTTGGGCTGCACGGGCCGTTTATAGGTCGGCAGTTATTTTGGCGATGCCTCGACCCGAACCTGGGACCTTTCGCATGCTAGGCGAGTGCCTAACCGACTGGGCTCCCCAGCCCCTACACAATTTAAATTTATGATGTAGATCGGGGTTCGAAATTAGCAGGTGCACGGGTACACCGTTCACCTAAAAAAATGGTGCACATAAGTTTTCAACTTGGGTGCACGTCGTGCACCCAAGTTCCGAAAGTCGCGAAACTACAGCGATCCGAAAGTCGCGGAACTCCGGGGATCCGAAAGTCGCAGAACTCCGGGGATCCGAAAGTCGCAGAACTCCGGGGATCCGAAAGTCGCAGAACTCCGGGGATCCGAAAGTCGCAGAACTCCGGGGATCCGAAAGTCGCAGAACTCCGGGGATCCGAAAGTCGCAGAACTCCGGGGATCCGAAAGTCGCAGAACTCCGGGGATCCGAAAGTCGCAGAACTCCGGGGATCCGAAAGTCGCAGAACTCCGGGGATCCGAAAGTCGCAGAACTCCGGGGATCCGAAAGTCGCAGAACTCCGGGGATCCGAAAGTCGCAGAACTCCGGGGATCCGAAAGTCGTGAAACTACATGACTTTTGATATTTTTTTGCTCAAATTCATGACTTTTCATGACAAAATTTACCCTCTGTCCAAATTCATGACTTTTCATTTGCGCGGAAACCCTGCATTTAGTCCATTTTTATGAAGAATAGTTTGTTTTTTAACTTGTTATTTGTGCATCTAACTATTATTTCGTGCACCTAAGTCACAAGACTTGCGTGCACTCGTGCATAAAAAGTTAATTTCGACCCCTGATGTAGATACGACCCCTGATAGTATTTATCGTTAAAAAAGTTAAAATTAAAAATTTGGTAGCTACATACTCAAAAAGAACGGTTAAGCTCCGTTCGTCGGTAAAACAGTTCCGAAATCGAAAAAATTAAGTATTCTAAGTAGCTAAATATCGGTTTGAAGGAATCTACAGCTACAGAGAGTGCCGAAATCTTTGCTCGATATTGAAATAAACTATATTTGTTTTTGAATTACGATCCATTTCTATTTATACGGCTCTACCCAATACCGTGTATAAAATAGTTTTCCTTATTTATAACCCTCCCCGTGTTGGATTTTAAAAAAATGATAAAAAGTAAAATATTACCCACATTAACATTAATCGAATTAGGGTTGCCAGTCTTGGCTAATATTAGCCATTTTGGCTATTTATGGATCTTCTTGTCAAATACATCTTTTAATTACTAGGCAAAACTATTTTGGACAGTAATTTGTCTAATTTTACACAGCTTACGAATTGTTATTTTTGGCTAAATATTTAGTATTTTTGTAGCGTTTTGTTCGTTTTTTGCATTTAAATTTGTTGTGGCTTTGTGTATTTAATTTTCAATATTCAAAATTAACGCACATTTAAAAAAATAAAAGAAATGATTAAAAAAATTTGCCAAACGTAATAGAAATTACATTTGAAAAAATATGCCAAACGTAATAAAAATTACATTTGGAAAAATATGCCAAACGCAATAAAAATTACATGTGGTTAATTTTTGCTTATTTTGAGAACCAACTTGGCTACTTTTTGAGAAGTTAATCTGGATTCTGGCAACCCTGGCTACGCTAATCTAGCTTGGTTAGGTTAGGTTTGAATTATCGTCGCACTAGAGCTACACGAGGGCTATTGGCGACAAGGGGTCATCATTTAAAAACACAGTCAAGGGACGAGCCGACACCCTATCCAGCCAAATATTGAGTATATTTTAGCGTTTTCTTCGTTTTTTCCGTTTGAATTTGTGGCCTTACTTTTAGCTTCCACACTACGTTTATAACGTAAAAAGTGGGGCCATAGTGAGCAGTGGTCAGCTTCTCGGTCTCGGGATCGAAAGGTCCTGCGATCGAGTCCCGGTACCACTGAAGACCTACCGAGTATATGCGGAGTACGTGCTCGTTAAATCTGTTGGGTCCGAAAGTCCTCTAAGTTCCCATACCAAATCAATACCTCTGGGGGTGACAAGCCAATTCTGGGGATCCTCTAGTTGGCCTCTGTCTCTAAAAATTAGATGGATCCACTTATGTGTGTTGTCTGTTGTGTCTGTCTTACTTGACGAAGGTTTATAAGCGGGTCGCTGAAGAAGCACACAAACCTGAATATATATGTCTACCAACCAACGTAAAAAGTGGAAGGTATTATAATTGTTCAGTCCGTCTGTCTGTCTTTCCGCCGTCTGTCACCCACTTTCACAGAACAAACCGTAAGTCGCACAAACAAGTGGGATACGTCATTTCGAAGCAAAAAATCAGACTAGGCTACATTCCAAATTTCATTACAAAATTTAAATTAGAAGCATATTTAATATTTTAAAAACTAAAAATTTAATCTGCATTGAAATAACATGCAAATTCCATTTTTATTCAATATTTTCACTGTTGCCATTTCGTTAAACGTACGAGAAACTTTATTTAAAATAAAACTTTTGAATGAATATTTATTTATGTGATATATATATATATAATTCAGTTTGGATTGTTGTAATATCACAATAGAGTTCTTTTGATGGTTCATTATATATGGATGGAGAGAGATGCATAGAGAAATTTGCCTAAAAAAAATGTGCAAAGTTTCGCTTTTATTTATTTTTTATATGAAATGTTTTGATTCTATTTAAAAGAGAAGAATATTACATATTTATTCTTTGAAATATAAATTAATTTTTGCAAACGATAATAATTATTAAAGAAATAAAACAAATGAAACTAGTCAAATTTAGCGTTTAATGGTTTATAGTAGAATTAATATTGTGTTTGGCGACATTTTTCCTGTTGAACACAAATTTTTGTGTGGAAGCGGGCTCAGTGACAGATTTTGTTACAAACCAACTTGTTATATTTTCAAACTTTACACATATTCGGTCAACTATGACGAAGTAAAAGATTTTTTTTTTTAATTTTGAGGTTCAACTTGGCCAGTTATGTAAAAAAATAAAATTACTCTGGCAACCCTGAATCGAATACCTATACCCCCTTAAGCCTTACAGTTAAACAATACCTGTACGGGGCGATTCCATTATCATTACGGTAGAAGAACATAAACAAGCGAAGCGTAAACACATCTTCGAAGGGAAGGGGATTAAATGAGCCCCACAAATCAAAAATCCGATTTCAAGAAAACACATTGAGCTAGAAGGAAAACTGGAGTGAGGTGTGTGATTCACTGAACAGGGCAGCCAACGAGCCGGTCCAATAACGAAACGCGGAGGAATACACGTACGGCGCTGCAGCAGAAACGAACCTGGTCGAAAACCTAGAAACTTGCCTATTTCGCTATTGGGTTCGTCTTCGCTGGTTTTTAGTTACTGATCCACATGGTTATTTCTTTAAAAAAAGTTGGAATTTAAAGTTAGTTTCTTTCGAACTAAAAATGTTAAAATACATTTAGGAGCCAAAGTCAATATGATAGAGGGGTCTCATACAAGTGTAGGGAAAATAGTCCTTTTCTGCCCTGTTCGCTCAAAAGGGTGTGAGTGGGTTTTCGGCTCGTTGGCACCTCACTCCAGTTTCCCTTCTAGCTCAAGGAGAAAACAGGAAAACGTAAAGGGGGGATTGGAGAAGGGATGGGGGAGGGGCTAAAAGAATTGGTTGATAAAAAGAATAGGGGCTACCAACTTGCTGAAGAAAGAAAAAGGAACCGATTCCTGCATAGAAAATCTGGCTTCGTTAAGAAAAAATTAGGCGTTGTTTAAGAAACTTTATTTTGTAATGTAACTAAAACCCTCTCCCTAAAAATCCCGAAATATGTAATGCATTAGAATATTTAACACTGTCAGGTTGGTTGAATTATCGTCGCACTAGAGCTACACGAGGGCTATTGGCGACGGGCGTCGTATTTTTTAGAACCACAGTCAAGTGACGAGCCGACACCTGAGTAGGCACCCAACGCAACCGTTAAGGGCGACATCGTACGCAGCATTGGGACTTATTTTTTAACGTGCACTCACGGGGTATTATTCGTCGGAAATTTTTAGCTGCACGGGCCGTTTATAGGTATGTAGTTATTTTGGCGATGCCCGGACCCGAACCTGGGACCTTTCGCATGCTAGGCGAACGCCTAACCGACTGGGCTCCCCAGCCCCCGAGACAACATAATCAGCTAATAAATAACTAAACCGGTACTGTGGCTGAAGATAGACCCACGGTGTCATTTTATGGTTCTAAATTAGTTTTAAACCTAGGAAATAATCCATTACGGACAAGTTCAGCGATGTGATTTAAATTAATGATTATTTTCAATTATTTAAGCTCTAGCTTTTGATTCGGACACTGATCTTTATGCATACAATCGTACATAAAAGTTTAGTTGGGGGAGCCGGGTTATTGTAGATCAGGCACTAAGGCTGGGGAGTCCAGTCGGTTAGGCGTCCGCCTAGCATGCGAAAGGTCCCAGGTACGGGTCCGGGCATCGCCAAAATAACTGCCGACCTATAAACGGCCCGTGTAGTCAAAAATGTCCAACGAAAATACCCCGTGTAGAGCGAGTGCACGTTAAATATCCTCCAAAGTCCCAACGCTGCGTATACGATGTTGCCGTTAACGGTTTCGTTGGGTGCCTACTCAGGTGTCGGCTCGTCACTTGACTGTGGTTCTACAATACGACCCCTGTCGCCAATAGCCCTCGTGTAGCTCTAGTGCGACGATAATTCAAATTAAACTAGAACAGGCACTGCTTTTCCGTGAATCTTCCCATGTATCATGCGGAAAAGTTGAAGATATTTTCCGAATATAGATCATATGACACGAAAATTTCTTTTGAGATTTTAGGAGAGCCGAAGTTCGTAAATAGGGTACTTGACAGTATCGCTAAAATACCTTCCAATATTAATTAAATTATAGTTTGAACCCAAATATAACAAACTATATATTTTTTTTGCAAAATAAATCTTTAAATAATTAATAAAATGTATTTTCAAATGGCTTTTTTTTCCATCGGCACGTGATCACAAACACGTCGATTTGATTGACGTCACTAGTATATATAAACAAACCGGTGTGATGTTTTTTTGCTTGCAATTAAACTGGTTTTAATCTAACTTACTATTAAAATAAGAATTATATAGATAATGGGTGGAGGTTTTACAGAAGCGGACAGTTCAAATTTGCTTAAAGTAGATTCCAAAATGGTGTTTCAAAGTTTGTTTATAAGTACTAGTGACATCATAGATAACACGTGACAGCCACAAAGCGTTTACGTGATTTTTCGTCCAAATTTTAAAATTCATTTTCCCCCCTTTTTAAGGGGTATTTGAAAAAAGAAAAAATACGGGTCTAATATTTTGGCATAAGAATATTTTAAGCCAATAAATTTTTTTTTAGTCAAGTACCAGAAGTTGTAGGAAGAACAATTAACGATGGCAGGAGTTTTCTAGATTTTACGATTGTCGCAGTATCGCACTTTATGTATCGCACGAGTTTCGCGATTTAAGGAACACAGTATAGAGAATTTTGACAAATTTCAGGTCGTTGATTTAAGATTTTAAGATAGTTTATCCAAAGATCTTGCTGAAAATTACTTTAAAAAAGGTGATATAGTGACATTTAAGAAAACTAGTCGCGATAACTGTGACTAAATTTTGAAGTGGCGAAATAGTAGGATTTGGTCACAATTTGCGTCTAGCGATCATGAATTCGAACGCTGGACAAGAAGCAGGGCCGGATTTTTAAATAGGCTAAGTAGGATGTAGCCTAGAGCGGCGAATTTTTAGGGGCGGCAAATTTTACGAGCTATTAAAGCGGCATTCGGCCAAAAAAAAAATTAAGATACTAATATTTGTAAGAATGAAAACAAGTAATTTACATTAATGCGTCAGCCGTATATATATAGCACCCGCTAGCTGAGCTTGTCGTCGCTGTGTGGTTCACATCCGTTACACCTTATGAGACCAGGTAAGTGAGGATATTATAAATGATCTAATTATATTGTATTTCAAATAAACCTATTTTCCCTCTTTTATTTCGTTGTGATAATTTTAAATAGCACATTATACCACCCTATTTTGCAGCTAACCAGCTATCTTTTCCCGAAGGGAGAGAATATTGTGACAGGGGCGGAAAATCGACAGCCTACAGGCGGCATATCTTTAAATCCGGCCCTAGTCACAATTTGCGACTAACGACCATGAATTTCGAATCCTGGATAAGAAATATAAAATGCTACCAAATGCCACTTACCTGGTGCGACTCGATGATCGGGATGCGAGACGAAGAAGAAATCCGAAGGAACGGCGACCACACACCCGGCTAAAACCACGGCACACACAAAGTCGAAACACCTCCACATCACGAACAGTACAGAAATCAAAAAACTTCCACGACGATCAGTATAAATCCTCTCACCAACAATTTCAACCACAACACTGGACGAAGAAAGATGGTCGAAGAACTTCAAAGTTCTTTACTGTAAAGCTAAAGTTCGAATTTTTTTTTCCCCTTATGTTTTTTATAAACACAAGCCGGTAAATTTACGATGAACTTTTTACGGTAGTCCGAATCCTCTCACCAACAATTTCAACCACAACACTGGACGAAGAAAGATAGTCGAAGAACTTCAAAGTTCTTTCTTTTTTCTTCTTCTTTTACCACAAGTTGGTAAATCACAATGAACTATCCACAACGTCAAAAAACCTCCACGACCAGTAGTATAATCCTCTCACCAAGATCTGCAACCACAGCACTGAGGAGAAAGTTAGTCCAACAGCTTCACCAAAAAAGTTCTTTTTATTTTTTTTTTCTTCTACTTCAAGCCGGTTCTACCTTTTTTTTCTTTTTTTTTTACCGGTCTTTGAGTGAAGTGGTTCCCCACTCTATTAGCAGAGGACGGTGTAGCACAAGCCCGAAAGGTGGGGTTTTGGTTTAGTTTGTTTGGTTGGTGGTGAGGCACACACCTGTAATGAAGAGAAAGAAGGTTAGTTGTTGATTCAACTAAGGAATTTTTAAAAAAAAATATTGAAAAACATCTCCCACAAAGCCTGTTCGGTCCGGGCGTGGGACCCCCTACCATAAAATTGAATTTCTTTTATGTTTAAACTAGCAAATTTATACCCGTTCTTCGCACGGAACAAAAAAATATCAAATATATTCCAAATATGTGTACCATATACCCCGTTATAGGATCATAAACTTATTATTGTTTCCGCTCGTTATAAATTATAAAATCCCGTTTCATTGGCTTAAAATTCCAAAATGAAAAATACGCTATAAAATGCACTCATAAATGTCATCACAGTTCCTTCATAAATACATAAAATCTTTTAGCTCATTTGGCGCGTTTTGGGAAATAATTTGGCTAGAAAATAGATATAGCTACCCACAGCCATTATACAACTCTAACACAATGACCTTCGAACAACCGACCAGCTTATAAATTATTTATAAAAGAAATTGCCTATTTGGCGAATTTTAGTTAATAATTTGGCGAGTTTGGCAACGTATTTGGCGAAAAAATAAAGACATAAAACACTAATAGCTCTAGTGCGATGGCCTTTATTAACCATCATAGTTCAGTAATAGCTTAACTATACATGTATTGCTTAAATATGCATACATGCAGTCAACAGAAAAATCAATGAAAAATCATCAAATAAACCCACAATAAAATCCGGGAATGAAGACTGGCGGAATTACGTCACTTGAAACATGTCAATTATTTTTCAAATAATGAATAAAAAATTTTGAAAGTAATGGCAAAAGTATAAAATAAACATTTTGAATTTTAAATGTTTTCGTTAAAAGTTTTATTTAATTTTTTCAGTCGATGGCATCAGGAAAGAGAAAAAATGATCGGATTTGAGCGAAAGTGGTGTATTTTTTTTAGATAATTCGATTTTCTTCAAAAATGGAACAAATATGAAAAAACTAAGCCTCAGGTGCACACGTTGGTATTAAAGGGAATCTATCTTAAAAATTTCGAATTTCTGAGGGCAGTATAAGTAGGTCTTTTACGATCCGATAACAGACACACAGACAGACTCTTTCTTTTATTATTATAGATGTTGTGGCTTCCAAAATTGGTTGGATATCATTTTGTTATTAGCTTGATTTTGACTTAGAAATTTACCAAACCTGATTGGTAAATTTCGCTGATGTTGATCACCGATGTTATAAGAAAGCGGAAAAAATTGGTTACAAAATATGATGCATCGGTCAACTAGCAACTATCGTACACAAGATTTTCGGTAAAAGAGCCCTTATACCGTGGTTATAAAATAACGCTCGCTATTCGGAGTGGTCTGTAGCTTGAATGAATAATCCGAATGCAACAAACATCGAGACACTTACTAATCAAGAAAGGGGAAAAAAAGAATGGAATCATAAAAAAAAAACTCGTCTCTTGACCAGGGTTCTAAATTACGAGGCGTAATTGGCTGTGTGGGCCGTAATCGGCCATAATTGGCTACGCCTCGTAATTTAGAACCCTGGTCAAGAGACGAGTTTCTTTTTTATGATCCCATTCTTTTCCCCCTTCTTGATTAGTAAGTGTCTCGGAGTTTGTTGCATTCGGATTATTCGTTCAAGCTACAGACCTCTCCGAATAGCGAGCGTTATTTTATAACCACCCGGTATTTTGCTGTGCTAAGTTTTCTGAAATCAGGACCTGGGACCTGGATATAACCCAGCAGAAATATTAGACAGAACACTAAGGAAGGGCATACTACATCATATGGATTACCACAAAAAGAAAACTTAACTTAATAGGATGATTTTCCTCTGAGCCTTAGCGGGGCCGTAGTGAGCCTAGTGGTCAGCGTCTCGGTCTCGGGATCGGAAGGTCCTGCGATCGAGTCCCGGTACCACTGAAGACCTACCGAGTATATGCGGAGTACGTGCTCGTTAAATCTGTTGGGTCCGAAAGTCCTCTAAGTTCCCATACCAAATCAATACCTCTGGGGGTGACAAGCCAATTCTGGGGATCCTCTAGTTGGCCTCTGTCTCTAAAAATTAGATGGATCCACTTATGTGTG
Organism: Oedothorax gibbosus; assembly: GCA_019343175.1. Taxonomy (NCBI): domain Eukaryota; kingdom Metazoa; phylum Arthropoda; class Arachnida; order Araneae; family Linyphiidae; genus Oedothorax; species Oedothorax gibbosus. Next base: position 43,781,186 of record CM033272.1, on the reverse strand, counting down.
TGTGTTGTCTGTTGTGTCTGTCTTACTTGACGAAGGTTTATAAGCGGGTCGCTGACCAAGCACACAAACCTGAATATATATGTCAACCAACCAACCAGCCTTAGCGGTTTTAAGAAGGCGAAAAGTTCAGAAATATGTTTCCGAGAAAAAAAAAACACGGTTAAAGATTTTAGTTGTTATTGAAAGTACTTATACACGTCATCTAAATTGTAAGAAAAGCACATGAACCAAACTGCTGACGACTACCAAACCGGGACTTGGACAACATATTCTTCAATATGTAAGGTATCATTTCCTGATAATAAAAATTTTTTCGGCAATTTCAAATTATTTTCCGATTTTCATGGTAGAGATCTACCTTAAAGCAATTAATTCTTATTAGCAAACACAAAATACCGGTAGAACCATTTATCGAGTTTTGGAAACAAAAAGATGGTTCACCCGAATACTGAAAATATATCAGAACAAGTAGGTTTGTAACAGAATCTGTCACTCAACATTTACATGCTACATTTGGCTAGTTTCATTTATTTTATTTCGAAAATGCAATAATTATTACTTATCGTTTGCAAAAATTAATTTATATTTCAAAGAATAAATATGTAATATTCCTCGTTTTTAAATAGAATTAAAACATTTCATATCAACGTACAAAGAATCTCGTAGTGAAATATATTTGACGTCATTTCAAACGGATCGATGTCGCAAAAATAAATTTATTTTAATTTATAGTCTAAAAGAATTAAAGTTTCTCGAGCGATTGTTGCGAATGGCAATGGTGATTAAATTCTAATAAAAATGACTTCCTATGCTTTTTAAATGAGCATTCAATTTTGCAGTTTTTTAAATTTATTGAAATACTTCGAATTCGAATTCTTTTCGGAAATTTTCAATGTATTCTAATTTCGATGCGCTGAATTTTTTGACGTATCACACTTGTCCGTAGCATTTGTAGTTTGGGCTATGAAAGTGGGTGACGGACAGACGGACGGACTGAACGATTATAATACCTTCCACTTTTTATGTTATAAACGTAGTGTGGAAGCTAAAAACCACACAGCCGTTGCAGCTACTAGGAAACATAGATTTAGTGTAACCAAGCGCCAAATTTTTTAACAGTGTATAGTACGATTAACATTTGAGCAACCACGGGAGAAAAAAAAGCGTTTATAACTCCATTGTGGGCGTTTTGACAGGCAAAACTGTTCTCCACCGTCTTTTGTTATTGTTTTTATGCGATGCATAAACTTGCTTATGTTAATTTTATTAATTAAAAGATAAAGTAGAGAAATGCCTATAATGTCTTAGGCTGTTTTTAGGTTTCCATAGTACCATTAGACCAAGTCAATATTTTGCATTAGTTTTAACCTTTCTTTTAGCTTCCACACTACGTTTATAATGTAAAAAGTGGAAGGTATTATAATCGTTCAGTCCGTCTGTCTGTCTGTCCCACCCACTTTCATAGCCCAAACTACAAATGCTACGGACAAGTGTGATGCGTCAAAAAATTCAGCGCATCGAAATTAGAATACATTGAAAATTTCAGAGAAGAATTCGAAGTACTTTAATTATTTAAAAAAAACTGCAAAATAGATGCTTATTTAAAAAGCATAGGAAGCCATTTTTATTAGAATTAAACCATTGCCATTCGCAACAATCGCTCGAGAAACTTTAATTCTTTTAGACAATAAATTAAAATAAATTTATTTTTGCGACATCGATCATTTTGAAATGACGTCGAATATATTTCACTACGAGATTCTTTGTATGTTGATATGAAATATTTTTATTCTATTTAAAAGCGAGGAATATTACCTATTTATTCTTTGAAATATAAATTAATTTTTGCAAACGATAAGTACTAAATATTGAATTTTCGAAATAAAATAAGAGAAACTAGTCAAATTTAGCATGTAAATGTTTAATATAGAATATCAATGCTGTGTTTGTCGCCTTTTTACCTGTTTAACACAACTGTTGTGTGGAAGCGGGTTAAGTGACAGATTCTGTTACAAACCTACTTGGTTTTTTTTAATTCGAAAGAACTTTTTAAAAAAATTAAAAGTTGGTTAATGGCATGGCGGAGTTTAATCTCCCTTATAGATTTCGTTCTAGCTATCCGATTTGGAACACATTTTTGTTTGAAATAAATGAACAATAGATACTTGGTCTTTTTTGTCTATCTGCCAACTCCGTTTCCAACTACCATTGTAGTTACAGTCAGATTATTATATTTTAATTTTTTTTTTAAGTTATGACATGTTCGTACTGAGTGCTAGTGTTAAAGTACATAAAATGAAATTGTGCGGACATTAAAGTAAAAGAAACGTAGATTATTTCAGTTCTTTCAGAACTTTTTGCTAACTACACAATATATTGTATATACACTCTTAAAACAAACGAGCGGTTTTAACTCAGTCTGAGTTAATTACCACTCCTTTCCGGTGCCGGAAATGCACTTCCCCTATGGTAGTGGATTTCACTCTTCTTGTAGAGTGGGTAAAAGAAATAAAAGAAAACAATCTACGTCCTACACTCTTAAAACGAGCGGTTTTAACTCAGTCTGAGTTAATTTCTACTCCTTTCCGTGCCGAAAATGCACTTCCCCTATAGGAGTGGATTTCACTCTTTTGTTTTAAGAGTGTTGTAGGCTATAAAAACAAGACATCTTTTTTTTTTACAGTGTAAGTCAAACAAGTTACTAACTGCGCTTCCACGTCCCTTTTGTATTATACCCCCTTGGAGACTGTTTTAATTGTACCCAAATTGTTTTAATTGCGTATGTAAATTTAATCCCCGACTCAAAAAAATACGATGTTCTGATCTTGTAATTTGCATAATTTAAATTCACGATTCCCCCCTTTTTTTCAATTACAATGCTAATCAACTTAAAATGCACCCTCTTTTTAGTATAAAAACCTCCGGGGTAACAAATAAAGTACACACTTTTGTTCATTTTAATTGTTCCTCGGGGAACAAAACTTTTCAACTCGGGGGGAGAGTTTATGTGAAAAAGCTTTTCGGGCTATTTCAACACAATGTAATATGGGGATCTGTAAGTTAGTCACCTGCTAGTGTTTGCCAAAGAAAAATAAATACCTGACTAGTATATACGTGGAGGCGGTCCAGTGGCTTAGTGGTAGTGCTTCGCATTGCCACGCCAGTGGATTTCACTCTTTTGTTGTAAGAGTGTAGTATGGCGATCGTAGAAGACAAAAAAAAAAAACATAAAAACATAAAGTTAAATTCCAACGCCTCATGAACTGGCTCTTCTCTGAAAATTATTTTCGGGGTGCGGTTAAACCACTTTGAAACTCAAAAACACATTTTTATTACCCCCCCCCCTCCCCCCCCCATTCTCATTTCCCCCATTTGGCGTAGTATTTTTTTTTTTGGCGTGGTAATTTTGTAGAAAAGCTTTAATGGAGACACGACCCTTTTTTTGTTGGTTGGTTGGTAGACATATATATTCACGTTTGTGTGCTTGGTCAGCGACCCGCTTATAAACCTTCGTCAAGTAAGACAGACACAACAGACAACACACACACATAAGTGGATCCATCTCATTTTTTAGAGACAGAGGCCAACTAGAGGATCCCCAGAATTGGCTTGTCACCCCCAGAGGTATTGATTTGGTATGGGAACTTAGAGGACTTTTGGACCCAACAGATTTAACGAGCACGTACTCCGCATATACTCGGTAGGTCTTCAGTGGTACCGGGACTCGATCGCAGGACCTTCCGATCCCGAGACCGAGACGCTGACCACTAGGCTCACTACGGCCCCCTTTTTTGTATTAAGAGGGACTGTCAGTCTCACAGAGCTAATGCATTAGTTTTACAATCACACCTTCTGCAGAAGTATTGCTTTGCCATGTTAGCTCTTTTTCTCCAGGTACGAGGGAATCACAATAACATCGAAATGACACACATTTGAAATGAAAATGCTATCTAGTTATTCAATTATATATTTTTGAAGTTTTTAAATGCCAAAAATATACAGCAGATGGCGGCACTAATTTAAAACTTAATCAATTAATAATTAAATAACCGGATGTTATTTTCTTTTTAATTTTGTTTTAAATTGATGTTAGGATGGTACCCATACCTGGTGAAAATGGGATAACATGGCAAAGCAATTCTTTTGCAAAAGTTGTGATTTCAAAACTAATGCATTAGCTCTATGGGACTGACAGTCCCTCTTAAAAAAAAGATAAAATAAGCAAGATAAGATAAAGATTGCATAGGAATGTGTGGGTGTTTGAAAGCAATTATAGAAAACAAAAGTTAATTTTTTCGTTAATTAAGGCGTGTGGGCTTCTATAAAACTACGAAGCCCAACATCAATAGCCCTCATGTAGCTCTAGTGCGACGATAGTTCAACAACAAAAACCATGAAATTCCATTTCTAAACAAAAACTAGGAGTGTGTAATACTACACGTCTTTCAACTACGACTTAATAAATAAGAAAAGTCCAATTCATACAAATGAATTCATTTTTTTTTCTCTTTGCGAACCGGTCGAAATAAGACAGTATATCATAGCAGACGTTTATATTCAATCAAGAGAATATAATCATAAAATTGTACAAAATACACAGAATTCCAATTCATATACAAATCATTTCAAAATGGCCATTCCCTTTACTAGGAATTCACTCAGGAAGACATTGAAATAATTTTAGCTTCCACAGTACGTTTATAACGTAAAAAGTGGAAGGTATTATAATCGTTTAGTCCGTCCGTCACCTACTTTCATAGCCCAAACTACAAATGCTACGGACAAGTGTGATACGTCAAAAATTTCAGCGCATCGAAATTAGAATACATTGAAAAATTCAGAAAAAAATTCGAAATCGAAGTACTTTAATTATTTAAAAAACTGCAAAATTCAATGCTCATTTAAAAAAGCATAGGAAACCATTTTTATTAGAATTAAATCACCATTGCCATTCGCAACAATCGCTCGAGAAACTTTAATTCTTTTAGACAATAAATTAAAAGAAATTAATTTTGCGACATCAATCAGTTAGAAATGGCGTCAAATATATTTCACTACGAGATTCTTTGTATGTTGGTATGAAATATTTTCATTCTGTTTAAAAGCGAGGAAATACGACATATTTATTCTTTGAAATATCAATTAATTTTTGCAAACGATAAGTAATAATTATTGAATTTTCGAAATAGAAATAAATGAAACTAGCCAAATTTAGCATAATTTAATCTAGAATTAATGCTGTGTTTGTCGCCTTTACCTGTTTAACACAACTGCTGTGTGGAAGAGGGGCTGAGTGACAGATTCTGTTACAAACCTACTTGTTTCTCTCTATGCAAACCGACCTAAGAATCATATACCACAGCAAAATACCCAAATGTCATTTGGCGGTTATATTCAGTAAGTTAAAGCAATCACAAAGTTCTACAAACCGCACAGAATTCCACTTCATACAAATCATTTCAAAATGGCCCCCTTTACTAGGAATTCACTCTACAAGAAAATGAAATATTTTTTTTTCTCTAAATCTGTCTAAATGGGACCGTATATTATAGCAGAAGTTTATATTCGATCAAAAATGCAATCGCAAAATTCTACAGACCGCACAGAATTCCACTCCATACAAATCATTTCAAAGTGCCCATCCGCAGACGATACAAACCCCCCTTCCATAACGTTATTAGATATTTTATGAGTGGCAACAATCCTCGCAATGGATGCCCGGATGAAGTGGCGGGAAGAGAGTTCTTTTAAGAGATTGGGAATGTTCTATCCGGAATTGTGTCGTGAGACACGGGTAACGACCGACCCCGCGCTGTTCCACCGAATGATAGACGCCATTTGTAAGCTTGAAGTCAAATCCTACTGTGGGGACACTTTGGAGGTGATCAGTATCTAAACTCATAACCACTGTCCACTATACATCTACTTAACTCACAAGGCTAGAGAAGCTTTCCCAAACGGAATTTTGACGTCGCGGTTCTGTGTATCGTTGTTCCAAAGATGAAGGAACCTGTTCGGAGCCACTCGTTCACTGCTGACTATATTTTTAGAGTACCGAGTGATTCCGAACAGGTTTCTTCATCTTCGGAACCCAAACCATTGACGTTACTCTCTTTCAGCTCTCTTGACCAAGGGCTCGTGGGTGCGTAGAATTTCCCGCTGTCAAAGACACGTGGAATCTCCAGTGGTTAGAACCAGAGCATGCCTGGTTCTCATTTTATCAGCGTCACTTGACCGGGGCTCTAAATCATGCCACCCGTCGCCAATAGACCTCATGTAGATCTAGTGTGACGATAATTCAACTCGATTCGAAAATTGTTGTCAGGTTTCTCCAAGCAGAACCCTTTACTAGGAATTCACTCAAGAAGACGTTGACATATTTTTTTCTATCAATGCGTCCTAATGTCCGCATAAATCAAAGCAAAATATGCAGATGTTATTTGACGTTTATACAAGTAGACATATATTTTCAGGCTTGTGTGCTTGTTCACAAAGACCCGCTTATAAACCTTCGTCAAGAAGGACGGACACGACATACACACACATACAAGACATGTGCTGCCATCTATCGCCACCTCCACAATTTAGACATGTCCCTGAAGGGGAGGGAAATAGTCTCCAGGGACGAGTACCCGTGGTAAACTGCGCAATGTCCGACCACAGGACTTTCCGACCCAACAGATTTAACGAGCACGTACTCCGCATATACTCGGTGGGTCTTCAGTGGTACCGGGACCCGAGATCTTAACCACTAGGCTCCCCACGGTCCCTATACAAGTATATTCAATCACAAAATTCTACAAACCGCACTCAATTCCACTTCATACAAAACATTTCAAAGTGCCCACCCGCAGACGATACAAACCCTTCCCTCTATCACGTCATTAGATATTGTATGAGTGGCAACAAAACAATCTACGCAATGGCCGTCGGATGAAGTGGCGGGAAGAGAGTTCTTTTAAGAGATTGGGAATGTTCCATTTGAAATTGTGTCGTGAGACACGGGTAACGTAACGACCGACAATCGCGCTGTTCCACCGAATGATAGATGCCATTTGTAAGCTTGACGTTCGATCCTACTGTGGGGACACTTTGGAATCGATTAGTATTAGCTTCCACACTACGTTTATGACATACGTTTTAACTACACTTTTACTTCAATTATTTAAAAAACTGCAAAATTGAATGCTCATTTAAAAAGGCATAGGAAGCCATTTTTATTAGAATTTAATCACCGTTACCATTCGCAACAATCGCTCGAGAAACTTTAATTCTTTTAGACAATAAATTAAAATAAATTTATTTTTGCGACATCGATCCGTTTGAAATGACGTCAAATATATTTCACTACGAGATTCTTTGTACGTTGATATGAAATGTTTTCATTCTATTTAAAAGCGAGGAATATTGCATATTTATTCTTTGAAATATATTTATTTTGGCGTTTAAAAGTTTGAATTAGAAATAAATTATAAGCTGAAGGCCCTGTTTGGGCGAATTTTTTTCAGAGGTGTATAAATAGTGCGTTTTTCGCTGAGCACAAATACTGTGTGGAAGCGGTTTAAATGACAGATTCTGTTACAAACCTACTTGTCTAAACTCAAACTCTAAGGCTCTTAATGCGTGTACTTAATTTATCTACTTAACTTACAAAGCTGGAGAAGCTTTCTCAAACATATGCGTGGAAGGAAATATCGGCGTCACTGTTCCGAGTTCACTATTCAAATTGCGTTGGGTGCCTACTCAGGTGTCGATTCGTCACTCGACTGTGGTTCAAAATTACGATACCCTTCGTCATTTAGGTCTAGTGCGACGTTAGTTTAATTTAGTTTGAATTATCATCGCACTAGAGCTACACGAGGGCTATTGGCGACGGGCGTCGTCATTTAGAACCACAATCAAGTGACGAATCGACACCCGAGTAGGCACCCAACGCAACCGTTAAGGGCGACATCGTACGCAGCGTTGGGACTATGGAGCGTATTTTAACGTGCACTCCCTCTACACGGGGTATTATTCGTCGGACATTTTTGGCTGCACGGGCCGTTTATAGGTCGCCAGTTATTTTGGCGATGCCCGGACCCGAACCTGGGACCTTTCCGCATGCAAGGCGAACGCCTTAACCGACTTGGCTCCCCAACCCCAGTGCGACGCCCGTTCTTTGGGTGAGTAAATATTAAGTCCACTATGCCTTAAGTACTCTCTATATACAGTCCCTGGACAAATTATTAGACGCACTGTATTTTTTTAGTAATTTTATGTTTCTTAAGAGTTTTTATGCAATAATGGTATATTTAAACTACAATATTATTGATTTTTATTTAAAAGAATTTTTGTAGACCACATATTTGTATTTATTTTAAGATAATTATGATTAAGATTAATTTATATTAATTATATATTATAAGATTATTTATGTGTGGAATCATCCTCCTCAAATGCAGGAGACAGTACAGTCTTGCATTGATAGCATGCCGCGCAGAATGAAAGCTTTGACAGCGGCTAAAGGTGGCTCAACTAAATATTGACTTTTACTAACATTAATGTCACTTTTCTTTAAAACTTAATAAACTTATGCTTTTCTAAATGAATGCTGTTTTATTTATGTCAAATAAATCGATAATTGATTGGATAATATAAAAATAAAAAACAAATCAAATTAAAATAATAAAACGGTACAATATCACCCGGTAATTAATATTTTACATGAAATATTACAGTGCGTCTAATAATTTGTCCAGGGACTGTACACTTATTGCAACTAAATAATGTAACAAGCTTTATTTAATTTGATTTATTTACTGTATATAGAGTACTTAAGGCATAGTGGACTTAATATTTACTCACCCAAAGAAGAGATGGTTACGATTTTCAAAGAGGATGGGAGGAAAAACAAAAATCCCTATCAGATGACGACTTTTTCCCCCACCACAACCAATCAGACTAAAAGGGGAAGAAGATTTTTCCCCGATTCCCGTTTTTCCGAAACAGTGAACCCGAAACTTTGTTTCCTTGTATTCTCGGAATTGGTGTCATAGAGCTGTAACTTGCATTATCAACTAACTAGTCAGTACAAAACATTGAGCTACAAGGGAAACTGGAGTGAGGTGTCAGCGAGCCGAAAACCCACTCACACCCTTTTGAGCGAACAGCGCAGAAAAGGACTATTTTCCCTACACTAGTATGCAATGCTTGTATGAGACCCCTCTATCCGACTTGGCTCCTAAATGTATTTGAACATTTTTAGTTCGAAAGAAATTGACTTTCTTTAACTTTAAATTCCAACTTTTTTAAGAAATAACCATGTGGATCACTCACTAAGAACCAGCGAAGATGAACCCAATAGCGAAATAGGCAAGTTTTCTGCCCGGTTCGTTTCTGCTGCAGTACCGTGTATTGCTCCGCGTTTTGTTATTGGACCGGCTCGTTTGCTTCCCTGTTCAGTGAATCACACACCTCACTCCACGTTTCTTCTAGCTCAATGGTACAAAACAACACAAAGATTGCGGGATTGAGCCCCGGCTGATTCGTCAGATTTTCTGGATGGGAAAACCGTGGGTACGCATGTCATATGATTATTTGGCATGTAAAAGATCCCTTGAGTGCCCATTTGGTTTGGATTCATTCAGCAAAATTAAACCTCGGAATAATTGGTAGCGAGAATCGCCTAGATGGCGCCACAAAAAAATGCTTAATAAAGCAGCCCCTATGGATAAATTTTTAAAAAAAAACTCAATATTAACCAGACCAGTACGTTTTTCTTGCATGCGAAAGGTCCTAGGTTCGGGTCCGGGCATTGTCAAAATAACTGCCCACCCTATGAATGGTCCGCTTATATTTCCCAGAGTTGGTGTCACATGGCTGTAACTTGCATTATCAATTAACAGTCAACACAAATTCACAATATTATCCCGTTGGCTGGTGGTCAAGTGACGAGCTGACACCAAAGAGTTCTATAGTAGGGTAGAGGAACGACTCGTACTGAGCTGCCATCGGCAGCCATGGATCACTACGGAGCCCGAATAGAGTGGCAAAAGTGCTAGTTAATTTATAATTTTGATACTGAGAAAGGAAGTACACCCAGGGCAAAGGCGAGAATCGAACCCGCACCTGTTACAGCGCGCGGACTGCTATCGTTAAGGCCTGCGATCCAAACCACTCGGCCATCGGGCCCCACATGCCACCCTATATTGTCTCCATGTTGGTCCATGGTACTGTTTCCAGGTTCAGTCTCTACCTACTATATAACTCTTTGGCTGACACACATGAGTAGGATCCCCTACGCAACTTTTAAAGGCGGCGTCATAGATCGTACAGCCAGGGTTGGGACATAGAAGTCTATTTAATGTGCAGTCCTTACTCCTTCTACACGGGGGATTATTCGGTGGACTTGTTGCCTGCACCATTGTGCTAGAAGAAAACGTGGAGGAATCAAAGAGTTCTATAGTAGGGTAGAGACTGAACCTGGCAACAGCACCATGGACCAACACGGAGACAATATAGGGTGGCATGTGGGGCCCGATGGCCGAGTGGTTTGGATCGCAGGCCTTAACGATAGCAGTCCGCGCGCTGTAACAGGTGCGGGTTCGATTCTCGCCTTTGAACTGGGTGTACTTCCTTTCTCAGTATCAAAATTATAAATTAACTAGCACTTTTGCCACTCTATTCGGGCTCCGTAGTGAGCCATGGCTGCCGATGGCAGCTCAGTACGAGTCGTTCCTCTACCCTACTATAGAACTCTTTGGGAGGAATACAAGGCACTGCAGCAGGAACGGACCCGGGCAGAAAACCTAGAAACTTGCCTATTTCGCTGTTGGGTTCGTCTTCGCTGGTTCTTACTTAGTGATCCACATGGTTATTTCTTGAAAAAGTTGGCATTTAAAGTTAAAGAAAGTTAACTAAAAATCGAAATACATTTAGGAACTAAAAATGTTAAAATACATGTAGGAGCCCAAGTCAATAGGATAGAGGGGTCTCATACAAGCATTGCATACAAGTGTAGGGAAAATAGTCCTTTTCTGCCCGGTTCGCTCAAAAGGGTGCGAGTGGATTGTTTATGTTATATATTTTGTTGGACAGACTGTTTATAGATCGGCAGTTATTTTAGCAATGCCCGGACCCGAACCTGGGACCTTTCTCACGCAAGGCAAGCATTTTACTGATTGGGCTTCCCAGCCGCGAAATCTGAGAATTATGTTGGACGTGTAAGATTTCTAGATTGAATTATTACTTTTGGCGGATAACTTTAGATAAAATGTGCAAATCATGGCATTTTTGAGTAAGTTTTAAGTTTAGAAACACAGTCAGGAGTTATCAGGAGCATTCCGAAAACATTTCGATTAATAGTTTTAAATAATGTATTGATCATAAGTTTAAACATTGAGTATATAGCGATTTAAAACGATTCGTTATAATATGTTTAAATATGTATTGACTGTATAATTTATGTTTTAATACGTAGACTGGTACTTGCGTATTTGTTTGACCATGTTTAATGTATTGCTGTTTTAAATACTGTATTGACTGTATTTTAAATACTGTATTGACTGTAATTTTAAATACTGTATTGACTTGTACTTGTTGTTAATCTATTGACTGTACTGTTTTAAATACTGTATTGACTGTAATTTTAAATACTGTATTGACTGTAATTTTAAATAATGTATTGATTATAAGTTTAAATTATGCATTGAGTAAAATATTAAATAATGTATTGACTGTAATATTAAATAATGTATTGACTGTAATTTTAAATACTGTATCGACTGTAATTTTAAATTATACTGATTGTATTTTTAAATAATGCACCGATTGTAATTTGAAATAATGTATTCAGTAGGTTAAGTAAAAACAAATTCTTCAAATACTTCTTGAAAAAAGATTCAAACGAAAAAGAGGACCTCATTTATCGATGTGTCCATTGTTTCACTTGCGGGGTTGCACTGCCATCTATTGGACGCATCGGAAAACCATAAAAGTTGTAGTTGAAGAGAGTACAACATAAATTTGCATAATATCCGTATTAAGGGGGAATGGGCGCGCTGGACCACGGGTCCCCAAACTAAAGTGCCTCAGTGTTAATGCAATAGGAAAAAAATATTTTCTTTGCCACATTTCTCCGGCTGTATTGAATATTTTTACAAACGGTTTTTTTTTAAATGATAAATGTAGATAACTTACAGGTCTCTATATAATCCCACTTTTTGAAATGGCTTCTAATATTTTGTGTAAAATTATTTATTGAATATTAAAAAAAAAATATTCGAACCCATTTCAAAAAGTGGGATTGTCGGGACCTGTAAGTCAGCTACATGCATCATATAAAAAAAACCGTTTCTAAAAATATTCAATACAGTCGGAGAAATGTGGCAAAGAATTTTTTTTTCTTTCTCTCTATTGGATTAACACTGAAGCACTTTGCTTTGGAGACCCGCCGTTCAGCGCGCCCATTCCCCCTTAATAAACAAATTACTTGTCGGCGGATGATTTTTGGTAAAATAAGTGCGAAGAATTTTTACTAATGCTAGAATTTATTTAAAAAAATTATTGAAAAGGTCACACCAATTTGAAATTTAATTAATTTTAAATAAATAAAATTAAAACTTTTGTGTACTGGACAAATTATTAGACGCACTGTATTTTTTTTTTAGTAATTTTATGTTTCTTAAGATTTTTTTATGCAATAATGGTATATTTAAACTACAATATTATTGATTTTTATTTGAAAGAATTGTTGTAGACTACATATTTGTATTTATTTTTAACCTATGGCAACACTGTGTTGACAAAGTGAGTGATACATGAACGTAAACAAGTACAAGCCTGTATTTATGTGTAGAATCATCCTCCTCAAATGCAGGAGACAGTACAGTCTTGCATTGATAGCATGCCGCGCAGAATGAAAGCTTTGACAGCGGCTAAGTGCTCAACTCAATATTGACTTTTACTAACATTAATGTCACTTTTCTTTAAACTTAATAAACTTATGCTTTCTAAATGAATGCTGTTTTATTTATGTCAATAATCGTAATTGATTGGATAATATAAAAATAAAAACAATCAATTTAAAATAATAAACGGTACAATATCACCCGGTAATTAATATTTTACATGAAATCTTGCAGTGCGTCTAATAATTTGTCCAGGGACTGTATATTCTATTATATCCAAGTGTATACTGTCACGAAGGGCTGGGGAGCCCAGTCGGTTAGGCACTCGCCTAGCATGCGAAAGGTTCCAGGTTCGGGTCCGGGCATCGCCAAAATAACTGCCGACCTATAAACGGCCCGTGCAGCCCAAAAATGTCCCCCGTGTAGAGGGAGTGCACGTTCAATATCCTCCAATATCCCATCGCTGCGTACGATGTCGCCCTTAACGGTTGCGTTGGGTGCCTACTCAGGTGTCGGCTCGTCACTTGACTGTGGTTCTAAAATACGACGCCCGTCGCCAATAGCCCTCGTGTAGCTCTAGTGCGACGATAATTCAAACTAAACTAAACTATACTGTCACGTTTGTTCAATCTTTAATCAATATGTTAAACAGTTCGTTTTTTGTGCCACCTTGTGCCTTGTATTTTGTGTCGCAATGCTTTTGTGTTATGATCAATATGTTGGATTTCGTATTAGTATATTTCTAGGTTCCTTGCTAGATGGCACCAGCAGCGATTCCATGTTTGCCGATGTCATAGGAAGAAGGGGCGTTGCAGATTTTGATAAGCTTCACCTGTAGTGTTCAGAATGTTCCATGAAATTCACCAAGTGTAGTGCTAATCTCCTATTCAAAAAGAAGCTGTTTTCGAGGATTTCTATGTTGCGATTAACTATTCCTATTTTTAAGTGTTTTTACCACTTTCAACTAGTAATTTTATTCAAGATGTATAAGAAGTTATTTGTCGTCAATTAAAGAAATTACAGTCCACACTCTTAAAACAAACGAGCGGTTTTAACTCAGTCTGAGTTAATTTCCACTCCTTTCCGGTGCCGAAAATGCACTTCTCCTATAGGAGTGAATTTCACTCTTTTTCGGAGTGGGTAAAAGAAATAAAAGAAAACAATTTGCGTCCTACACTCTTAAAACGAGCGGTTTTAACTCAGTCTGAGTTAATTTCCACTCCTTTCCGTGCCGAAAATGCACTTCTCCTATAGGAGTGAATTTCACTCTTTTTCGGAGTGGGTAAAAGAAATAAAAGAAAACATTTGCGTCCTACACTCTTAAAACGAGCGGTTTTAACTCAGTCTGAGTTCATTTCCACTCCTTTCCGTGCCGAAAATGCACTTCTCCTATAGGAGTGAATTTCACTCTTTTTCGGAGTGGGTAAAAGAAATAAAAGAAAACAATCTGCGTCCTACACTCTTGAAACGAGCGGTTTTAACTCAGTCTGAGTTCATTTCCACTCCTTTCCGTGCCGAAAATGCACTTCTCCTATAGGAGTGAATTTCACTCTTTTGTTTTAAGAGTGCACAAGCTTGGTGTGTATCTATTCAGCGTAGTCTATTATTCGTTATCAACCATATTCGAACCAGCTACTATTTCAACCCTACACAATATGTAGTTGTTTTTTGGAGTTGCTTGAACGGGCTCGAGCCTCTTCGCGACCAATACAATGGACAATTACAGCGTTTTCCACAAACATATTTATTCGATTAAGCATATTAAAAAACCTCTAAAACTCAAGTATTTCTAGTTTTAAAGATGTATTTATTTTTAAATTCATTTTTAAAGTTAATGATACGTCACTCCTGTTAAACCTCTCTTAGCATAACAGATGACGTCACGGTTGGCTTTTTTTTTTTTGTTCTTGGCGTGTTATTTCGTATGACGTTTCACTATATCGCTTTTGAAACTGTGAAACGTGCTTTCATCCTTATCAAACTCTTAAAAAAAGTTATGCTATTATACAGAAACATGTCATGTTCTTTCCAGTTAATTTCTTCAAACCTTGAACGATTTCACTCGACTATTCCGATCAGATCCAACAGTCAATAGTTCTGCAATAGCTCATACGCGCTCTAGTGTGTGTGTTTTAACTAACAACCAAACTTGGAACAAGCTGTTTAACTTCCTTGACATGAACTGGTTTAATGAGGTTTCGCAGAAATTGTAAGGTTTACTATTTTATAAAGTGTATTACAGCATAGATCGAAACATCGCCAAAAACATAACAGTTGACGTCAGAGCTGTTTTCAGTGACGTACTTTTTCGGCAAATTTCAAATGCATTTTTTGTTGAAATTAAACATATTTGTGAATATTTTACCTTACATTCGGAATCTGCAGCTTCTAATGTACCAGAAAAACACACATATTATGAATTTCGCGTTTCATGCCACTTGTCCATTGCCTAAATAACATTTCTTATCCCCCCCCCCCCGAATACATGTCCTGTCCCTGGACATGTTTCTTATTCCGAACGAAGGGGGGGGGGGGGGCTCTTCGTTCGGAACCAGCCCCTCCTGTACGATGATGAACAACCTTTCATCACCAATGTTGAGTGATGGAGTGGTGTTGAGCGAACTGAAGTGAAGAACAACTTCCGGAACACAACCGGAAATGGGGGTGGAGGGGTCAAAGGAACAAGAAACGGCCGGAGACGAAGACGGAATATCAGTTACAGTTGCCACGTAAAAAAAAAAGAAACTGTGTCTGAGTATCTTTGTAAGAAGCACAATGTGTAACGATTGTATACTGGAAAAACTATTAGTATCTTGCAATGGACAAGTTGCATGAAACGCGAAATTCATAATATATGTGTTTTTCTGGTACATTAGAAGCTGCAGATTCCGAATGTAAGGTTAAATATTCAGAAATATGTTTAATTTCAACAAAAAATGCATTTGAAATTTGCCGAAAATGTACGTCACTGGAAACAGCTCTGACGTCAACTGTTATGTTTTTGGCGATGTTTCGATCTATGCTGTAATACACTTTATAAAATAGTAAACCTTACAATTTCTGCGAAACCTCATTAAAAGAAGAAGACAATATTATTTGTAACCAGTTCATATCAAGGAAACAGCTTGTTCCAAGTTTGGTTGTTAGTTAAAATACACACACTAGAGCGCGTATGAGCTATTGCAGAACTATTGACTGTTGGATCTGATCGGAATAGTCGAGTGAAATCGTTCAACGTTTGAAGAAATTAACTGGAATGAACATGACATGTTTCTGTAAAATAGCATAACTTTTTTAAGAGTTTGATAAGGATGAAAGCACGTTTCACAGTTTCAAAAGCGATATAGTGAAACGTGATACGAAATAACACGCCAAGAACAAAAAAAAAGCCAATCGTGACGTCATCTGTTATGCTAAGAGAGATTTAACAGGAGTGACGTATCATTAACTTTAAAAATGAATTTAAAAATAAATACATCTTTAAAACCAGAAATACTTGAGTTTTAGAGGTTTTTTAATATGCTTAATCGAATAAATATGTTTGTGGAAAACGCTGTAATTGTCCATTATATAAGTTGATACAAAATGTGTAATGTTTGTAATGCTGTGATCAGGGCCTGTTCTAGGAAAACTCAGACTATAGGTACAATCTATTTTGGAGGCCCCTTTACGGAAAATGTTGTGTATGATTTCCAGTAATGATGGTGCTATATGACCAATGTATCAAATTTTCGATACAATTTTATTGGCTTCCTTATAAATATCGACCAAAACAATCACGTTAGGCCAATTTTTCATTCAAAATCGAGTAAAAATCAAAGTGGAGTATCGGAATTATTTTTAGTTTACTGATATTTTGGGGATTTACAGCATTTACCATAATAGAACAAATTAGTCTAAAATTTGGCCCATGGGCTCTAAAGTTGGTGGCCCTAATTTAGGGGCTCCTAAAAGTTGGTGGCCCTAATTTAGGGTCAGTTGTGCCTATTAGGAAAATTGGTGGCCCTAATTTAGGGGCTCCTAAAAGTTGTGTAATTTAGGGAAATGGTGCCTAATTTAGGGCTCCTAAAAGTTGTGGCCCTAATTTAGGGGCTCCTAAAAGTTGGTGCCCTAATTTAGGGCTCCTAAAAGTTGGTGGCCCTAATTTAGGGGCTCCTAAAAGTTGGTGGCCCTAATTTAGGGGCTCCTAAAAGTTGGTGGCCCTAATTTAGGGGCTCCTAAAAGTTGGTGGCCCTAATTTAGGGGCTCCTAAAAGTTGGTGGCCCTAGGCCCGGGCCTAACAGGTCTTATGGAAGAACAGGCCCTGGCTGTGATCGAATGTTAAACTGCTTGGCGACTGAAAAAGAGTTTGTTTTAGAAATCTAAATCTGAAGAATGTTCTTGAGTGATTACTCTCAGTTGAGTTGAATTATCGTCGCACTAGAGCTACACGAGCGGCGACGGGCGTCATAATGTAGAACCACAGTCAAGTGTTGAGCCGACACCCGTTTTGGCTAGTAGTTTCTAACCACTCTACAGCTCGAGCTAAAACAACTAAAGTTATAGTTGCCATGACAAAAAAAAGAAACTATGTTTGAGTAGCTTGTACATCTTGTTTAGTTTGAATTATCGTCGCACTAGAGCTACACGAGGACTAGTGGCGACGGGCGTCGTATTTTAGAACCACACTTGTACATCTTGTGATTGTGCATTTGAAGCAACAATATGGAATGTTTGTACGGATTTGCTCGAACTTACTTGTAACTAAAAAACATTTTGTTAAAAAAAATGTAATTCCGAATTTGAATAGCTATGAAATTTTTACTATTGGTTTGATAAATACACAAAATCGATAAATTAATGAAACAAATATAATTCGATTATAACTGCACGAAAATATATGTAATATTATTTTCTATTCATATAAAATCATATAGTGATTGTAGAGAACATACAAATTATTCTAACGCAAAAAAATTAGTTTATAACAACAAATAAGCATCTGAAGCAATTATCCCGAAATGGTTTTAATTTATTTAACTGAAGAATTACAAAGAAACTGGACCTAAATTTTTTTTTCTTTAAAAAGTTTTAATTACTTTAAAGATGCAGCAGTCTATCTTACCTTTACAAAAAAGTTGAGGCTTTAGCCTTGCTATCTCAAGCAACAACTAAACCTGCAATAGGAAAAAAATATTTAGAAATATGATCTTATAAAGACTATAACAACTTACAATTTCTTAAGGACTTAGGACATACAATTATCTGAAACGTATTTTCAAAATGCTACTCCTCCTACAATTTAAAGAATTTTGTAATGGATTTTTTTTTCAAAATGTTCCCACAACATCTATTAATAAAAGTTGGTATGGATATTGAGCTATCAGTTAAACAAAAAAGTTATGTAGCTTTATGTATAAAAATGGTCAAAAACTAAGATTTTTGTAAATTTTCACCTTTATCATTTTTTAAAAAAAATCTATTCACACTAGACCTTATCCCATACCAACTTTTGTGAAACGCTTATGTTTCAACACATGGAAAAAAAAAATTTGGAGCTCTACATTAATAATATATCATTTTCAATAAACCTCCACCATTATAAAAGAATCCTTTTTTTGCAATATCCTTGGCTCACAGCATAATTTTCAGTAACGGTCATAACTACATTTTATCTTTGAAATTTTAAATATCGCGTGCAATTAGATATCAATAATAATGTTATGTATTCAATTATGGCATGCTGGCACTAAATTTTTGGTAATGCGTCCCCTTAAAAACACACTAGAAGGCACGTTTTTAAGTTTCAACACAACTATGCTTTGCCATCAAATTACCAATAATCCCATTTAAATTGTATCACAGCACGTTTCTAAAAGTCCCCCAGTTCATAATCCTTACATTTAAAATGCAGGCGGGGTGGGGGGGGGTGGGGATATTGGTTACATTAGGGGACGTCCCTCTCCTTAAAAGTACCCTCAGGGTAAAATTGTCATTTCTACTTCTGATGAAACACTGGTCTCTATTGCAGAGTAGTTATTATTTGCTGCTGTTAACCGCTTGTTGGCTATGAAATCAGCCCAACATCGCTTAACGATCAGAAAAGAATTATGAAATCAGCCCAACATCGCTTAACGATCAGCAAGAATATGAAATCAGCCCAACATCGCTTAACGATCAGAAAAGATTATGAAATCGCCCAACATCGCTTAAACGATCAGGAAAGAATTATGAATCAGCCCAACATCGCTTAACGATCAGAAAGAATTATGAAATCAGCCGCGAACATCGCTTACGATCGAAAAGAATTATGAAATCAGCCCAACATCGCTTAACGATCAGAAAAGAATTATGAAATCAGCCCAACATCGCTTAACGATCAGAAAAGAATTATGAAATCAGCCCAACATCGCTTAACGATCATAAAAGAAGTATGAAATCAGCCCAACATCGCTTAACGATCATAAAAGAAGTATGAAATCAGCCCAACATCGCTTAACGATCAGAAAATTTTCAAGTAATCGGTCATAACTACTTATTTTTTTTATCTTTGAAAATTATATAAAAATATGAGCAGTGCATGATGTATATTTATTTGTATATCAATATATAATGTATATTAATTTTTAGCTTGAGTGCTAAAATGATGCATTATTTTTGAAATCACAAAAAAAAAAATCTTTTGCTAAAAAAGAATTTGGTTTTACTCAATTTTTATCGGCTCTATTCACCAAGGTATGGTAACAATCATAAACCACCAATAATTTAACAACCAAAATTTGACGGGGGGCAATGCACACATATTTATTCCCATCCCCCTCTTCTCGTTTAATGCACCTGGCAACAAGCGTCGCGGTCACGCAACTCGAGATGACATTTAACTGCGATCGTCCGACCCTCGGGAATCCATCGGTAGCCGATGACTGTTATTAGGGGACAGTCCGACCACTCCCTTCGCTTAACGGTCGAGGATTTTTTTTTAATACTGGGTTGGAGAATGTTGATATTGCGGTTGAATGAGCAGTTGATGACTTTAACAGTTATTTTAACCTATACTATCAAACAAAAAAAAGACGATGTATTCCTAATCTTAAGCTTTCTAGAATTAAAATATATAATTATATTTTGTAAAAAAATATTATTTTTAAATGTAGAATGATATCCTAAAAAAGCAGCTGTTGGATTATTTAGTTTAGTTTAGTTTGAATTATCGTCGCACTAGAGCTACACGAGGGCTATTAGCGACGGGCGCCGTATTTTAGAACCACAGTCAAGTGACATATCCGACACCCAACGCAACCGTTAAGGGCGACATTGTACGCAGCGTTGGGACTTTGGAGCGTATTTTAACGTGCCCTCTACACGGGGTATTATTCGTCGGACATTTTTGGCTGCACGGGCCATTTATGGGTCGGCGGTTATTTTGGCGATGCCCGGATCCGAACCTGGGACCTTTCGCATGCTAGGCGAATGCCTAACCGACTGGGCTCCCTAGCCCCTGTCAAACAGCAGGTAAAACTCACAACCCCGCTATTTTCTTGAAGATCGACGACAGGTTATGTGAATTTCAGCCAAACAGCTGTGTTGGGTGCCTACTCAGGTGTAAGTTCGTCACTCGACTGTGGTTCGTAATTAAGTAGTACGCCGCCAATAGCCCTCGTGTAGCTCCAGTGCGACGATAATTCAAACTAAATCTAAAACAAGTCAGCTCTTTTATCCTTTTTATTAAGCCGTTCGTTCAATAACTGACCGAACTGCGTCTCTGTGAGGTTAGGTCAGTTTGAATCGACGAGCTATATATACGAGGGGGGCTGGGGGTCGGTTAGGCTTTCGCCTAGCATGCGAAAGGTCCCAGGTTCGGGTCCGGGCGTCGCCAAAATAACTGCCGACCTATAAACAGCCCGTGCAGCCAAAAATGTCCGACGTGCACGTAGAGGGAGTGCACGTTAAAATACGCTCCAAAGTCCTAACGCTGCGTACGATGTCGCCCTTAACGGTTGCATTGGGTGCCTACTCATTGACTGTGGTTCTAAAATACGACGCCCGTCGCTAATAGCCCTCGTGTAGCTCTAGTGCGACGATAATTCAAACTAAACTAAACTAAATAATCCAACAACTGCTTTTTTAGGATATCATTCTACATTTAAAAATAATAGTCTTTTACAAAATATAATTATATATTTTAATTCTAGCTCGTCACTTCGGCTCGTCACTTGACTGTGGTTCTAAAATACGGCGCCCGTCTCCAATAGCCCTCGTGTAGCTCTAGTGCGACGATAATGCAAACTAAACTATATATACGAGGGTCATTACTGTGACTATTTTGTTAATTTGTCAAAGAACAGGTAAAAACTCTCACAATCCCGCTCTTCCCACTTAATCACCTTTAAATGTGGATTAATTTATTGTCTGGCCGTTCCTAAGGCTGTATCCTATCCTGACTACGACATCAAATGCCACAAATGCAACAAAACTTGGCGACATGGCAGAGTCAGCCACATGCCTTTGCATCCCTTGGCGGTCGCCAAGTTTTGTTGCATTTGTGGCATTTGATGTCGTGGTCAGGACACAGCCTAAAAAAACTAATTTAACTGCGGTGTTATGATTGGTTAATTTTTCAAAAGAGCAGGTAAAACCACCACACCACACCGTTCTCTTCTTGAAGATCTCGACAAGGTCCCAATCGGACGACATGTTTGGCGCGTAATGATGATGACGATGTGATGAGAAGGAGGCGTTGCCATTCCGTCCGCACTAAACTGTGTAATAAAAATCACTGAGGCAAGGCCGGTGATTATGGACAGATATAGAAAGTGGGAAATGGAAAAGGATTAAAAAAGGTTTTCTCAAAGAGTTCTATAGTAGGGTAGAGACTGAACCTGGCAACAGCACCAACCAACACGGAGACAATATAGGGTGGCATGTGGGGCCCGCCCGATGGCCGAGTAGTTTGGATCGCAGGCCATAACGCTAGCAGTCCGCGCGCTGTATCGGGTGCGGGTTCGATTCTTGCCTTTGTCCTGGGTGTACTTCCTTTCTCAGTATCAAAATTATAAATTAACTAGCACTTTTGCCACTCTAATCGGGCTCCGTAGTGAGCCATGGCAGCTCAGTACGAGTCGTTCCCCTACCCTATTATAGAACTCTTTGGGTTTTCTACGTAGGTCAGGGACTTATGTTCAACAAAGATTTACTGCGTCGATAATAAAAAAATGGATATAAAGTACTGTCGCGTTAATCCGAACTCTCGTTCATCTGGTTGGTTGGTTGGTAGACATATATATTCAGGTTTGTGTGCTTGGTCAGCGACCCGCTTATAAACCTTCGTCAAGTAAGACAGACACAACACACACACATAAGTGGATCCATCTAATTTTTAGAGACAGAGGCCAACTAGAGGATCCCCAGAATAGGGTACTTGACTGCATCGCCAAAATACCTTTCAATATTATTTAAATAAAAGTTGAAAGTCAAAAATAACAAATGCATATATATTTTTTGCGAAATAAATCTTTAAATCATTAAAAAAATTATTTTAAAAAGGCATTTTTTCCACGTGATCATCACGTGATCACAAACACGTCGGTTTGGCTGACGTCACTAGTAACTATAAACAAACCGGCTTGATGTTTTTTGTTTTCTGATTAAACTTGATTTAATCTAACTTACTCTTGAAATAATAAATATTGAGATAATGTAAGGCTTTTTACAGAAGTGGATATTTCAAATTTGCCCGAAATTGATTCCAATGTGGTGTTTCAAAGTTGTTTATAGTCACTAGTGACGTCACAGATACCCAGACAGCCGGTGAAGCGTTTTCGGGAGTGATTTTTCGTCCATTTTAATTCATTTTTCAGGCCTTTTTATTGTATTTGAAAAAAAGAAAAAATACGGTCAATATTTTTGGCATCAGAATATTTTAAGCAATAAAATTTTAGTCAGTACCCTATTGGCTTGTCACCCCCAGAGGTATTGATTTGGTATGGGAACTTAGAGGACTTTCGGACCCAACAGATTTAACGAGCACGTACTCCGCATATACTCGGTAGGTCTTCAGTGGTACCGGGACTCGATCGCAGGACCTTCCGATCCCGAGACGCTGACCACTAGGCTCACTACGGCCCGTTCATCTGGTAAATGAAATCCGTCGGATAGTTGAGTTTAAACTTTTGTATGACTTTGCACTAAAGGGGCACCGACCCGGCGGCGCAACGGTTAGGGAGCTAGCCTTTGGAGCATCTGGGTTCGGTTTCGAATCCCGGTAAGGCATGGATGTTTTGTGTTTGTCGAGTACGTGCTCGTTAAATCTGTTGGGTACGAAAGTCCTGTGGGCGGTCATTGCGCAGTTTCTTACGGGTACAGGTCCCTGGAGACTATTTCCCTCCCCTTCAGGGACATAACTAAATTGTGGAGGTGGCGATAGATGGCAGCATCTGTCATATATGTGTGTGTATGTCGTGTCCGTCCTTCTTGACGATGGTTTATAAGCGGGTCTTTGTGACCAAGCACACAAGCCTGAAAATATATGTCACCAACCAACCAACATCAGCATGCGATTTTTTTTCTTACTAAGTTGTGCTCGCACTTATTTATCGTTAGATGGTAGAATCATGTCTTTTGAAGAATTAAATAATGTGTTTTAATTAACTGAAAATATGAAAAACATGGTAAAATAAAATTCACCCAGAAAAAAAAAATTGAAAGAAATAAAGTGACTCTAAATTCTTCACGCTTGCATTCTTAGATGTTTCAAAATTGATTTTAACCTGTTTAACAAATAAAGTTTTGAAAAAATTATTGTTATAATTTATTCAAAAGTTATGGAAACCAATTTTTTCCCCTTAAATTTTAGTTTAAAAAATTAAGATTTTGTGTACTCCCGTTTTTTAACCATTTCATTGTAGATGCATAATGAATCTATTTCACAAGGTTAAGATTTTTAAAATAAAAAATAAAAAGTTGAAGCTGAAAGGGTTAACATAAGTACAGAAAGTGTGCTCCTCTAATTGTTTTGAGCAGTGTATTTCATACTAGATAACTGAAAGCAATAAGCCGTGCAACCCAATAGTCTGACAAATTAAATTATAAAAACAAGAGAAGGACAAAAAACACCGCCCTGTGGTGTAACGGTTTCGCCCGTCAAACCACGCTAGATCTGGCCCTCCCACCCAATTACAAAGGCTCAGATTAGAGGTAAGAATGAGATGAGTTTTATGTCTGGTTATCGGTGGTGTCAAGTGAAGCCAACGATCGCCTTCTGCCCAAACAAACGCTTGGCGATTTATTTGGGGTTAAGGGGGAATGGGAGCGGGTCTTTCGAACCAAAGTGCCTCTGTGTTAATGCAATCGAAAGAAGTAGTTTTGTAACAGAATCTGTCACTTAACCCGCTTCCACACAACAGTTGTGTTTAACAGGTAAAAAGGCGACAAACACAGCATTGATATTCTATATTAAACATTTACATGCTCAATTTGGCTAGTTTCTTTTATTTTATTTCGAAAATGTAATAATTATTACTTATCGTTTGCAAAAATTAATTTATATTTCAAAGAATAAATATGTCATATTCCTCGCTTTTAAATAGAATGAAAATATTTCATATATACGTACAAAGAATCCCGAAGTGAAATATATTTGACGTCATTTCAAACGGATCGATGTCGCAAAAATAAATTTATTTTAATTTTTTGTCTAAAAGAATTAAAGTTTATTGAGCGATTGTTGCGAATGGCAATGGGGATTTAATTCTAATAAAAATGGCTTCTTATGCTTTTTAAATAAGCACTAAATGTTGCAGTGTTTTAAATAA
Source organism: Oedothorax gibbosus (assembly GCA_019343175.1). Lineage (NCBI taxonomy): Eukaryota > Metazoa > Arthropoda > Arachnida > Araneae > Linyphiidae > Oedothorax > Oedothorax gibbosus. The sequence continues at coordinate 43,756,507 of CM033272.1, read as the reverse complement.
TTGAAGTACTTCGAATTCTTCTCTGAAATTTTCAATGTGTTCTAATTTCGATGCGCTGAATTTTTTGACGTATCACACTTGTCCGTAGCATTTGTAGTTTGGGCTATGAAAGTGGGTGACGGACAGACAGACGGACAGAGCGATTGCAATACCTTCCTCTTTTTACGTTATAAACGTGGTTTGGAAGCTAATATGCATATCACACCAACTTGGCGACTCTTCAGATATCGGCTCCACTCTTTCGCGCCAATTGTAATTACGCTCTCTCACTTCTACATGCTTTATGCTTGATTAAAGGGGTGGTTCCATACATTTGGCGGTAAAACCTAACCCGCAATTACTACGGGTGTCAATTGAATATTTCTTTTTGACCTCAACCTCAGATGCTCCCACGCTTTCGCCTCGGAAAAAGGAGAGCGCCCAAACTTTCATAATAAAGGAAGGAACAGAAAATCGCACTGTATACGCAGAAGAGAGACCCTATCGCAAAAATACTAGTTTTTCAGAAAACTTGTTTGTTTTTAGCCTACTTTTCTTTTTTTAATTCGAAAGAATTAAAAAAAAAATGATAAGTAGGTATAGACATGCGGTCGATGTCCGTCTGTCTGTCCGTACCCCACTTCAAAAATCGGTTCTATACATCTGATCTTAAAAATTCTTTTTTTGTTAGAAAGCTATGTTTTTTTTTGTTAGATCATACTTTTTGTCCGCCTGTCTGTACGTCCGGACGGACATAATTCTATCCGTCGGCGAATTTCCCATTGAATTAGCATTGAAATTCAATTTCGAGTCATTTAAATCACTGTTGCCAAATCAACAATGGCGTGAGAAACTTTATTTAAAAAAATTTGAAGCAAAATAATTTGTTCATGAATCAGTTTTGAATGACGTCATAAAATTTAGGCCAATGTGATTCTTTGATTGTTCATTAATTGTTTACCAAGAAAGCGGCAAGGCATATTTTTTGCATACAATTCTGCTAGTTTTAATTTGATTTATTTTTTAAAATACAGTTTGGAGTATTTCATGTTTTTGTATTAAAAATATAAATTGAACTACAATTCGCGACTAATAATATAAACGAGCAGATTTTAACTAGTTGATTAGCTTTGAAGTTTAAATTTTGCTGGATGCTGTGTTTAGCGATTTTTTCTAATGAGTGTAATTAAGTAACAATGTTATGTATTTACTGTTAGATAGTTTCCCGTCTGAAGGACTTTTGTTGTGTTGAAATAAATAATTACACTACAACCGAAGAACAAAATAAATAATTGAGGTTCAAGTTCGAAGTGGTTCAATAACATCTTCCTCCAAATTCCTTCTCTGCAGGCGGGCGCTTGTGTCTTCATTTTAAAAACAGCGGGTGCGACAAGCTACTACAAAGAAAGGCAACACGTCGAACAAATTGAATCGCGTTCCTCCGAAAGGTACCAACCTGTGTGTGGGGCATGCGTGGCCGTGTGGATTGAGGCGTCATACCTCCATATACACTCCTAAAACAAAAGAGTGAAATTCACTCCTATAGGAGAAGTGCATTTTCGGCACCGGAAAGGAGTGGAAATTAACTCAGACTGAGTTAAAACCGCTCGTTTTAAAAGTGTAGGACGCAGATTGTTTTCTTTTATTTCTTTTACCCACTCCGAAAAAGAGTGAAATTCACTCCTATAGGAGAAGTGCATTTTCGGCACCGGAAAGGAGTGGAAATTAACTCAGACTGAGTTAAAACCGCTCGTTTTAAGAGTGTAGGACGCAGATTGTTTTCTTTTATTTCTTTTACCCACTCCGAAAAAGAGTGAAATTCACTCCTATAGGAGAAGTGCATTTTCGGCACCGGAAAGGAATGGAAATTAACTCAGACTGAGTTAAAACCGCTCGTTTGTTTTAAGAGTGTAGTTTTTCAGAAAACTTGTTTGTTTTTAGCCTACTTTTCTTTTTTTAATTCGAAAGATTTTTTTAAAAAAAATGATAAGTAGGTATAGACATGCGGTCGATGTCCGTCTGTCTGTCCGTACCCCACTTCCAAAATCGGTTCTATACATCTGATCTTAAAAATTCTTTTTTTGTTAGAAAGCTATGTTTTTTTGTTAGATCATACTTTTTGTCCGCCTGTCTGTACGTCCGGACGGACATAATTCTATCCGTCGGCGAATTTCCCATTGAATTAGCATTGAAATTCAATTTCGATTCATTTAAATCACTGTTGCCAAATCAACAATGGCGTGAGAAACTTTATTTAAAAATATTTGAAGCAAAATAATTTGTTCATGAATCAGTTTTTAATGACATCATAAAATTTAGGCCAATGTGATTCTTTGATTGTTCATTAATTATCTACCAAGAAAGCGGCAAGGCATACGTTTGCATGCAATTATGCTTAGTTTTAATTTACATTTCTTGTTTTTTAATGCAGTTCGGAGTAGTTTCATTACTTTTGTTATTAATAAATATTTATTCTTCGAACTACAAATAAATCACGAGCAGATGATAAATAATATTTAATTAATTTGCGAACGAATATTAAGGAAAATAGTTGATTTTGGCTTTTAGAAGTTTAAATTATAGCTGGGTGCTGTGTTTCGATTTTTTTTTCTAATGTGTATAAATCTAGTGTAGAAACGGCTGTTGATGATATTTACTTTAGGAACCTAGTTTTTTTCCCGATTAGAACTTCAGTAAGTATTTAAGTAACAGGAAAGTAGGCTATTTTAGTTCTTTATGAACTTATTGTTTGCATACATTTCCAATTACACTACAACCGAAGAACAAAATAAATAATTGAGGTCTCAAGTTCGAAGTGGTTCAATAACATCTTCCTCCAAATTCCTTCTCTGCAGGCGGGCGCTAGTGTCTTCATTTTAAAAACAGCGGGTGCGACAAGCTACTCCAAAGAAAGGCAACACGTCGAACAAATTGAATCGCGTTCCTCCGAAAGGCACCAAGCTGCGTGTGGGGCCTGCGTGGCCGTGTGGGTTGAGGCGTCATACCTCCATATACACTCCTAAAACAAAAGAGTGAAATTCACTCCTATAGGAGAAGTGCATTTTCGGCACCGGAAAGGAGTGGAAATTAACTCAGACTGAGTTAAAACCGCTCGTTTGTTTTAAGAGTGTAGGACGCAGATTGTTTTCTTTTATTTCTTTTACCCACTCCGAAAAAGAGTGAAATTCACTCCTATAGGAGAAGTGCATTTTCGGCACGGAAAAGAGTGGAAATTAACTCAGACTGAGTTAAAACCGCTCGTTTTAAGAGTGTAGGACGCAGATTGTTTTCTTTTATTTCTTTTACCCACTCCGAAAAAGAGTGAAATTCACTCCTATAGGAGAAGTGCATTTTCGGCACGGAAAAGAGTGGAAATTAACTCAGACTGAGTTAAAACCGCTCGTTTGTTTTAAGAGTGTAGGCTTTGTTTGAAAAATATTGGTGACATAATCGAATTTCGAAAAAAAATTCTAAACGTTACCGATCTCACTAATTTTTAAGAAAATTGCGTTTTAATTTTTTTTTTTCGCATTGTCAAACTGGAAACCAAGTTGGCGTCTTTGCTTCCACGAAAACTACCATTTGATAAAAAAAAATAACACATTTCTGTTACTTTAGGTTGCGTAATCGATATGAACTTGAGCTACTCAAAAGTATTTTTGAAGTTGCAGCATGGAACTTTTAGCTTCCACACTACGTTTATAACGTAAAAAGTGCAAGTTATTATAATCGTTCAGTCCGTCTGTCCGTCACCCACTTTCATATCCCAAACTACAAATGCTACGGACAAGTGCGATACGTCAAAAAATTCAGCGCATCGAAATTAGAAGACATTGAAAATTTCAGAAAAGAATTCGAATTCGAAGTACATCAATTATTTAAAAAAACTGCACATTGAATGCTCATTTAAAAAGCATAAGAAGCCATTTTTATTAGAATTAAATCACCATTGCGATTCGCAACAATCGCTCGAGAAACTGTAATTCTTTTAGACAATAAATTAAAATAAATTTATTTTTGCGACATCGATTTGTTTGAAATGACGTCAAATATATTTCACTACGAGATTCTTTGTATGTTGATATGAAATGTTTTCATTCTATTTAAAAGCGATGAGTATGAGATATTTATTCTTTGAAATATAAATTAATTTTTTCAAACGATAAGTAATAATTATTTAATTTTCGAAATAAAATAAATGAAACTAGCCAAATTTTTAATAATAGAATTAATGCTGTGTTTGGCGCGTTTTTACCTGTTAAAACACAAAATGTTGTGTGAAAGCGGGTTAAGTGACAGATTCTGTTACAAACCTACTTGTTTTAAAGTTTAAACAGTCAACGAGGACGATTCAATGAAGTAGATATCATTCGGAAATGACGTTACCGAAAGTTAATGTTACCGATCTGACATGTAAACTTGTAACATGCATATTACGCGTCGTCTGGTTGCGTATTATGGGTAATTTTTTTTTTATAAAAACGAATAAGATATCTTTGCGAAACAAGCTAGTCATGACGTGTTACCGATCTGACTTTTGAAAATTTCCAAAAACCATTTTGTATATTGAAGAGTCAACGCAAGTTTTTTCTGCACATCACGCTCACAACAAACCCATACTGAATATCAGGGATTGGAAAGTTACTTTAAAAAAGTAACTCTGTTACAGTTACTTAATAAAAAACGTAACTCTGTTACCGTTACAGTTACTTAATATGAAAAGTAACACGTTACAGTTACTTAGTACGAAAAGTAACGATTCACAGTTACTTTTTGAAATTTCAAGTTATGAGAAAAATTGTAATTTAGCCATCTTACCATTTTTCAAAGAAAATCATCATTAACGAAACAATTTCACAACTCTGGCTGCCGTTAGCAGCCAAAGTGGACAATGCTAGTTTGCTTTTTCCCTCCCAAGAAAAGCTCAGATTTGGGCCAGCCAAGCCTTTTGGAGAATAAAAGTAACTCGTTAACTTTCGTTACCGCTAAAAGTAACTAAGTTACAGTTACTTCTGAAAAATGTAACGGCGTTACTCGACGTTACCTAAAAAAAGTAACTGTTACAAGTAACGCGTTACTCCAATCCCTGCTGAATATAGTCCCTTTCAGACAAAAACCAACACCGCCCGGTTCGTTTGTAGAATTTCAAGCGCTCACAGGGAGGGTGGCAAGAACGGAGATCACGTGGGCGGAGGGGGGGGGATCGAGTTGAGTTGCACCCCGTCGCGCCTTCATTATCATCTGTCCCTCCGCTGCTGGAACGTCTTGATTATTTATTTTCATCGGCTGCTGCCCCCTTTTCCCCCCAGTTCTGCCGTTCTGTATGGGGTTGGCAAGGGGTAGAGTTAGGGGTTATGTTTTAGGGAATAGGTTTCGGTTGTTTGTGGTTCTTGATAATGATGGATATTAAAAGATTGGCTAGAGGTTGTGAAAGATCCTGTCAATACTCAATTTTTAGCCATTTTTTTTTTTTACATTTTACGAAAATATTATCAACTTCACGCCACCAAAAGTATTTTTTCGAAAAGAAAAATGGATAGTTTCGCCTCAAGGCACAAAAATATAGAAAAGAAATACGGGGTTTTCTTCGAAAATTGTTTTTTAAATGTTTTTTTTAATCAAAATATTTCAAATCCTCTGTCGTATGGTACTAATGTTGAGTCGAAATACACTGCTCAATACAATTAGAGGAGCACTTTCCGTACTTTTGTTAACAACCCTTTCATATTTCCAACTTTTTATTTTTTTATTTTAAGTATCCAAAATTTGTGAAATAGATTCATTATGCATCCAGAATGAAATGGTAATATACTGGGGGGAAAATCTTAATTTTTTTAACTAAAATTTAAGGGGGGGGGGGGATCATAACTTTTGAATAAATTATAACAATAATTTTTCAAAACTTTATTTATTAAAAAAAGTTAAAATAAATTTTTGAACATCTTAGGAATGCAAGCGTGAAGAATTTAGGGTCAATTTATTGCAAAAAAAAATTTGGGGAGATAATTTTATTTCACCATGTTTTTCCTGTTTTCATTTAAATAAAACAAACATTTTTTAATTCCTCAAAAGACATGATTCTTCCATCTAACGATAAATAAGTGTGAGCTCAACTTAGTGAGAAAAAAAATCGCAAGCTGATGATTCCAAATGGAATCATTGGGGGTGAAAGGGTTTAAACCTGGAATTCCCCTAATTCTTTTGAGCAGTGTATAATTGAGTTGATATTAGGTTAGGTTTTTGAATTATCGTCGCACTAGAGCTACACGAGGGCTATTGGCGACGGGCGTCGTATTTTAGAACCACAGTCAAGTGACGAGCCGACACCTGAATAGGCACCCAACGCAACCGTTAAGGGCGACATCGTACGCAGCGTTAGGACTTTGAAGGATATTTAACGTGCACTCCCTTACACGGGGTATTATTCGTCGGACATTTTTGGCTGCACGGGCCGTTTATAGGTCGGCAGTTATTTTGGCGATGCCCGGACCCGGACCTGGGACCTTTCGCATGCTAGGCGAGTGCCTAACCGACTGGGCTGCCCAGCCCCTGAGTTGATATTAAAGAAAATATTCAAATTCAATATCAGGTATAACAAAACAATCAGATACATTGTTTCCCATCCACTACAACAACGGGTTGGTTTTCCGGGAACGGCAGCGTGGTTGGTAGGGTCGTAAGTCATGCTGTTGGCGCCCCATCGCGCCTGTAAAGTTTGCATCCGCTACATTTGTTGGCGATGTATTTTTTGTATTTTTTTTTTATTCTGTTTTTGTGTGTGAGATTGAGATGTTGGCTGGATGAAGTCCTTGGCCTTTTTTGGCAGTGGGTGTCAAGTATTTTTTTTATACATCAACACAGGGGGGTGTAGGGTGGTTTTTTTACTGGTTGTACACCATAGATATCATAGTTAAAGCATTAGATTTGCTGATCACATGACCTCTAATGCTAACGACGGGACGCGCATGGAGACCAGAATAAGAGGGCAAAATGGCCAGTGTTGCTGCCACTTTAAGGGAAAAAAATACTACGAAAAAATACCACTTAATTCTAAAATTAAAAAAAAGAAAATACTAGAAAAGGATTTAAAGTCACTAAAAAGATTCCAAAATGCAGCTAGTATTTTAAAGATATTTTTTTGTAATTTTAGAATTAAATGGTATTTTTTCGTAGTATATTTCTCCTTAAAGTGGCAGCAACACTGGCCATTTTGCCCCCTTATTTTGGCCTCCATGGGCGTCCCGTCGTTAGCATTGGTGGTCACGTGATCTGCCAATCTAATACTTTAACTATGATATCTATGTCGTACACCCTGTACGGTAAAGGATTTTTTTCTTTCTCGTTTTTAAGATGAGTTTTAGTAAACGTTTTTGGTTGGATCTTTTTAGAAAACAATTTATCCACTTTCTTTTTAGAAACAATTAGATAGGGTTTTGTTTTGTTGAATTGAACTATAGTTGCACTAGAGCTATTGTCGTATCTTAGAAACACAGTCAAATGACGAGCCGATACCCGAGTAGGCACCCAACGCAAGTTTTAAGAGCGACATCGTATACCTGGCGATGGGACTTTTGGTGGAGGATATTTTTTGTTGTTGTCGTACACCCTGTCGGGTAGGGGAAGAGAAGGGGTTTTTTTGTTTATGTGATAAATTAGTAAATACTTTGGTTGAGTAAAATAATCGTCGCAATAGAGCTACACGAGGGTTATTGGCGTCGGGCGTCGTCACTTGGAACCACAGTTTAGTTTAGTTTGAATTATCATCACACTACACTGTTAAAAATTTTTTGCTTGGTTTCACCATGATATTGGTTCCTAGTAGCTGCAACGGCTGAATGGTGAAACGTTCCACCATATTTTTTGGTATTCGGTTGAACCATTTCTCATGTTTTTGTTTCCAAATCCAGAACAATGGTTCAACCAAACACCGAAAAAAAGGTGAAACATTTCACCATTCAGCCGTTGCAGCTACTAGGAACCAATATCATGGTGAAACCGACCAATATCATGGTGAAAGCTAGCACCAAATTTTTAACAGTGTAGAGCTACACGAGGGCTATTGGTGACGGGCATCGTATTTTAGAACCACAGTCAAGTGGTGAGCCGACACCTGAGTAGGCACCCAACGCAACCGTTTAGGGCGACATCGTACACAGCGTTAGGACTTTTGAAGGATATTTAACGTGCACTCCATCTTCACGGGGAATTATTCGTCGTATATTTGGCTGCACAGACCGTTTATTAGGTCGGCAGTTATTTACACTCTTAAAACAAACGAGCGGTTTTAACTCAGTCTGAGTTAATTTCCACTCCTTTCCGGTGCCGAAAATGCACTTCCCCTGGAGGAGTGGATTTCACTCTTTTTGAGGAGTGGGTAAAAGAAAACAATCTGCGTCCTACACTCTTAAAACGAGCGGTTTTAACTCAGTCTGAGTTAATTTCCACTCCTTTCCGGTGCCGAAAATGCATTTCTCCTATAGGAGTGGATTTCACTCTTTTGTTTTAAGAGTGTAGGCCATAACCTGGGACCTTTCGCATGCAAGGCTAGCACCTTACCGACTGGGCTCTCCAGCCGAAACTTTACTAGGAATCAGTTTTAGAAGACGGCAGATTTAACTTGCACCAGCCTCGTCTGCTCAGCGTTTTCTTTATTTTATTTTTCTTCTCTGGGTGTGAGATTAAAGCCCATTTCACACCTGCGCAACTACATGCAATTTGGTTGCAACTAAATGCAACTGCAACTCGTAACTTGAGGAAACCTGGTTTTTCGGGTTTCCACAAAAAATTATTTATCTCACAATTTGGCAAGTTTCATCTTTTTTGCAGGGCATCGCTTGCATCGTACAGAAATTTATGTTTCCGAACTTCATTAATAAGATCAATTTCCATATTTGCCGTCCAATTACTACCCATTTATAATTGCCCAGATTTTTGCATTTTTTGCAAGCAAGGAAAGTTGGCGTCTTAAAAAGTAAATAAACAACCAGTTGGCGAAGTCTAGTTCGCCACAATGTAGCCAAACAAATACTGAATTCTGATTGGCTAACGGTACATGCAACTTGAGATTTTTTCGTGCTCGCATGAAAAAATCTCACGACTTGAGTGCAACTTTTAAATGCATGGTGTCCTATGGGAGTTGCAAGTAGTTGTGACAAGGTGTGAAATGGGCTTAATTGAGCTGAATAATTATTATAAGATGAGTTTTAGTAAACACTTTTTTTTGTATAACAGATAGGGTTTGGTTCGATTGGGATTAGTTGGGTTGAATAATCGTCGCACTAGAACTACACGAGGGCTACTGTCGTAATTTAAAAACACAGTCAAGTGGCGAGCCGACACCTGAGTAGGCACCCAACGCAACCGTTTAGGGCGACATCGTACACAGCGTTGGGACTTTGGAGGATATTGAACGTGCACTCCATCTTCACGGGGAATTATTCGTCGTATATTTGGCTGCACAGACCGTTTATTAGGTCGGCAGTTATTTAGGCCTGAACCTGGGACATGGCGAGCCGACACCTGAGTAGGCACCCAACGCAAATTTTAAGAGCGACATCGTACCTGGCGAAGGGACTTTGGGAGCATATTTAACGTGCACTTCCTCTACATGGGGTATTATTCGTCGGGAATTTTTGGCTGCACGGCCCGTTTATAGGTCGGCAGTTAATTTGGCAATCCTCTGGCCCGGGGACTTTCGGCAACCTCCGTTGTTCAAGCTAATATGATATATTGATATACGTTGGTAATGGTATATACGGAGATATGATTAAAAGTTTGTTACAGAGATAATCTGATCTATAAATAAATTATTTAACCAAGATACATTTTACTTTTTTTCTTTCCAAGTTAATTTTTTTTAAAATATATAAATATGATTTTTTTTTACAAATTTCAGAAACAAAGGGAAATATTAAATAACTTTTTCTTTGAAAGGGGGGAGTGCAACAACGAGACGCAATTGTAGGGGGAGGGATTCGATCAAACGTGACGCAGCGTCACATAGGGGATGGGAGGGGTAAAAAAAAAATTGCGTGACGTAATTTATGTACGTCCCCTCTCGTTATAATATAACGCAGTATTAAACTCATCCTCTTATATAAAAGTCTTCCAAATAACTCACCTTCGATAATTCTAGCCGATTGTTAAGGGGGGGGGGGGGGGTAAATGCCGCCCACTTTCGCCCCATTGCCGTTGCCCCAAACCCCTTAGAAACAAAATACCTCGATCAACATGGAGTTAGTTACGACGAATGGAACCAGGCGACGAAATATTAATTTGAGGAATCGTTTGAATCTAGCGCAATTTACGAACTACTTGTGAAGAATTTATTTTAGAATGCATTTTTTTCAAATTTCAGAAACAAACGGAAATATTAAAATTAAATTTTTCTTTAAGGGGGGGGTGCAACAACGTGACGTAATTTTAGGGGGATTGGTTCGATCAAACGTGACGCAGCGTGACATAGGGGGAGGGAGGTGTCAAAAAAGTCAAAATTTTACGTGACGTAATTTATGTACGTCCCCAGAAAGGTCTGCTGCAGACAGATTCCTACGCAATGAAGTTGTTTTTCTCCTATACTCTTCATTTGGTTATCTAAATAATATTCATACAGGCAGCGCTTTTAAACACAGTGTATAAGTCAATTTCAGTAACAGACTAATTAGTCCCTTTCAGAAAAACCATTCCGTCATTAGCCAAATCCCATGACGTCAAATCCATAATCCCCTAACAGAATACTTCCGCCACTTTGTGCGGATTAAGGGATGGGTCTCTCGATAATCCGCATTAAAGCCCCACCTTCTCCGTACCTCCGTTGTTTCAAGCAGCTATTACTGGTGCATCAAATGATGGTTTAAATACCGAAACCACTTCGGCAACTAAACAAAAAATACAATAATTTTTTTATAATTGCGTGAAAAAAATCCGATTTTTACATTATAATTTTAATATCAGACGCGTGCGAAAAGTTATACTTTTTAGAAACAGTGATACAAAATTACTTTTTTTCACCCAAAAGCAGTGAAAAAAAGTACTTTTTTCACTCTTTTCATAAGATGCCAACATTTCAAGTAAAATTTCTATTTCATAATCTCCATAAAATCCAGAAATTTATTGATCTGCTTTATTTATAAATATTATGCGCGTGAATGTTATTATTATTTTTATTTTTGAATCAGTATCCATGTTCAAATGTTTGACTTTAAACTAAAAAATTAGTTTACCTTTTGTAGTTCCAGAGATTTATCGATGCCGATCTTCTTTACGTAAAAAAATTAGCACGTGAATTATTTTTGAACCAATGAGATTTGATTTTTTTCACGTAATTATAAAAAATAGTGTATGAAACACGTGTGAAAAGTAACACTTTTTAAAACACGTGTCATTATTTCACTCGCTTGTGAAATAAAATCCACTAGTTTTAAAAAGTGTTACTTTTCACACTTGTTGCATAAATAACTATTAACATACTTTCTTAGTTACATTTTGATATGACACTTAATTTATTTGGACAAAAAAGTTTCGTAAGTTGTAAGCACGTCGAGAAATTTTTTTAAAAACTTTTCCGAATTACTTTTTAAAACTTTTTTTAAAAAATTTTCATTATAAATTATTAATAATCTCTTAACCGAATACTTCCGCCACTTTGTGCGGATTAGGCAATGGGTCTCTCTATAATCCGTACTAAAGCACCCGCTACTCCGAACCTCCCTTGTTTCAAGCAGCCATACTGGGGCATCACATTAGGGTTTAAATACCGAACCTACTATAGTTAAACTTATAGTTTCCTTGCACAGAAGCCACGACCATGGGCGGAGCTATAAAACGCGCCGAGCAATCAGATGAAGAGAAAATTTCAGCCGTTTTATTTTGTCTTCATTCATTCTGGTTTTAAAGATGTATTTATTTTTAAATTCATTTTTAAAGTTAATGATACGTCACTCCTGTTAAAACTCTCTTAGCATAACAGATGACGTCACGGTTGGCTTTTTTTTGTTGTTCTTGGCGTGTTATTTCGTATCACGTTTCACTGTATCGCTTTTGAAACTGTGAAACGTGCTTTCATCCATATCAAACTTTAAAAAAAGTTATGCTATTTTACAGAAACATGTCATGTTCATTCCAGTTAATTTTTTCAAACGTTGAACGCTTTCACTCGACTATTCCGATCAGATCCAACAGTCAATAGTTCTGCAATAGCTCATACGCGCTCTAGTGTGTGTATTTTAACTAACAACCAAACTTGGAACAAGCTGTTTAACTTCCTTGATATGAACTGGTTACAAATAATATTGTCTTCTTTTAATGAGGTTTCGCAGAAATTGTAAGGTTTACTATTTTATAAAGTGTATTACAGCATAGATCGAAACATCGCCAAAAACATAACAGTTGACGTCAGAGCTGTTTTCAGTGACGTACATTTTCGGCAAATTTCAAATGCATTTTTTGTTGAAATTAAACATATTTGTGAATATTTAACCTTACATTCGGAATCTGCAGCTTCTAATTTACCAGAAAAACACATATATTATGAATTTCGCGTTTCATGCAACTTGTCCATTGGACGTACGGAAAATCGATGTTTACGTAGGATTCTTTTTACTTTTCCCGTCTTATTTTCTTTCTTGTTTAATGATCACTTGTTCGAGGCTACTTTTTGTCTTATCCCGCTTTGAAAAGGGGTAAAACGGAGAGGTTGTGGAAAGACCGTGTTGAAAGGTGAAGCCTATGCTCGCGTTAAAAGTAAGCCCAAAATTGTGATTAACGTGTAATGGGTCGAAATTCTAATGGATAAACTTTTTTTTAAGGTACTTTAGGCGTAAAGGCTCCAAAAATGTGCAAGCATTGACAAATGGAATATTTAAAAGGGGAACATTTAACTGTGTATACAGCGGCATTTTAACTGTGTTTTGTTCCCATTTCCATTTATCGACATCCCAGCAATGGGGAACCAATAACGGAAAAAAAAATGGTGTTTTAAGAGAGGGACTGCCAGCCCCATAGATCCAATGCATTAGTTTTGGAATCACAACTTCCGCAGAGAGAAGTATTGCTTTGCCATGTTAGCCCTATTTCTCCAGGTATGGGAATCAACATAACATCGAAATAAAATAAATAATATTTTTGAAGTTTTAAAATGCCAAAAAAATTACAGCAGATTGAGACACTATTTTAAAACTTTATCAATTAATAATTAAATAACCGGATGGTATTTTCTTTTCAATTTTGGTCTAAATTGATGTTGTGATGATTCCCATACCTTGTTAAAATGGGATAACATTGAAAAACAATTTTTTTGCAAAAGTTGTGACTTCAAAACTAATGCATTAGCTCTATGGGACTGGCAGTAGCTCTTAAACGAAATCTGTTTATGAGGGAGCGTACGGTATCATTGAAAACGAAGAATCCATGGGGGGAAAAAATAACCCTTTATCGACTGGATATTCCTCCGTACCCGGCCTCTCTGGCGACATAGCGAGTGATCGCCTAAACTGGTATAAGAAAACCGGTTTCTCTCTTGGTTGTTCTCTCGCGGCAACCCTAAAACGCTTGTAGAGAGAATAACCAAGGAAGAAACCGATTTCCTGTCGCCACTGTCCACCAAGCAGACCTGAATACGAGAAAATTAGTCATTCCAGGGTTTTTTCCCCCGGTCCTCTTCACTCTAAAAACTAAATGTGTAAACTTGAAAATTTACACACGATTATGGGTATATTTCAAGAATTACACATATGAGGCACCAAATTACGCATTTGTGTGTGTAAACGAGAGACGTGTAAATTGACAAATGGTCAAAAACACATATTTATGTGTAAACATGAAAATATCAAGCATTTTACCCAGTATGGTGAGTTTTTTATAATTTACACATATTTATATGTTAAAAAAACATCAAGCATTTTACCTAGTACTGTGAGTTTTTTTTAATTTACACACATATATGTGTTAAGAAAACCACATGCTTAACATCACTCTAAACTTTATTTTACAATTCAGCAAAAGGCTGGAGAGCCCAGTCAGTAAGCCGCTTGCCTTTGTATGCGAACGATCCCAGGTTCGGGACCGAGTATTGTTAAAATAACTGCTGACCTATAAACGGTCTGTGTGTGCAGCTAAAAATTATTCTTCGGAATAATACCCCGTGTAGAGGAAGTGCACTTTAAATATGCTCCAAAGTCACAAAGCTGCAGATGACCTTGACCGTAAAAAATTGCGTTGGATGCCTTCTCAGGTGTCGGCTCGTCACTTGACTGTGTTTCTCAATTATGACGCCCGTCGCCAATAGCCCTCGTGTAGCTCTAGTGTGACGATATTTCAACATAAAACCCTAACAATCCACTGTTAGTTTGAATTGGCGTCGCACTAGAGCTACATGAGGGCTATTCCTAACAAAATAACTGCCGACCTATAAACGACCCGTGCAGTATTATAAAGATAGAACGAAATTATAGCTATTGTTTACTATTGCAACTGCTTTTCAGCTGCCAATTTACACTACGTTCTTGAATTGAGCTTTAGCGCAGTCAAAGAGCGCTTTGTTTTCGCAAACTTCTATCAAACAGTTTGATAAAAATCGTATAATAAAAATTCAAACAGTATGTAAAACAAACAGTTGTTGCTGAAAATACGATTAGAACACATTAAATAATTAAATATAGTTTTTTAAAGAAACTTTAAATATTTGTAAATCGTTTGAAAAAACGTTTGAAGAATGTATAGTACTACTCAACTCTTTTTTTTTATTAAAATAATAGTTCTTTTGTTCGTGTTCTTTTCGCTGTGGAATATATTTGCGGCAAAGGCTCACATGGCTTTCAGAAAAATAAATAAATGTATAAAATTAGTTATAACGTCGAAGTCAACTAAAAAAGAAGATAATTTTATAACGCCACTCTTTCGTATGAATTTCGCCAGTAGGTGATGTGCAGCTGATTTTTATCGGAAGAGTTGAAAAGAAAAATAAACATATTCCACGCTTGCAAGTTAATGCAGTGGAAATCGGGATTTGATTCGGAAAACATCTGTCACTTGTTTTGCTCTTCCATACCAGAAAATTGAATTGTTGTCGCTGTGTTATTATAGGTAGTCCTATGGTCAGTTTGATATTTTCACATTCGATTATTTCAAACGTATAATGTTTAATCATTTTCATATATAGCTCAAAGTGATTTAAAAATATGTGTGCTGGAAATTCTGAAACATTTTTTTGTTGGAAAGGTTTGGATTATTTTGTTAAAAAATTTATCAAGGTAAGTGTGAGTAATGTAATACTTTTTTCTGTTGAAATAAAAATGTTTTCTATAAATTGCTTTGGTTTCTTCATTCAACCGATACATATAGTATTATTATAAAATTATTTAGTTATTACTTGTTAAAAAAGAAAAACAGTAGGGAAAACTTTATAATTTCTATTTCTTTATAGTTAAAAGTATTATTTTTACGATGCATATTTGTGTAATAAATTCTGGTTATTAATCAAGAATGTTTTACATTGAAAGATAAATTTATTTTTTGTGTAATGATCCATTACATTTTTGTAACTTGCTGTTTTTCTTTTAAAGTAATTTTAATATGTAAAGTCAAAGTGCTAAATCACTATAATTTAATATTGAACAGCTTGTTGTCTTTTAAAATAGTTTCTAGTTTGAAAAAATAAGTTTGAAAAAATATGTAATTGTGACAATTATATTTTACTGCTAATTGTGGATTAATTTTAAATTTAACTTTATATTCTACGGTGGATACACGGGAAGATGCAAAATGGAAAATTTTAACAACGAAGAAATAAGAAACTGAACTTCTGTAAATACACCGGAAAATACTTAACGAAACGGGAAAGTCCCGGCAACTCTGCTGCTGGTACTTTTCCCGTTAATTTCAGGAATTTTTTTTTACAGTGTATCATGAATTGAAATAACTTGATATATAAGAAGTAGTGTAGCATTATTATTGTGTTGTTCGTTGTTTATTAAAATTGGATGGTAATTTCCAAAGAGATTAAATCTATAAGAAATATTCCACATTATTTTTATTTTTTGTTTCATATTATAACTCAAAAATTTTTGTTGTCTAAAAATATGTATTTAAGTGTAATATGGTTAGGCATGTATATTGTATGTATGCATTTCTAAATTACTTAATAAAGTGTGTATTTCTGAATTACTCAAAGTGTGTCTTTCTCAATTAATCGGTAAAGTGTGTAATTCTCGATTGCACAGTAAAGTGTGTAATTCTCGATTGCACAGTAAAGTGTGTAATTCTCACTTACACAGTCAAGTGTGTAAACTGAAATTACACGCTTTTTTACACACATTAACAAATCATTCTAGTGGCAAAAAAATACCTGCTTTCGTGTGTAAATTTACGCATTTAGTTTTTAGAGTGTTCAAATTTGGGCTTATTCGTTCGATTTGGCTATTTTAAAATGATGCCACCGTTACTCTTAGGCTGTGTCCTGACTACGACATCAAATGCCACAAATGCAACAAAACGTGGCGACTTTGCAGGTTAAGGTTAGGGTTAGTTTGAATTATCGTCGCACTAGAGCTACGCGAGGGCTATTGGCGACGGGCGTCGTATTTTAGAACCACAGTCAAGTGACGAGCCGACACCTGAGTAGGCACCCAACGCAACCGTTACGGGCGACATCGTACTCAGCGTTAGGAATTTTGAAGGATATTTAACGTGCACTCCCGCTGCACGGGGACGGACATTTTTGGCTGCACGGGCCGTTTATAGGTCGGCAGTTATTTTTTGGCAATGCCCGGACCCGAACCTGGGACCTTCCGCATGCTAGGCGAATGCCTAACCGACTGGGCTCCCCAGCCCCGGCGACTTTGCAGAGTCAGCCACGTGCTATTGCATCGCTTGGCGCCCTAGGCGGTCGCCAAGTTTTGTGGCATTTGATGTCGTAGTCAGGACACAGCCATACCTTATCTAACCTCCTTTGTTGTGTTATTTTTGGGTTCTTCTTTCGCCCGTTGTTTGATCTGATTAACTTCAAAAAGAAGAGCTTGTTAGTGACTTTTCTTTTTGCTCAAGAAGAGGGTAGCAGTGTTCGTATAGTTTTTTTTTCGTATTTTACCAGAACTTCTATAGGACTCTAAAAACGTTTTTTTTTTGTTACAATTGGAGCTCTTTGAGGTTCGTTTTGAACTTGTTGATTTGAAGTCTATATTTTTTTTTGTTGTTCTTCAAAGTTCGATGTCACCAAACTATGGTGCAACAGAATATCGTCATTCTACTTCTGAAATCATGAGTGATCCATTTTTAAATATGGGTACTACCACGGCCAACTTCAATAACAAGGCTAAAGACCTGGTTTGTAAGGATTGTAAAACGCACGTCAAAGCGTTAAAACACGCCCTGCTCATCGATATTAGAGTCTTATCTTCGCTTGGGTGGTTTGTTAGAATTCACGTCTAGCGATGCGTCCACATCTAACGCATGCGTAGTGAGCGAAGGCCACCGTTATCTCATTCGAATAGGTAGAAACATCGACCATTTCGCACGTTTTGGACGCTCTAATCAAACCACGACTGATTCGAGGTTTTCGAACGCTGAGATCTACGTTATTTTTGGTGACGCGGTCACGTGACACATAGGGTCAATAAGAAAGCGGAAAATTCGGACGCACTGCTCAGCGTCAGAATTTTGTGTTCTTACAAACCAGGGTTTAAGAGAAGCTCTCCCAAACATGAGCGTAGACAAAATTTGTGACGTCACTGTTCCGAGTGCCGAAGATCGAGAAACTAGTTCGGACGCATTCGGAACCCTAAAATTGTGGTCAGCCGTGAACGAGTGGTTCCGAACAGGTTTCGAGACAGGTTATCTTCATCTTCGGAACAACGTCACTCGGAACTATGACGTCAAAATTTCCGCACTTGACAGGTGGGGTAGAAATCAACAGAGCAATACTACTACCGAGCGCGTTTGGGAGAGCTTCTTTGGCCTTAGTAGTTGAGTAGGCCATGGTACTTCTTGATACTAAGTACACATCAGCATAATTAGTTTGGTGTGTCAAGGTCATTCGAAAAATATCATTTTCGTAGATTTTTGTCTTTTTTTCTGCCTAAATATCTGGTTTAGCCCCCATAAGTGACCCACAAAAATAATTCCTGAATTAATTGCACACCCTAGGGCAGGGTTTCCCAACCGGTCACACGCGAGTAAATTTCAGGTGGTACGCGTAAATGATGGGAGCAACATATTGCTATTAATAGCTTCTGTACGCATGAGCAGTGAGCACGCAAACACATTACTCATTATTTTAAACATTAACATTATGATAAGTATTTAATTAACTTCTGGATCGGATGTAAATCCTAGTACCCTTTGATCTTCCGGCAAGCTCTGTACTCCTAATGCTGATATGGGGCTGGGGAGCCCAGTCGGTTAGGCAGTCGCCTAGCATGCAAAGGTCCCAGGTTCGGGTCCGGGCATCGCCAAAGTAACTGCCGACCTATAAACGGCCCGTGCAGCCAAAAATGTCCAACGAATAATCCCCGTGTATAGGGAGTGCACGTTAAAATACGCTCCAAAGTCCCAACGCTGCGTACGATGTCGCTCTTAACGGTTGCGTTGGGTGCCAACTCAGGTGTCGGCTCGTCACTTGACTGTGGTTCTAAAATACGACGCCCGTCGCCAATAGCTCTCGTAATTTTATCTCATAGTATTTTTCTCCTTAATGTGGTGTCAACACTAGCCCATTTGCCCTCTTATTCTAGTCTCCATGCGCGTCCCATCGTCAGCATTGGAGGTCACGTGATCTGCAAATCTAATACTTTAACTATGATATCTATGCCAAAACCCCAACTTTCCTCTAGCCTCAACTATTGTGTTATTTTTTTTTTTTTCGCTCTTTGTTTGATCTGATTAACTTCAAAAAGAAGAAGGGCTTGTTAGTGAATTTGTGCGATATTTTCTTTTTGTTCAGAAGGAGTCGTAGTTTTGTTTCGTATTTTACCGGTACTTCTATAGGATTCGATAAAGGTTGTTTTTTTTTGGTTGCAGGTGGTTACAGTTACGAGTTACAATTGGAGCTCTTTGAAGTCGGTTTTGAACTTATTGATTGAGGACTGTATTTTTTTTTTAAAGTTTAGTTTAGTTTGAATTATCGTCGCACTACAGCTACACGAGGGCTATTGGAGACGGGCGTCGTATTTTTAGAACCACAGTCAAGTGACGAGCCGACACCTGAGTAGGCACCCAACGCAACCGTTAAGGGCGACATCATACGCAGCGTTGGGACTTTGGAACATATTTTAACGGGCAATCCCTCTACACGGGGTATTATTCGTCGGACATTTTTGGCTGCACGGGCCGTTTATAGGTCGGCAGTTATTTTGACGATGCCCGGACCCGGGACCTTTCGCATGCTAGGCGAGCGTCTAACCGACTGGGCTCCCCAGCCCTTTTTTAAAAAGAGGAAACAGGAAAATTTGGTCATTCATCTAAGGTCGCAAAAAGCAAAGTCTAAACACAATAATGGAACTTTACTTGTTAAAATATTTTTTTTTTAAAATTAACGATAATATTCTTTTGCAAAAAAAAAATGCATTTTTTAAAAATATAATTAGGTATTGGTACCTAAACTGGTCAAAATTAAAATCATTGCGATGGACAACTGGTACGGCCACGCCTTCCGATGTCACAGTTATTTCTACCCCTTTGCCCTGGAAACCCCACAAACAAACCACCCGGCATCTAATTCGTCTGAACTGGAACGGTCAAGCCCGCAATAATTTCAAGCATTGTTTTCTTTACCACTAACAAAACGCCCCGTTCTAATTGTCCATTGCATCTTAAATTTAGCACACAAAATAAAGTTGTTGCTAATCCCTCCTCTTGGTTGACCATCATACTGTAACACATAACAAGTAGGTTCGTTACAGAATCTGTCACTTAACCCGCTTCCACACAACAGTTGTGCTCAACAGATAAAAAGGCGCCAAACACAGCATTGATATTCTGTATTAAACACTTACGTGCTAAATTTGGCTAGTTTCATTTACATTTTATTTCGAAAATTCAATAATTATTACTTATCGTTTGCAAAAATTAATTTATATTTCAAAGAATAAATATGTCATATTCCTCGCTTTTAAATAGAATTAAAACATTTCATATCAACGTACAAAGTAGTTCACAATCTCGTAGTGAAATATATTTGACGTCATTTCAAACGGATCGATGTCGCAAAAATAAATTTATTTTAATTTATTGTCTAAAAGAATTAAAGTTTCTCGAGTGATTGTTGCTAAGGCAATGGTGATTTAATTCTAATAAAAATGGCTTCTTATGCTTTTTAAATGAACATTCAATTCTGCAGGTTTTTTTTTAAATAATTGAAGTACTTCGAATTCGAATTCTTTTCTGAAATTTTCAATGTATTCTAATTTCGATGCGCTGAATTTTTTGACGTACCGCACTTGTAGTATGAGCTATGAAAGTGGGTGACGGACAGACAGACGGACGGATTATAATACCTTCCACTTTTTACGTTATAAACGTAGTGTGGAGGCTAAAAACATGTAAACAATATTTTTTTTCTTTTTTCAGACACCCCCCCCAAAAAAGTCTGTCCCCTTCAATACAAAAGAGACGATCCCTACTACAGATTATGGGAAAACGGGGGTAGTGCTGGTCCCAAAATATTGTACCCCCCCCCCCCTCTCCCCTTCAATTATATAAAGATAAAAAACGCATTTGTTCGTGGGGGTGTAATCAATATGTACCCCCGCATCTAAAAAGAGGGAGGGACACCACCCCAATCAGATGTGGTGCAATCATAAAAAGAGCGTAAAAAAATACGGGGCGATTGCGGGGTCTATTAGGGCAATAGTCTGATTGGAGAAATCGGCGTTGACGTTTTTTCTGCATGAAAAGGTCACATGGTTTAATAAGAAGTGTCGGCTCGTCACTTGACTGTGGTTCTAAAATACGACGCCCGTCGCCAATAGCTCTCGTGTAGCTCTAGTGCGACGATAATTCAAACTAAACTAAACTAGCCTTAATGGTGGATCAGGCCTTGCATATATTACAATAATAACTCAACAACACCTCTCTTAAAATAACCTTTGAAACTCAAGTCGGGAGTCTCCGGTCAAGGGAAATAATACTTGAGGAACGCCGCGATCGTAGCTTTTTGAAAAAAAAAAGGTGGTGGAACATCAAAGGTGAGATCGATCGTCGAAGTTGGCGTGAAACTTGGCGATCATTTTCGAAAAAGAAATATTTGCGATTGCCGCATTATCACCGGTAGTGATGGATGTCAATGTAATTTGAAATAAAGGAATAATATTTAAAAAAATATTTGTCAATGTGTAGGTTTATGTGTCTTAAAAGACATTACAAGGGGGAAAGTGATATATACTGCACGTGTTATTGCGTCTCCTACAATTAATTATTTAAAACTATAATCATCTTTAAAAATATATGTAAAATAAGTCGACAGGGAAACTTCGGAGTAGTTAAAGATCTTTTATTTAAGAGCTATCCTCAGCAGAAGGTTGATTTGTCGTCTGCAGTCGACGAGAGAGTCTGACCGAATGCCGACAAAAATGGTGAAAAATCCCGAGCTCTGCTTCACTGACCAATCAGAGGTATGAGAAAGTTTGAAAAGGCCAACTTTAAAAATGTGATGACTGGACAGTTTCTGTGTGGGAACGATTGATCTAGGCGACTGTTTGTCGCCGACAGGGTGTGGTTGGGATGTTTAGGTACTAAGTGATATTAAGGATATACGAAAAAGATAATTTAAGTTAAGTTTAATGGGGTTAAAAATTAAAGTTTTTGAGGGGTTTAAGTCAGGATATGTCATATATTATTTTTTTATTATAAATAATTTTTGGAAGGTAAACAAAAAAAAATCGAACTAACTAGACTTTTTTATACAAAAAATGTAACGTCTTGACGTTTTTTTAAGTAAATGATGATAATGAACAATCAAACAATCACATTTTAAGACGTCAATTCCAAACTGATTATTGATTAATATGCCATAAATAATTTGCTGCAAATATTAATTTAAAATGAATAAAGTTTCTCATTCAATTTTTGTTGTGAGAACAGCGGTTAAAATGACTAAAAATTAAAATTCAATGCTAATTCAACGGGTAGTTTGTCGGCAGTCAGGTAGATAGAGACCCACAGACAGACGAACAAAAGTATGAAAGACATGTCTCTGATGTCAGACCTTTCTAACAAAAAAATAATAATTTTTAAGTCCCATGGGTAGAATTAATTATAAAGTACGGACGGACACCTTCAGCATATGCCCATAGAATGAAAACATTTCATATCAACGTACAAATAATCTCGTAGTGAAATATATTTGACGTCATTTCAAACTGATCGATGTCGCAAAAATAAATTCATTTTAATTTATTGTCTAAAAGAACTAAAGTATCTCGAGCGATTGTCGCGAATGGCAATGGTGATTAAATTCTAATAAAAATGGCTTCCTATGCTTTTTAAATGAGCAATCAATGTTGCATTTTTTTTAAACAATTGAAGTACTTCGAATACGAATTCTTTTCTAAAATGTTCAATGTCTTCTAATTTCGATGCACTGAATTTTTATAACGTATCACACTTGTCCGTAGCATTTGTAGTTTGGGCTATGAAAGTGGGTGACAGACAGACAGACGGACTGAACGATTATAATACCTTCCAGTTTTTACGTTATAAACGTAGTGTGGAAGCTAAAAAAGAAAAGAAAAAGCTAAAAAAAAATGGTGGGTTATGAGCTATGAACTTCGATGAAAATAATTTTTGAAATTTAAAAGACGTATGCAGTTGTCTTGACCCCTTGACATTGTCAAAACGCCACAGCATCTTAAGTGTACACAAAACGTTAATGCGAAATGATAAATCCACTTTAACATGAAAAATCTCCAAGGAATGTTCACATAGTTTTCTGCGAATTTGATAGAAATCGCTCAAAAAATATTTTTAAACAATAAACGAAAAAGGGCAATTTCCAGGCATCAGGACCCTTCTAACTTTTTAGTTTAGTTAAGTTTGAATTATCGTCACACTGGAGCTACACGAGGGCTATTGGCGACGGACGTCGTATTTTAGAACCATAGTCAAGTGACGAGCCAACATCTGAGTTGGCACCCAACGCAACCGTTAAGGGCGACATCGTACGCAGCGTTGGGACTTTTGTAGCGTATTTTAACGTGCACTCCCTCTATACGGGGTATTATTCGTCGGACATTTTTGGCTGCACGGGCCGTTTATAGGTCGGCAGTTATTTTGGCGATGCCCGGACCCGAACCAGGGACCTTTCGCATGCTAGGCGACCAGAGCCGGATTTAAAGATATGCCGCTTGTACACTCTTAAAACAAAAGAGTGAAATTCACTCCTATAGGAGAAGTGCATTTTCGGCACGGAAAGGAATGGAAATTAACTCAGACTGAGTTAAAACCGCTCGTTTGGTTTAAGAGTGTATATGTTCAAAATTATCACAACGAATATAAAAGAGGGAAAATAGGTTCATTTGAAATACAATATAATTAGAAAATATAGAAATAGAAAATCAGATATTTCAATTTTCCGAAAACTGACGTAAAATTTGCCGCCGCAAAAAATTCGCCGCTCTAGGCTACAGCCTACTTAGCCTAATTAGAAATCCGGCCCTGTACACTCTTAAAACAAACGAGCGGTTTTAACTCAGTCTGAGTTAATTTCCACTCCTTTCCGGTGCCGAAAATGCACTTCTCCTATAGGAGTGAATTTCACTCTTTTTCGGAGTGGGTAAAAGAAATAAAAGAAAACAATCTGCGTCCTACACTCTTAAAACGAGCGGTTTTAACTCAGTCTGAGTTAATTTCCACTCCTTTCCGGTGCCGAAAATGCACTTCTCCTATAGGAGTGAATTTCACTCTTTTGTTTTAAGAGTGTAGGCGACCGCCTAACCGACTGGGCTTCCCAGCCCCCCTTCTAACTTTTGAAAAAAAACCCAGCATGACGAAGGATGGTTGAAATATCTTTCCGCCTCGGTGGCATTAAATTGACTCTTATCACCCTTTAAAACCCCTTCCCCCTGAAATACGTCATCCGATTTTTTACGCCCCATAAATCGAAATACTGCCTGTTGTATAGATCCCCCCTTGCCCTATTATTATTCAAATTGTCATGTTGTAGGGTAGGGGTAGGGTAGGTACATATATATTCCGGCTTGTGTGCTTGATCAGAGACCCGCTTATAAGCCTTCGTCAAGTAAGACAGACACAGAAAGAACTTTTTACTGTCACAGAGAAAGGAAGGTACACCCAGGGCAAAGGCGGGAATCGAACCCGCACCCGTTACAGCGCGCAGACTGCTAGCGTTATGGTCTGCGATCCAAACCACTCGGCCATCCGGGCCCCGTCATGTTGTAAAGCTCCTCATACACTGAGAGACACAGTGTAAACAAGAAGTTCTTAAAGAACCATAGATATCATAGTTAAAGTATTAGATTGGCAGATCACGTGACCTCCAATGACGACGGGACGCGCATGGAGGCCAAATAAGAGGGCAAAATGGCCAGTGTTGCTGCCGCTTTAAGGAGAAAAATGCTACGAAAAAATACCATCTACTTCTAAAATTACAAAAAAAATATCGTAAAAATAATAGCTGCATTTTGGAATCTTTTTAGTGACTTCAAATCCTTTTCTAGTATTTTTTTTTTGTAATTTTAGAATTAAATGGTATTTTTTCGTAGTATTTTTCTCCTTAAAGTGGCAGCATCAACATTGGCCATTTTGCCCTCTTATTTGGCCTCCACGCGTATCCCGTCGTCGTTAGCATTGGAGGTCACGTGATCTGCAAATCTAATACTTTAACTATGATATCTATGTAAAGAACTAAAATAGCCTACTTTCCTGTTACTTAAATACTTACTGAAATTCTAATCGGGAAACAACTAGGTTCATAACAGTAAATATCATCCACAATCGTTTCCACACTAGATTTACACACATTAGAAAAAGAAATCGCTAAACACAGCATCCAGCTACAGAGGGCCATAACACATTTTTAGAACGATTTCGATAAAGAATTTTTAAAAAAAGTAATTGCTTTAGAATAAAAAAATTTGGCAACAGGTTATTATTTGAAATGAGAAATATCGTCTGCTACTTTTAAATTTATTCTTCGTTCAAAATGTCGCATGTAAACAAGCTGTGGATTGTAGGATATGTTTTTGCGCTTTCCGAAGAGAAATATTCTTATTCCAGAATTCAAAAACGTTGTGAAATGCATGGTAATAAAATTTCTAAGTGCAAAATAAGCAACATTATTAATCGGAAAGGTAAAAACCGTCAATCATTATTTCTGCATGGAAAAAAGACTCCAAACAAATATCCGAAAAAAATTTACAAACCTGGTTCCGTCAATGTAAAGAAAGTTTCAGTAAGGGGTTTATGATTGTCGCAGGTGTCTCCTACAATGGGAAACACAAAATAAGAAGAGTGGGATCTAAAATCAACTCATCATACTATCAGGAGAAGGTTTTACGTCCAATATTTACAGAAGAAATTCCACTTCTTTATCCCAATGACTTCCAAAGAGTGAAACTTCCTCAAGACAAAGCTTCAAAAAATGAAGACTAATACAGGTATTGCATATATACCTTTTCAAGTCCCCCGACGTTTCACCTATGGACTATTGTGCCTTTGGTTTATTAAAAAGAGCCCTTTCTAAAGTAAACCCACCACGATAGATGGACTCTGGAAAGTAGTGGAAGAGGAATGGAAAGCAATACCCCTGGAAATTTTACGGAAAGCTCTTCTATCATGGAAACCACGATGCAGACTTATAGTCCAGAAAAAAGGCTATCAGAACGAACACTTAAAAAAATAGTCTTTACATTTTAAACATTAATTAAACGGCCCCGAAATCGTTCTAAAAATGTGTTAATACCCTCTGTATAATTTAAACTTCTAAAAGCCAAAATCAACTATTTTTCTTAATATTCTTTCTCAAATTAACTTAATATTATTTATCGTCTGCACGATTTATTTGCAGTTCGAAGAATAATTAAATATTTATTGATAACAAAAATAATGAAACTACTCCAAACTGCATTAAAAATAAGAAATGTAAATTAAAACTATAAGCAGAATTTTCATTTTTTTTTTAATTCGAAAGAATTAAAAAAAAGAAAAGTAGGTTAAAAATGTCCCGTTAGAAACTGTGCAGGACCACGGACGCGACGTGTGAACCGTCGCCAAATATCGACAATATTCCGCCAAGACGTTACCGAAAGCAGCTGTTCTCCTCAGTGATTGGCTTGACAAGTCACGTGGGCGAAAAGACACAATCACTGACGAGTTCTTGGTTTTGCACAGATGGCAGCAGGCATAGAACTTTTTATGTTTTAAAGGTATTGAAATTACCTTAAAAGGTACTTAATTACCTTGAAATGTGTATTGCTTTATTGAGTGGTAATTGAAAGTCATGCAATTTTTCACACCTCTAGTTTTCAAATATGTAGGCCCCAGTGGCTTAGTGGTAGAGCTTCGGATTGCCACGCCACACATCCGGGGATCGAATCCCGGATTGGGCGAGGTTGACCCATCCTTTCATCCCTTGAGTGGGTCGATAAAATGGGTACCAAGCATGCTTGGGAACTAAACACTGGGGGTTCCGCGTGATTTCAAATATAAATGCTCACTTACGCTGCTGTTAAACTTACTAAGCCCCTCTATTTAATTTCGATGGCAGTTATTTTATGGAGCTAAAGTCATAAATATTTGCTTTTTTTTCGCAGTGATGTTTTATGTACTTTCTCGAATTTTAATAATTTTATGCGTTTTAATTTCGGGAAGGTAGGAATGCACGGTTTTAAAAAGGAGTTTTGAATACGCACACATCTAGGAACATAAAGTTTTCGTGTATTTACGTACCGGGGAATTTGTATATGTTGATGTGAACAAAATGAGAAAAACATAGCACATTTGTGTTTATTGCCGAAGAGTTAAAATATTTATGAGAAAATAAAATATGTAATTATCTTATGGGGACACAGTACCTCAAAAATGGCAAATAAAAAAAAATCGTAATTTTTGCCAAGTTTTAAATTTTCTAAATAAGTCTACCAGGTTTTAAAAGTCTAGCTATATTTTTAAAAAAAGTTATTCCACTTTTTATGAGGAAAGGTAAGATAAAAATGCAAACGAATGAAAACTTTAAATGTGTTTTTCTCTGTGTTCATTTTTCCTTGATGACAAGTTTTTCAAAACGCTAAGGCTTTTTTAATTATTAATAAAAGTCTAAGGAATTTTGTATGCAGTCTGTCAAAAATGTTAACATTAAGAATTGTCATTAAATTATTTTCAAAAGTGATACTTTTTTATAAAAAAAAAATACTAAAGTAGAAATTTTTTAAATATGCTAAAATAATTTGGGATTTTCTAGATAAATATTTTTTATAAAACAACTACTGAAGATAAATCAAATTTGGATGCCAATTCTTATGTAAAACAGTTTAAAGTACATGAGAAAAAAAAATTGGGTTAAAATATTTGTATTTAAAAATGCCTTAGGATTTTAAAAAGTTACTTAAAAAACTATAACTTAAA
Organism: Oedothorax gibbosus; assembly: GCA_019343175.1. Lineage (NCBI taxonomy): Eukaryota > Metazoa > Arthropoda > Arachnida > Araneae > Linyphiidae > Oedothorax > Oedothorax gibbosus. The sequence continues at coordinate 43,728,958 of CM033272.1, read as the reverse complement.
AAATTAAATTATTTTTTTATAATTTTTCTTGTCATATATTGTTTTTAATAAAATAAAAAGTAATAAAATATAAATTTTTTATAGTGAATATGTCAAAAAAATTTTGAAAGTGGTACCGTGTCCCCTTATGTCAACAAATCAATGCATTTTAAAGACCCAAAGTTTTTTAATAGTGGTGAGTACCCTAGACAATACTTTCAATTACTACCTCAATTAAATCCTAAACGTAGGTTTAGTAACACCACTCAATAAGAAATCAAAATAACTTTAAGAAATCTAAATCAAAAGTTCCATGACATCTTGCGCACACTTGCGAAAAACTCGTGTACCAGCTGTAGAGTGTTGTTCAAAAACCACTTTTTCTGAATCGACACCCTCCAAAAGTGTAAAAAAAACCCTCCTCGGCGCAACAGCCCATTACTGGGCCAAGGCCTGCCGTGCCCATTTCAGCTTTCGTGACCTAGGGCCCTGGGGTGCTAGGCATATGTACCGGTTAGGTGATCAGCCTCACGCGGAACCTCCAGTGTTTAGTTCCCAAGCATGCTTGGTACCCATTTTATCGACCCACTCAAGGATGAAAGATGGAATCTGCGTAGCGAAAGTGTTAAGGGGAAATGAGAGAAGCGGGATGTTAAGAGGACTGTCAGTCCCATAGAGCTAATGCATTAGTTTTGAAATCATAATTTTTTCAAAAGAATTGGTTTGTCATGTTATCCCATTTTCACCAGGTATGACAATCATCATAACATCCATTTAAAAAAAATTGAATAGAAAATACATCCGATTATTAATTCTTAATTGACAAAGTTTTAAAATAGTGTCGCCATCTGCTGTATTTTTTGGCATTTTAAAACTTCATAAATATAATTAAAAACTAGATACATTTTCGTTTCAAATTTGTTTCATTTCGATGTTATGTTGATTCTCAATGCCTGGGGAAAAAGAGCTAATATGGCAAAGCAATACTTCTGCGGAAGTTGTGATTAGAAAACTAATGCATTAGCTCTATGAGACTGACAATCCCTCTTAACTCGTCGACTTTAACTTTGCATGACCTAAGCATTAGAGTTAGGAAATAGTTACAGCCAATTAGGGAATAACATTTATTTTACATACTAGGGGCATACTAGAGAGCAACTGTTCTTTAAAAAGAACGTAACAAAATATCGCATTTCTGATCTTTTCCCCCCCTGGGTATTATATAAAAAAAGAACCACGATTTCGATTTCGTCAAACTTATTATAATTTGTAATTAAAAAAAATAATTGGAAATTTGAAAAAAAAAAAAAAACGCATTGAGACATAAGGGAGACACACCTTCCAGAAAAATTTTGGACTTGTAATATCAATATTTCATCCTCTTATGGCTGCGAACACTTTAAAAGAGATTACTTTTTTTTAGTACAGAGAGAAACAAGTCAAAAACAACGCGCAGTTCTCTCTTTAACCGGATTACGATTGCACTAAAAACTTAAAAACAGCTCCATACAGACCTATAAGAAGGGACATATAAACTTGCGTGGAAACCTTCCCTGCCAATAAAACCACGACCGAAACGGGCTCGCTAATGTCGGAAAAGTCCATCTTTTACTACTTAGACGCCGTCTCTTAAACTTTTTTTTAGGGCCTTGTACTAAAGAGGGAGGCTTACTTGTCGAATCTAGTCAAAGATTGTGTGGGTTGGGGTTGGATACTCGTTGCACTAGAGCTACAAGAAGGCATTGAGCTAGAAGGGAAACTGGAGTGAGGTGTCAGCGAGCCGAAAACCCACTCGCACCCTTTTGAGCGAACAGGGCAGAAAAGGACTATTTTCCCTACACTTGTATGAGACCCCTCTATCATATTGACTTGGGCTCCTAAATGTATTTTAAAATGTTTAGTTTGAAAGAAATTAACTTTCTTTAACTTTAAATTCCAACTTTTTTTAGAAATAACCATGTGGATCACTAACTAAGAACCAGCGAAGACGAACCCAATAGCGAAATAGGCAAGTTTCTAGGTTTTCTGCCCGGTTTGTTTCTGCTGCAGTGCCGTGCATTCCTCCGCGTTTCGTTATTGGGCCGGCTCGTTTGTTGGTTTGTTGCCCTGTTCAGTGAATCACACGCCTCACTCCACTTTTCTTAATGGAAGGGACATATAAACTCGCGTGGAAACCTTCCCTGCCAATAAAACCACGACCGAAACGGGCTCGCTAATGTCGGAAAAGTCCATCTTTTACTACTTAGACGCCGTCTCTTAAACTTTTTTAGAACCCTGTGCTAAAGAGGGAGGAATTCTTGTCAAATCTAGTCAAGGATTGTGTGGGTTGGGTTGGATACTCGTTGCACTAGAGCTTCTCGAGAGGGTTATTGACATTGAGCTAGAAGAAACGTGGAGTGACGTGTGTGATTCACTGAACAAGGCAGCAAACGAGCCGGTTCAATAACGAAACGCGGAGGAATACGCGGCACTCCAGCAGAAACGAACCCGGGCAGAAAACCTAGAAACCTGCCTATTTCGCTATTGGGTTCGTCTTCGCTGGTTCTTAGTGAGAGATCCACATGGTTATTTCTTTAAAAAGTTGGAATTTAAAGTGAAAGAAAGTTAATTTCTTTCGAACTAAAAATGTTCAAATACATTTAGGAGCCGAGCCCAAGTCAATAGGATAGAGGGGTCTCATACAAGCATTGCATACAAGTGTAGGGAAAATAGTCCTTTTCTGCCCTGTTCGCTCAAAAGGGTGTGAGTGGGTTTTCAGCTCGCTGATACCTCACTCCAGTTTCCCTTCTAGCTCAATGGTTATTGGAGAAGGGCGTTGTAATGGACGAGTGGGACTGCCACGCCTACAGCGACATGAAACGTTGTTGTAAACCCCCAACAATCCACTCGGTAGCTAATTCGTCTAAACAATAACGTTCAGTGAGCTCGTCAAGTTACCTTGAGCATTTGTCATTTTTCCCACAAACTATACAAACTACTTTGAACCACGGTCAAGTGACGAGCCGATATACGAGTAGGCAGCCAACGCAACTTTTACTGTGGGAAAGAAAATAATGCTTGACTTAACAGTGGCATCACTGTAAGAATGACCGTTCTAGTTTCGACGAATTAGCAGCCGGGTGGTTTATTTGTGGTACTTAAGACAACGGCAGCCGCACTGACGTCACTGAAGGCGTAGCCGTTTCAGTCGTCCATTGCAATGCAATTTGCTCAACTTCAAATCTCGCCAAAAAATATATCTTAGTTGGAACCGGCAAACACACAACCAAAGTGCGTGCCGAATCGGAGGACATATATCCCCGCTTCACTTTTTACGACCGTTTGCGTGTTTTTAGCCGGAGTTTACGTCAGGTTTTATTATTACGATTGCGTTCCCGTTTCAGCAACTGTGGTGCCAGACTATATGATGTAACCCAAAACATGATATTAAAAATCCATTTTTTTAAGAGAGGAAAGGCGGTTTTGTGGGGATTTTTTACTTATGAATTTTGAATTTTAGTAAAATCTAAGACCAGTTCTTACACGTTTCCGGGTTTTAATGAACGATATTCGCTCAGTCGTAGAGGATTATTAATTTTATGATCTAACATTTCAATTTATATACAGTCCCTGGACAAATTAATAGACGCACTGCAAGATTTCATGTATCAATCCATGATGAACAAAATATAACTTTAGAAAGACATTTGTGTTCCTAAACTTAAGCTATTGAATAGAAAATACTATCTGCTATACTAAATACATATATCGACATCTTTTTTAATGATATGGCATTCTTTGGTATGTTTTCATCATTACTAAAAAAAAATACAGTGCGTCTAATAATTTGTAAAGGGACTGTAAAAGCCCAGATTTATATGAAAAATACAACTTCCCTCAAATATAGATTTCGATTAAATGAAGTTTATAATGCTATTCTTGATGTGACGGGGGCTCGGGAGCCCAGTCGGTTAAGGCGTTCGCATTGCATGCGGATGTTTCCTGGTTCGGGTCCGGGCATCGCCAAAATAACTGCCGACCTATAAACGGCCCGTGCAGCCAAAAATGTCCGACGAATAATACCCCGTGCAGAGGGAGTGCTCGTTAAATATGCTCCAAGCGTACGATGTCGCCCTTAACGGTTGCGTTGGGTTTCTACTCAGGTGTCGGCTCGTCACTTGTTTGTGGTTCTAATTTATGACGCCCGTCGCCAATAGGCCTCGTGTAGCTTTAGTGCGACGATAACTCAAACTAATCTAAACTTGATGTGACAATTTAGCGATTTAAATGAAGAAAAATTCAATTTCATTGAGGATAAGGCAGATTGTCCGTCCTCGCGTATGGACAGACGAACAAAAAGTATACACACACAAGATATGTCTCTGATGCATTATCTTGTTAAGAAAAAAAAGTTTTTCCCGGATAGGACTGGATTTGGAAAAGGGTACGGACGGACAGGCGAACATTTCCACCCATGTCAATATTTACTTTTCCATTATTTTTGATTCTATAGAATTAAGGGGGGAATGGGCGCGCTGGACCGGGGGTCTCCAAAGCAAAGTGCATTAGTGTTATTCCTATGGAGAAAAAAAATATTTTCTCTGCCACATTTCTCCGGCTGTAATGAATATTTTTACAAGCGGATTTTTTTATGTGATAAATGTAGCTGACTTACAAGTCCCGACCTTCACACTTTTTGAAATGGGTTCGAATATTTTTTTTTTTTAATTTTCAATAATAATTTTACACAAAATATTCGAAAGCCATTTCAAAAAGTGGAAGATAGAGACCTGTAAGTTATCTACATTTATTATTTAAAAAAAAACCGTTTGTAAAAATATTCAAATACAGCGGAGAAATGTGCAGAGAAAATAGTTTTTTCGCCATTTGATTAACACTGAGGCACTTCAGTTTGGAGACCCGCGGTCCAGCGCGCCCATTTCCCCTTAAACAAAAGAAAAGCAAGCTAAAGACAATAACTGGATTACATCTTTACGAACAGTATCCATATCCAATATTGTAAATTCAGGTAGGTAGGTTTGAATTATCGTCGCACCAGAGCTACACGAGGGCTATTGGCGACGGGCGTCGTAATTTAGAACCACAGTCAAGTGACGAGCCGACACCTGAGTAGGCACCTAACGCAACAGTTTAGGGCGACATCGTACGCAGCGTTGGGACTTTGGAGGATATTTAACGTGCACTTCCTCTACACGGGGTATTATTCGTCGGACATTTCCGGCTGCACGGGCCGTTTATAGGTCGGCAGTTATTTTGGCGATACCCGAACCTAGGACCTTCCGCATGCTAGGCGAATGCCTAACCGACTGGGCTCCCCAGCTCCATTGCAGATTCAGTATATGGATCAGATTTACTGTACGGTCCCCCTTGGCGCGATTTTTTCGGATTTGGCGATAAATAATTTTTTCTGGCAACCTGTCCTGTCTGACTTCGACTGAAGATTCGAATTCTATAACGTCGCACTGATGACGGTTTCCGGCAACCCTTTCTGACCGTTGGTTGAGTTTTAATGATATATATTCCCCTACGATCTTTTCTTTGAATCGTGGTTTTCTAAAAAAAAAGTCGCCAAAATACGGACTTTTGGCGCGATTTTGGAAAGTTCGCCAAGGGGGACCGTACAGTAAATCTCTACCCAGTATATTCCTACCTATGATTACTTATTCCATTTAAAATACTACACCTCAAACTTCCTTCTGAACAAACCCTTCTTTACTAAATATTTTTTTTAAATCTCAAAACCCTTATCAGTTCCTCCCTTATAGCCCCTCCGGCCATAATAGCTGCTTCAAAAGCATTACTTAAAATCAAAAATGTCTTTATCCACGCTTTCGAACAGTTTCGCAAGCACCTCTTAAAAAGATTTTAATTGGGGCCTATAAGAGCGCGAAAATAAAAAAAAGTTCCATAATCATGGATAATGTTCTAATTTGGTTCAACACTCGACGGTGGAAGTACCCGAGTGCAACACTTCTAGTTCGGTTGAAAATGTTGTAACTGTATATATATGGAATGGGGTTGTTGCAGATGACGTAAATTTAAAATTTTCGTGGGGCTGGGGAGCCCAGTCGGTTAGGCATTCGCCTAGCATGCGAAAGTCCCAGGTTCGGGTCCGGGGCTTGCCAAAAATGACTGCCGACCTATAAACGACCCGTGCATCCAAAAATGTCCCACGAATAATACCCCGTGTAGAGAGAGTGTACGTTAAGTTTAGTTTGAATTATCGTCGCACTATAGAGCTACACGAGGGCTATTGGCGACGGGCGTCGTATTTTAGAACCACAGTCAAGTGACGTAGGAATGCACGTTAAATATCCTTCATTGAAGGATATTTAATTTTGAAGGAGTGCACGTTAAATATCCTTCAAAGGATATCCTTCATTGAAGGATATTTAATTTTGAAGGAGTGCACGTTAAATATCCTTCAAAAGTCCTAACGCTGCGTTCGATGTCGCCCTTAACGGTTGCGTTGGGTGCCTATTCAGGTGTCGGCTCGTCACTTGCCTGTGGTTCTAAGTTGCGACGCCCGTCGCCAATAGCCCTCGTGTAGCTCTAGTGCGACGATAATTCAAACCAAACCAAATATTCGATAAGTATCTATGCTAAGTATTTAAGCAAGATCAAGCCAAAATTTAACACATTTAGGATTTCATTCATATTACGCAATTTCTCAAAAGTTACTAAACTAAAGTTTTTGTTCTGGTATTTCTGCGTTTTCATTGGTCGCATCTCTGTTTCATTCTCAATAAGCGGTAAAACCGCAGATATTTATATTATAAGCATTCTTGGCTTTATCCTGTCGACCTTCGCCAAATGCTTTGGCGCAAAAAAAAAAAAAAAATTATACTGATAGAATTTTCACCAATGGACAATTACAGCGTTTTCCACAAACATATTTATTCGATTAGCATATTAAAAACCTCTAACTCAAGATTGTTAAGATGATTTTTATCATTTTATTATGTACTCATCTGTTAACTCTCTTGCATACATGATTTTTTTTTTGTTCTGGCTTTATTCGTACACGTTTCATATGCTTTAAACGAAACTTTACTATCAAACTCTTAAAAAAGTATGTTATTTACAGAAATTATTCATTCCGTAATTTTTCAAACTGGATTTCGGTTGGGTCGAAATTCCAAAAGATAGCTTATGTGTGTTTTACAAACACATATTGGAACAGGTGGAACTGGTTAAAAAATTTGTTTCTTATGGGTTTCACCAGAATTGTGTTACTATTAAAGTGAACGCATGGTGAAACGTCCACCAAAGTATTGTTGTTTCGGTTTGAAATTTCTCATTTTTTGTTGCAAATCGAAAAATTGGTGAATATTAACCTAACGAATCCGAAAAAAAGAAACATATTTACCGATTCGCGTTTGCAACTGCACCTAGAAAATATTCTTTTGATTGTGGAAAATCCTAATTTCAATAACTCAATAGAGTGAAAACCGGTGGCAACAAATTTTTTACAATGTGTGACTCTAAAAAAACAAACAAGTAGGTTTGTTACAGAATCTGTCACTTAAACCGCTTCCACACAATAATTTGTGCTCAGCAGGAAACAAACTATTTTTACACCTCAGAAAGAAATTCGCCAAACAGGGTTTTTAGCTAGTTAAATTCATATTTTTAAACGCCAAAATTAACGATTTTCATTAATCTTCTTTCTCAGATTTAACAATTAGTCTTTATCGTTTGCTAAATTTGTTTGAAGTTCGAAGAATAATGATGTAATTTTTTAGTAAATATCTTTGAGTCACCACAATTTCCCATTTACATTAACTTTCTTCCGAAAATTCAGTTATTATTTATCGTTTGTTAAATTAATTTACAGTTCGTAAAATAAATAATTAGTAAAATGATGCTGTAGAAAAAGGGCTAGTTTCATTTATTTTATTTCGAAAATCCAATAATTATTACTTATCGTTTGCAAAAATTAATTTATATTTCAAAGAATAAACATGTAATATTCCCCCGCTTTTAAATAGAATGAAAATATGTCATATCAACATACAAAGAATCTCGTAGTGAAATATATTTAACGGCATTTCAAACTGATCGATTTCGCAAAAATAAATTTATTTTAATTTATGGTCTAAAAGAATTAAAGTTTCTCGAGCGATTGTTGCGAATGGCAATGGTGATTAAATTCTAATAAAAATGGCTTCCTATGCTTTTTAAATGAGCATGAAATGTTGCAGTTTTTTCAAATAATTGTAGTACTTCGAATTCGAATTCTTTTGTGAAATTTTCAATGTATTCTAATTTCTATACGCTGAATTTTTTGACGTGTCACACTTGTCCGTAGTATTTGTAGTTTGGGCTATGAAGGTGGGTGACAGACAGACGGACTGAACGATTATAATACCTTCCACTTTTTACGTTATAAACGTAGTGTGGAAGCTAAAAAAAAAAGTTAATATTAAGTAAAAATTGTAAAATGCAGATGTGAAGTAAATTTTACAAAGGTCCATCTCTGGAGCAAAGATGTTAACATGATATTTTAGACCCAAGTTTTACATTTCGGCAAAAATGCCAGTTAGATCTCTGTCAAACTTACGGTGGATACCTGTTAATAAAGGAGCCCGTAGGGGATGAGTTATTCACGTGAAATAATAAGGGGAGGCTTGCGGAAGGGTTGTCTTGATCAAGATAGGGCGCCAACCGAAGGAAATCTCGCCAAATTCATATTCGAGTTTGAACTAACGTCGCAATAAAGCTACACGAGGGCTATTGGCGATTGGGTGTCGCAATTTAGAACCACAGTCAAGCGACGAGTTGACACCTGAGTAAGCACCTAACGCAACTTGGTAGACAGACCCGAAACTGGAGTCTTTCGCATACACGGCAAGCGCTTTACCGACTGGGCTCCCCAGCTACTCCTCGCCAAATTCCGAACAGTTTAGAATAGATCATTTGAGTACATCTTAAAACAAAGAGTGAATTCACTCCTTGAGAAGTTCATTTTGGCACCGAAGGAGTGGAAATTAACTCAGACTGAGTTAAACCGACTCGTTTTAAGAGTGTAGGACAGCAGAGTTTTTATTCTTTACCACTCGAAAAGAGTGAATCATCTATAGGAGAGGGCATTTTCGGCACGGAAAGGAGTGGAAATAACTCAGACTGAGTTAAAAACGCTCGTTTAAGAGTGTAGGCGCAGATGTTTCTTATTTCTTTACCACTCGAAAGGTGAAACTCACTCCTATAGGAGAAGTGCATTTTCGGCACGGAAAGGAGTGGAATTAACTCAGACTGATTAAAACCGCTCGTTTTAAGAGTGTAGGACGCAATGTTTTCTTTTATTCTTTACCACTCCGAAAAGAGTGAAATTCACTCCTATAGGAGAAGTGCATTTTCGGCACGGAAAGGAGTGGAAATTAACTCAGACTGAGTAAAACCGCTCGTTTTAAGAGTGTAGACGCAGATTGTTTTCTTTTATTTCTTTTACCCACTCCGAAAAAGAGTGAAATTCACTCCTATAGGAGAAGTGCATTTTCGGCACGGAAAGGAGTGGAAATTAACTCAGACTGAGTTAAAACCGCTCGTTTGTTTTAAGAGTGTATATTCTACACTAGTTAATTTTCACCAAAAGTTATACACAAACGATACTAAAATGAACTATCATCACAATAGAGCAAACGAGGGCTACTGGCGATTGGGTGTCGCAATTTAGAACCACAGCCTTGCGACGAGTCGACACCCGAGTGGGAACCTAACGCAACTTTTAAGAGCGACGTCGTACGTAGCGTTAGGACATATTTAACGAGCACTTCCTCTACACGGTCCTCGTCGGACGTTTTGGCTGTACAGACCGTTTATAGGTCGGCAGTTATTTTGGCAATATCCGGATCCGAACCTGGGATCTTTCGAATGCAAGACAAGCGCCCTACCGACTGGGCTCCAAGAGGTAAGAGAGAGAGAAAAATGCATTTACATTTTCGTCTGTATTTGAACAGATATACTCATTTACAAACATAGAGGAAGTACAGTAATTACAATAATACAAATATCAAAGAGTAATTACTGGCTGTTGACAAACGTTATAAGAGAACTACACTCGCTCATGACGCCACAACGTAGACAAACTTCTCTGACTTACAATTGGGGGCTGGGAAGCCCAGTCGATTAAGGGGGAATGGGCGCGCTGGACCGCGGATCTCCAAACTCAAGTGCCTCAGTGTTAATCCGATGGCGAAAAAAACTATTTTCTCTGCCACATTTCTCCGGCTGTATTGAATATTTTTACAAACGGTTTTTTTTTAAATAATAAATGTAGATAACAGGTCTTTATCTTCCCACTTTTTGAAATGGCTTCGAATATTTTGTGTAAAATTATTTATTGAAAATTAAAAAAATATTCGAACCTATTTCAAAAAGTGGGAAGGTCGGGACCTGTAAGTCAGCTACATTTATCACATAAAAAAATCCGCTTGTAAAAATATTCAATACAGCCGGAGAAATGTGGCAGGGAAAATATTTTTTTTCTCCATAGGATTAACATTGATGCACTTGGTTTTGGAGACCCCCGGTCAATCGCGCCCATTCCCCCTTAAGGCGTTCGCCTTGCATGCGGATGGTCCCATGCTCGGGCATAGCCAAAATAACTCGGCATGTGCAGCCAAAAAATGTCCGACGAATAATACCCCGTATAGAGGGAGTGCACGTTAAATATGCTCCCAAGTCCCAGCGCTGTGAACGATGTCGCCCTTAACGATTGCGTTGGGTGTCTACTTATAAGGTCGTCACTTGACTTGTATTCAAAATTGCGACCAATAACCTCGTATAGCTCTAGTGCGTTAGTAATTAAATTCAAACTAACCCGACTAAAAATTCACCCAACTCGTTTTATCGCCAAATTTGGCGACCATCCCCCATTTCCACAAGAGATGTTATCAGGGCGTTAGGAGTTCTCAACAAAATAACCCACTCTAAAAACGAATTATAAGCAGTAAGTAAAACAACTTTTAAAACAAATTATGGATCGTTCATTCCTCCTAATGCATATTTTCCTCGGGAATAATAAACGTTAATTTAATTATTGTATTCGGCAGTGTTTACTCGGTTTACCAAGCGGAAAAATCAGTTATTAGAAGTGACCGAACGAGGTGGAAATTTTTTTTTATTTCGAATAATGAGGGGTTTCGAACGGATCAGTTTGCGAAATCGATCAGTTTGAAATGACGTCAAATATATTTCACTACGAGATTCTTTGTATGTTGATATGACATATTTTCATTCTATTTAAAAGCGGGGGAATATTACATATTTATTCTTTGAAATATAAATTAATTTTTGCAAACGATAAGTAATAATTATTGAATTTTCGAAATAAAATAAATGAAACTAGCCATTTTTCTACAGCATCATTTTACTAATTATTTATTTTACGAACTGTAAATTAATTTAACAAACGATAAATAATAACTGAATTTTCGGAAGAAAGTTAATGTAAATGGGAAATTTAGTGTTTAGATGGAGAAATGTTTTAAAGTGATTATGAACTAGATGTTTTTTTGGATTAAACATAATTAAACTTTGAAATTTTCAGTTTATTTTAAAGATAGTAGATAGAGGGTGCTGTAATGTAGTAGCGTGATCAGGAGACCACCAACAACCACCAACGATGACAAGTCGATTAACGAGTCGATTTACCAAGCATTAACGTTTCAATTTTATTAGAAAACAATTTAGATTTAAAAACCATTTAAACAGGTTCCTTCTTAATCAACCTCACGTCCATTTCGGACAAGCTCTCTATTCGTCCATAACATCCAGTTCCAAAATAGTTCTGTTGTCGTTCCGTTTCGGCGGGAACTTCTGGAGTGGCCGCTAGAGGGCCACGGATCAGGTACGTTACAGTGCTTATTTTCCTTGATTATTCTGTTTTGCTAAAATTGATGGGAGCTTTGGACTCTTGGTGACATACGCGTGTAGCTCTAGTGTGCCGATAATTCAACCTAAACTTAACAATCTTAACCATTTTTACATTTGAACAGCAAGGAAATCTGCAACAAGCATAATTTAATTTGACAGACAGTTGTAATGATGCGAAAATACAAAACAGTCCTATTTTTTTTTATTCAACCGTCCTCCACTTTTACGCTTTTTTGTCGACGAACAATCTTTTCTTTTGTAAACATAAATCTGAACCTTTTGTTTACAAAAAAAAAATATCACGATTTCACGTCAAGAGACAGAAGAAAACGTCACGAAAAAAAATCGTCTGACAATTCCCTCTGCGGATTGTTAGCAGCACTACAACTAAACTCTATTCACAGAAAAAAGGCGGGGAAAAAATAGAATAGAATAAAAGAGTTTTTATAAGAAGATGGAGATGCTTGGCGAGAAATAAAGTAAAGCCGTGAGAAAGTCGCCAAGCAGAACACTGAGTGAGCGGTTTGTTTGGGCTTACTAGGGTTAGTAAGCCCAAGAAACCGCTCACTCAGTGTTCGTTCATACAGAAACACATCATTTTATTATATTCCTCGATTTAAAATATAACCAAAACATTTCATATTAACCTACTATTGAGCTAGAAGAAACGTGGAGTGAGGTGTGCGAGTGCGATTCACTGAACAGGGCAGCAAACGAGCCGGTTCAATAACGAAACGCGGAGGAATACACGGCACTGCAGCAGAACGAACCCGGCAGGAAACCTAGAAACTTGCCTATTTCGCTATTGGGTTCGTCTTCGCTGGTTCTTAGTTAGTGATCCACATGGTTATTTCTTAAAAAAGTTGGAATTTAAAGTTAAAGTTAATTTCTTTCGAACTAAAAATGTTAAAATGCATTTAGGAGCCCAAGTCAATATGATAGAGGCGTCTCATCAAGCATTGCATACAAGTGTAGGGACAATCGTCCTTTTCTGCCCGGTTCGCTCAAGAGGGTGTGAGTGGGTTTTCGGCTCGCTGACACCTCACTCCAGTTTCCCTTCTAGCTCAATGGATATAGTGCACTGTAGAATAGCGCCAAATACTTCGCCGAGAGCGTTTGTTTGGGCTTACTACAAAGCGATCGATGGCTTCAACTGGTAAACCGGTTTTTATATCGGTTTTTACTCGGCAGCTTCTCCATCTTCTCCATACCTCTTTGAAAAAATAGAATAGAATCCTTTGTATTCTCACAACGGTTAGTAACAATCTGTTTACGAGCGGATTTTTTTCTGTAGTTTAACTTGTTTTTGGCAGTTTTGTTTGATCGTTACATTTAACAGTTGTAAAATGCCAATATAAAGAAAGTAATAAAATTCGTTTTTCACCAAGTTAATATTTTTTTTATACACAGTTTATTTATTATTTTTTTTATGTCTTGTCAACCCGCAAAACCGTTTTTGAATTCCATAAACTCGACACTTTTTTGGAATATTAAAAAAAGCGGGGGAAAAAGTGTGGTTGCCATTTTCAAAGCTACTTTACAGAAAGTTGTAGTTGGATACCATTCTAATAGGGTATTTGACTAAAAAAAATTATTGTCTTAAAATATTCTTAAGCCAAAAACATTGGACCCGTATTTTTCTTTTTTTCAAATTCCCCATAAAAAGGGAGAAAAATGAATTTTAATATTAGGACGAAAAATTACGCCCGAAAGCGCCTTGTGGCTGTCACGTGGTATCTATGACGTCACTAGTAACTATAAACAAACTTTGAAGCACCATATTGGAATCTACTTTAAGCAAATTTGAACTATCCGCTTCTGTAAAACCTCCTTCCATTATCTATATAATTCTTATTTTAATAGTAAATTAAATCCAGTTTAATTGCAAGCAAAAAAACATCACACCGGTTTGTTTATACTAGTGACGTCAGCCAAATCGACGTGTTTGTGATTACGTAACGTACCGATGAAAAAAAAAGCCATTTTAAAATGATTTTTATTAATTATTTAATCATTTATTTCGCAAAAAATATATACGTTTGTTATATTTGGGTTCAAACTATAATTTAAGTAATATTGGAAGGTATTTTAGCGATACAGTCAAGTACCCTCTATTTGGAATTTTTCCTTTATATAAAATAGATTAACTTTTTAAATAATATTTTAATTTTTAAGTTCAAAACAAATGCACTTTTAGTATAAAACAACTTTAAGAATACTGAGTAATTTATCCCTATTTATACACTTTTTAAAAAAAGTTTAGAAGCTGAAGTTCATATAGCATTGTATTTATATTTGCCTTCACAAGCTTACGAAACCAATTTAAACGAAAATGGTTATTACAACTTTGTGAAACCTATGTCGAGCTTCATTAGAACACCGTTTTTTCTAAATGGAGAAAAAGTAGGTTTGTAACAGAATCTGTCACTCAACCCGCTTCCACACAACAGTTGTGTTTAACAGGTAAAAAGGCGACAAACACAGCATTAATTCTATATTAAACATTTACATGCTAAATGTGGCTAGTTTCATTTATTTTATTGCGAAAATTCAATCATTATTACTTATCGTTTGCAAAAATTAATTTAAATTTCAAAGAATAAATATGTCATATCCCTCGCTTTTAAATAGAATGAAAATATTTCATATCAACGTACAAAGAATCTCGTAGTGAAATATATTTGACGTCATTTCAAACGGATCGATGCCGCAAAATAATTTTATTTTAATTTATTGTCTAAAAGAATTAAAGTTTCTCGAGCAATTGTGACGAATGGCAATGGTGATTAAATTCTAATAAAAATGGCTTCTTATGCTTTTTAAATGAGCATTGAATTTTCGTATTTTTGAGCATATTCGTAAATCCGTTCCTTCCTAACTTACAAGTTGTTACCCAAATGAAGAGTACAGGGTAAAAAAAAAACCTTGATTGATTAGGAATCTTCCCGCATTCAAGTCTGCTTGGCTGACATTGGCGATAGGAAAACGGTTTCTCCCTTGGTTCTTTCTCGCGGTATAAACGTGGACTCCTGCCTCGCGTGGTTTCAGGTTTGCCGCATCGAAAGGAAAACCAAGTGAGAAACCAAGTTCCTTTCACCAGTTTTAGCGTTTTATTTATTTCGAAAAATTCAATAATTATTACTTATCGTTTGCAAAAATTAATTTAAATTTCAAAGAATAATATGTCATATTCCTCGCTTTTAAATCGAAATTAAGAAAGACGAAAACTACTTTTTATTCGCTGAATCTAGATATGAAGTCGAGAAGTAAATGAAATGCATATGCGCTTTTATCACAAAAAACTCTAAAATAACCCTAACTAGTAAAATGTAGCCAACGCAATTTGAAATTTCAGAAATCCAACCGAAATTTTTCATCAATTTAAAAATTCTCGATGGTAAATTTTCTGAAGCGTTATTTTAAAGAAAAAAAGTACTAATATTTAAAGAAAATATATAAAAAGGAAGAATGCTTAATGAGTATTAATTGTAAAATCAAAAAAAAATATTATACTACCTAACAAGGAAAATTTCTATATACTATTTCTAAAAAAATGAGAAAACACCGTTGTGGTAAAAATACAATAATTGTTTAAGTCAAATAATAGCAGATGCAGCTTACCAAAAAAAGATTAATTTCTCAAATAAAAAAAATTCCCTGGACAAATTATATAGACGTACTGTATTTTTTTAGTAATGATGAGAACATACCAAAGAATGCCATATCATTAAAAAAGATGTCGATATATGTATTAAGTATAGCAGATAGTATTTTCTATTCAATAGCTTAAGTTTAGGAACACAAATGTCCTTCTAAAGGAATTTTGTTCATCATTGATTGATACATAAATTTTGTAATGCGTCGAATAATTTTTCCAGGGGCTGTACATAATTGGAATAAAAAAATCTACAAAAATAACAATAACAACAAAAATAACACTACAATAATAACATTTGCTCTTTAACACTGATTCACCAGATAATAATTTATTTGCTATTTCAATAAACAAGCAAAAAAAAACATACCCAAGCATATCTTCAAACATATAAAGAAAATCTTCTTACCTAAAAAGAGAAAAAAAAAACCAGTTAAATATCAAGTACATATAAAAAGTACACAGTTGAAAATGAAAAAAATCATTAAATTCAGTAATCGGAGTAAATATCGTATCGTACGGAGGGAATTCCTTAACATTTTCTGTGCGTAAGATTTTTGTTACCGCGTAACACGTCATAGGAATAGCATTCAATACTTCTTGATTCCTTAAGAGGGACTGTCAGTCCATAGAGCTAATGCATTAGTTTTGAAATCACAACATCTGCAAAAGAATTGGTTTGCCATGCTATCCCATTTTCACCAGGTATGAGAATCATCATAACATCAATTTAAAACAAAATTGAAAAAAATTAATATTCGATTATTTAATTATTCATTGATAACATTTTAAAATAGTGTCGCCATCTGCAATATATTTTTGGCATTTTAAAACTTCAAAAACATATAATTAAATAACTAGATAACATTTTCGTTTCAAATTTGTTTCATTTCGAAGTTATGTCGATTCCCATACCTAAGGTGAAAATGGGATAACATGGCAATGCAATTCTTTTGCCAAAGTTGTGATTCCAAAACTAATGCATTAGCTCTATGGGACTGATAATCCCTCTTAAGATACACCAGGACCAAAAGTGTAAACAATCAATATTGTACTTAAACCCCTTTCATTCCAAACCTTTACACCAGAGAACAGTTCCGCCGACTTCTCGAATCTAATTGGCTGCTTTGATTACCATTTCCAACTTCTACCCTCTTTCGGGGGGGATGTTGGACCTATCTGGAAATCAAATTATCACAAGACCTCTACCCCCTCCCCCCCCCCCCCTAGTAAATTTTCTGCTAACTCGATTTACAAAGTCGTATAACCGAAGAGTTTGGAGCAACAGAAAAACCTAGCTCTGATACTATGTAGCGTCGGATATTTAGTTTTGCCCCGATGCTTCGTTCTAATTAAGATTTTTCTTTTTGTATTGATGTTGGGATGTGTCCTGACTACGACATCAAATGCCACAAATGCAACCAAACTTGGCGACCTCCAAAGGCGCCAAGCGATGCGATTGCTTGGGGGCTGACTCTGCCAAGTCGCCATGTTTTGTAGCATTTGTTGCCTTTGTAGCATTTGTGGCGTAGTCAGGACACAGCCTTAGAGTAGCGTCTATGCAGAAGACACCATGGTAATGGATGACAGTCTGTCCAATTGGAATGACTTTGCAGTTAGAGTGGCTACATTTAGTTTTTTGCATGGTGCTATTTGGGATTCGTCCTAATCAGGATATCTTTTTTGACTTTTAGCTTTCTGTTACTTTTGGTGCTAATATTAATTCTATACTATTTACTCTAAGGTTTCTAAGAAACGAATTAAAGAGGCTCTGATTAAAATGTTACTTAGAGTGGCTAGATTGTTATACGGATGTGTCATGCTAACGAGCAAAAGTCGGACTTCCTCCCTTGCGGCGCTTAATAAAAAACGGAAGCCACCCCACTTCGCCTTAAAATCGGGTAGTTCTCTACTCCGGGCTCGGTTACCGAGTGACATTAGAAACAACAACAAGATTGTTGGTGCCAAATGGCGGCGTTCTACTGAAAGGTATTTAAACTAGGGCCTGTTCTGGGAAATCTCAGACTATAGGCACAACCTATTTTGCGGGCCCCTTTAGGGAAAATGTTGTGTATGATTTCCAGTAATGATGGTGCTATATGACCTACGGTGACTCAAAGAATTGAGGATACACCTTAGTTTTACTTGGCAAATCCAACTTCGAATAGAAATTACACATTATCTAGAATCCCAAGTGTGTTTTTATTTTAGCACAAAAGAAAAGGGTTAAATTATAATACAAATAACGAAAAATCATAAAGAAATATCTAAAACAAAAAAAAATCACAAGTATTTAAAATAAACACATGCAGATTTTTACCTCAAAGAATTGAGGATATACACTAATAGAATTTTTGTTTAAATAGCTGTTATTTTTTTTCTGCGGGCTTCCTTTCTGCGTGCCTACAGTTTAACTTTCCTTCCTGACTGTTAGTTTTGTGTTTTGAGGTTTGTTGCATTAATTTAAAGACATTTTAAAACTGATAATGACTCCTCGAAGAGAGACTAGTATTGACGTCAGAAAATTTATAATAAGGTTATTTAACAATGGAAAATCTTATCGTAAAATAGCTGAAATTATTGGTAGAAGCCACTCGTGTGTCCAGACAGTCATTGAAAGATTTAAAAACGGTGGATTAATTAAAAATAAAACCGGAAGAGGAAGAAAAGCTATTTTGAGTGATGTAGCCAAAAGGAAAATCCTGAAAGATATCAAGATTGATCCTAAAGTAAGTGCAGTTAAACTTGCTGCAGAAACTTCTCGGATCATTGGCAGAAGTGTATGTGCTGAAACTGTGAGAAATGTGATTAGGCAAGCTGGATATAAAAGTCGAGTAGCTAGAAAGAAACCGTTTATAAGCTTGCAAAATCAAAAGAAGCGTTTAGAGTTTGCAAAAACTTATCAATTGAAGACAGATAACTTTTGGAAGAAAGTTATATTTAGTGATGAAAGCAAATTTAACATTTTCGGTAGTGATGGTCGTCGAACCGTTTGGAGAAAGCCCAACACTGCTCTGGATCCCAAAAATTTACATCCAACTGTTAAACATGGTGGCGGCTCCGTCATGGTTTGGGGTTGTATGGCTTCAAATGGTGTAGGAAATTTAGTTTTTATTGATGGAATAATGGATCATAAAATCTATATAGATATACTTCAGAAAAATCTGAAAGAAAGTGCAAAAAAATTGGGATTAGATGGAAACTTTATATTCCAGGAAGACAATGACCCCAAACACACGGCGCGTAATGTTAAATTGTGGTGTCTTTTTCATTGCAAGCAGCAATTGCACACACCTCCACAATCACCTGATATCAATGTTATCGAAAATTTGTGGGCCACGCTCGAAACAGCGGTCCAAAGACATAACATTAGGAACAAAAGCCATTTAAAGCAAGTGTTACAAGAAGAATGGGGTAAAATATCTCCAGATACCACCAAAAAATTGGTTGATTCAGTCCCAAGACGTTTGGAGGACATTATAAAAGCTAAAGGACATGCAACCAAATATTGACTCTTTATTTATTTGCTATATTTTGCAAAACTTTATGTGGTGTATCCATAATTTTTTGAGGTAAAAATATGCCTGTGCTTATTTCGAATACTTGTAAAAATGTTAATTTTAGATATTTCTTTGTAGATTTTCCTTATTTGTATTGTAATGGACAATTACAGCGTTTTCCACAAACATATTTATTTCGATTAAGCATATTAAAAAACCTCTAAAACTCAAGTATTTCTGGTTTTAAAAATGTATTTAGTTTTAAATTCATTTTTAAAGTTAATGATACGTCACTCCTGTTAAACCTTTCTTAGCATAACAGATGACGTCACGGTTGGCTTTTTTTTTGTTCTTGGCGTGTTATTTCGTATCACGTTTCACTGTATCGCTTTTGAAACTGTGAAACGTGCTTTCATCCTTATCAATCTTAAAAAAGTTATGCTATTTTACAGAAACGTGTCATGTTCATTCCAGTTAATTTCTTCAAACGTTGAACGATTTCACTCGACTATTCCGATCAGATCCAACAGTCAATAGTTCTGCAATAGCTCATACGCGCTCTAGTGTGTGTATTTTAACTAACAACCAAACTGGGAACAAGCTGTTTAACTTCCTTGATATGAACTGGTTACAAACAATATTGTCTTCTTTTAATGAGGTTTCACAGAAATTGTAAGGTTTACTATTTTATAAAGTGTATTACAGCATAGATCGAAACATCGCCAAAAACATAACAGTTGACGTCAGAGCTGTTTTCAGTGACGTACATTTTCGGCAAATTTCAAATGCATTTTTTTGTGAAATTAAACATATTTGTGAATATTTAACCTTACATTCGGAATCTGCAGCTTCTAATGTACCAGAAAAACACATATATTATGAATTTCGCGTTTCATGCAACTTGTCCATTGAACCCTTCTATGATGTGTTAAAATATAAACACGTTTTGTCTTCTAGATAACATATAATATCTGTTAGAAGTTGGATTTATCAGACAAAACTTAGGTGTACCCTCAATTCTTTGAGTCACTGTATGTATCAAATTTTTGTCTGGAAAATCTGGTCTTCTATTGGAAATTTGAAAAACAAAAAAAAACGCGTTGAGACATAAGGGAGACACACCTTCCAGAAAAATTTTGGACTTGTAATATCAATATTTCATCCTGTTATGGCTGCGAACACTTTAAAAGAGCTTACTTTTTTTTAGTATAGAGAGAAACAAGTCAAAAACAACGCGCAGTTCTCTCTTTAACCGGATTACGATTGCACTAAAAACTTCAAAACAGCTCCATACAGACCTATAAGAAGGGACATATAAACTTGCGTGGAAACCTTCCCTGCCAATAAAACCACGACTTCAATACTTCTTGCATTCAATACTTCTTGATTCCTTAAGAGGGACTGTCAGTCCCATAGTGCTAATGCATTAGTTTTGAAATCACAACTTTTGCAAAAAAAAATTGCTTTGCCATGTTATTCCATTTTCATCAGGTATGGGAATCATCATAACATCAATTTAAAACAAAATTGAAAAGAAAATAACATCCGGCTATTTAACTATTAACTGATAAAGTTTTAAAATAGTGTCGCCATCTTATGTATATTTTTGGTATTTTAAAACTTCAAAAATATATAATTAAAAAACTAGATACCATTTTCGTTTGAAATTTGTTTTATTTCGATGTTACGTTGATTCCCATACTTGGGGGAAAAAGGGCTAACATGGCAAAGCAATACTTCTGTGTAAGTTGTGATTCCAAAACTAATTCATTAGCTCTATGGGACTGACAATCCCTCTTAAAAACATCGATCAAAACAATCACGTTAGTTCAATTTCTTATAGTTAAAATTGAGCAAAAAACAAAGTGGAGTTTCAGATTTTTTTTTTTTTTTTAGTTTACTGATATTTTGCGGATTTACAGCATTTAGCATAATCGAAACTGAAATTTAGTGGCCCCTAAAATTTGGGGGCCCTAGACACGGCCCTTATGGAAGAACGGGCCCTGATTTAAACTAAATTGTCCCTCACTTGTACTATTACGTTCTTTTATTTATGCTCTCTAGTGTTACTAGAAAAAAAAATTCGAATATTTTCCCACAAAACCCGAGGAAACCAAAATCAATTGCACTTCACTCACTACCCACGCTATAAAAGCAAAAACAAAAAAAAAAAGAACAACGCTACCCCCAACAAGTTCGCGGTCAAATTCAATCGGTTGTTGCCAACCAAAACTCCAAAATACCCTTCATGAATGATATAAAAGCATGTGGCCTGTGCTACAGAGCCGATAAATCAATTCCCCTCTTCCATATGGATTGCTGACTTTCTGATCTATTGGCTCTCTTTCGGCTTTTTACATCGGAATCGCATTGGACGGCGATGGTTTGACAGAAGGTTAACTGTCGTTTTAAGTCAAGTTTTGTTGTTTTAGTAAAAAAACAAGTGGGTTTGTAACAGAATCTGTCACTTAACCCGCTTCCACACAACAGTTGTGTTTAACAGGTAAAAAAGGCGACAAACACAGCATTGATATTCTATATTAAACATTTACATGCTAAATGTGGCTAGTTTCCTTTATTTTATTTCGAAAATTCAATAATTATTATCGTTTGCAAAAATTAATTTATATTTCAAAGAATAAATATGTAATATTTCCTCGCTTTTAAATAGAATGAAAACATTTCATATCAACGTACAAAGAATATCGTAGTGAAATATATTTGACGTCATTTCAAACGGATCGATGCCGCAAAATAATTTTATTTTAATTTATTGTCTAAAAGAATTAAAGTTTCTCGAGCAATTGTGACGAATGGCAATGGTGATTAAATTCTAATAAAAATGGCTTCTTATGCTTTTTAAATGAGCATTGAATTTTCGTATTTTTGAGCATATTCGTAAATCCGTTCCTTCCTAACTTACAAGTTGTTACCCAAATGAAGAGTACAGGGTAAAAAAAAACCTTGATTGATTAGGAATCTTCCCGCATTCAAGTCTGCTTGGCTGACATTGGCGATAGGAAAACGGTTTCTCCCTTGGTTCTTCTCTCGCGGTATAAACGTGGGACTCCTGCCTCGCGTGGTTCAGGGTTGCCGCGAGAGAAGAACCAAGTGAGAAACCAAGTTCCTTTCACCAGTTTAGCAACGAAAGCGAGTTATCGCCTAAAGAGGCCTGATACGGTCAGATTATATCCTGTCGATGAAGAGGTTTTCCCCCTAGACTCTTCCAAATGTGCACAAATCCTTATAAATAATTTTTGTTGCCCTTTTGCTTCAAATATTTGCCCACAGTGCCACTTGCATTTCTATCAAACAAACTTAGCCATTCGGTAGACTTTTTTTTTTACAAGTATCATTTGTAAAAAGGTAGTATTTCGGGAAAACGTAATCTTGTTTCGAGATTGCTATTTTTTTTTTCTACAGGAAAGAAACAAGCTTGTGAAGTGTTACATATGTTGGGTCGAGTTGTAAAACTCGCATTCTCCAAAGTATAACTAAGATATACGGTCCAGTCCATTCATTGGCGACTTAATCCATTTGAAATTTCCATCGTCAAAAATCGCCAATGAACGCGCCGGGCCTTATAACTTAGTTACACTTTGGAGAGTTACATAGAGGGTATGGAGTGTTACCCGTGGAGGGTAAGGACTTCATTTGTATACCATAAATGGCTACCGTACACAGGTTATGTGTACGGTACCATTACGGTATATTATTTGTCGAACATTTTTTGACTGCACGATCCGTTTATAGGTCGGTAGTTATTTTTTTTGGCGATGCCCGGACCCGAACCTGTGACCTTCCGCATGCAAGGCGAACGCCTTAACCGACTGAGATCCCCAGCCCCGTGAAGTAATATAGTTCTATCGCAAAACAAGCTGAAAAAGTAGACACCAATTTGACTTGATTAAAACTCAACTTGATTACTTAACTTGATTAAAACTCAACACAAAGTGCTTTGTTCGTAATGATGGTGGGGGGAAGAGGGGAAGCTCTCAAACCGAGAATAAGTCATAACACCAGGCGCGGGCCGTAGTGAGCCTAGTGGTCAGCGTCTCGGTCCCGGGATCGGAAGGTCCTGCGATCGAGTCCCGATACCACTGAAGACCTACCGAGTATATGCGGAGTACGTGCTCGTTAAATCTGTTGGGTCCGAAAGTCCTCTAAGTTCCCATACCAAATCAATACCTCTGGGGGTGACAAGCCAATTCTGAGGATCCTCTAGTTGGCCTCTGTCTCGAAAAATTAGAGGGATCCACTTATGTGTGTGTGTTGTCTGTTGTGTCTGTCTTACTTGACGAAGGTTTATAAGCGGGTCTCTGACCAAGCACACAAACCTGAATATATATATGTCTACCAACACCAGGCGCTCGACCTATATTGTTTATATTTATAAAGGATTCGCAGCTGAATGCTTCATTTCATTTTTTGATTTCTTTCCAGCTAAATCATGATTCTGCCACACTCTGCGACGCAGCAAACGATGTCGCCCTTATAAGGTTGCCTTGGGTGCCCACTCAAATCTCGTCCCTGGACCATGTTTCCAAATTACGACTCCCGTTCCCCCAATAATCCTCGTGTAGCTCTAGTGCGACGTTAATTCAACTCAGCTCGATTCCACCCACTCCCCTGTGCGACGCTAATTGAATTCTGAAAGAGGGTCTCCGTCTTTCGTGCATTTATTATACATTATTTCCCTCTCTTCTGCTCGCGGGGGAAAATCCGTTACAATTACTCGGAAAAGTCGAAATGCAGAGGATTTTGCGAGCGGCACTCGTCGTGTGAAGCGTTAGGTCTTGTTTTTAACAGTGGTATAATATAAGATGAGTTTGTGATAAAATAAATGGCACTTTTGACCAGGGTTGACCATGGTTTTTACCATACCACCGGTAAATACCTCGGTAAAAACCGGTATTTACCGTCCTGGTAAAACTCAATTATTAAAACAACAATTAATTATTAAATGTTATTTAATTGGACTAATTAAAAGATTTTAAATTTTGTACTTTAATAAACATTTATCATGGACTTAATATTTTTTTTAAATAGACAAATCTTTTTTAGTTATTTTATATCTATGGTAACATAATAATCATGTACTCTTCTTGTTTATTATTATTTAAGTGTTCCTATCTGCTTAAACATAAATAATTATTAAATTATTGTATGTGGTAAATATTCATTAAAATATTGTGGTGTTAGGTGTTTTTTTTAACAGTGGTATAAGATGAGCTTGATAAAATAAATGGCACTTTTGACACCCCAGAAGTTTTTTTTTCTTCCAAAACTCATTTTGAATCATAAAAATTTAAAAACAGGGCTTTAAACGTCGTGTAGAAATATACCCCTTCCTTACCTATTTTCAAATTCCGTTCTAAGCGTTTGAATGGCCAAACGGAACGACCACGCCTTCAATGGCGTCATAATTACGTCAATCGTTGTCTTAAACCCCACAAATAAACCATTTGGCAGCTAATTCGCCTGAACTGGACAATGGTTGACGTAACTGTGGCGTCACGTCTACAGTGTCCCCAAGTCAGTACCCCCCCCCCCAGTCAGGCTGTTTAAGTAATCCAAGATGGAAAAAAAATTCCCTGATATTTTGCGAAATTTCAAAAATTCCCTGATATTTCCCAAAATTAAAAAGTTCCCTGAGAATTTCCCGCGATTTCCAGGTTTTCCAGGTTCTGTTACCACCCTGTGGGACATAAGAACGCTTTGTTATTTTCATGGTGTTCTGTTGACAAACTTTGGGATTGGGAGCCCAGTCGGTAAGGCGCTTGTCTGCATGCGAAAAGTCCCCAGGTTCGTCCCACGTTAAATATGCTCCAAAGTCCCGACATAGCGTACACTCTTAAAACTAAAGAGTGAAATTCACTCCTATAGGAGAAGTGCATTTTCGGCACCGGAAAGGAGTGGAAATTAACTCAGACTGAGTTAAAACCGCTCGTTTTAAGAGTGTAGAACGCAGATTGTTTTCTTTTATTTCTTTTACCCACTCTGAAAAAGAGTGAAATTCACTCCTATAGGAGAAGTGCATTTTTGGCACGGAAAGGAGTGGAAATTAACTCAGACTGAGTTAAAACCGCTCGTTTTAAGAGTATAGAACGCAGATTGTTTTCTTTTATTTCTTTACCCACTCCGAAAAAGAGTGAAATTCACTCCTATAGGAGAAGTGCATTTTCGGCACCGGAAAGGAGTGGAAATTAACTCAGACTGAGTTAAAACCGCTCGTTTTAAGAGTATAGAACGCAGATTGTTTTCTTTTATTTCTTTTACCCACTCCGAAAAAGAGTGAAATTCACTCCTATAGGAGAAGTGCATTTTCGGCACGGAAAGGAGTGGAAATTAACTCAGACTGAGTTAAAACCGCTCGTTTGTTTTAAGAGTGTACAATGTCGCCCTTATAAGGTTGCGCCAGGTACTTATGCTCAGGTGTCGGTTCGTCATGTGACTTGGGTTCCTAATTATGATACCGGTCGCCAATAGTCATAATGTAACCCCAGTGCGACGATAACTCAAATGAACCCACTCTATTACAGTCTCTAAAAAAACATACAAGAGGTGGTTCGAGGTTAAATAACGAGGAAACGCTCAAAAGGACGGGAGATAGGGGTGAGAGATTCCCATCTTGTTTAAATATGGGACTAAAAGTTAAACATTAAAATTTTGTACCACTTAGTCAATACCATAGATATCAGATATCATAGTTAAAGTATTAGATTGGCAGATCACGTGACCTCCAATGCTAACGACGGGACGCGCATGGCGACCAGAACAAAAGGGCAAATGGGCCAGTGTTACCTCCACATTAAGGAGAAAAATACCACGAAAAAATACCGTTTAATTCTAAAATTACAAAAAATACAAATAAAATAACAACCTGCATTTTGGAATCTTTTTAGTGACTTTAAAAAAAAAAAAACGTGAAACGCTTTTTTAGTATTTTTATGGTATTTTTTTTTTTTTGTAATTTTAGAATTAAACGGTATTTTTTCGGGGTTTTCTTCTCCTTAATGTGGTGGTAACACTGGCCCCATTGCCCTCTTATTCTGGTCTCCATGCGCGTCCCGGCGTTAGCATTGGAGGTCACGTGATCTGCCAATCTAATACTTCAACTATGATATCTATGGTCAATACACAAAATCGAAAACAAGTCTAAATACCACCAAACCATATTCTCCGTGCGAAAACACACATCGGGTGTATCGGACACAGCGAAACTAATGGAAGTGCTAACATCATCTGTGAAAATGACAGAGGGCTGTCAAAAGACAAGAGGGGATAGAGGTGTCAGACGATGCCCACTGTTTATTCTACGGATTGTGTCGTCTGCAAAAAATAGAGATGTTCTAGAACATCTTTATAATATTCTGCACAAGAAAGCATTGTTATTTTTAAGCTGTTCTCTTGACAATTGCACTGTTAAGATCCACTACCACTAAGAAGAGCCGTTAAAAAAAAAAATTACTAAATAAATTTTAGCTTCTTTTTTCTTATCTCTATTTTTTTTTATTCAATAAATTCCATAAGTATTTCATTAAAAGTTAGTTTGGTATTGTTTGCTTTTGTACTGCCCGTACGCCAACACGAATTCGATTTTGTTTTTAGAATTTTATTTTGAGTATTTTGTTTTGAACATTTTAATAAGTAGGCATGCCTCCTAAAAAATGAAACACATTTCCGATTAAGTTAACGGGTTCCCAGCAAGGCGGGACCATGCAGCCACAGTCCCTGGACAAATTATTAGTCGCACTGCAAGATTTCATGTAAAATATTGATTATCGGGTGATATTGTACCGTTTTATTATTTCAAATTGATTTGTTTTTTTTATTTTTATATTATCCAATCAATTACCGATTTATTTGACATAAATAAAACAGCATTCATTTAGAAAAGCATAAGTTTATTAAGTTTTAAAGAAAAGTGAAATTAATGTTTGTAAAAGTCAATATTGAGTTGAGCCACCTTTAGCCGCTATCAAAGCTTTAATTCTGCGCGACATGCTATCAATGCAAGACTGTATTATCTCCTGCATTTGAGGAGGAGGATTCCACACATAAATAATCTTATAATAAATAATTAATATAAATTAATTATGATTAGATTAGGATTATCTTAAAATAAATACAAATATGTA
This sequence comes from Oedothorax gibbosus, assembly GCA_019343175.1. Taxonomy (NCBI): domain Eukaryota; kingdom Metazoa; phylum Arthropoda; class Arachnida; order Araneae; family Linyphiidae; genus Oedothorax; species Oedothorax gibbosus. Next base: position 43,701,806 of record CM033272.1, on the reverse strand, counting down.
GTCTACAACAATTCTTTTAAATAAAAATCAATAATATTGTAGTTTAAATATACCATTGTTGCAGAAAAACTCTTAAGAAACATAAAATTACTATAAAAAAATACAGTGCGTCTAATAATTTGTCCAGGGACTGTAGTTGTAAATAATAAAAAATAATTTGAGACAATATGATAATCTTCAATATAATTCGTACCATTCTACCTAAAATTATTGTCTGGATCAGATTTTTGGGGCCCCTTGAAAACTGATAGGGCTTCTCGAATCTATACGGGCATGGCCGTATTTAAAGATTTGCTGCCAGTAGGCTACGATTGATTTGCCACCCCTGTCACAATATTCTCCCCCGGGGGAAAAGTAGCTGGTTAGCTGTAAAATAGGGTGGTATGTGCTGTTTAAAATTGATACAATATTAGAATCATGTTTTTTACCTTTACACACTAAATCGACAGCGAAGTAGGCGAATTTTTTAAACTGTTATACTATTTTTCTTTCAACTTCGAAATCTGGGTGGAAGGGGTGCAATTGCCCTCGCAGCGACCATGTTTGCTAAGAAATATTAGAACTATATAGACGTTTACGGTTTACGCGTTAATGTAAATTATTTGTTTTCTTTCTTAAAAATATTCGTATCTTTATAATAATATTTTTATGCCGAATGCTGCTTTAATTGGCCGTAAAATTTGCCGCCCCCGAAAAAATCGCCGCTCTAGGTTACAGCCTACTTAGCCTATTTAGAAATCTGGCCCTGTATACGGGTCCTGCGACATATGTCTCGAAAACAAGCTACCACAAAATAAAAACACACAAAAAATAAATCGCACTAAAAAAAACTGCTTTTCCGTTCGTCAATGACATTCACCCCACAACGGACGAGTCAACTTCTCATTAGTAGAGGGGGAAGGAGCTCTAACAACATCCCATTAAACAAAATCCCATCTCCGTACAACATTACACATCCCCGCGACTGCATAGAAAAAATAACGAGGTTTCACTAGTGGACTCACCCGATGCGACCGGGCTACGGGACATAAATTTCAAAGTAATCTTGGCTTCAGTTTTCTAGACTGTTGGCGGTTTTCTAGATTAAGTTTGTTGTTTGCCTTAATGTTTAGTTTGAATTAGCTACACGAGGGCTATTGGCGACGGGCGTCGTATTTTAGAACCACAGTCAAGTGACGAGCCGACACCTGAGTAGGCACCCAAGGCGACCGTTAAGGGCGACATCGTACGCAGCGTTGGGACATTGGAGCCTATTTAACGTGCACTCCCTCTTCACGGAGTATTATCCTTCAGAGTTTTTGGCTGCACGGGCCGTTTATAGGTCGGCAGTTATTTTGGCGATTCCGAACCTGGTACCTTCTGCATGCAAGGCGAACGCCGTAACCGACTGGGCTCCCCAGCCCCTTCACATCTATGAGTGTGAATCTGAGAGAAACGGGAGTCTTGCCGGCATTGGTACTATTGGTAGACCTGTATGAAGATGTCAAGCAAACTTGCAGATGTAGTAATCAGGACTCATGGATCCACATTTACAGTCCCTGGACAAATTTTATTAGACGCACTGTATTTTTTTTTAGTAATTTTATGTTTCTTAAGAGTTTTTATGCAATAATGGTATATTTAAACTACAATATTATTGATTTTTATTTAAAAGAATTGTTGTAGACCACATATTTGTATTTATTTTAAGATAATTATGATTAAGATTAATTTATATTAATTATTTATTATAAGATTATTTATGTGTGGAATCATCCTCCTCAAATGCAGGAGACAGTACAGTCTTGCATTGATAGCATGCCGCGCAGAATGAAAGCTTTGATAGCGGCTAAAGGTGGCTCAACTAAATATTGACTTTTACTAACATTCATTTCACTTTTCTTTAAAACTTAATAAACTTATGCTTTTCTAAATTAACGGCATTTTATTTATGTCACATAAATCGGTAATTGATTGGATAATATAGAAAATAATAAAAATCGATTTAAAATAATAAAACGGTACAATATCACCCGGTAATTAATATTTTACATGAAATCTTGCAGTGAGTCTAATAATTTGTCCAGGGACTGTAATTAGGCTGTCATAGACACTACATAAAAAAATTAGCCAAAACTGTTTTGTCTAGTAATTTGGCATTCGGATTGTCATTTTTGGTTCAATTTTGAACATTTAGTTCGCTTTTGAATATTTGTTTACGTGTATTTTAAAATTCCAAATTTAAGTGTATTTGGTTAATTTTGCCGGCGACAGGGACGTAGCGGGAATATTGTCCTACCGGAAGTGACGTATCGATCGACAAAGTGATTTTTATCCGGAAATGAAGAATGTTAATGGTATTCACAAATGGGTTGGGTTGTTAATGGTGTCTAGGTTTGGAGAGTTGGGAAACGCTTTGTTTCACCGAGGGAGTCAATTTGTTGCCCTCTATAGTTAAACTCATAGTTTCCTTGCACAGAAGCCACGACCATGGGCGGAGCTATAAAACGCGCGGACCAATCAGATAAAGAGAAAATTTCATCCGTTTTATTTTGTCTTCATTTGATTGCTCTGCGCGTTTTATAGCTCCGCCCATGGTTGTAGCTTCTGTGCAAGGAAACTATGAGTTTACTATAGACACGAGCAACAGCAACAACGAAACATGTGACAGCGACAGCTGCTTTCGTAAAAGAGCCTCCCCACATTTTTGGTGTCTCCTCCTCCGAACCCATTTGCTTCCCCCTCTTCCCGCATCAAATATTTACCCGTGGAAAGTGCTTTTGCCCGTCCCACACAAGTGCTACCTAGTGCTTTTTACCTACCCCTATATCTATTTCTAGGGTGTGTGAGTTATTTTTACAGAGTGGTTATTTTTTGTCAATGTACCGGGTGGTTATAAAATAACGTTCGCTATTCGGAGTGGTCTGTAGCTTGAATGAATAATCCGAATGCAACAAGCATCGAGACTCTTACTAATCAAGAAGGGGGAGGAATCATAAAAAAGAAACTCGTCTCTTGACCAGGTTCTAAATTACGAGGCGTATGGCTGTGGTGGCCGTTATCGACCATAATTGGCTACGCCTCGTAATTTAGAACCCTGGTCAAGAGACGAGTTTCTTTTTTATGATTCCATTCTCTTTCCCCCTTCTTGATTAGTAAGTGTCTCGATGTTTGTTGCATTCGGATTATTCATTCAAGCTACAGACCACTCCGAATAGCGAACGTTATTTTATAACCACCCGGTACAGTCAGCTAGAACTAGCTCGTTACTAGAGCTACACGAGGGCTATTGGAGCACCGCTTTTAGCTTCCACACTACGTTTGTGACGTAACAATGTGGAGGGTTTTACAATCGTTTTAGTCCGAATGTCTGTCACCCACTTGCATAGCCCAAACTACAAATGCAACAGGCAAGTGCGATAAAAGTAAAAAAAAAATTCAGCGCATCGAAATTAGAAGACATTGAAAATATCAGAATTACTTCAATTATTAAAAATATTGCAAAAGGTAATATACGCATTTAAAAAGCCCCCCCCTCCCCCCCCCCATAAGAAGTCCATTTTTATTAGAATTAAATAAAAATTGCCACTCGCAACAATTGCTCGAGAAATTTTATTCATTTAAGCAGTAAATGTATAGTTATGCTATTACTGAACTATGATGGTTAATAAAGGCCATCGCACTAGAGCTGCATATTAGTGTTTTATGTCTTTATTTTTTCGCCAAATAACTTGCCAAGCTCGCCAAATTATTAACTAAAACTCGCCAAATGAACAATTTCTTATATAAATAATTTATAAGCTGGTCGGTTGTTCGAAGGTCATTGTGTTAGAGCTGTATAATGGGTGTGTTTGCAGCTATATCTATTTTCTCGCCAAATTATTTCCCAAAACGGGCCAAATGAGCAAAAAGGTTTTATGTATTTATGAGGGAATTGTGATGACATTTATGAGTGCATTTTATAGTGTATTTTTCATTTTGGAACTTTAAGGCAATGAAACGGGATTTTATACTTTATAACGAGCGGGAACAATAACATAAGTTTATGATCCTATAACAGGTCATATGGTACACATATTTGGAATGATTTGATAATTTTTAATCCGTGCGAAGAACGGGTATAAATTTGCTAGCATTAAATAAAAATTTAAAGAAAATTTAACGAGCTTAAAACGAGCACAGATATTACGAAGGAATCCTCTGTCACGCCTCAACCCATCATAGCTTTTTTTTTTTTTAAATCTAGCTAATAGAAAGTGGAAGTACGAGAGGAAATGAGAAACGTTTGTTAATGAGCCAAAACGTCGCGCTTAAATTCACGGTCCTCGTCGTCAAGCGGCGTTACGCATCGGTCACACAAATCAGCAGTTAGGTGAAAAAAAATACACGGTTGCTTTTTAGCTTCCACACTACGTTCATAACGTAAAAAGTGGAAGGTATTATAATCGATCAGTCCGTCTGTCTGTCCGTCACCCACTTTCGTAGCCCGAATTACAAATGCTACGGACAAGTGCGATACGTCACAAAATTCAGCGCATCGAAATTAGAATACATTGAAAATTTCAGAAGAATTCGAAGTCGAAGTACTTCAATTATGTAAAAAACTGCAAAATGGTATGCTCATTTAAAAAGCATAGGAATTCATTTTTATTAGAATTAAATCACCATTGCCATTCGCAACAATCGCTCGAGAAACTTTAATTCTTTTAGACAATAAATTAAAATAAGAATTTATTTTTGCGACATCGATCCGTTTGAAATGACGTCAATTATATTTCACTACGAGATTCTTTTTGTGCGTTGATATGAAATGTTTTCATTGTATTTAAAAGCGAGGAATATTACATATTTATTCTTTGAAATATAAATAATATTTTTGCAAACGATCTATAATAATAAAAATGAAGTTTTGTCTGTTTGTTTGTGGGTATGTCTCTTATAGACTCATAAACTAGACATTTGTTTGACTCGTAACTTGGCACAAATGTGTAGTTCATACTGAAGTTACAGATTTCGAACTTTCAGAGCTCAAAATGTTCTATTTTTAGAGAAAATCCGAATATTCTGAAATAAATACACCACTTTCGCTCAAATCCGATCATTTTTTTTTTTTACTTTCCTGATGCCATCTGCTGAAAAAATTAAATAAAACTTTTTACGAAAATATTTCAAATTAAAAATGTTTATTTTATCCTGTTGCCATTACCTTCAGAAACTAAATTCATTATTTGAAAAATAAATGACATGTTTCAAGTGACATAATTCCGTCCAGTCTTCCATTCCCGAGGGGGGGGGGGGGGACCCATTGTGGGTTTAGGTGATGGATTTCTTCATTGATGGTTCGGTTGATTGCAAAAATGTGCATATTTAAGCTACTTCCGTGAATTATAACTATGATGGTTGTTCAAGGCCGCCGTACTAGAGCTACATTTTAGGGTTTTGTTTTCATTTTTTCGCCAAATACGTTGCCAAACTCGCCAAATTCTTACCTAAACGCGCCAAATATATATATATTTTAAATTTAAAAGCTGGTTTGTTGTTCGAAGGCCATTGTGGTAGAGCTGTATAATAAGAGTGTTTGTAGCCATCTCTTTTCTCGCTAAATTCTTTCCAAAAACGCGCCAAATGAGCTAAAAGGTTTTATATGTTTATGAAGAAAATTACGATGACTTTTATGAGTGCATTTATAGCGTATTTTTTTATTTTGGATTTTTAAGGTAATATAAGTAACAGTGTTTTATACTTTATAACGAGCGGGAATAATAATAAGTTTATTATCCTATAATGGATTAAATTGTACATATACTTGGATCAATTAAAACTTTATTTAGTCCGTGCGAAGTACGGGTATTTATTTGCTAGTAAGTAATAAAAAATATATCGGCAGTTAGGTGAAAAAATTTACACGGTTTTTTTTTCTTCAGTTTATATATGAATGGGGGAATTTGAGGATGGGTATTGTGACTGTATACTTTATATTAGGTAATTGAAAATAATAATAATAACCATATATATTATTACCAGGTGATAATACTGTGTTTGGCGAAAATGGTCGACCGTACAATCCCAAAGTAGCACATCTACAAATACATTTCTTTATATTTGATTGTTTACATAAAATTATTTTATTCAAAACCTTTGATAAGGGTTACTTTCTAGGTAAATGTGAATAGAACTTATAATAAAATATATGCTATTTTTTATATAAGCATTTTATACAAATTCCATACATATAACCCTATTTTACGGTTATTTTGTGGGCAAATTGCTCATGCAAACGGCCAACGATAAACGAATGCGTACAAAAGCAACGAAATGCAGGAAATATATCGAGCATAATAGTAGTAGTAAAAAGAAAAGTTTGGATGAAGTAATCGTCGTATGAATCGCCGAATTGGCGATAAATTCTACTACTTTTGGCGACTTATCTGCTGGGGGAAGGTAAACTGCCGGGCACAAAGCCAAAAATAAACTGCCGGACCTATAACACAATCGAGTGTAGATCCCGTGTAGAGGAAATGCACGTTAAATGTGATCCAAAAAAATTGGGGTGCCTACTAGGGTCATTGAGCTAAAAGACACGTGGAGTGAGGTGTGTGATTCACTGAACAGGGCAGCAAACGAGCCGGTTCAATAACGAAACGCGGAGGAATACACGGCACTCTGCAGCAGAAAACCTAGAAACTTGCCTATTTCGCTATTGGGTTCGTCTTCGCTGGTTCTTAGTTAGGGATCCACATGGTTATGTCTTTAAAAAAGTTGGAATTTAAAGTTAAAGAAAGTTAATTTGTTTCGAACTAAAAATGTTGAAATACATTTAGGAGCCCCAAGTCAATATGATAGAGGGGTCTCATACAAGCATTGCATACAAGTGTAGGGAAAATAGTCCTTTTCTGCCCTGTTCGCTCAAAAGGGTGTGGGTGGGTTTTCGGCTCGCTGGCACCTCACTCCAGTTTCCCTTCTAGCTCAATGACTATAGGGTGTCGGCTCGTCACTTGTCACAAGGGTGTGGGCTCTAAACTACGACGACGCCCGTCGCCAATAGCCCTCGTGTACCTCTAGTGCGACGATAATTCAAAGTCTTGAAGTTGGCGCCCGTGTTTGGCGCCATCACTCAACATGACTTAGGTAGTTATGCCTGTCCCCGTTCAAGTTTAACAATCCTTAGCAATTTCTCTTCACAAAAAATCTTTGTACAAAATTCGATATGCAGATAAATATGCATTCATATCTTATCAGCCATTTATTTATTTTTTCTGGGTAATTTGTTACGATCGTTCCGCTTTAAGGGGGAATGGGCGCGCTGGATCGCGGGTCTCCAAACTCAAGTGCCTCAGTGTTAATCCAATTGGAAAAAAAACTATTTTCTCTGCCACATTTCTCCGGCTGTATCGAATATTTTTACAAACGGTTTTTTTTTAAATAATAAATGTACATAACTTACAGGTCTCTATCTTCCCACTTTTTGAAATGGCTTCGAATATTTTGTGTAAAATTATGTATTGAAAATTTAAAAAAAAAAATTTCGAACCCATTTCAAAAAATGGGACGGTCGGGACCTGTAAGTCAGCTACATTTATCACACAAAAACATCCGCTTCTAAAAATATTCAATACAGCCGGAGAAATGTGGCAGAGAAAATATTTTTTTCGCCATGGGATTAACACTGATGCACTTGAGTTTGGAGACCCCCGGTCCAGCGCGCCCATTCCCCTTTAAGAGCGAATATTCTCTGCATATTTGCCTCCTCCGAGTTTGAAAGGGGCACTTGTCGAATAATAAGAACATTTACCAATCGAATTTGGAATGGATACAAATTGGTTACTGAAAAAGAGATGGGGGGGGTGGAAAAAAAAGTATTTTTCGTATTTGAAATTCGAATTCTTTCTGATCGGAATTGAAAATGTGCAACGGTGTTTTAGTTTAGGGAGCGTACGCACAGTGCCGGATTTAAAGACCCAGGGCCCCTAGGCACTTGACATTTGGGGCCCCTACCCAGGGCCGGATTTCTAAATAGGCTAAGTAGGCTGTAGCCTAGAGCGGCGATTTTTTGGGGGGCGACAAATTTTACGACCAATTAAAGCAGCATTCGGCATAAAAATATTATTATAAAGATACGAATATTTTTAAGAAAGAAAACAAATAATTTACATTGATGCGTAAACCGTTAAATGTATATATAATACTAATCTTTCGTAGCAAACATGGCAGCTGCGAGGGCAAGTGCACCCCTCCTCCCGGATTTCGAAGTTGAAAAGAAAAATAGTCAAACAGTTTTAAAAAAATCGCCTATTTCGCTTTCGATTTGGTGTGTAAAAGTACATAGATGATTCTAATATGTGTACACTCTTAAAACAAAAGAGTGAAATTCACTCCTATAGGAGAAGTGCATTTTCGGCACCGGAAAGGAGTGGAAATTAACTCAGACTGAGTTAAAACCGCTCGTTTGTTTTAAGAGTGTATATATTTTAAACAGCACATACCACCCTATTTTGCAGCTAACCAGCTACCTTTCTCCGAAGGGGAGAATATTGTGATAGGGGCGGTAAATCAATCGTAGCCTACAAGCGGCAAATCTTTAAATCCGGCCCTGCCCCCACCATCTCGTAGCTATTTTGGAAATTTAGCAAATTAAATACACAAGTACAGAACGTATAATTTTTAATCGACTTTAATAAACATCAGAATAATACAGTATGTTACTATATTTATTCTATAAAATTTATTAAATCACACTTCTGACCATGTACATTATTGAGATTGAGTTGAGCCTGTTCTCCTATGTTAGACCTTTAATTCTTTACTCTCTTTAGCGCTGAAAACGACCGTTCTGCTGACCGATTTTCAAATTTTTTAAGGCTATTTTTTGGCGGTTTTATCTTTTTAAGGGCCCCCTTCCTGACTGGGCCCCTAGGCACGGGCCTTGTAGGCCTAGGCCGAAATCCGGCATTTTACGAACGATATTTAATCCGCATATTTACGAACAATTGAAAAAAGGACCAAATGATTCGTACTATACATGATTAATTAAATAATAATGGAAAATATTGTTTTATTGATCAATAGTTAAAAAGTACGGTAAAATTTTGCTCTTTAAATGAAAAATACGCATTAAAAATTTAATGTTACGTTAATTTAATTATGTTTTATCATCTTAACTACTAATACTAAATAACGGGCACTTATAAGTGTTTATTTAAAAAAAACTGAGTTTGGCATTAAAAGAAATGGAATGAAAATTGAATTGAACTAAACAAAAAAAAATCTTATTCATGAATAACGGCGCCAATTTTAGCATATTCTACAAGTAACTCCTCGAGCGCACCTCAACATGGCCGCCGCGGAGTCAAAATCCCCTTTCAGTTCTTCAATACGCGACTCATCTAGAAAGTGTGCGATAGCGCACGGTTTTACCATCTCAATGGGCCCGTTCTCATGATGCAGGGCATTTTTTTCTGTGTGCAGCCGGCTATTTGCCGGCTTTCAGGGGGAAAAAAAATCCCTGTCTAGGGAAAATTGCGGCTACGAAAACGTACCTGGCTCGTAGATAGTAATGATTTTATGCCACCTCTGCATGCATTGCGGTTTGTTGATCAGCGGAATATTTGGCGTCAGGATACTCGGTTATCAAATGCAAAAAATTGTCAGTTGTATTTGGAGCAATTGTTTTAGAATGCTAGGATGCATATAAAGCGAGTATGCTTTTATTTACTAAGGTTTTGTTAATTTTTCATTATATTGTGTTTTCATTTTGCTACACATTTAATCATTCCTTTAAAAATATTTATTCTTATGATGCCTGGCAGAAGTTTATTTTATTATTAATCCTTTATTTTCAGAATTTTTGGTTAAAACTAAAAAAATCTTTCAACTCAATTTAAACAAAAATATAATTCATTAAAATTTTTTGGTTATCATTGTAATTATGAAGTTAATTCTGCGGATCTAAAACTAATCTTATTTGTAAACATTTCTAATTTTTAATAGAAAAATTGTTTAAATATAATTGCCTAAAACGGCGAAAAGAGCAGCATCGTGTAGTATCCCAGATTGACGTTAACGCTACGACGTCGCTTCCGCGATGCCGGCATTTGTATGTGAACGGGGTTATAAGGCGCGTTCACATGTGCTGGGAATTTGGCGGCATTTAGCCGGCAATCTCGTGAAACCTTATAACCCCGTTCACATGCATTAGCTGGCATTCCGGAAATGACGTATTGGGTACGTCACATCCTGTTTGCTTGTTTTGATTTGGTGCTCGAGCTTCGAGATCTTGTCCTTGTGTTCTTTTTAACGTTTCTTTGTTAGCGATGTCGTTGCAAGAATTACTAAAAACAATTCTTTTGTTAAAAATTCGTGGACAGACATCTATCGATTTTATTGATGATGAAGAAAGTAGGAGGTTGTTGCGAATACAAAACTGGATTCATTTGATTTCCAAAGTAATAAACTCCACTTTACAATTGGCCTTCCCAGAAAGATCTTTATGGTCATACGAAGCTAATAAAAACGACTTCAGCATGGGTCCACTTGCTCGCCATTTTTGCTTTTGTTGTGAGTGATCACCAAAGCCGAAATGCATCATGGGGGGGTAATGAAATCGTTACTACCCAGGCAGTGGGTACATTTTTGCTACCGCAATTTTCCCTACAGAGGGATTTTATTTCCCGATAGCCGGCTAATAGCCGGCATTTGCCCTGCATGAGAACGGGCCCTAAGGTTTCACAAAATAGCCGGCAAATTGCCGCCAATTCCTTAGCACATGTGAACGCGCCTAATGGTGTTGACACTCCTTTCCCCACTTTAGCAAAACAAAACTAAATTCCAAATTCACTTTGAAGTTAACTCATTTTTTCCAAATAAGTAATTCTTTTTGAAAACAAGCGTGTTTCGAAAATATGAAGGAAATATGTGGGAGCTTTTATTTGATGTATTATTCAGCACTTGAATAACCGACCTTGCTTCGCAAACAAACAACTTATATACACTCTTAAAACAAACGAGCGGTTTTAACTCAGTCTGAGTTAATTTCCACTCCTTTCCGTGCCGAAAATGCACTTCTCCTATGGGAGTGAATTTCACTCTTTTGTTTTAAGAGTGTAGGACGTGCCATATACTTTATTCAATAATGTGAAAAGACCTGTTGAAAAAAAATACTGCAACTTTTCACCGTAGTGGTGTGAATCTTTTAACTCCCAATTTAATTCTAAAATATATCCATGTAAAATAAGTCGACAGGGAAACTTCGGATTAATTAAAGATCTTTTATTTAGTAACTAGTCATCAAGAGAAGGTGTTGATTTGTCGACTGTAGTCGGCGAGAGAGTGTGTTCGAATGCTCACAAAAATGGCGAAAAATCTCGAGCTCTGCTTCACTGACCAATCAGAGGTATGAGAAAGTTTGAAAGATCAACTTAAAAATGTGATGACTAAACAGTTTCTGTGGGAACGATTGATCTAGGCGACTGTGGTGACAGGGTGTGGTTGGGATGTTAAAGTACTAAGTGATATTAAGGATATACGAAAAAGGTAATTTAAGTTATTAAGTTTAATTGGGGTACAAAATATAAGATTTTGAGGGGGTTAAGTTATAATATGTCATGTATGTATGTGGCAGATACTCTGATTGTGTATTTAAGCGACATTTTCTCGTCAATTCAAAAATATCTTTTTAGTTTCCACACTAAGTTTGTAACGTAAGAAGTGGAAGCTTTTTTAAGGGTATATGTCCGAAAGTCACCCACTTTCATAGCCCAAACTACAAATGCAACAGAGAAGTGGGATACGCTGAAAAAAATTCGCATCGAAATTTAGAAGGCATTGAAAATCAACAAAAAAAAATCAAATTCGAAGTACTTCAATAATTAAAGAAACTGCAAAATTAAATATTTATTTAAAAAGCAGAAGTCCATTTTGCCACTCACAACAACCGCACGAGTGGGGTTGCGTTGAATTATTGTCGCACTAGAGCTATTACAAGAGGGCCACCATTGGCAACGAGCGTCATAATTTAGAACCATAATCAAGTGACGCCAACCGCACGAAAAACTTTATTTCTGTAATTTAAAGACGTAAAGGAAATTTATTTTTATGATATGAATCAGTTTAAAAAGACGTCATATAGTGTGTCACAGTGCTATTCTAAAACTTCTCAAACTGATGATTTCAAAACTGATGTATTTTTTTTCTATGGGACTAAGCATCAGTCATTAGTCCTCCTAAGACATTATACTCCCCGCCAACCAAATTAGAACACTAGGGATGGCGGTTTTTCAGAAAAAACAAACCGGTTTTTTACAACTCCGGTAAAACCGACCAGACCGAATTTATATTCAATGGCAAAAAAACGGTTTTCCATTTTTTAAAAAAGTTTTTTCAGTTTCTTATTAATTAATTGAAAAAAATCAATTTGTAAACTTTACTTTCGAATTAAAAAAAACAATTTACAGTCAATTTTAAATGTTTAAAGTGTTTTGTTGAAAACTAAGTTCTAGGTTTTCCTCCTAATTCTAACTTTCTTATTATTTGAAATTATAATGTTCCTTTTTTTATTCCAGTTTTTCTAATCGTTTTGAGTATTTTTATTAAGAGTGCATTATTGCATTATTCCATCTCTATTTCCTTTTCCTTTTTGTTTAAAAATTTAATTCCTCCCATTTGCTATCTGTGCCGTTAACATAGTGCAAAACTAATATATATTTTTTAAAAATATATAATTAAAAAGAAAACGCTGGCGGTTTTTGAGAAAAAACGATTTCCGGTTTTTAGACAGTTTTCCCCGCAGAAAACCGGTTTCTGGTTTAGACCGACCTCATGAAAAAACCGGATTTTCAGTCAAAACGGAGGGCAAGAAACCGGTTTCGGTTTTTCATCCCTAAAGTGCAACAAATAAGGGTGGCGGGAACTATAGAGTACTTTTGTGGCCGATTTTGTTATTGCTATAAAAATCTCTAACTTACAATAAAATTGCCCTACCTCTAAGTCTCCCTACAAACACAGATTCCATTCATTGCCTTCCGAGAACAATTTCTGCTGTTTGAGGTGTATTCCTGGAACACTATAGTGTGCCCAATAGATACTAGTTCGGCTTCGGTTGAGTTAACGTCGCACTAGAGTGCCGTTGTGTGGGTGTTGAGAAATTTGAACTAAGTCTTCTGTAGTTCCCGCCACCCTTATTTGTTACACTTTACGGATGGAAAATCGAAACCGGTTTTTTGCCCTCGGTTTTGACTGAAAAACCGGTTTTATAGAACCGGTTTTTAAGGTTCGATAAAACCGGGTCGGTTTTACCGGCGTTGTAAAAAACCGGTTTTATAGAACCGGTTTTTAAGGTTCGATAAAACCGGGTCGGTTTTACCGGCGTTGTTAAAAACCGGTTTTTAAGGTTCGATAAAACCGGGTCGGTTTTACCGGCGTTGTTAAAAACCGGTTTTTAAGGTTCGATAAAACCGGGTCGGTTTTACCGGCGTTGTTAAAAACCGGTTTTTAAGGTTCGATAAAACCGGGTCGGTTTTACCGGCGTTGTTAAAAAACCGGTTTTTAAGGTTCGATAAAACCGGTCGGTTTTACCGGCGTTGTGTTTTTAAGTTCATAAACCGGTCGTTTTACGGGCGTTGTAAAAACCGGTTTCATCCTAAACCGTATTCTAATTTGGTTGGCGGCGAGTATAGGATAAATTAAGAGAACTCAGGATGAGAAGACACAATGTGTTACATTTAACCAGTTTGGGAAAAAAAACGATTTCTAGTGTGAATATCTATAATAATAAAAGAAAGAGTCTGTCTGTGGATCGTGAAAGACCTACTTATACTGCCCTCAGAAATTCGAAATTGTTCAGATGGATTCCCTTTAATACCAACGTGCGCACCTGAGGCTTAGTTTTTTCATATTTGTTCCATTTTTAGAGAAAATTCGAATTTTCTGAAAAAAATACACCACTTTCGCTCAAATCCGATCATTTTTTCCCCTTTCGTGTTGCCATTCGACAGAAGAAATTAAAATTAACACAGATTAATTAAAATTGAAATTGCTTTTATTTTCTTGCCATTACCTTCAGAAACTAATTTAATAATTTGAAAAATAATTGAACGTGCCAATGAGCTAAATGTTTTTTTTTTTTTTTTTTAAACCCAGAATGGTGGTTTTGACGTGAAATAACGTTGTTATACGATTATGGTTAATTTTGAATTTATCAGGAAAATTGCGATGACCGTAAGTTCATATTGAGGATAATTTTTGTGGCATTTTATAGTGATGTATTTTTATTTTGGAATTTTAAAGCAATATAAGTAACGGGATTTTATTCTTTATAATGAACGGGAACAAAGACAAAGCTTATTATCCTATAGCAAATTAAATAACACATATACTTGGATCGATTTGATATTCTTTTAGTCCGTGCGAAAAACGGGTATTTATATGCTAGTTTAGAATAATTGTAATTTGAATATCTAAAATAATTTTGGTTTCACCAGTTGCACCGGAAAACACTGGTTCCTAAACCAGTTAAACCAAAAACCTGTTTATTTCCGATTAGTTAAAACCGAACATCCCTTAAAAGTGGTAGTACTCTTAAATAAACAAGCTGTCTAAAGAGATGATCGTTTTTTAAATGACTGGCTATGGTAACCGCATAGATATCATAGTTAAAGTATTAGATTGGCCGATCACGTGACCTCCAATGCTAACGACGGGACGGGCATGGAGGCCAAATAAGAGGGCAAAATGGCCAGTGTTGCTGCCACTTTAAGGAGAAAAATACTACGAAAAAATACCATTTAATTATAAAATTACAAAAAAAAATACTAGAAAAGGATTTAAAGTCACTAAAAAAATTCCAAAATGAAGCTAGTACTTTTACGATATTTTTTTGTAATTTTAGAATTAAATGGTATCTTTTCGTAGTATTTTTCTCCTTAAAGCGGCAGCAACACTGGCCATTTTGCACTCTTATTCTGGCCTCCATGCACGTCCCGTCGTTAGCATTGGAGGTCACGTGATCTGCCAATCTAATACTTTAACTACGATATCTATGGGTAAACGCAACTAACAGCACCTGCGTTTGCGCAATCATACTCCTATTGGTGAGAGTATCTACTTTGCGACGGAAAGAGAAACTAAATCTAATTTCCAGTTTCACAGTACGTAAGTAAATGAGCGTTGACAATCGCCAAATGAATTCACTTTGAATTGCGCGGGGGCGCAGCATATTTTATTCAATAAGACTACGTATCAAAGCATTGAGCTAGAAGGGAAACTGGAGTGAAGTGTCAGCGAGCCGAAAACCCACTCACACCCTTTTGAGCGAACAGGGCAGAAAAGGACTATTTTCCCTACACTTGTATGCAATGCTTGTATGAGACCCCTCTATCATATTGACTTGGGCTCCTAAATGTATTATAACATTTTTAGTTCGAAAGAAATTAACTTTCTTTAACATTAGATTCCAACTCTTTTAAGAAATAACCATGTGGGTCACTAACTAAGAAACAGCGAAGACGAACCCAATAGCGAAATAGGCAAGTTTCTAAGTTTCACCACTTCATTTTACGCTGGTTCGGCGTAAGAACCAGTGTTTGCTGGTGTAACTAAAACCAAAAACCGGGGGTTTTTTTTCGGTTTAACCGTTTCCGGTTGTCCATTAAAACATCTATCTAGGTTTGAATAACCCCTTTACACGCGTTAGCACAATAGCGTTTGACACATCACCAGCCACTTTAGTTGCACCAACAAGGTTTCAAATCAAAGTTTCAGCCGTCTAGGTTTTTCAGTAAATAGTCAATCATTTATAATATTAGAATGAGGTTCACATTTACGAAACGTATATTGCCTCTTTTAAAGTCTAGAAAGAAACAGGAGTTGTTGTTGTTGTTACTAATGACACTTGAGAAACCCAAGCTCTTTCCCGCGGAGCGGGCAAGGATTAAGGCGAATGGGTGCGGTTCCTGAGGAGAGATGCCCGTGTAGAGACTACACGGCAGGAATCCGTCTTGGCATCGCGCTGACAGATGCTGCCATCTATCGCCACCTCCGCAATTTAGACATGTCCCTGAAGGTGAAGGAAATAGTCTCCAAGGACATGTACCCGTGAGAAACTGCGCCATGACCGCCCACAGGACTTTCGGACTCACAGATTTTAACGAGCACGTACTCCGCATACACTCGGTGGGTCTTCAGTGGTATCGGGACTCGCTCGCGGGACCTTCCGATTCCGAGAACGAGGCCTTAACCACTAGGCTATCCACGGCTCCAGAAACAGGAGTAGACACCCAATATCAAAAGTAGATACGTCACTTTCGCTAAGAAGAAGTCACAGGAAAAGCACAAAAGGGAATAACAGACTAGCGAAAACAGGGAAAATAAAATTATCCGTCCCAATTTTCAGAAAGCTTTCTTCTCTTTGAAGTTTAATTTGATTCAAATTCGAGGACCCGAGGAATTTTTTTTGTTTATAATTTGTCTTTTACAATTTTGTAAAAATGGTGGAATTTAATTTTGCAGTTGAGTTGCAAGCTTTTTTAAGGCCTTTGAATGAATTTATTAGCAGTTCATTTGAAATAAGGAAGTGATGTTAATTATTTATTAATCGTAATTATTTTCATGAGGCCCAGTGGCTTAGTGGTAGTGCTTCGCATTGCTCCGGGGATCGAATCCCGGATTGGGCGAGGTTGACCAACACCATCGGTTGACCCATCCTTTCATCCCTTGAGTGGGTCGATAAAATGGGTACCAAGCATGCTTGGGAACTAAACACTGGGGGTTCCGGGTGAGGCTGACCACCTTACCGGGACATATGCCTAGCACCCTAGAGCCCTAGGTCACGAAAGCTGAAATGGGCACGGCAGGCCTTGGCCCAATAATGGGCTGTTGCGCCAAGGAGTTAATTATTTCGATAGTACTCATATTCCATTGCCAGAATAGTAAATGAATCTATTGGTTGAGTTGAATTAACGTCGCACTAGAGGTACACGAGGCGACATTAGTCGTAATTTAGGTTAGGTTAGTTTGAATTATGGGGCTGGGGAGCCCAGTCGGTTAGGTTAACTAAACTAAACTTAGTTTGAATTATAGTCGCACTAGAGCTACACGAGGGCTATTGGCGACGGGGCGTCTTAATTTAGAACCGCAGTCACGTGACAAGCCGACACCTGAAAAGGCTCCCAACGCAACCGTTAAGTGCGACATCGTACGCAGCGTCGGGACTTCAGAACATATTTAACGTGCAATCCCTCTATACGGGTTATTATTCGTCGGACATTTTTGGCTGCACGGGCCGTTTATAAGGTCGGCAGTTATTTTGGCGATGTCCGGACCCTAACCTGGGACCTTCCGCATGCAAGGCTAATGCCTAACCGACTGGGCTCCCCAGCCCACAACAATCGTTAAAACAAACTACGAAACAATAAGAAGTTGTAGCCATTAAATTAGACCTTATTAGCTTCCAACAAAAGCAGGACGCAGATCTAAAATTTAATTAAGGCTTCCTCTCTCTAAAGACTTAGATTAAACATTTCCGCGCTTTAAGTAGCGATGATTTTTTTTTTCGTGGTACTGATTCGTTAAAGGGAGGGGGGGGGGGGGCAATTGTTGTTGTATGTACTAATCATTTGGGTGTTTCAGGGGGCGTATGTTTCTAATTTTCATTCCTGCATTTCTGCGATATCATTGGTTGTGTAGCGGCCTCAGTAACCCACAGTTTACCAAAAGGATCCTCAAGGTGGAGGTGGAACCTAGTTGTTGATGGCATATTGAGGTCGCGTGTGTGGTGAACCGCCACACCACTCCCCTCCTAGAAACAACGAGGTAAGGAACCGTGCGCGGGTTGCTTCGCTGTGCGTTGAGCTGCGGTTGAGTTGCGTGCCAGCGTTGGGCCGTTGAGTTGCGTGCAGCGTTGAGTGCATTAGCAGCGAGTGAGCAACCGTGGTTGAGCGCATCGTAGCAGGAGCGTCGTTGGAGTGGGTGACGATCACGTCCTCGGGGCACCACTGTAGCTGCCTCAGTCTGCCAAAAGGATCCTCAAGGTGGAGATGAGTTACCTCGGCTTATATACTACTATTAACGCTGTAATCTGGAAATAGTGGTAGGAACGTGGCAGTAAATCAGCGCCACCTAGTTGTTGATGGCATATTGAGGTTGCGTGTGTGGTGAACCGCCACAGTTGTTTCGGTTTCACTCTCAATGCCTGTTAAAAAGTGCGAATATTTAGTAGTTAGGATACTTTATATTTCGTATATTTAGATATAACTATTTTACCGATTACAGTATACACTAAATTACATACGACGTAAAAATGACAATAGGAGAAAATAAAATCAAAAGAAATCGCTTTGAAAATATATTCTGTTCAAGATTATTTAGCGATTCTAATATTTTTTTAATAATTAGATCAAATTATCACCACAACAAACATAATTCCAGAAAGTCCAAGAATGAAAACAATACCACAGAAACTGTTGCCACTCATAACAAGCCAAGCTCACTCAGCCAAAGAGTCCGACGAATAACGAGTGCACGTTAAATATATTTCGAAGTCCAGACGGCGCGTACGCTGTCGCCAAGGCGGCCGTACAACTAAGATTCGATAATGATATTCCTATCACTTATTACGCGGAAAAAAATCCTACGAGTGAAAGAGTTAAAAGTTGAGTGCCACTTGACTACGGTTCTCAGTTACAATGCTCGTTGGCAATAGCCTCCGTGTAGCTCTAGTTCGACGATAATTCTTCCTCACCCTAACCTTAATTGTAGCTTTATAATGCGATGTAATCTACCAACTCTTGGTCATATAGTCAAACAAACGATTTCTAAAGAAACAAATAAGGCGATCCATAAATATGATAGTTTTTTGAGAAGGGTGGGGGGTGAGGTCGTGTCGAATGTCAAAAAATGCACGTAGGGGAGTGGGTCCTAATCACGTAATTTTTTCCCGCAAAAATGTAATTAAAATTGCAAGAAAATATAGTAAAATTCCAGTGAAATATGTTTCTCGACTTAAATTTGGCCAAAACCTACAAGAAAAATTAATCGTGGCTTTCTGAACCAGATTTCAAAATGTTAAAGCTTTAAAAACTATTTAAATGTTTATTTTTTTTTATCTATTTAAACTACTTAATTTTTAATTAATTTTATTTTTTTTAAACTATCAAAAAAAGGAAATCAAGTAAAAAAAAAGAATTTTGAAAATCTAATGAGATATTTAGGGGAGGGGGGGGGGGTCGATTCAAATATCACGAAATATCACTATGGGGGAGGGGGTTCAAAAGATCGTCAAAATCGCATCTCGACCTTAATGGACGCCCCCTGAGAAAAATTAAACGTAAAATAATATTTATTTATTCCCTTATAAACCGTAGCCATTAAATTCTCTTTACATTTACCCTTCGTTCAAAAGAAAAGTTGATTTGTGCAAATATTTTCTTCGGTTTTAACTCAAATCCCCTTTCAAATCCATGATCAAACAACGCCCCAATTCTTCAAATAGTGTTTTTTTTGTGTCTCTAAAAACGCTGACACTGATAGATACTGAATTAAATTTTATGTGAAGTTTATTTTTAATCATATAAAATATTTGCATGGCTAACTTGGCAAACATAAATTGGGGCAAAAAACTTGTGCAGTTAAGGGGGAATGGGCGTGCTAGACCGGGGGTCTCCAAAGCAAAGTGCATCAGTGTTAATCCTATGGAGAAAAAAAATATTTTCTCTGCCACATTTCTCCGGCTGTATTGAATATTTTTGCAAGCGGACTTTTTTGTGTGATAAATGTAGCTGACTTACAGGTCCCGACCTTCCCACTTTTTGAAATGGGTTCGAATATTTTTTTTAATTTTCAATAAATAATTTTACACAAAATATTCGAAGCCATTTCAAAAAGTGGGAAGATAGAGACCTGTAAGTTATCTACATTTATTTAAAAAAAAACCGTTTGTAAAAATATTCAAAACAGCCGGAGAAATGTGGCAGAGAAAATAGTTTTTTTCCCATTGGATTAACACTGAGGCACTTGAGTTTGGAGACCCACGATCCAGCGCGCCCATTCCCCCTTCAATGCCTACTCGTGTATCGGTTGACTGTGTTTCTTAATTATGACGCCCGTCGCCAAAAGCCATCTTGCAGCTCTAGTGAGACGATAATTCAACCATAGGGTTAAAGAACTAAGTTACTCCTTTTAGCGGAAAAATAGTAAAAAATGGGAAAATATATCTACTTTTTAAAGTATTTCACTTTCAAAACACTATACAAAATATCCTCCACCACTAAAGTGTCCGATTTTTAATTAAGACCCCTCCACAAATTCCATAGTTGATTTGAAACACTAGTCTTTTTCAAAATATCCCCCCCTTTTTGGTTGGTTGGTTGAATATCGTCATTCAGGTATGTGTGCTTGGTCGACGAGCCCGCGTATTTTAAACCTTCGTCAAGTGAGACAGACACAAACACACAACCACTAAGTGGATCCATCTAATTTTTAGAGACGAGGCCTTGAGGATCCAGAATTGGCTTGTCACCCCACAGAGGTTTTGATTTGGTAGGGACTTAGAGCTTTCGGACCCAACAGATTTAACGGCACGTACTCCGCAATACTCGTAATTCTTCAGTGTACCGGGACCCGATCGCATGGGACCTTTCGATCAGGCGAGACGCTGACCACTAGGCTCACTACGGCCCCCCCCTTTTTGTGAACGAGTGCTTGATGTACCTGAACCAGATGCCGTTGTATCACATGAAAATTATTTACCATACGTCCCTGACTGTATAGTCATTTATAGAGGAACGTTTGGAGTACATAGTGATAATAGTAATATTTAATGGACAGCTTGAGTTTAAATCTTGAAGGTTAAAAAATAAAAATATTCATTTTCCCAGAAAATTAATAGCAAATATATAACATTTAGACTTTTATACCGGTATTTTACTGTCCCAACACAATACTAACACTCTAATCCTCACCTTCCATGTCACTCTTAAAATTGCGTTGGGTGCCTACTCGGGTGTCGGTTCGTCACTTGACTGTGGTGCTAAATTACAACGCCTTCACCAATAGTCCTCGTGTAGCGTTTAGTTTAGTTTGAATTATCGTCGCACTAGATCTACACGAGGGCTATTGGCGACGGGCGTCGTATTTTAGAACCACAATCAAGTGACGAGCCGACACCTGAGTAGGCACCCAACGCAACCGTTAAGGGCGACATCGTACGCAGCGTTAGGACTTTGAAGGATATTTAACGTGCACTCCCGCCACACGGGGTATTATTCGTCGACATTTTTGGCTGCACGGGCCGTTTATAGGTCAGCAGTTATTTTGGCGATGCCCGGACCCGAACCTCGGACCTTCCGCATGCTAGGCGAATGCCTAACCGACTGGGCTCCCCAGCCCCACGTCGTAATTTAGAACCACAGCGGTTACTAAGAAAAAATCTGCTTAAGCTATAGGCCGACCTATAAACGGCCCGTGCAGCCAAAATGTCCGACGAATAATACCCGTGTAGAGGGAGTGCACGTTAAATATCCTCCCAAGTCCTAACGCTGCGTACGATGTCGCCCTTAACGGTTGTATTGGGTGCCTACTCAGG
Organism: Oedothorax gibbosus; assembly: GCA_019343175.1. NCBI lineage: Eukaryota > Metazoa > Arthropoda > Arachnida > Araneae > Linyphiidae > Oedothorax > Oedothorax gibbosus. The sequence goes on along the minus strand of CM033272.1, from coordinate 43,680,256 downwards.
TGTCGGCTCGTCACTTGACTGTGGTGCTAAATTACAACGCCTGTCACCAATAGTCCTCGTGTAGCTGTAGTGAGACGATAATTCAACCATAGGGTTAATAATAAAGATACTCATTTTATAGAAGAAAAAAAATAGTAAAATTAAAAAAAAAAAAATTGCCAGTATTTCACTTTCCCAACACTATATACAACACTCCCCACCTCTAAAGTGTCCGTTTTTTTAATTAAGACCCCCTCCAGTTACTTTGAAGCTCGTCTTTTTCACAATATCCCCCCCCCCCTTTCAAAAAGTGGGAAGGTCGGGACCTGTAACTCTGCTACATTTATCACATAAAAAAACCGTTTGTAAAAATATGCAATACAGCCGAGAGGAATGTGGCAAGAGAAACTATTTTTTCTCCATAGGATTAACACTGAGCACTTGTTTGGAGACCCCGGTCCAGCGCGCCATTCCCCTTAAGTTACTCCTTTTACGGAAAATAGTAAAATAATTTGAAATATATCTACTTTTTAAGGTATTTCACTTTCCCAACACTATACAACACTCCCCCACCTCTAAAGTGTCCGTTTTTTTTTTAATTAAGACCCCCTCCAGTTAATTCGGAGCTCGTCTTTTTCAAAATATCCCCCCCCCCCTTTCAGTGCAACGTGTGGCTTTGATATCCCTGGACACCAGATGTTGTTGCCTCGTAATGAGGTTTCATTGTACCTCTCTGTGCCTCTCTCGAAACCGTCGAGAGGTGTGGGATGAGAAGCGAGGTATAATTCTGGTGTTTTATACTTGTTGTAAACGCGGTGACTCGTCCTCGTTTCCCTTGGTTAATGCTCGCCATAGTGAAATCCGCATAAATGGATTTATTTGCGGTTTTCAATTTCGTAGTGGCAATTTTAAACAAGTAGGTTTGTAACAGAATCTGTCACTTAACCCGCTTCCACACAACAGGAACAGTTGTGTCTAACAGGTAAAAAGGCGCCAAACACGGCATATTAAACATTTACATGCTAAGTTTGGCTAGTTTCATTTATTTTATTGCGAAAATTCAATAATTATTACTTATCGCTTGCAAAAATTAATTTTTTATTTTCAAAAGAAGAAAAAAAGTAAAGATATGAAATATGTCTTCCTCGAGCTGATTGTTTGCGAATGGCAATGGTGATTTAATTCTAATAAAACTGGCTTCCTATGTTTTTTAAATGAGCATTCAATTTTGCTGTTTTTTTTTAAATAATTGAAGCACTTCGATTTCGAATTCTTCTCTGAAATTTTCAATGTATTCTAATTTCGATGCGCTGAATTTTTTGAGGTATCACATTTGTCCGTAGCATTTGTAGTTTGGGCTATGAAAGTTGGAGACGGACGGACAGACAGACTGAACGATTATAATACCTTCCACTTTTTACGTTATAAACGTGGTGTATGGAAGCTAACAACGGTGGACGTGCTGTAACGTCACTGTAGGCGTGTCCGTTCCAGTTGACAATACGAGGGATGTTTTTTTTTACAGTATCGGGTTAGCAAGTGTGGACTGTAGGTCAAAAAATATTTTCTTTGCCAATTATCGCTTGCCAAACCCAACATTTCGTTGAACCAAAAAAAAGCAGAGCCAAAATAACTGTTTATTTATTTACCTGCACCGTCAAACAGAAAAAGCAATTTCATTTAGATGACAGGACACATTATGCACATAATACAAAAAAATAATCCAATAGCACACAATTTAAACATACAGTCCCTGGACAAATTATTAGACGCACTGTATTTTTTTTAGTAATTTTATGTTTCTTAAGAGTTTTTATGCAATAATGGTATATTTAAACTAAAATATTATTGATTTTTATTTAAAACAATTGTTGTAGACCACATATTTGTATTTATTTTAAGATAATTATGATTAAGATTAATTTATATTAATTATTTATTATAAGATTATTTATGTGTGGAATCATCCTCCTCAAATGCAGGAGACAGTACAGTCTTGCATTGATAGCATGCCGCGCAGAATGAAAGCTTTGATGGCGGCTAAAGGTGGCTCCACTAAATATGGACTTTTACTAACATTCATTTCACTTTTCTTTAAAACTTAATAAACTTATGCTTTTCTAAATCAATGCGGTTTTATTTATGTCAAATAAATCGGTAATGGATTGGATAATATAAAAATTAAAAAAAAAAAAAAAATCAATTTTAAATAATAAAACGGTACAATATCACTCGGTAATTAATATTTTACATGAAATCTTGCAGTGCGTCTAAATAATTTGTCCAGGGACTGTATGTATTTTCAATCTATTAAAAACTTATTATTAAATAACTGTTCTTAAAAAATAACACTTATCCCCTCCAATCTAGGCAAGTAGCCCCAACGGTATATTAGCATATTTAATTAAAACCAGACCATAAAATGGGGGGGGGGGGGGGAGATAATATCCCTCGCCTTCTGTCTGTCATCGGGGCACCAATATGAGGAGGGGGGGGCGGGGGGCGAAGGAATGCTTTGTTCGATTTTGGAACGGGGTCCTCTCGATTTTGAACTCCGAAGATGAGTCTTAATTTGTTTGTGTTATCGTTTAGTTGTGGAAAGGGGGGGAGGAGTATTGTTTGAAAAGACACAATGCCCGTGTATTTAAGATAATAAAGTTAAATGTGAATGAAAAATGGGTCGGAAATTATGAAAGTTTAGGTAAGGCAAGTTAGAATTGAAGAGCTTAGTGGAAGAACGTGCTAAGTGACAAAAAAGTGAAAACGAGAAAATGAGCCTCAAAGTTTTTCGTTTGCACTCAGGACTGTTGAAAACGGAACTTGTAAAGCGTAAAAAAAATACTATATTTAAATTTTATGAAAAAGGGGAAACTTGTTATCGTTAAAGAAGTTGGTAATATGTTCATTGACACAAAAATCTCAATTTTTTCAAAAATGTCACTTAGCACGTTCTTCCACTAAGCTCTTCAATTATCGTCGCACTAGAGCTGCTACACGAGGGCTGTTGGCGACGGGCGTCGCAACTTAGAACAACAGTAAAGTGACAAGCCGAAACCCAACGCAGCTGTTAAGGGCGACATCGTACGCAGCGTCGGGACTTTGAAGCATATTTAACGTGCCCTCCCTTTACACGGGTTGCTTTATTAAGTATACTATAAAAAGATTCCTAATGTGTGTAAGAATTAAGAAAGGATGTGATTTAAAAATAGTAAGATATTAAGAAAGTTGGCTTTCATTATGTAATTTTTACTCTCTCAAGGGAGTGCAATGGACAAGTTGCATGAAACGCGAAAATCATAATATATGTGTTTTTCTGATACATTAGAAGCTGCAGATTCCGAATGTAAGGTTAAATATTCACAAATATGTTTAATTTCAACAAAAAATGCATTTGAAATTTGCCGAAAATGTACGTCACTGAAAACAGCTCTGACGTCAACTGTTATGTTTTGGGCGATGTTTCGATCTATGCTGTAATACACCTTATAAAATAGTAAACATTACAATTTCTGTGAAACCTCATTAAAAGAAGAAGACAATATTATTTGTAAGCAGTTCATATCAAGGAAGTTAAACAGCTTGTTCCAAGTTTGGTTGTTAGTTAAAATACACACACTAGAGCGCGTATGAGCTATTGCAGAACTATTGAATGTTGGATCTGATTGGAATAGTCGAGTGAAATCGTTCAACGTTTCAAGAAATTATAACTGGAATGAACATGACATGTTTCTGTGAAATAGCATAACTTTTTTAAGAGTTTGATAAGGATGAAAGCACGTTTCAGTTTCAAAAGCGATACCAGTGAAACGTGATACGAAATAACACGCCAAGAACAAAAAAAAGCCAACCGTGACGTCATCTGTTATGCTAAGAGAGGTTTAACAGGAGTGACGTATCATTAACTTTAAAAATGAATTTAAAAATAAATACATCTTTAAAACCAGAAATACTTGAGTTTTAGATGTTTTTTAATATGCTTAATCGAATAAATATGTTTTTGGAAAACGCTGTAATTGTCCATTAGGAGGGACTGTCAGTCCCATAGAGCTAATGCATTAGTCTTGAAATCACAACTTTTGCGAAGGAATTGCCTTTGCCATGTTATCCCAGTTTCACCAGGTATGGGAATCATCATAACATCCATTAAAAACAAAATTGAAAAGAAAATAACATCCGGTTTTTTTTTAATTATTAATTGATAAAGTTTTAAAATAGTGTCGCCATCGGCTGTATATTTTTGGCATTTTAAAACTTCAAAAATATATAATTAAATAACTAGATAACATTTTCGTTTAAAATTTGTTTCATTTTGATGTTATTTTGATTCCCATACCTGGGGAAAAAGGGCTAACATGGCAAAGCAATACTTCTGCGGAAGTTATGATTACAAAACTAATGCATTAGCTCAATGGGACTGACAATCCCTCTTAAGAAAGTTGGCTTTTATTATGTAATTTTTACTCTCTCAAGGGAGTGCAATTAAGAGGGACTGTCATCCCATAGAGCTAGTCTTGAAATCACAACTTTTGCGAAGGAATTGCTTTGCCATGTTATCCCAGTTTCACCAGGTATGGGAATCATCATAACATCCATTTAAAACAAAATTGAAAAGAAAATAACATCCGGTTTTTTTTTAATTATTAATTGATAAAGTTTTAAAATAGTGTCGCCATCGGCTGTATATTTTTGGCATTTTAAAACTTCAAAAATATATAATTAAATAACTAGATAACATTTTCGTTTCAAATTTGTTTCATTTCGATGTTGTGTTGATTCCCGTACCTGGTGAAAAGGGCTAACATGGCAAAGCAATACTTCTGCGTTCTGAAAGTTGCGTTTGGGCATTTAGGTCCGTCACTTGATTGTGGTTCTAAATTATGACGCCAGTCTCCAATAGCCCTCGAGTAGCTCTAGTGCGACGCTATTATTTTGCTTTTGAATGTCAGCTTAAGTGTATTTTTAAATGCCAAATTCACGCATATTTGGTTAATTGTGCCGGACCTGTAACTCTTGCACCGGAAGTGACGGAATAAAAGTATTATTTGGCTATTTTTGGAAATTTGATTTTGGCTATCCAATATATAATATAGATTGCTAATCTTACATTAATGCTAAGCCTAATATCAAAGCAACAACCATAGATATCATAGTTAAAGTATTAGATTGGTAAGTATTAGATTGGTAAAAGTGGTAGTACTCTTAAATAAACAAGCTGTCTAAAAGAGATGATCGTTTTTTAAATGACTGGCTATGGTAACCGCAAAGATATCATAGTTAAAGTATTAGATTGGCAGATCACGTGACCTCCCCAATGCTAACGACGGGACGCGCATGGAGGCTTTTTAAGAGGGCAAAATGGCCAGTGTTGCTGCCACTTCAAGGAGAAAAATACTACGAAAAAATACCATTTAATTCTAAAATTACAAAAAAAAAATACTAGAAAAGGATTTTAAGTCACTAACAAGATTCCAAAATGCAGCTAGTATTTTTACGATATTTTTTTGTAATTTTAGATTTAAATGGTATTTTTTCGTAGTATTTTTCTCCGTAAAGTGGCAGCAACACTGGCCATTTTGACACCTTATTTGGCCCCCATGCGCGTCCAGTCGCTAGCATTGGAGGTCACGTGATCTGCAAATCTAATACTTTAACTATGATATCTATGGCAACAACTCTAACACAAATTTCGAACTCTATTTTATGGCTGGTTGTTTGTTTTCTAATACCATTTGCCAACGCATTTTTTTTTCCTTACAATTTTTCCACTCGCTAAATTATTTTTCGATGGAACTTTTTTTCCTTATTTTTTTCAAAAAAAACATTCTCTGAGAATATTGTCTTTGTGGAATATTTTTTTTATAATTTTCAGTTAGCCGAGTTCTTTTCTTGTAATAAAAAAAATGTTTGCTTGACTTTTTTTTTTTTTTACCTTTTAAGCTGCGTAAATTTTATTAACCGTTTATGGAAAGAAAGAAGTGAGCAAGGGAAAAAAAACGAACTACCTCCATTATAAGGAGAGTTCAGAATACTAGTGAACTAAGTCTACCTTTTGTGATTTTCGAGTTAGCAGCAGAATTGAAGAGCTTGGAGCAGGGGTTCCCAATTTTTTTGCAACTGCGTACCACTTGACTTTGAGAAATTTTGGCGAACCACCAGACCTATAGATATTTTAATAAACGTATAATATTTACTCTTCTAAAAGTGTTGAAAGGCTTGTTGAATTCCTGAGAATACTTCATATTTAATGGTTAGATATTTTTTTATTTATAAAATGCTTATAAAAAGGAGAAATAAAAAAGATTAAAATGGTATTCATTTACAGTTTAATTTATTACCCATAGGATTCATACAAATAAAAAATAGTACAAACTCAGTAAAAAAATAATTGTTGTTGTTGTTGTTGTCGTGTCCCTGTTTTGTGCAAAAACTAGATGGATCCGAAGCTGTCATAGACAGCTTCCGCTATTTCCTCTGCATCTTCGGAGAGAATTAAAATTTCTGGGTCTTCAAAGCAAATCCTGAAGAGCCTGGCTTGAATTGCTGGGCAGCCAAATATATGCTGCGGGGACAGTTGGACACCAGGACAGTTTGGGCAGTGTGTGGAGAAGCTTCTTTGTCCTTCCGTTGAGATCTTCATTCCTTTTAAATGTTTTGTTCGTAGTCTGGCTATTATTGAAGATATTGTACGGTTACAATTTAGAGCAGGGATGGAATATTTAAAATTATTTTTGATAAGTCTACGGCAGGCAACTGCATTGGCGTCAACGAGAGTTATGAGGTTAGATGATTGGGGGCAAGCTCTTGATTCTTTGGCAAGCTCATCGGCTTTTTCATTTCCAAGGATGTTAACATGAGCTGGTATCCACTGTAACGTGCAGGTTTTCTTGGCTGCGATGACTTTGTTGATGGATAGGATTATTTCATGGCTGATTTTTAAAAAATAATTATCATACAAAATATGCTCTTATAGATTTTAGTGCAAAACTTGTTGTTTGCCTGTGATTAAAATGTCAACATTAGAAGTAATGGAACTTCTCGTCACTTTTAAGTCTTCTTCAACACTTATTCTACTTCTATGTGTATTCTTTTATGTACAAGAGTTCGGAAAATCCACTCTCCACACAAGTAACTCGTAACAAATGGCATCAAAAATAGCAGATCTTGCCGGTAGATAACAAAGGGTACAAGTTTTACATTCCATCCAGAAGTTAATTTAAGATCTCTCTTTAAAATAATGTTAACGTTTAAAATGCGTAATATGTTTGCGTGCTCACTGCTCATGCGTACAGAAGCTATCAATAGCATCATGTTGCTCACATCACTCACGCTTATCACCTGAAATTTTCCCGCGTACCAGTTTGGAACCCCTGGCTTAGCACGATAACACGTTCTTCCTCTAAGTGATAACAAGTAGGTTTGTAACAGAATCTGTCACTTATCCCGCTTCCACACAACATTTGTGTTCAACAGGGAAAAAAAGTGCTAGTATTAACTCTATCTATTAACATTTACACGCTAAATTTGGATAGTTTCATTAATTTTCTTTCGAAAATTCAACAATTATTACTTACCGTTTGCAAAAATTAATTTATATTTCAAAAAATAAATATGTAATATTCCTCGCTTTTGAATCGAAGCAAAACATTTCACATCAACATACAATCAAAGAATCTCCTTGTGAAATATATTTGCCGTCATTTCAAACTGATTTATGTCGCAGAAATATATTTATTTTAATTCATTATTTAAAAGAAACAGCTTCTCGAGAGATTGTTGGTGATGGCAATGGTGATTTAATTCCAATAAAAATGGCTTCCTATGCTTTTTAAATGAGTTTATTAAATTTGCAGGGTTTTTTTAATAATTGAAATACTTAGAATTCTATTTTTTTCTGAGATTCTCAATGTCTTCTAATTTCAAAGCGTTGTTTTTTTTTAGACGTATCACACTTGCATATGCCGTTTGGGCTATAAAAGTGAGTGACAGACAGACAAACTGAACGATTATAATACCTTCCACTTTTTTACCCAAGTTTTTCGTTTGCACTTAAATACGTTAAAAAAGGCACTTACCCAATTTGAAAATATATACTTAACTTATGAAAAAAACAATAACAGCTAGGCAGCAGCAATTAAAAAATGTGAAGAGCTCATTTTGTTACACTCGCCTCCAACCAAATTAGAACAAGTTAGGGATGACGAAATTAGAACGAGTTAGGATGGTTTTTCAAAAACCGGTTTTTTTTTACAACGCCGGTAAAACCGACCCGGTTTTACCGGCTTAAAAACCGGTTTTATAAAACCAGTTTCTTATTAATTAATTGAAAAAATACTTTAATAAACTTTACTTTTGAATTTTAAAAAAAAAACAATTTACACAGTCAATTTTAAATCAAATCACTATCAAATTTAATTTTCTCCCATTCGCTATCTATGCCGTTAACATGGTGCAAAACTAAAAATTTTTTTTAATTACATAATTTAAAAAAAAAAACGCTGATGGCGGTTTTTGAGAAAAAAAAAAACGATTTCCGGTTTTTAGACGGTTTTCCCCGCAGAAAACCGATTTAGACCGGCCTCATGAAAAAACCGGTTTTTCAGTCAAAACCAAGGGCAAAAAAACGGTTTCAGTTTTCCATCCCTGAAGTGTAACAAATAAGGATGGCGGGAACTATAGGCAGTATCAATTAACAAATGTTAAGAGCTCATTTTGTTATAAAGATTTAACTTTGAACCAGCGCAAAGAAGTTTTTATAGACTTGGTTCACTTTTAATCTAACTATTAAATGATGGAATAGTAAAAAAATATATTTTTTTTGGCTCAAACCGACAGCTCTTATACATACATCTAGCTGCTCTACAAAATTGCTCTAATATACTCCCTTTTAAAAAGAAAGTTGGGGGTTTTTTTTTGGCGAGATTTTTCGAGAGTTAATCATATTAAGAAAGATCAACCAAGATTTCTGTGTTTTCTTCTGTTTTTTTTTCCCGCACGAAAAAAAAAATTCTGTCTGTTTTTGTTTGCATAAACGGACAAAAAAGAAAATTTGGATTTTTGCGTTGAATACATAAAAAGTTTTTTTTATATATATAAAAATTAAAAGCCATGGTTTGGGGTAAATTTTTCTTCGATTATATTGAAATGGATTTTTTTTTTTAATCCATGGGGATATAGTTGACTAGAGCAAGAAATGTTAAAAGATTATTCGAAAAATCTAAATGTTTGTGTTAGAATGTTTTTTTTTTCAAAATGTTGAATGTATTTTTTTTAAAATCTTATTTTACGAAAATAGTTTGAAAATGACATGAGGATTTCAATGACATGATTAAGTTTGACAGATTTCTGTAAACCCCTAAGGGTCTATAGATGAATTAAACCCTCCCACCCATATAAGGATTTGAAGCAGGGATGTCAGGTTTTTCGAGCTACGGCGCATAACATACTGACACCGAGGTATCCCAAGATGCACCGCTCTAGCCTGCTTCATTTGTGCACTACTGCGCATATACAAGGACCTCTCTATTCTCCTTCCTACCTCTATGAATCAGACAGATTCTATTGCCAAATCCACTTCAAATAAAAGACATTAAATAAAGTAATTTTCATTCTAAAGTATATTTGTTAATGACAATATGAAACGAATACGATATCTTTACGAAACAAGACTCGCTATTAGTGACACGTTACCGATCTGACTTTGAACACTTCCAATCCTTGTTACTAGTAAGAAATAAACACAAAATGTGATGAATTAATTAGGATTTAAAACGTAAACAAGAAAAATAGTTAATGTAACGTAAATGGAACTGGCGCACGTGACATGTATAGTAATACTAGATGAAAAAAATTATTTCCCGAACCACGATTGGTGGATCCATGCCACGTTGGTACAGAGGATCAATCGGAGCACCGGTCGCAGAAAGTACAATAATGAAAGCGAAAAAGAATTACGTCACCTGAAAAAAACCAATAACATATTTCAAGACTGCATGGTGCACATCGGTTATCACGAATATTAAAATCAGCATCCCACTTTCTAAACGAACTGACATCAGTTCCCCTAGAGACATAAAAATCGAAATGCCATTCATATATTATACTCTCCCCGGAATTTTTCACAGAACTGAAATGAAGTCAGAGCGCGTCAAATTTCCTTGGAGACCGATAGGTTCATTTGACCCAGGAGGGGAGTTGGGAGATTATTGCTTTTTTTTTATTCAAATATAATTTTTGCATAAAAGACTGCCACTTAAAAGGGATTTAATTCAAAAGTCAGCAAGGCTCTATATAATCCGGTTATGACGTCATTCGATATTTACGACGTTATAAACGAGGTTGAATATTAAGTGAAGTAAATTATGTATAAAATACGTAGTGCATACTCATATTATTAATTTAAAGTTATAAAATGACCATATGTTGAATAAATTTTTTACTCTGTGTGCTATTAGTAGTAGTTTAATTTCTCCTACGGTCATTTATTATTTTGGCGGGAAATAAATTTCAAATTTGGCGACTTTTGGCATCATTTGACGGAAAAAAACAGAATTTAAATAGTGAATACTATACTTTTTTTTAAAGAAATTTCTTTAAGAAGGCATTTTGGGTTTCATATAAAAGTATATTTGTCACAAATACAAGATCTAATGAAATATTTCAAATTCCAAATTTTTCTAAAGATATCTTCAATCGACATTTTTATTTCGTCAACAATTATTTACCTTACTACTTAATTAATTTTTTTTAAAAAAATTTTTTGATTTTTTTAATTCAATATTGAACTTGGAAATTTAGCTATGTGTGTAAACTAGTTTTCACTCTCCATAATATTTAATTTAAATTTTAAACTAAATATTTAGTTTATTTTTAAATTATATTTCTGAAGCTGGTGATTACAAGCGTCTCTTCCATACTTCAAATTTTAAAATTTATTAAAATTAAATACGTCAAATAAGTCGACAGGGAAAATTCGTAGAAATTAAAGATCTTTATTTAAGGGTTCTTCATCAAGAGAAAGTTAATTTGTCGTCTGCAGCCGACAAGAGAGTATGATCGAATGTGCACCAAAATGGCGAAAAATCTCAAGCTCTGCTTCACTGACCAATCAGAGTCATGAGAGAGTTGAAAGATCAATTAAAAAATGTGACGACTAAACAGTTTCTGTGGGAACGAATTGATCTAGGCGACTGTTTGTCGCCGACACGGTGTAGTTGGGATGTTAAAGTACTAAGTGATATTAAGGTTATAATATATATATATATATATATATATATATATATATATATATATATATATATATATATATATATATATATATATATATATATATATATATATATATATATATATATATATATATTATATATATATATATATATATATATACATTTATACATTTGTCTTCCTCAAGGGTTAATTTGAATCTTGGTAACTTTTCCATTTTGTCATTTTACTCTGTTGCAGTTTTCTTTCGTTTTCCTCAGTTTCTAATTTATGCTAAGTTTTTTTTTGTTCTCCTGGGATTTGTTTTTATTTTGGCACCCATTTGTACTGAAAAGTTTTGGTTTTAAATAATAAAGATTATGTGTGCTAAAAAAAACCCCTATAAATTCAATTTGAAATACCTCATTTTTTTAAAAATAACTATTGAAACAATGTTACCTTCTATATAAAGAAAAAGTAACATTAAATAACCACAAATATATTTTTACTTTAGTTTAGTTTGAATTATCGTCGCACTAGAGCTACACGAGGGCTATTGGCGACGTTCGTCGTATTTTAGAACCACAATCAAGTGACGAGCCGACACCTGGAAAGGTACCCAACGCAACCGTTAAAGGCGACATCGTACGCAGCGTTAGGACTTTGAAGGATATTTAACGTGCACTCCCTCTACACGAGGTATTTGTCGTCGGACATTTTTGGCTGCACGGGCCGTTTATAGGTCGGCAGTTATTTAACGATGCCCGGAACCGAACCTGGGACCTTTCGCATGCTAGGCGAATGCCTAACCGACTGGGCTCCGCAGCCCCCTACCACGAATATATAAATTCAAACGAGCAGAATAGCTTATTTTTGGTGCAAGGCAGCACTGCCAAAAAGATAAAATAATTTTTCTAATTTAAAAATAATGCAATATTAACCACATGTAACCCATTATAGGGATTTGAAAATATTTCTATTTTATTTCTCTTGACTCTTATGCTTATAGAACAGTACACAATATTTAACTCAAGGATCTGAATATCAAATTAAAACTCTGTCAACAAAGAAAACAGTTCTACGAGGAGTGTATTGGCTGTGTTAGAGTACGCAGTTTACATTTATTCTTAATAGTATCTTTTTTTGAGAGCTTATATGGTGTTGTTTCACGGAGGATCTGGCAATAGCTCTGCGGTTCTGTTTTCATGTCTCTCGAATTACTGTTTTGATATTCGGGAGTGAGTTTTTGAAGAATGAGTTATTTCAGTTGTTATTTTTTTAAAATTACAACTTCTTGCTGTGCTGTTGGTTGTTTTAATCATTTATCAAGGAAATCTAGCATTGAAAGAAGTTGGAATTTATAAAAATTAACAACTGAAATATTCTCTTCGAAAACTTACTCCCGAATACCAAAACAACAGTAATTCGAGAGACATGAAAACAAAACCGCAGAGCTATTGCCAGATCCTCCGTGAAACAACCCCATTATACAAGGACAAAATCTGGTATAAGCGCACCTTCGTCAAAGCAATAAATCACCTACTAAGCAAAAAAGAGAAGCAAATCAAACAAAATCATAATAAAACATCAAATACATATAGGTCGGCAGTTATTTTGGCGATGCCCGGACCCGAACCTGGGACCTTTTGCATGCTAGGCGAATGCCTAACCGACTGGGCTCCATATTTATAGTAGATAAACTTTAGTTTTATGGATATTTATGTTTCATTAGGGCCAGATTTCTAAATAGGCTAAGTAGGCTGTAGCCTAGAGCGGCGAATTTTTTAGGGGGGCAAATTTTTCGACCAATTAAAGCAGCATTCGGAATAAAAATGTTATTATAAAGATACGAATATTTTTAATAAAGAAATCAAATAATTTACATTAATGAGTAAACCGTAAATGTATATATAATACTAATATTTCGTAGCAAACATGGTAGCTGCGAGGGCAATTGCACCCCTCCTCCCGGATTTCGAAGTTGAAAGAAAAATAGTAGAACAGTTTAAAAAATTCGCCTATTTCGCTTTCGATTTAGTGTGTAATATGTGTAACATCTATTTTAAACAGCACATACCACCCTATTTTGTAGCTAACCAGCTACTTTTCCCCAAAGGGGGAGAATACTGTGACAGGGGCGGCAAATCAATCGTAGCCTACCGGCAGCAAATCTTTAAATCCGGCCCTGATTGTTAACTTGTACGTTTAGAGTTGCTAACAATAGCGAATAGAGGTAGAAACCTCGAAGCCCAGCGTGAAGCTATGAGAAATGCTTTCGGATAAATCCCTCTTCACTACAACTGGCTTGTTCACTGGTCCAGTGACGCAAAACTCAAGATTAGAGCTCTCTGCAACTTCCTACGATCCTCTAAACATCTGTAAGGATGGTGCCTAAACCGTGCTTTTGATCTTCCTTCTTCTGTGACCCTATACGGATGACGTCTGGAAAATGCACACCTCGTGTGGAGCAACAATCCAGCTAACCAAACCAACCAACCGTGAAGAAAGTTACCCAAATCAAAATGTTTACAGTATTTGGGATCAAGTCCTAATTTTTCACAATGACTAATAGTATATTCTAGAGCTATACCATTTTTTCATGCGTTTCTTTCGGTGTCGATTTGTAACTAATTTAAATTTGAATGGGACATTTCGAAAATGCAGTCAGGTATTGCAATACTGTACAATGAACAGTATGTACACTACTGTAATGTGTACACATAATACAAAAACACAACAGAACTGTAGGTATAGCTACGATATAAGGGCCCGGTCTGTTCGATTTGTAACTAATTTAAGTCAGGATTGTCTAAGATGCAATCAGGTATTGCAATACTGTACAATGAACAGTATGTACACTACTGTAATGTGTACACATAATACAAAAACACAACGGAACTGTAGGTATAGCTACGATATAAGGGCCCGGTATGTTCGATTTGTAACTAATTTAAGTCAGAATTGTCTAAGATGCAATCAGGTATTGCAATACGCTGTACAATGACAGTATGTACACTACTGTAATGTGTACACATAATACAAAAACACAACAGAACTGTAGGTATAGCTATGATATAAGGGCCCGGTCTGTTCGATTTGTAACTAATTTAAGTCAGAATTGTCTAAGATGCAATCAGGTATTGCAATACTGTACAATGACAGTATGTACACTACTGTAATGTGTACACATAATACAAAAACACAACAGAACTGTAGGTATAGCTAGATATAAGGGCCCCGGTCTGTTCGATTTGTAACTAATTTAAGTCAGGATTGTCTAAGATGCATCAGGTATTGCAATACTGTACAATGGACAGATGTACACTACTGTAATGTGTACTCGTAATACAAAAACACAACAGAACCGTAGGTATAGCTATGATATAAGGGCCCGGTCTGTTCGATTTGTAACTAATTTAAGTCAGGATTGTCTAAGATGCAATCAGGTATTGCAATACTGTACAATGAACAGTATGTACACTACTGTAATGTGTACACATAATACAAAAACACAACAGAACTGTAGGTATAGCTACGATATAAGGGCCCGGTCTGTTCGATTTGTAACTAATTTAAGTCAGGATTGTCTAAGATGCAATCAGGTATTGCAATACTGTACAATGAACAGTATGTACACTACTGTAATGTGTACACATAATACAAAAACACAACAGAACTGTAGGTATAGCTACGATAAGGGCCCGGTCTGTTCGATTTGTAACTAATTTAAGTCAGGATTGTCTAAGATGCAATCAGGTATTGCAATACTGTACAATGAACAGTATGTACACTACTGTAATGTGTACACATAATACAAAAACACAACAGAACTGTAGGTATAGCTACGATATAAGGGCCTGGTCTGTTCATTGGCAGGCTTGAAAATTTAACGTAGGGTTGCTATACCCATCGAGTTGTATGATATATGAAGTGGCATGTTAAATCAATTTGAATTATCGCCGCACTTGAGCTACACGGAGGCTATTGGCGACAGGCATTTTAATTTAGAACAACATTGAAGTGACGAGCCAGCAACTGAGTAGGCACCCAATGCAACCGTTAAGGCAACATTGTACGCAGCGTTGGAAATTAGGAGCATATTTCATGTGCACTCCCTCTACACGGGGTATTATTCGTTGGACATTTTTGGATACACAGGCCGTTTATAGGTCGGCAGTTATTTAGGCAATGCCCGGACCCGAACCTGGGACCTTTCGCATGCAAGGCGAAGGCCTTAACCGACTGGCCCTTCCAGCCCCTGAAGTGGCATGTGTACCACATTTTGACAAAGTATATTTTTATATGTCTAACGTAATACAAATTGCCAAGTCGAGACCAGCCGTTATATCATAGCTGTTCTGAACTGTTTAATATATTAAAAATAAAACTTAAATCTACTAACCAGGGTTTTTTTTTCATTTATTAATTATAGCAAGCGGTTAAATTAGTACCCAATGACCGAACCAAAGCAGTTAATTTTACTAAAAATATATTTTCGGAAATATATTTTTAAAAAAAAATTATGTAACTTAATATAAAAGAAGAAAAATATTATATAAAAGACCCAATTCAAAGAATCTAGAAATACGTTCCTTCCAAATAAATTTTTAAACCCGTTGAACAAAATTTTTTTAAATGTAAACAATTTGAATTACAGCTTCGGCGTTTTATTAAACAAATAAACAAACAGCTCCAAAACTTCCCCGGCAAGACAGAATACAACAGAGCATTAAAACTACGTTTAAAAACATAGAAATAATACATTATAAGGTACAGAGAATAACTTAAGAATAAATTCTTCAGAAAATTTTCTAAAATATCATTAATTTCGATGCAGTGCTTTTATATGTCTAAGCCTACTTACTTTTTTTCCAGCAAAACCGGGGCTTTAGTAGACGTAGACCGGCATATTTAATGTCCAAATAAGTTCTTTTTATTGAAAATAAACTAAAATTTTCGATATCTTTGAAGATACCGAAGTCTTATTCAAATTATTACAACATTGACAGGTCTATACACACAACTGACGGCTCGTTTTGTTTTTATTTTCTTTTAGCAGACGGTTTTTTGACATTCGGGCAGCGCCATCTGTTGGGGTTCGTGGGAAACAAAACGAAATTGCGCTTTTTCTGATGACGTATGTCCTGTTTTCACTCCTATATTTTCGTGATTTCAATGGTTGTTTCGGTTTCACTCTCAATCACAATAAGGTAAAAACAGCGGGTATTTAGTTTTTTTTTTTGCATTTAGGTAAAATTATTTTACAGATTACAGTACAATAAATTACACAGCGTAAAAAAATAAGAAAACGTAACGACGCGAAACATGAACGCAATTTAAAGGCCATTTCACACCTGCATAACTACTTGCAATTCCGTTGCAACTGCAATTCGTAACTTGTGGTAACCTGGTTTTTCGAGTTTCCACAAAAAATTATTTGTCTTTGTTATTGTTATCTTATTATTTATCTCTTTTATCTATTAATTATTATTTGGCCGCTTTTAATACATTGCCTATGTTTGCAAGGGCTTTCAACGTCCTCTTCGAATACAGGGCATCGCTTTGCATCATACAGAAATTTATGTTTCCGAACTTCATTAATAAGATCAATTTCCACTTTTGCTGTCCATTTACTACCCATTTTTAATTACGCAGGTTTTTGCAAGCAAAGAAAGTTGGCGTCTTAAAAAGTAAATAAACAACCAGTTGGCGAAGTCTAGTTCGCCACAATGTAGCCAAACAAATACTGAATTCTGATTGACTAACGGTACATGCAACTTGAGATTTTTTTCGTGCTTGCATGAAAAAATCTCACGACTTGAGTGCAACTTTTAAATGCATGGTGTCCTATGGGAGTTGCAAGTAGTTGTGACAAGGTGTGAAATGGGCTTAAAAAAGATATCCGAAACGAAGAAAATAACAATAAAATAAAAAGAAATCTCTATGAAAACATACACTGTTCAAAATTATTTAGCAATGTCAATACTTCTTATATTTAATTGAAATAACTAGATCAAATGGGCATGTTTTACTTCGTGAGTGGACACAATTCAAACGGTATTGTTTTCCTTTTGGGTTTTCTGGGATTACATTTGTTGTGATCAATATAATATTTTCTTACCTTACTAAAACAAGAGCCGGATTTAAAGATTTGCCGGTTGTAGGCTACGATTGATTTGCTGCGCCTGTCACAATATTCTCCCCATTCGGGGAAAGGTAGCTGTTTAGCTGCAAAATAGGGTGGCATATGTGTTGTTTAAAATAGATAAACATATTAGAATCATCTATGTACCTTTACACACTAAATCGAAAGCGAATTAGGCGAACTTTTTAATCCCCATTCCATCATAGCGACCATGTTTGCTACGAAATATTAGTACTATATATACGTTTACTGTTTACGCATTAATGTAAATTATTTGTTTACTTTCTTAAAAATATTCGTATCTTTATAATAATTTTTTTTATGCCGAATGCCGCTTTAATTGGTCTAAAATTTGCCGCCTTAAAAAGTCGCCGCTTTAGGCCATGGCCTATACTTAGCCTATTTAGAAATCCTGCCGTAACTAAAACGAATGTAGGTACAAACTTTTCTTTCAGTATAACTACAGCTTTTCTCACGTTAAATTGATGTCCCACAATTTCGCTTCACTTATCCGCATAAGACAAATTATCATCGAAACCGGTTGACTTTTTAGTACTGCTTTGCATACTGAAATTTAATCGAATTAAAAGCGATAACGTTTTTTTTAAATAGCAGGAATAAAAACAAGCTACAAGTAAATAACTCTAAACAGGAAAACAGCAATCGAGAAAATCGCTAATTTTGTGAGTGAAATTAAATTAACCAATGAGACGGCAAAAATTAAAACAAGAAAAATTACATCATCTGAAATAAACTCTTTCTATTGATTATTAGACCTTATCTACACTATTAATTTATGACTGTGTATAGTCATAGCTCTTTGGTACACTTTTAAGGGTACAGTCGTGCAATACTGGAAAAATAAAGCGAGTTAATAATGAACAAGTTAAAAATTATTTCTGCATGCAAGAGTATTTTTGAATTTTCTATGATTTATTTTACGATAAAATAACGATTTTCTATTTCATTTTCATAAAATCAGAGCGTACAAACTTGATTGTAACCATATAAAATGAGGTTTGTTTATGTTAATAACGTCTAGATTCAAGACCAGTTAGATTCTGCTATTGGGCTAATAAAAGGTTACTATTAGGCGAGATATTTTAGTAGCCAAAGAGCCAACATTATGGTTAGTTCCGTTTACAGAAGAATCGGTTGTAAATTTATGGATTCGGAAAATAACAATATGTAATCATAATAAAAACAAAAACGTCATAATGATTTATATTAAATAATAATTTATACATTTTTTAGTTATATTACTGATTCCTCGATCGTTTCGCAACTTTTGGCGACTTTTGGAATCGAAATCGAACAGGAGAACTTAGCCAACTTTATTGACAGTTTCAGATCGGAAACGTAGGTTTCAGGTTCGATTCCCGCTCTCGGCTAATTTTTTTAAAAAAAATTATTTTGTTTTATCTAGGAAATCCCGCCGAGCTTTAAATTTGTCGTGAAATTTTTGTTTGCGTTTTTGAAATGTCACATTATTTTTAAATGTTATATATTGCAAAAAGATTTTATTAGAGAAAATAAAATTCCTCGACGACCAAAAAAAAAAAAACGGTTTTGCCTTTAAAATTAAATTTGGCAAGAAATTTACCATAATCGAATTTATTGCGCCAAATCCGTAACTTTTAGCCAAATGTGGTAGCAACACTTGTCGATTCTCACTAATAGGAGAATCCGACCGGTTAAGTCATTAGATGCTTCCGCTTACGTTTACTTTTTCTGTTTCGCAATCGCAAAGTCAAAATATACTGCGTAGCGAGATATTTCATCAACAAACTGTGTCTAAAAACATTTTATCTATTATTCGCTTTCATCTTGGAAACTTAGCTTCTTATTTTCGAACGGTAAGCAAAAATAGGTTTTTTTTTTTACAATGACATATTCATTTGAGACACTATATCCACCGAAAGATGACGATATTGAGAAATCAGAAGTACCTAATCTTCAAAATCGAACCTATGAGTACGTCACATACGAAGAAGCCCTCAAAAACCTCGAACTATCATCGGAAAACCATCTCAACGAGAAAAAGTTCATGGACTTCAACGACTATCGGACTACTGACTTCGATGACGAATTTACCGAGGCGTTGCAGCCTTTTTTCCGCGTGAATGTATGAAATATAAGAGATTTCGCGGAAGAAAGCACCAATCTTTCGCTGCCTGGTTGATTCTAAGAGATGGCGCAAAGGAACCTTTCAAAATTAATTCGACTTTTCTAGAAAAAGCTTTTACACCTAAAGTAACAGCAGTCACTCTGTTAAACTCGGATGAAGTTAGGCTGTTGCGAATTTCACTGAAAGCAAACAGATCGAGGCTCTATGAAATAATTAATGGGTGCTGCAAGATACGATTTGATTGGATGGTTGGCAGCGAGATGCGTTACTTCACTGCAGTTCTTCACAGCAATGGTAGTTTGGTAGAAAGTAAATGTGATTTCGAGGACTTGGTCAAAAATGGAGATGTTTTTGTCAAATTCGGAGAGAGTTCCAACCCGGAATTCAGTTTAAAAGACGTTTTCAGTAAACAATGTGGCCAATAGTCACAAGTGATCAAATCATAATCGCAGGCCCCACAAATTTTCAATACATTCGAATATTCAATTCATTTTGAAATATTGAAATTTCAAAAATTAACATTGTAAACACAATACATTTATCAAATCATAATAATTCAAGGTACAGCTATGATATAAAAGCCGATCCCTTCATTGGCAACTTTTAATGAGTTTGAAAATTTAAAGTTGGGTCGCTATGCATATCGAGTTGTATAAAATATGAAAAGGATTGTTTACCACGTTTGGACTTTTTTTGTTGCTAGGCAATATAATCTAAATCACCAAATCGTGACCGGCCATTGTATCATAGCTGTTCTGACACAATTTACTGTATGCACGCAATGGCTGATCAGTTCATTGGCAACTTTTGGTGATTTTGAAAATTTAACTTTGGGTCTCTATACCTATCGAGTTGTATAAAATATGAAGTGGAGGGTTTACCACAAGTGTGCATTATCATTGCTTGGCAACGTAACATATCGCCAAATCGAGACCGGCCTTTATATCATAGCCATTCTGTATTCTGACACAATTTATTGAACACATGCGATGACTTTTTCATGGTATGTCTACAGTAAAGAAGCTGAATATCAAAAGAACTACTCTTACCTCCCGATGAATTTGGGTTAACAAAAGGAACATTTTCAAGATTTTTCTGTACAGCCATAGATATCATAGTTAAAGTATTAGATTGGCAGATCACGTTACCCCAAATGCTAACGAAGGGACGCGCATGGAGACCAGAATAAGAGGGCAATTCGGCCAGTGTTGCCACCAGTTTTAGGAGAAAAACACTACGAAGAAATGCCATTTTATTCTACAATTACAAAAACATACCATAAAAATACTATACTCGCAGCCAACCAAATTAGAACACGTTAGGGATGGCAGTTTTTCAGAAAAACCGGTTTTTCAAATACAGGTTCCATCCCTAAAGTGTAGCAAATAAGGGTGGCGGGAACTATAGAACCAGTGTTTCACGTTTTTTTAAAGTCGCTAAAAAGATTCTAAAATGCAGCTAAAAATTTTATGGTATTTTTTTTGTAATTTTAGAATTAAATGGCATTTTTCCGTAGTGATTTTCTCCTAAAACTGGTGGCAAACACCGGCCCAATTGCCCTCTTATTTTGGCCTCCATGCGCGTCCCGTCGTTAGCATTGGAGGTCACGTGATCTGCAAATCTAATACTTCAACTACGATGTCTATGGGTACAGCTTTGATATGATGGCTGGTTTGTTCATTGGTGAGCTTGAAAACTTATATGGTTGCTGTTAATACCTCTCGACTATAGAGCTGTATGTTTTGGTTACATTGTGAGGTGATTAAAAGTTGAATTTTTAACACATTTAAGCATATTTGTTGCGGTTAAATCCTAGTTTCGGTATACGGCGACTTTTTAATTCTCGCCAAACTTGTTGGCGAGAAAACATCGCATAGCGACGCGTGATTGACGGTGCTACTCGGAAATCGTGAAGTCAAACAACTGCCAGATTGGAATTATTTATCGCCTTTTTTTTGTCGCCAACGTTCCGAAAAAGTCGCCGTATACCGAAACTAGGATTTAACCTTTGTTGCTTAGCAACATAACGCAAATCAAGAGGAGCCCTTATATCATAGCTGTTCTGACGTTTCCATGGTATAATGTCAAATATAGAAATAATGAATATCTCAGGAACTACTATTGCATTTCTTTCTTATGAACCTTGGCTATTAAAAGGAAGCATTTACCTACAAATATTTTTGGTACAGTCTTGATATAATGGCCGGCCTGTTCATTGGCCAGCTTGAAAATGTAACGTAGGGTTGCTATACCTACCAACTACTGTATTATATACATATATACCTAAAACATGCATTGTTTTTGATTATTATATTTGAATATTCTATGATTTTTATATTATTTTGATTATTATATTATTTTGATTATTTTATCATTGATTATCATATTATTTTGATTATATTATTTTATGTTTTTGATTAATATATAGATTTTTTGGTACAGCCATGGTATAATGGCTGGTCTGTCTGTTGGCGAACTTCAAAATTTAATGTAAGGTTGCTATACATATTGATGACAATAAGTTGAATGTTTACCACATTTGGGCATTTTCGTTGCTTGGCAGCATAACACAAATTGCTAAATCGAGACAAGACATTATATTAAGCTGTTCCTTACTTTTGGATTATCCTGCCGACTTGCCAATGCTAGCCAAATCCTTTGCTGCTAGTTTTTTTCAAATTAAACATTAATATTTCAAAATAGTTATTTATGCAACAAGTGTGAAAAGTAAGGCTTTTTTAAACAAGTTGAATAAATTATTTCACGAGTGAGTGAAGTAAATTCACGAGTTTAAAAAATGCTATTTTCGATGTGTTTGTCATACACTATTTTTTATAATAACGTGCAAAAAAAGTATTTATTAAATTGGCATTGAAAATTAACCAGGCTAAAAGTAAACTATCTTTTGAAGAAAAAAACGAAAACGTTGGTCACAGTTAAATATGGATTTAGAAGTAGTTGAAATGTTATGTTATGTTTTTTATGAAACCATTGAGTTTTAAAGATACTTTTGCTCATATTGCTTATCAATTTTTTTATTATCGCGTTCAAATGATTTGAACGTGATTATTTATATTAATGATTATTTTAAAATCGCATGCAAAAAATATTTCTTAGATTGACATTGGAAATAAGACGCCAAATACAGAATCACGTTCAAATGAAGAATTTTACACCAATCAGATGCTCTTATTTACTTTGTCGCACGATATTATAAAAATAAACATTGTAAACACAATAAATTTATCAAAAATCATAATACCCATATGTAATATTCCCAGGCGATAATATTGGGTTTGGCAATAACAGTCGCCTGGATAATTCCTAGTATACCTTTTTCGGTACAGTTATGATCTGATGGCCAGTTTTATTAACCTTAATCCCAATAATTCCATTTGAATAATGTTATTATAGTTAAACTCATAGTTTCCTTGCACAGAAGCCACGACCACGGGCGGAGCTATAAAACGCGCGGAACAATCAGATGAAGACAAAATAAAACTGCTAAAATTTCCTCTTCATCCGATTGCTCTGCGCGTTTTATAGCTCCGCCCATGGTCATGGCTTCTGTGCAAGGAAACTATGAGTTTAACTATATATTTTCATTATATGTTCTTTTTGCATTGCTAGATGGAAGAATCAGATGTCTTTAAAAAAAATTATATAATGTTTTAGTCAAATGAAAATTTGTTCTGAAAAATTTTATTAAATATATTGGCCTTAAATTCTTCATGCTTGCATGTTTAAAAATTGAATTTTAACTATTTCTTTAAGAAAAAATTATTGTTATTATTTATTCAAAAAGTTATGATTCCCAATTTTTTTCCTTAAATTTTAGTTAAAAAATTAAGATTTTTTACCCTGATTTTTACAATTTCATTCTGGATGAATAATGAGTCTATTTCACAAATTTTTAAAATAAAAATTATTTATCGCCAAATCCGAAAAAATCGCGCCTAAGGGGACCGTACGGTAAATCTGATCCTAGCTATATTACCTAGTGAGTTTTTTTAAGTCCTTTTTATGTGTAAGCATTTCTATATTATCAGTTTTTTATGTTATGTAATAAATAACCAGAATGTATAACAAATGTTAGTAAGATGTAAATAAATTTCTGTTATTTATATATATAAAGAATATATATTATTATATTATTGGAATATAAATTATTATAAAGTGTTAATGCATGGAATAAGTTTATATTTTTTATAATGCTTTGTAAAATGAAAGACCACAAATTTAAAAAATAAATCTTTGTTATTGTTTGTTTTGTTTGTGTTAATTTCACTATTTGCAGTTTTGATTTTCAAGAATAAAATCAAAGAATATTAATACTAAATTTTTGAGTAATACTTGTGTAGTGCTGCCATCTGTTGTGACCTTTTTCAGATAAAAATTATCTAGTTTAGTATTTAGATCTTAATTATTACAATATAATTTGAAACTAGATATTATAAGTAAAGCATTTGCTAACGCATATCATATAAATAAAATATATAGTGTCACATTGTTCATTCAATTCGTGAAATTAATTTAAACGCTTATGGCTTGTTTCAGGTGACATTAATTCCTGTTAAATCTTCGATTGTTTCTCAGTTACCACATGAAATTTAAGAGGGACTGTCAGTCCCCTAAAGCTAATGCATTAGTTTTGAAATCACAACTTTTGCAAAAGAATTACTTTGCCATGTTATCCCATTTTCACCAGGTATAGGAATCATCATATCATCAATTTAAAACAAAATTGTAAAGGAAATAACATCCGGTTATTTAATTATTAATTGATAAAGTTTTAAAATAGTGTCGCCGTCTGCTGTATATTTTTGGCATTTTAAAACTTCAAAAATACATAATTAAATAACTAGATAACATTTTCGTTTCAACTTTGTTTCATTTCGATGTTATATCGATTCACATACTTGGGGAAAAAGGGCTAACATGGCAAAGCAATACTTCTGCGGAAATAGTGATACCAAAACTAATGCATTTAGCTCTATGGGACTGATAATCCCTCGTAAGGTTCAAGCAATAATTTATTTTCATTCAGCATTTCTGTTGCCATTTGAGAAGACTTGAAAAGTGCCCATTACCCATAGATATCATAGTTAAAGTATTAGATTGGCAGATCACGTGACCCCCAATGCTAACGACGAGACGCGCATGGAGGCCAAATAAGGGGGCAAAATGGCCAGTGTTGCTGCCACTTTAGGGAGAAAAATACTAAGAAAAAATACCATTTAATTCTAAAAATTACAAAAAAAATACTAGAAAAGGATTTAAAGTCACTAAAAAGATTTCAAAATGCGGTTAGTATTTTTTTAAATTTTAGAATTAAATGGCATTTTTTCGTAGTATTTTTCTCCTTAAAGTGGCAGCAACACTGGCCATTTTGCCCCCTTATTTGGCCTCCATGCGCGTCCCGTCGTTAGCATTGGGGGTCACGTGATCTGCCAATCTAATACTTTAACTATGATATCTATGCCATTACCTCACACTTTGGAACCTTATCTAAATGTTATTAATTGTTTTTGCTTCCGCAAAATAAAATTTTACTTTGTAACTTGATTCTGCATCGTCGCAAATTTATAAAAAATAAATAGATCTAGTATTGGATATTTTCATCCAAAGCCAAAGCAACGTCGGGATATCAGCAGGATATTTTTAAATATAGTTACCATCAATATAAATTAATTGATTATTAGTTTCAATTAAAATTAATTAATCAGGAATTTTTTAAAGCGTTTTTTATTTATAACTAGCAAATAAATACCCGTACTTCGCACGGACTAAAAAAAAGTTTTAATTGATCCAAGTATATGTACAATTTAATCCATTATAGGATAGGAAATCCATTATCCATAATCCATATCCATTTCCTATAATGGATAGATAATCCATTATAGGAAACTTATGTTATTTTCCCCTCTCGTTATAAAGTATAAAATACTGTTACTTATATTACCTTAAAAATCCAAAATAAAAAAAAATACGCGTGTTTAGAAAGAATTTGGCGAGAAAAGAGATATAGCTACAAACACTCTTATTATACAGCTCTACCACAATGGCCTTCGAACAACAAACCAGCTTTTAAATTAAAAATATATATATATATATATTTGGCGCGTTTAGGTAAGAATTTGGCGAGTTTGGCAACGTATTTGGCGAAAAAAGTGAGAAAAAAACCCTAATATGTAGCTCTAGTACGGCGGCCTTGAACAACCATCATAGTTATAATTCACGGAAGTAGCTTAAATATGCACATTTTTGCAATCCACAGAACCATCAATGAAGAAATCCATCACCTAAACCCACAATAAAATCCTAGAATGGAGACTGGACGGAATTACGTCACTTGAAACATGTCAATTATTTTTCAAATAATGAATTTAGTTTCTGAAGGTAATGGCAAAAGAATAAAATAAACATTTTCAATTTTGAATATTTTCGTTAAAAGTTTTATTTAATTCTTTCAGCAGATGGCGAAAGTAAAAAAAATGATCGGATTTGAGCAAAAGTGGTGTATTTTTTTTCAGAATATTAGAATTTTCTCTAAAAATAGAACATTTTGAGCTCTGAAAGTTCGAAATCTGTAACTTCAGTATGAACTACACATTTGTGCCAAGTTACGAGTCAAACAAATGTCTAGTTTGTGAGTCTATAAGAGACATACCCACAAACAAACACACAAAACTTCCTTTTTATTATTATAGATAACCGCGTAATTATAATTAATATTAATGAGCATTTAAATCACTCCATTTATTAAAAGAGTTGAAAATCGGTCTAAATAGGTCAGAACTAATTTCTAGATTAGTTCGGTTGCACGTAAAGTACTCTAAAATAGAACACAGCAGACGAAAGACGCGCATTTAGAGTGAAACCGAAATAACCTCCTGCGAACAAATCAATTTGCTTGTTTCAAATGTCGTCACTCTTTCCAGCCTTCATTCCTGCGGTTTCATTGGTTATCAGTTAAATATAAATAGTGAACATATAGAGATGGAATTTTTGAAATGTGTGGAAAGGAGGAGAGGGAAAATTTGAATTTTCCTCATAAATTAATTTGGGAATTAAGGAAAGCTTGGGGTTAATTAGCTTGAGAATTGAGGAAAACTTTCCTTTAAATTGTTAACGAGTTATATTTTGACAGACGAATTTTAGCTTCCACACTACGTTTATAACGTAAAAAGTGGAAGGTATTATAATCGTTCAGTCCGTCTACCTGTCTGTCCGTCACCCACTTTCATAGTCCAAACTACAAATGCTACTTACAAGTGTGATACGTCAAAAAATTCAGCGCATCTCGAAATTAGAATACATTGAAAACAAAGAGTTTTATAATAGGGAATACTATAGAACTCTTTGATTGAAAATTTCAGAGAAGAATTCGAATTCGAAGTACTTCAATTATATATATATATAAAAAGCAAAATTGAATGCTAATTTAAAAAGCATAAGAAGCCATTTTAATTAGAATGAAATCACCATTGCCATTCGCAACAATCGCTCGAGAAACTTTAATTCTTTTAGACAATAAATTAAAATATTTTTTTTTGCGACATCGATCCGTTTGAAATGACGTCAACAATATTTCACTACGAGTTCTTTGTACGTTGATATGAAAAGTTTTAATACTATTTAAAAGTGAGAATATGACATATTTATTTTTGAAATATAAATTAATTTTTGCAAATGATAAGTAATAATTATTGAATTTTCGAAATAAAATTTAAATGAAACTAGCCAAATTTAGCATGTAAATGTTTAATATAGATTAATGCTGTGTTTGGCGCCTTTTTACCTGTTAAATACAACTGTTTTGGAAGCGGGTTAAGTGACAGATTCTGTTACAAACCTACTTGTTTAATTTTAAGACGACGAAGCAAAAAGTTTATTTACCATTTTAAAATTACGATTAATGTTTTATTAGTTTGTAGAATTATTTTTTATGCTACCTGCAATCGTCAAACTATTTTTTTCTCCATTGGAGGAATTGGTCATCCACTGATGCACTTTGCTTTGGAGACCCCGGTCCAGCGCGCCCATTCCCCCTTAAGGCGTTGCATGTGGAAGGTCCCAGGTTCGGGTCTCGCCAAAATAACAGCCCACCTATAAGCGGCCCGTGCAGCGAAAAACGCCCGACGATATTAATACCCCGTATAGAGGGAGAGCACGTTAAATATGCTTCAAAGTTTCAATGCTGCGTACGATGTTGTTCTTAATAGTTGCGTTGGGTGCCCACTCAGGTGTCGGCTCGTCACTTGACTGTGGTTCTAAAATACGACCAGGGGCTGGGGAGCCCAGTCGGTTAGGCATTCTCCTAGCATGCGGAAGGTCCCAGGTTCGGGTCCGGGCATCGCCAAAATAACTGCCGACCTATAAATGGCCCGTGCAGCCAAAAATGTCCGACGAATAATACCCCGTGTGGGGGGAGTGCACGTTAAATAACCTTCGAGTCCTAACGCTGCGTACGATGTCGCCCTTAACGGTTGCGTTGGGTGCCTACTCAGGTGTCGGCTCGTCACTTGACTGTGGTTCTAAAATACGACGCCCGTCTCCAATAGCTCTCGTGTAGCTCTAGTGCGACGATAATTCAAACTAATATAAAATACGACCAATAGCCCACGTGTAGCTCTAGTGCGACGATAATCAGTGCCGGATTTATAGACCCAGGGCCCCTAGGCACTTGACATTAGGGGCCCCCCACCACCTCGAAGTTGGAAATTTAGCAAATTAAATACACTAGTACAGAACATATAATTTTTAATCGACTTTAATAAACATAAGATTAATACAGTATATTACTATAGTTATGGGAGACCGGGGCTAGTTTTCCCATGGGGTAAGTTTTCCACCAGGCCTTATACATGAAATGAGCAGGCGTCAAATGGCTGCTTGGTTTTTGAAGCAACCTGTCACCCACAAGATTTTTTTTCGAAATTCAATTTTTTTCATTCAGTTTTCAAAATAATTTAAAATTCTACTCGTCAAAGTACTATTAAAGTATATGACGGCGGGGCATGTTTTCCAAAATTTCACAGGGCAAGTTTTCCGACAATGCTTTGTAGAAAAGCATGCTTCAACCTTTGTAAATTAAGCTTAATATTCCCAAAACCAAATTATTTTTGTATCGTATGAACTCGTAATGTAAAAAAAAGTTTTGCTCCAGATTCAAAATTAGATTAGTTTACCAACTATCAGTTTTTTTGCATCAGTTTTTAGCTGCGGTAGGATGTGGTAATTATTTGTGACAAAGTAAAATATTAAATTTTTTAATTTTAACTTAAAATCTTGTCTATTTTATATTTTTAAAATATAATATTTATACTTTTAAATAAAAAAAAAGAAAACAAAAGGGGCAATATTAGCAAATTAACTTTTTAATAAAATAAAACAATCAGCCATTCTTAAATAAGCACATCACGTTTTGGCCGATTCATCGTGGCCACTTCGCAAAATGACCGGAAAATATAGAATATTCACCGACTATATCAATTACAAACAAACTAATAAAATTGATAGAACATATTTAAAAGTTTAAGCTGAACAAAAAAAACCAATTAAATGATTTAATATTTCAAACTTAAAATAAGCTAATTCATATGTTTAATTAAACTTTCGACGTCCGATGTGAAATAAATTTAAAAATTGCATGCATTTATGCCGTTGTATAAAAAAAGCAATGGGCTTGTTTCAACACTTTGTCAAAGAAAACAAAACAACCAATGAAATCGCAGTATAGAGAGCGTGACGTCATAAGAAATATTTCCATTAATTATTATAAAACGTGCTTTAAATATAAAACACCCATTAAAATGTAATAAAACAGAACTGAACAGCCATTCTTAGATTTATGCTAAGCATTCAGATAAAAACAATAGAAATATTGAAAAAAATAGCGCCCAAGTTCATTACAAGCTAACGTATATTGTAGAAATTAAACTTACCAATATTTTGCTCTAACAACGCTTATGACATCCAATCTTTATCTTAAAAAAAGAACACGATAGAAAAGGCGCGCAAAAACTTGTAATCATAGAGTTTTGTAATACACTGATTTTACTTATAAGCAAAATAAAAATCTTAAAATAACACGATGAAAAAAAAAAAAGCGAATTCAAATAGATATGTCAATATTTTATTTTTATGTATTTTTTATACTTCCTGTTTGAGAGTATATCACACCTGATAGTAGACGATACATCGGCGCCTTTATTCCCCAAAAGAGAAAATTACCTATAATAGCGTCTGCCTGGTTTCAGTTGGCATAATAAAATCTTATTCGCGCAAAAAAATACTCGTTTTAAAAATAAATCCGAGGGGGGGGGGGGGGGGGGAAGAACAGTTTTTGTTATTTCTTTTCTTTGACATTACTGATTTATGAGTGCATAATATATCAACTCATAAAAAAACGGGGAAAAAACAGCGCCACACATTTTATTTTATCTGAATTGGAATCCGTCGGACAATAAGGAGTTTTTCGAATAACGATTTTCAATTTTTTTAAGGTGATTTTATCTTTTTAAGGGCCCCCTTCCTGACTGGGCCCTAGGCCCGGGCCTTGTAGGCCTAGGCCGTAATCCGGCACTGACGATAATTCAACCTAAATCCTCCGAAAATGACGATCACTCTTTTATTGCTTAGTACAGGGGTTCCCAACCGGTGGTACGCGTACCACTGGTGGTACGAGAGAAAATTTCAGGTGGTACGCGGGAGTGATGTGGGCAACATGATGCTATTAGTAGCCTCTGTACTCATGAACAGTGAGCAAGCAAACATATTACTCATTATTTTAAACTTTAACATTATTTTAAAGAGAAATCTTTAACTTCTGGATCGGATGTAAAACCTAGTACCGTTTGATCTTCCGGCTAGCTCTGCTACATATTATTCCATTTGTTACGATTACTTGTGTGAGAGTGGATTTTCTGAACTCTTGTACATAAAAAATACACATAGAAGCAGAACAAGTGTTGAAGAGGACTTAAGAGTGAAGATAAGTTCCATTGCTCCTAATATTGATATTTTAATCGCAGGCAAACAACAACAAGTTTACACTAAAGACTATAAAAATATATTTTGTATATGATGATTAATATTTTGCTGAGTATGTAATATATTTTTATTTGTATGTTTTTAGACCTATAGATAATAAATAAAACTTTAATCAATACCATTTTAATATTTTTATTTTTCCTTTATTATAAGCATGTTATAAATAAGCAAATATCTAAACATTAAATATGAAGTTTTATCAGAAAACTTAATTCAAAAAGCTTTTGAACACTTTTAGAAGAGTAAATATTATGGGTTTATTAAAATATTTATAGGTCTGGTGGTACGCCAAAATTTCTCAAAAAGTCAAGTGGTACACAGGTGCAAAATAGTTGGGAACCCCTGGCTTAGTA
Organism: Oedothorax gibbosus; assembly: GCA_019343175.1. Lineage (NCBI taxonomy): Eukaryota > Metazoa > Arthropoda > Arachnida > Araneae > Linyphiidae > Oedothorax > Oedothorax gibbosus. The sequence goes on along the minus strand of CM033272.1, from coordinate 43,649,394 downwards.
GAATTATTAGAATTATATTTTTATATTACACCTGCAATCGCCAATTCTAAGATAAGAAGATAAAAAACGAATACAATTTCTCAAGGCCGTCATGGGAAAGAAAAAAAACAACAGTAGTTTTGCGAAGGTCAGTTGGCTTTTGTATGTTTGAAAAAGTTGTAAGTCTGTATACTGTTTTTTTTTCGGTAGAATTAGTTTGGAAAAGGAGGTTTGTAACAACAGTAACTGTCGCTTATAACGGCTTACATTCGAGTAATTAAAAAAAAATAGAAAAAGTTCCAAGTATTCCAATTCCAAGTATGGTTTAATTATCAAGTAAGCCTAACGTTTTTTTTATAGGTATTATAATCGTTCAGTCCGTCTGTTACCCACTTTCATAGCCCAAACTGCAAATGCTACGGACAAGTGCGATACGTCATAAAATTCAGCGCATCGAAATCGGAATACATTGAAAATTTCAGAAAATAATCCGAATTCGAAGTACTTCAATTATGTAAAAAAATCTGCAAAGTTGAATGCTCATTTAAAAAGCATAGGAAGCCACTTTTATTGGAATTAAATCACTATTGCCATTCGCAACAATCGCTCGAGAAACTTTAATTCTTTTAGACAATAAATTAAAATAAATTTATTTTTGCGACATCGATCTGTTTGAAATGACGTCAAATATATTTCACTACGAGATTCTTTGTACGTTGATATGAAATGTTTTAATTCTATTTCAAAGCGAGGAATATTACATATTTATTCTTTGAAATATAAATGAATTTCTAGTCAGTCTATCCTATTTTTCTAAAATTCTTCTATTTTCCTAAAAACCTTTTTTAAGGGGATACGGTACCCAAAAATTGGTCAAAATATCGATTTTTCAGTTTTTACTTCTTATTATTCACAATATCTTTCTGAATATTTACTGAAAGTTTCATAATGATATCTTTTGCAGAAAAAAAAGTTATTAAATATTTTCTGGGGTCATTCCTATAAGTTTGAATGCGTATTTCGTCTGCTTTCAACCTGTTTTCTCTGTTTCGCGTTTTTCAATTCTTGTGTTTAATAAATCCCTAAGGCTTTTTTGCTAATTAAGTTAGAATTTTGAAATTTTTAACCTGTGTTCTTATATAAATGGTGCACAAAATTGTGCATGGAATAAGGTCTACTATGTATAGTTTTTTTTTTAAATGTTGAACTCAATAATTTGCAATTTTTTTTTGTTTGTTTAACTGTTGCTCACATTTTAAAATCCATGCACAGTTCTTGAAGAAATAGTTTCTGAACATAGGTCCGTCTATCAGACACGAACCTACGGTGGCTGCCATAGAACTTTTTTGATTTTAAAAGTACATATTTCTGAAAACATATAAACGTCTCAAAAACAAACAAGTAGGTTTGTTACAGAATCTGTCACTTAAACCGTTTCCACACAACAATTGTGTTCAACAGGAAACAAACTATATTTACACCCCAGAAAGAAATTCGCCAAACAGGGCTTTTAGCTAGTTCAATTCACATTTTTAAACGCCAAAATTAACCATTTTCATTAATCTGCTTTCTCAGATTTAACAATGAGTCTTTATCGTTTGTTAAATTTGTTTGAAATTCGAAGAATAATGATGTAATTTTTTTAATAAATATCTTTGAGTCTCCACAATTTCCCATTTACATAAACTTTCTTCCGAAAATTCAGTTATTATTTATCGTTTGTTAAATTAATTTACAGTTCGGAAAATAAATAATTCGTAAAATGATGCTGTAAAAAAAATGGCTTGTTTCATTTATTTTGTTTTAAAAATTCAATAATTAGTACTTATCGTTTGCAAAAATACGTACGTTTTTACGTTATAAACGTAGTGTGGAAACTAAAAATATACATGTCTCAAATTGAGCACTCAAGTTTTTGTACTTGTCGGACATTATAATTAAGTTCCAGAAAATCCCGTATGCGTAAAAGGCCATAGAACTTTTTTGATTTGAAAGGTATTAAAATTACTTTATAAGGGTGCATAATTGCCTATATGTATATATTGATTTTAGGGTACTTTAAATGTGCATTGATTCATTTTTAACTGAAAGTCAGGTAGTGTTACACACCCTTATGGTTTTTAATTTATTTTGCAGATTTTATTAATAAACTGTAACACGACAACATGCAGTACATGGCATTCATAGTCAATTAATATTGATTATTATTTGTTCAATTTACTGGTTATTAAATTTTGGAATATAAAATGGAATTTTATACTCAAATTTGAATTATTCAAATACATTAAAAATAATTCAAATATACAGGGTGTCCTTAAGAGAATGTCCGAGTTTTAATGGTATATTACAGGAGTTTATTTTATACTAAACATAACAAATCATACATGACACTGAAGGAAAACTAACCTAGTTTTTCCTACAAGTGCTCAATGTGTGCGCCTTAAGTGATACGGCACACGTCCAAACGAAAATGCAATTCTTCCCATACTCTCTGCAGCAAGTCTGGTGTAATGGAAGCCTGTGCAATTCTACCTTTCAAGGTTGGTAAATCGTGGGGTAGGGGTGGAACGTAGACCCGATCTTTTACGAAGCCCCAAAGGAAGAAATCACAAGGCGTGATGTCAGGTCACAATTTGAAACTCGGACATTCTTTTACGGACACCCTGTACTTTACAGAATCTATACAAGTAAGTACACTCTTAAAACAAAAGAGTGAAATCCACTCCTATAGGAGAAGTGCATTTTCGGCACCGGAAAGGAGTGGAAATTAACTCAGACTGAGTTAAAACTACTCGTTTTAAGAGTGTAGGACGCAGATTGTTTTCTATTATTTCTTTTATCCACTCCGAAAAAGAGTGAAATTCACTCCTATAGGAGAAGTGCATTTTCGGCACCGGAAAGGAGTGGAAATTAACTCAGACTGAGTTAAAACTACTCGTTTTAAGAGTGTAGGACGCAGATTGTTTTCTATTATTTCTTTTATCCACTCCGAAAAAGAGTGAAATTCACTCCTATAGGAGAAGTGCATTTTCGGCACGGAAAGGAGTGGAAATTAACTCAGACTGAGTTAAAACTACTCGTTTTAAGAGTGTAGGACGCAGATTGTTTTCTTTTATTTCGTTTAACCACTCCGAAAAAGAGTGAAATTCACTCCTATAGGAGAAGTGCATTTTCGGCACGGAAAGGAGTGGAAATTAACTCAGACTGAGTTAAAACCGCTCGTTTGTTTTAAGAGTGTAGTTTTTCCTACAAGTGCTCAATGTGTGCGCCTCAAGTGCAGACATCCAAACGAAAATGCAACTCTTCCCGTCTGCATCAAGTCCGGAGTAATGGAAGCCTGTGCAATTCTACCTTTCAAGGTTGGTAAATCGTGGGGTAGGGGTGGAACGTAGACCCGATCTTTTACGAAGCCCCAAAGGAAGAAATCACAAGGCGTGATGACAGGTGAACGAGGCGGCCAGGGTAACAGAACTCGGACATTCTTTTACGGACACCCTGTATAACGGTCCAACAAAAATTTTAGTAACAATTTCAGTAATCAAAGTCTGGTAATTAACAAGACGTTGCGTAAGAACTAAAAATAGCCTACTTTCCTGTTACTTTTAACACTCAGTAATTATATAATAAGGAAATGAGGTCGATACCCTATAGGTAAAAAAAAGTATCTGATGGGATAACTACTTTTCCAACAAAAAATATTAATTGGCTTGTTTCACGTGACGTTCTCATTCTTAGATTTCATTGGTGGTTTTTGCTGATTGGTGGTATGACTAGGTAAGCTCCTCCCACTACGTTGATTAACCAATCGAAGGCCTTATTTTCATTCCAGTGGAGATGTTGCCACTCAAAATGTGAAACATGCCCATTTCGAAAGCCTTGCGGGTTAAAATAAAAGGGCTGGTACTGGAATGTGGAACATAATTTTCACCCTATTAATAAATACGAAGGAAGACAAACTTCTAATTGATATATTTAAGAGGGACTGTCAGTCCCATAGAGATAATGCATTAGTTTTGAAATCGCAACTTTTACAAAAGAATTGGTTTACCATGTTATTCCATTTTCACCAGGTTTGGGAATCATCATAACATCGATTTAAAACAAAATTGAAAAGAAAATAACATCTGGTTACTTAATTATTAATTGATAAGGGTTTAAAATAGTGTCGCCATCTGCTGTATAATTTTAGCATTAAAAAAACTTCAAAAATATATAATTAAAAAACTATATAACATTTTCGTTTCAAAATTTGTTTCATTCCGATGTTATGTTGATTCCCATAACCTGGGGAAAAATTGCTAACATAGCAAAGCAATACTTCTGCGGAAGTTGTGATTCCAAAACTAATGCATTAGCTCTATGGGACTGACAATCCTTCTTGACTCAGTGGCTGAGAGGTATTACGTGTCCGCCTCATCAGCCCAAGCTGGCGGGTTCGAGCCCCGGCTGGGTCTTCAGATTTTCTGGATGGGAAAATCGTGGGCAAGAACGTCATTTTGATTTTGTGACATACAAAAGATTCCCGGAGTACACATTTGGCTTGGGGGTTCTCTCGGCATATACTTTAACATCCGCAGAGAATTCAGATTCATTGTAACCTGATCGCCAAAATTTTTAGCGAGAGTCACCTATAGTGGTGCGCTACAGGAAAATGGCTCCCAGTTCTGTGGAATATGCTGAGTCTGCAAACGCTTCCAGGGCCGGGTTTAAAGATTAGCCGCCTGTAGGCTAAGATTGATTGCCGATTCTGTCATTAATATTCTCCCCCTTCGGGGAAAGGTAGCTGGTTAGCTACAAAATAGGGTGGTATGTGCTGTTTAAAATAGATACACATATTATAGTCATCTATGTACCTTTACACACTAAATCGAAAGCGAAATAAGCGAATTTTTTAAAACTGTTCTACTATTTTTTTTTTTTCAACTTTGAAATCCGGTAGGAGGGTGCACTTGCCCTCGCCGCGAGCATGTTTGCTACGAAATATTAATACTATATATACGTTTACGGTTTACGCATTGATGTAAATTATTGGTTTTCTTTCTTAAAAATATTCTTATCTTTATAATAATTTTTTTATGCCGAATGCCGCTTTAATTGGGCGTAAAATTTGCTGCCCCAAAATATTCGCCGCTCTAGGCTACAGCCTACTTAGCCTATTTAGAAATCCGGCCCTGTGCTTAGCCGCCAAAAAAAGCAGCCCCGTTAGAAAAAGATTAATTTAATTGGTCAGGTTAGTTTTAAGTTATCGTCGCGCTAGAACTACACGAGGGCTATTGGCGACGGGCATCGTAATTTAGAACCACAGTCAAGTGACAAGCCGACACCGACACCCAACGCAACCGTACGCAGCGTTGGGACTTTGAAGCATATTTAACGTGCACTCCCTCTACACGGGGTATTATTTGTCGGACATATTTTGGCTGCGTGGGCCGTTTATAGGTCGGCAGTTATTTCAGCGATGCCCGGACCCGAACCTGTGACCTTCCGCGTGCAAGGCGAACGCCTTAACCTACTGGGCTACCGAATAATTAAATATATTCAGTTGGAAGTTTGTCAAACCTTTCAATTTGATTGCGCATTCTCTTATTTCACCTTTAAGTGCGACGTCATTCTTTGTTTTCCGAGCAATTTTTTTCATTTTCACTTTTTAACGCCGTTACACGCGACGAACTGAAAGTGTTATATAGATTACAATTTCGCACAATATATTTGTTTTTAATTGATTTTAATTTTTTTAAAAATATGTAAAAAAAATATTGTAGTTAGGATTATTGTTGTAATTATATTGCAGACGAAAAAACCGGGTGAGTTTTATTTGATGTTTTTATTAAATGCATTTTTTACTAATATAATATAGCATTATTTAAAGTAATTTGCGGATAACTTTGGTCCAAAATCATAGTTTTTTTTTACAAAAGAAGAAAAATTAAACTACAAAAACGATTTGAACACTAAAAAATCATTATGCATTCTAAGTATTGTACTTTTGGGAATAATTTTCAAGCATTTTTGTTAAATTTTGTAAATTAATAAAAAAATGGTGTTAGTTTTAAAAATTAGAATACGGAATTAGGATCCGGGCGGGTAACTTTGGTCCAAGCATGAAATACATAAGAAACATACTGTTTAACATCTTGCTGTGTTATCGAATTAAATAGTAATATTATAGTTATTTAAGCAACTAGTGCCGAAAATAATACTTTATTGGTCTCGTGAAATAATGACAAGAGCTGAATTAAGTATTATTTGGCACGTGCTTGCTTACAATATTTTTTATAATAACGTGCAAAAAAGTATTTCTACCAATGAGGGATTTTCATGACGATATCATTTAGTTTCCATGGTGATATTCGAAAATGCAAAGTAGTAAAAGAAAAGTTGTAAAATAATTTTCTATTTTGAATCAAAATAGTATTTTGTAATTTTTGTAGTACTTGTAGTTTCCATGGAGATATTAGAAAATGCAAAAGTAATGAACCAATAGAAATAAGTGAGTTTCATGACACCATTTAGTTTCCATGGAGATATTCATGACATCATTTTGTTTTTCTACCAATCAGATACTCTTATTTACTTTACCGCACTAGTGCCGAAAGTACTACTTTCGGCACTGTCTGTGACGTAAGCACGTAAAGTGTCATTTTCGCAACGATTTATGAATGAATATGATATAAAAAAGTGAACTTTTTTGCACGTTGTTATAAAAAATGTTTAAACATAAAAAAGTTCTAAGATACATAGTTATTAAAAATGGTATATAACTTAACATTTACATTACAGTACATCATAGAATGAAATTGCACTATGAATACCAGTATTGACTGTCGCTGAAAAGAAAAATAAACTTCAATTTTAATAAGGGAAAATAATTTATTTTTAGGAGCAAGATTTAATCACAAATATCTTTATAAAAAGCAAACGATTGTATTTTAAAACGAAAATAAAATACTCGTAGTTAGGAATTTGAAAATGTTTACATTTCGACATAGCGATTTAGAATGTTGTACGTTTCTTGCATTCTATCTTTATTTTTTAAGGGTTAAAATCCGTTAGTTTTTTTTAAAAAATCATCTCAAAAATGGATAATCATAAAAATAAGACTTCTTCAAAAATAGTTAAACAGAATACACTTTTACATACATTTTTGAAAGTGCAAAATAAAGGATAAGGATATAAAGGATAAGGATATAAAGGATAAGGATGTAAAGGATAAGGATGTAAAGGATAAGGATGTAAAGGATAAGGATATAAAGGATAAGGATATAAAGGATAAGGATATAAAGGATAAGGATATAAAGGATAAGGATATAAAGGATAAGGATATAAAGGATAAGGATATAAAGGATAAGGATATAAAGGATAAGGATATAAAGGATAAGGATATAAAGGATAAGGATATAAAGGATAAGGATATAAAGGATAAGGATATAAAGGATAAGGATATAAAGGATAAGGATATAAAGGATAAGGATATAAAGGATAAGGATATAAAGGCCATAAAGGAATAGTTAAATTTTGGACCAAAGTTACCCGCATTTATCGACAAAAGTTTTCCAGTGACCAATATTTAAATATAACATAAAAAGTATTCAACTTGGATTAAAACAAATGGTGTAATATTCCTCCTAAAAGAATAGTATAGAGTGTTTTACTTAGCTATTTTCAATATTTTTTAAGGTGTTCCAGACAAAAGTTGGAAGCAATAGATTTTTGTCATTAAATGCTCGTAAAGAGTATATACAAACGTCATTTGTAGTATTGCCAAAATTAGAAAGAAACTGGAGCCGCGGTAGCTCAGTCGTGTGAAGCGTCGTGCTCGCATCGGAAGGGTTGTAGGTTCTGTCCTCGGCGGTGCTCGCAATTCTGATGGTTGCTGGGTCGGCGCTGATATTCGACTAAAGACCGCCGTGTTGCTAATGGTGGCTGGGGCACGTTAAATATGTCGTGGTCACAAAGTCCTCCATGTTCCCATACCAAATTAATACCTCTGGGGGTTTCAGATCAGGGGGTTATCGGCCTTTGATCTGGATCAAAATTCCGATGTGTGAGTGAGAATGGATGTGTGAAAGGGACCTTACTGTAAAACGGATGTGTCATGCTGCGAGCAAAAGTCGGACTTCCTCCCTTGTGGCGCTCAATAAAAAACGGAAGCCGCCCCACTTCGCCTTAAAATCGGGTAGTTCTCTACTCCGGGCTCGGTTACCGAGTGGCATTAGAAACAACAACAGAATGGAACTTCTTATGACTACCAAATGAGCTAAAAGGTTTTATATGTTTATGAGGGAAATTACGATAACTATTATGCATACATTTCATAGAGTATGTTTTTTTAGTCCGTGCGAAGTACGGGTATTTATTTGCTAGTGTAAAAATAAATAAATCCATTAATTTATATAATTAAATATATAAATCTATTAGTTTTTATATGAATAAACGCGAAAGAAAAACTAATAAAGTAAGCCAAATTGGCATAATAAATTATAATGAGCTTTTTTTTACGCAGTTTTAGATTACAGTTTTACAGTATATTTTTTGAGGGGATGCGGTACCCAAATATTGGTCAAAATATCGATTTTTCAGTTTTTACTTCTTATTATTCACAATATATTTCTGAACATTTTCTGCAAGTTTTATAAGGATATCTTCAGTAGAAAAAAAGTTATTAGATATTTTCTGGAGTTAATAAGTTTGAATGCGTATTTCGTCTGCTTTCAACCTGTTTCTCTGTTTCGCGTTTTTCAATTCTTGTGTTTAAAAAATCCCTAAGGCTTTTTTTGCTAATTAAGTTAGAATTTTGAAATTTTTAACCTGTGTTCTTATATAAATGGTGCACAAAATTGTGCATGGAATAAGGTCTACTATGTATAGTTTTTTTTTTTTTTTAAATGTTGAACTCAATAATTTGTAACTTTTTTTTGTTTGTTTAACTGTTGCTCACATTTTAAAATCCATGCACAGTTCTTGAACAAATAGTTCTAAGAACAAACTATAAAAGTTATTTGGAGTTACTCAAAATTGAAAGAGGAGCAGCCTTTTAAAAAAGTTTAAAATTTTGACTTAAAAAAAAACTATATTTGTTTTTATTGCCAGAAAATGTTTATTTAGAGTGAACATTAGTATATAAAACCACTATAATTTACAAGTTTATGTTATTATTTCTAGAAATAATGTTTTGGGTACCGTATTCCCTTAAATTAATTTGAATTTTGTCTATAAAATATCTAAAAACTAGAACATATAATGGTTATTAAAATTACCTTATATAGGGTGTATACTTAAATTTAAATGTGTATTAATTTATTCAGTGGTGATGAAAATTGTGTAAGCTATCTTAACAACTATTAACAACATCAAAAAAGCTGATCTTTTCGGGAAACTCTTTCTAAATATTACAACCATAGATATCATAATTAAAGTATTAGATTGGCTGATCACGTGACCTCCAATGCTAACGACGGGACGCGCATGAAGGCTTTTTTGGTAGGCATAATGGCCAGTGTTGCTGCCACTTTAAGGAGAAAAATACTACGAAAAAATACCATTTAATTCTAAAATTACAAAAAAAAAATACTAGAAAAGGATTTAAAGTCACTATAAATATTCCAAAATGCAGCTGGTATTTTTACGATATTTTTTGGTAATTTTAGAATTATTCTAAAATACTAATATGCTCTTTAAACTTTATAACTAAACTTTTAACTTAATTTGAGAATTTATTTTAAAATTATTCTAAAATTACAAAAAAATATCGTAAAAATACCAGCTGCATTTTGGAATATTTATAGTGACTTTAAATCCTTTTCTAGTATTTTTTTTGTAATTTTAGAATTAAATAGTATTTTTTTCGTAGTATTTTTCTCCTTAAAGTGGCATCCAAAGAGTTCTATAGTAGGGTAGAGACTGAACCTGGCAAAAGCACCATGGACCAACACGGAGAAAATATAGGGTGGCATGTGGGGCCCGATGGCCGAGTGGTTTGGATCGCAGCCATAACGCTAGCAGTCAGCGAGCTGTCACAGGTGCGGGTTCGATTCCCGCCTTTAACCCTGGGTGTACTTCCTTTCTCAGTATCAAAATTATAAATTAACTAGCACTTTTGCCACTCTATTCGGGCTCCGTAGTGAGCCATGGCTGCCGACGGCAGCTCAGTACGAGTCGTTCCTCTACCCTACTATAGAATTCTTTGGTGGCAGCAACACTGGCCATTATGCCTACCAAAAAAGCCTCCATGCGCGTCCCGTCGTTAGCATTGGAGGTCACGTGATCAGCCAATCTAATACTTTAATTATGATATCTATGATTACAACAATGTTTCGATAAAATAACTCGCTCGTCTCATACGAGAGAAAATATCCTTTATAATTGGTCGAGCTGTTATGCAAGACCGTCATCGATATTTAAATAACAAAGTTTGTATCGAATGGGGAAAATATACTAGAATCTAATTTTTATAGAAAAAGTCGTGAAAAATAACAAGTAGGTTTGTAACAGAATCTGTCACTTAACCCGCTTCCACACAATAGTTGTGTTTAACAGGTAAAAAGGCGCCAAACACAGCATTAATTCTATATTAAATCATGCTAAATTTGGCTAGTTTCATTTATTTTTATTTCGAAAATTCAATAATTATTACTTATCGTTTGCAAAAATTAATTTATATTTCAAAGAATAAATATGTAATATTCTTCGCTTTTAAATAGAATGAAAATATTTCATAGCAACATACAAAGAATCTCGTAGTGAAATATATTTGACGTCATTTCAAACGGATCGATGTCGCAAAAATAAATTTATTTTAATTATTTGTCTAAAAGAATTAAGTTTCTCGAGCGATTGTTGCGAATGGCAATGGTGATTAAATTCTAATGAAAATGGCTTCTTATGCTTTTTAAATGAATATTCAATTAATTCCTGGCAATCTCCAAAATAACTACCGATCTATAAACGGCCCACGCAGAAGGAGTGCACGTTAAATATGCTCCAAAGTCCCAACACTGCGTACGATGTCGCTCTTAACGGTTGCGTTGGGTGCCTACTCAGATGTCTGCTCGTTACTTGACTAAGGCTCTAAATAACGACTCCCATCGCCAATAGTCATCGTGTAGCTCTAAAAACTAAACTCCTCGGTGCAACAGCCCATTAGTGGGCCAAGGCCTGCCGTGCCCATTTCAGCTTTCGTGACCTAGGGCTCTGGGGTGCTAGGCATATGTCCCGGTAAGGTGGTCAGCCTCACGTGGAACCCCCAGTGTTTAGTTCCCAAGCATGCTTGGTACCCATTTTATCGACCCACTCAGGGCCGTCGCGAGCGGGGGGCGAAGGGGGCGTCACGCCCCCCCCCCCAAGTTTATTTTTTTAAATGGCCATTCGGCAAATTTTAGAAATGTTTGTCATTTTTATTTTGATACCGAAGTGTGAAATTTTTAGTGAAATGTGCACACAGATCAAAATCCGGACACAACGCAACTGCCGACTCACGAAACTCCTGACAAAACAGTGATTCGGCAAATTTTAAAAATGTTTATCATTTTTATTTTAATACCGAACAGTGAAATTGTTTCGTGGAATGTGTACACTGATTAAAATCGGACACATCGCAAATGCCGACTCACAAAACTACTGACAAACCATAAAGTAATTCGGCAAATTTTATAAACATTTGTCATTTTTATTTTAATACAGATTGCCGATCTGTGAAATTTTTTAGTGAAATAGATAAAAATCCTGACACAAAGCAAATGCCGACTCACAAAACTCTTGACAACCCATAAAGTCATTCGGCAAATTTAAGAAATGTTTGTCCTTTATATTTTAATACCGAACAGTGAAATTATTTAGTTTAGTTTACTTTGAATAATTGTCGCACTAGAGCTACACGAGGGCGATTTGCGACGGGCGTCGTAATTTAGAACCACAGTCAGGTGACGAGCCGACACCTGAGTAGGCATCCAAATCAACCGTTAAGGGCGACATCGTACGCAGCGTCGGGCCTTTTGGAGCATATTTAACGTGCACTCCCTCTAAACGGGGTATTATTCGTCGGACATTTTTGGCTGCACGAGCGGTTTATAGGTCAGCAGTTATTTTGGCGATGCCCGGACCCGAACCTGAAACCTTCCACATGCAAGGCGAACGCCTTAACCGACTGGGCTCCCTAGTCCCTAAAATTATTTAGTGAAACAGATCAAAATCAGGACACAACGCAAATGCCGACTCACAAAACTCCTGTGTGTGTGTGTGACAAACCATAAAATCAATCGGCAAATTTTATAAACATTTGTCATTTTTATTTTAATACAGAAATGTGAAATTATTTAGTGGAAAGTGTACACCGATTAAAATTGGGACGAAAAGCAAATGCCAACTCACAAAACTCTTGACAATGCTTTCAAGTAATTTAAATTACATTTCTTTCATAAATACTTTTTTTTCCCGAAAATAAATTTGTATGAAAATATTAAAAATTCTTTTTGGCATAAAAAGTATTGATAATTGAGGTTTACATTTGAAGAGCAAAAATTTGAAGCCCAATATCGCCAATTCTGTTTAAAGCCACTTTTGCACTCAAACTTTAACTTACAGGATTCAGTTAGTTTCGCGGGGGGGAACCATATAAATAAAAGTGGATTAAGTCAAGTTGGAGATTTTGGGATTTGAATGTTTGCATGCTTATTCAATCCAGTTTTTTTTAATAATAAGGTAATTTGAGGGCTTGATCTGGAATTCGGTGCTCTCTGCTTCAGTGAGCCGAAGTTTTCATTATCAGTGGTTCTGCTTGGGAAACCGAATTTTGTAAAAGCAATTCAATTTTTATTAAAAGTAGTTAATCACTTTTAATTATTATATAAGTTTGATTAAAACTGATTAATAATTTTTAATTACTAAAAGTTTAATTAAAATTAATTTTTTAAAATTTATGAAAATCATAAAAAAATTAAATATTTTATTCGGCAAAAGTGTGCTAAACGCCCCCCCCCCCCCCCCCCCCCCAGTCGATTTTTGTTAGCAGTGTAAAATGCAGGCTTTAAAAATAAGTAATTTTGTAAAAGCAATTAATTTTTATTAAAAGTAGTTAATCATTTTTTAATTATTATATAAGTTTAATTAAAACTGATTAATAATTTTTAATTACTAAAAGTTTAATTAAAATTAATTTTTTAAAATTTATGAAAATCATAAAAAAAATTAAATATTTTATTCGCAAAAGTGTGCTAAACGCCCCCCCCCCCCCCCCCCCAGTCGATTTTTGTTAGCAGTGTAAAATGCGCTTTAAAAATAAGTAATTTTGTAAAAGCAATTAAATTTTTATTAAAAGTAGTTAATCACTTTTAATTATTATATAAGTTTAATTAAAACTGATTAATAATTTTTAATTACTAAAAGTTTAATTAAAATTAATTTTTTAAAATTTATGAAAATCATAAAAAAATTAAATATTTTATTCGGCAAAAGTGTGCTAAACGCCCCCCCCAGTCGATTTTTGTTAGCGACGGCCCTGGACCCACTCAAGGGATGAAAGGATGGGTCAACCTCGCCCAGTCAGGGATTCGATCCCCGGACCTGTGGCACAGCAATGCAAAGCACTACCACTGCGCCACGGGGCCTCCACGTGTAGCTCTAGTGCGACTATAGTACAAACTAAACTAAACTAAATCGATGTGAAAGCGCACAGAAAACGCATGCGTCACTGACCTCTGACCTTGCGTCATGGGTTCCAGCAGACAACTTTATTATAAGTTGTTATCGTTTATACCCCAAATGTTATCGTTCCAATCTAGACACAAAGCAAGATAATAGTTGGTCGTGAACTTGTAACAACTGACCGATTGCTAAGGTTTGTGTATTATGAAACTGGACAGCGATAGACTCAGACATTGACTGCACATTCCGAAGTAAGTTGTTTAGTTTGTTGTTAAGTATGCAGTTCGCCAGGGCCGGATTTCTAAATAGGTTAGGTTAGTTTGAATTATCGTCGCACTAGAGCTACACGAGGGCTATTGGCGACGGCCGTCGTATTTTAGAACCACAGTCAAGTGACGAGCCGACACCTGAGTTGGCACCCAACGCAACCGTTAAGGGCGACATCGTACGCAGCGTTGGGACTTTGGAGCGTATTTTAACGTGCACTCCCTCTACACGGGGTATTATTCGTCGGACATTTTTGGCTGCACGGGCCGTTTATAGGTCGGCAGTTGTTTTGGCGATGCCCGGACCCGAACCTGGGACCTTCCGCATGCTAGGCGAATGCCTAACCGACTGGGCTCCCCAGCCCCCTATTCCGAAGTAAGTTGTTTAGTTTGTTGCTAAGTGTGCAGTTCGCGGTCGCTAAACCGAACGGTGCTTATCCGTAGGCTATCTAGGGGTTAGGGAGCCCAGTCGGGAAGGTGTTTGCCTTGCGTGCGAACGGTCCCAGGTTCGATCAACGTGCATTACTTCGAGACAGGGCCGGATTTCTAAATAGGCTAAGTAGGCTGTAGCCTAGAGAGGCGAATTTTTGGAGGTGGGAAATTTTACGACTTTAATTATTATAAAGATACGAAAAATTATTATAAAGATACGAATATTTGTAAGAAAGTGTAGAAACTGGTGCGTGACTATATATATAAACAAGTAGGTTTGTTACAGAATCTGTCACTTAAACCGCTTCCACACAACATTTGTGCTTAACAGGAAACAAACTATTTATACACCTCAGAAAGAAATTCGTCAAACAGAGCCTTTAGCTAGTTGTAATTAAACATTTAAACGATAAAATTAATTATTTTCATTAATCTTCTTTCTCATATTTAATAATTAGACTTTATCGTTTGCAAAATTTGTTTGAAGTTCGAAGAATAAAGATGTATTTTTTTAATAAATATTTTTGTGTCGCCACAATTTCCCATTTATATTTCTTTCGAAAATTCAGTTATTTATCGTTTGTTAAATTAATTTACAGTTCGAAAAATATATAATTAGTGCAATTGATGCTTTAAAAATAAAAGCGAACAGTGAAAATATTGAATAAAAATGGAATTTGCATGTTATTTAAATGTAGATTAAATTTTTAGTTATTTAAATTTTAAATAAACTTCTAATTTAAATTTTTTAATGAAATTTGGAATGTGGCCTAATCTGATCTTTTGCTTCAAAATGACGTATATCCCACTTGTCTGTGGGACTTGTGGTTCTTTCTGTGAAAGTGGGTGACGGACTGAACGATTATAATACCTTCCACTTTTTACGTTATAAACGTAGTGTGGAAGCTAATAAGTGGCACTGGTTCCTAACAATTAATAAGAGATTTTATTTTATAAAACAAACAATAATTGCAAATTCTAAGAGAAAATGTAGTACTAAACGTGCGAACGCGTCGAAGCAACCGACAGTTAAAAAAAATTCGCCTATTTCTCTTTCGATTTAGTGTGTAAAGGTACATAGACGATTCTAATATGTGTATCTATTTTAAACAACACATACCACCCTATTTTGCAGCTAACCAGCTACCTTTCTCCGAAGGGGGGGGGGGGGAGAGAGAGAATATTGTGACAGGGGCGGCAAATCAATCGTAGCCTATAGGCGGCAAATCTTTAAATCTGGCCCTGCAGTTCGCGCTCGCTAAACCGAACGGTGCTTATCCGAAGGCTATCTAGGGGCTAGGGCCCAGTCGGAAGGCGCTTATACCTTGCATGCGAACGGACCCAGGTTCGATCAGCGGGCATTGCTTCGAGAGGTGAGAAAACCACATTCGCCCAAACTTGTTGTCAAGACTCTATAGATCCTTCCCTTTTCTTGTGAGGTTTCTCTTAAACGTTTGGCCCATTCCATAAGTTGTTAGCCTTTCATTCGAAAGATCCCAGGTTCTGGAACAGGCATTGCAAAAATAAGTGCCGTATAATAAACGGTCTGAGCAGTTAAGGGGGAATGGGCTCGCTGGACCCGGGGGTCTCCAAAGCAAAGTGCATCAGTGTTAATCCTATAGAGAAAAAAATATTTTCTATGCCACATTTCTTCGGCTGTATTGAATATTTTTACAAGCGGGTTGTTTTATGTGATAAATGTAGGTGACTTACATCAGGTTCCGACTTTCCCACTTTTTGAAATGGGTTCGAATATTTTTTTTTAATTTTCAATCAATAATTTTACACAAAATATTCGAAGCAATATATTTCAAAAAGTGGGAAGATAGAGACCTGTAAGTTATCTACATTTATTATTTAAAAAAACAAACTTTATAAAAATATTCAATACAGCCGGAGAAATGTTGCAGAGAATATAGTTTTTTCCCCATTGGATTAACACTGAGGCACTTGAGTTTGGAGACCCGCTGTCCAGCGCGCCCATCCCATTCTCCCTTAAAAAGTCAGAATAATAATAATACCTCGCGTATAAAAGCAGGGAATGTTAAATATCCTCTAAATTAACGAAGCCGCGTACGAAGTCGCCCTTTAAAAGTTGCGTTGGGTGCCTACTCAGGTGTCGGCACGTCACTTGACTGTGTGATTTGTAACAAGATGTTATTCGTTTTCAACAATACTTTTAAGGTGTACGTATACACTTGAACTTTTTTTTCTTCTAATATTTTACTTCAATTTTTTTATATTTGATATAATTCATAAGTGTTTGAGGGTACGTGTAAAAATATTTTTTAAAAAAATTTAAATGTTAATTAATTAATTAGCATTTTATGCATTAATTAGCATGTTTTTAAACACTCATAACTCAAGAACTAATTAACTTAGACCAATACAATTACCGTGCAAATTAATCACCAATTCATTCTGAAGGGCGTGAACCTCAAACTAAGTGTGTGGTTCTTTTAGTTTTTTATTTATAATTTTTTATAATAAGCGACATTAAAAAAATCCATTTTTTTAGAAAAAAAAATAACTTTGACCATGCAATATAAAATTAATTTAAAAACCAAATTCTTTTTGGAGGTTCACGCCCTCCCCCAACTTATTCCACAAATAAATAAACAATTCGTTTCACAAAATGTTAATTTTAACTTTATTTATTATTGTTTAAGCAAAGTAACACATGAGGAAAAATGAAGTTTTGAGAAAATTGAGTTTAAAGGTTATAAAAACCAACTAACTTTCATGATTTGGAAGATTAGAAAATCCTCTGTAACTTTTTATTAGAGTGGAGTATCAGTAAAAACTTTACATCATTTTAAAGAGGAAGAATTGGAAATTCTAATGAACTTAAAAACAAAAAATGCCTAATTTGTTTTTTTGGCCATGTATACCTTAAAACAAAAAAAAGTTCTGTATCAGCTACTCCTTGCGCATTTTTTCGAAAACCTTATTATGACGTCTGACAGTAGGTACAAGGAATTCGTGTAAAACTTTTTAAGTCTGCAGCTCTTTTAGTTCGAACTGTAAAATGTTTACAAACTTGAAGACAAACGTACCAATGTACGAAAACCCTTTTTTCGGAATCAGCACCCTCCAAAGCGTATCGAAAACTCAAAATCTCAATTTTGGATTTTCAACCCCTACCACGATACCTTACATTTCATATTTATTAGGCAATTGAAAGTAAAAATAGTTAAATAAATAATTGAAAAACGTAATACGGTACGCATTTTATGTAAGAAAAGTTTAAGAATGAAAAAAAAATCTTGATCTGAATGATTCAAACTGGCATTGCTGAGTTCGAAAGGGTAAAAAAATACATCTAACGTAGCCACGGGCCATTTTTAATCAACATGTTTAAAAATTTAAACACACTTAAACAACAAAAAAAAAAACCAAGTAGGTTTGTAACAGAATCTGTCACTTAACCCGCTTCCACACTACAGTTGTGTTTAACAGGAAAAAAGGCGACAAACACAGCATTAATTCTATATTAAACATTATTATGCAAAATTTGGCTAGTTTCATTTAAATTTTATTTCGAAAATTCAGTATTTATTACTTATCGTTTGCAAAAATTAATTTATATTTCAAAGAATAAATATGTAATATTCATCGCTTTTAAATAGAATGAAAACATTTTATATCAACAAACGAAGAATCTCGTAGTGAAATATATTTGACGTCATTTCAAACAGATCGATGTCGCAAAAATAAATTTATTTTCAATTATTGTCTAAGAGAATTAAAGTTTCTCGAGCGATTGTTGCGAATGGCAATGGTGATTTAATTCTAATAAAAATGGCTTCCTATGCTTTTTAAATGAGCATTCAATGTTGCAGTTTTTTTAAATAATTGAAGTACTTCGAATTCTTTTCGGAAATTTTCAATGTATTCTAATTTTGATGCGCTGAACTTTTTGACGTATCACACTTGTCAGCAGCATTTGTAGTTTTGGCTATGAAAGTGGGTGACGGACAGACAGACGGACTGAACGATTATAATACCTTTCCACTTTTTACGTTATAAACGTAGTGTGGAAACTAAAAACAGGCCCTGACAATTAAAGCCGTAAAAAGACTATTATTATAAGATGATAGGATGCCAAAAAACATTTGGAGCGGCATCAGTATTTTATCCTTCGAACGAGCGGAGAATATATTTGGGAGTAATTAAAAGTTTCGAATCGTAAGGTACAGTTTGTTTTTCTTCTATAGCTAGTAAAGACGGAATAGCGGTAATCGTAAGTCATTTTTTGTTGTTTTGTTGGCTAAGGCAGGGCCGGATTTCTAAATAGGCTAAGTAGGCTGTAGCCTAGAGCGGCGAATTTTTTGCGGCGGCAAATTTTACGACCCATTAAAGCGGCATTCGGCTTAAAAAATTATTATAAATATACGAATATTTTTAAGAAAAAAAAACAAATTTACATTAATGCGCAAACTGTAAACTTATATATAGTACTAATAGTTCGTAGCAAACATGGTCGCTGCGAGGGCAAGTGCGCACCCCCTCCTCCCGGACTTCGAAGTTGAAAGAAAAATTTGAAAGAACAGTTTTTAAAAACATGGCCTATTTCTCTTTCGATTTAATGTGTAAAGGTACATAGATGATTCTATTCTAATATGTGTATCTATTTTAAACAGCACATACTACCCTATTTTGGAGCTTTTACCAAGGGGGAAGATTATTCTGACAGGGGCGGCAAATCAATCGTAGCCTACAAGCGGCAAATCTTTAAATCCGGCCCTGGGCTAAGGATATATTTTTCTCACTTGAAGAGTGGTTTATTTAGTTATTTATAGTCATTCTATTATTTTAGTAACATTATTATTGTTAATTCAGTTATAAGGTAGGTAGTTTTGGAATTATCGTCGCACTAGAGCTACACGAGGGCTATTGGCGACGTAATTTAGAACCACAGTCAAGTGACGAGCCGACACCTGAGTAGGCACCCAACGCAACCGTTAAGGGCGACATCGTACGCAGCGTTGGGACTTTGGAGCATATTTAACGTGCACTCCCTCTATACGGGGTATTTTTCGTCGGACATTTTTGGGCTGCACGGGCCGTTTATAGGTCGGCAGTTATTTTGGCGATGCCCGGACCCGAACCTGGGACCTTTCGCATGCAAGGCGTACGCCTAACCGTCTGAGCTCCCCAGCCCCCTAATTTAGTTATTAAACCCCTTGGCACTCACCAAAAGGTCACTTATCAAGGCACATTGCTATTCACCTAGAGGGTACTAAATTGGCCTGGGTACAATTTTGCCAAAATTCGAAGAGTTGAGTTAAAAATCGTCATATAAGTTATTATAAAGTTTCGAATTTTAAGGTACAAATAGTTTTTCGTCTCGCTAGTCAATTTGGATAAACTGTAACCGTAAGTACTAGTGTTCATTTTCTAAATATTATATATTCCTCTCAGTGTAAACTAGTTTTTAATGCATGAGAACATAATTGAAATTTTAAATGAAAATTTATTTAAAAAAATATTTTTAAATTATATTTCTGTGGCTGATGTTTATAAATGATTTAACCATGCATCAAATTTAAGTTAAATTATAAAATTTATATAAGTTGTGTGTGTTGCTGGAAAACCTGACTGTCAAGTGACGGGTTTATACAATCCTGCAGTTGGATGTACTCCAGTTTGAAAAATTGTACTCCAGTCCAAAATTGCTTGTGTTAATTTTGTAGGCTCGGTTTATTTTCTGATGAGCTATTTTTCTTGGAAGATTGGTTTATTTATAGTTATTATTATAGTCATTATTATTTTTGTTACTAGCAAATAAATACCCGTTCTCCGCACGGACTATAAAAAAAATTGTAATCGATCCAAGTATATGTACCATTTAAAGTATATGTACCAGCGTTGGCCGTAGGCTTGCGAGGGGCGTTGAGTTGAGTTGCGTGCAGCGTTGAGTGCGTTAGCAGCGGGTAGCAAGCGTGGTTGAGCGCATTGTAGCAGGAGCATTGATGGAGTGCGTGACGATCACGTCCGGTCACAACTGTAGCGGCCTCAGTAACCCACAGTCTACCAAAAGGATCTTCAAGGTGGAGATGAGTTACCTCGGCTTATATACTACTATTCACTTTGTAATTAAGAATAGTGGTAGGAACGAGATGGTAAATCAGCCCCACCTAGTTGTTGATGGCATATTGAGGTTGCGTGTGTGGTGAACCGCCACAGCGTGATGTCAGGTCACAATTGAAGAGCTTAGTGGAAGAACGTGCTAAGTGACAAAAAGGTGAAAACGAGAAAATGAGCTTTAAAATTTTTCGTTTGCACTCAGATCTATTGAAAACGGAACTTGTAAAGAGTAAAAAGTATATTAAACTTAATTTTGATGAAAAAGGGGAAACTTGTTATCTTTAAAGAAGCTAGTAATATGTTCATTGACACAGAAATGTCAATTTTTAAAAAAATGTCACTTAGCACGTTCTTCCACTAAGCTCTTCAATTTGAAACTCAGACGTTCTTTTTCGGACACCCTGTACTTTATATTGTTTTCTTTTGCTTCAGAATAAAAAAAAAAGAGAATCATCTGAGATTTCGATCGGGGACCATGGATGCCAAATCAAAGCTGATCTTCGAGAAAATGTCGCCCTACTCGGCTGACGCTCTAGACCCGTTCGTCCTACAACAGAAGTTGACCACAATGGACATTTTAAAGGTAAAAAGGCATATGTCACACGAACGCTTATTCAATCAACTCTCAACGCAACTCGATCTCCAACTTTTATCTCAATTTCGACTTCGCGAAGTTGGACATAGGGTTGTTGAATGAGCATAGGGTTGTTGAAGTTGGACATAGAGTTGTTGAATGAGCATAGGGTTGTTGAAGTTGGACATAGGGTTGTTGAATGAGCATAGGGTTGTTGAAGTTGGACATAGGGTTGTTGAATGAGCATAGGGTTGTTGAAGTTGGACATAGGGTTGTTGAATGAGCATAGGGTTGTTGAAGTTGGACATAGGGTTGTTGAATGAGCATAGGGTTGTTGAAGTTGGACATAGGGTTGTTGAATGAGCATAGGGTTGTTGAAGTTGGACATAGGGTTGTTGAATGAGCATAGGGTTGTTGAAGTTGGACATAGGGTTGTTGAATGAGCATAGGGTTGTTGAAGTTGGACATAGAGTTGTTGAATGAGCATAGGGTTGTTGAAGTTGGACATAGGGTTGTTGAATGAGCATAGGGTTGTTGAAGTTGGACATAGGGTTGTTGAATGAGCATAGGGTTGTTGAAGTTGGACATAGAGTTGTTGCATGAGTCGCATATTCTATTTTTGGGCAGTCATAAATGGAGGGCCATACAAGTGAGCCAAGTTCACTTTATGTTATTGTCGAGTTAGTAGCGCAATTGCATGGGGTATAGTCTTTAACTCCCAAAAGAAATCCTACGCATATATGTCATGTCATATACACGCATGTACACCAGCGCCCTCTAGCGGTAGCCGCTAGAGGGCGCTGCCGAACTAGCGGCTACCTATGGTAACTCTGCCCCAACCGCTTTTTGGAGCATTAGGAGCGGTGTGAGGGCCCCTCTTCTCCCTCTTCCTCCTAAACATGGGGGCTCGCCAACTGCCTCTCGTCGCGAAAATCATCGATTTTTTTAAAAAACTTTTTACGAAACGAAACTTCCACGAAAAACGTCCCACGAGGTCCAGAAATAAAAAAATCCTCTTCACGATGGGCAAACACGAACTCTTAAGGAAAAACGAACTATTATCTACATTGCATTAAATCCCCGATGTCAGGGGGCCGTAGTGAGCCTAGTAGTCAGCGTCTCGGTCTCGGGAGGTCCTGCGATCGAGTCCCGGTACCACTGAAGACCTACCGAGTATATGCGGAGTACGTGCTCGTTAAATCTGCTGGGTCCGAAAGTCCTCTAAGTTCCCATACCAAATCAATACCTCTGGGGGTGACAAGCCAATTCTGGGGATCCTCTAGTTGGCCTCTGTCTCTAAAAATTAGATGGATCCGCTTATATGTGTGTGTTGTGTCTGTCTTACTTGACGAAGGTTTCAGAGAATCTTTTAAGAATTTTTCACTGGGCGACATTGCATGTAAAAAGTTTTTTTTTTCGGGAGGGGGGGGGGGGGGGGGGGGGATCGTTGCGTAATAGGAAAAGGGGGTCGTCATTTCAAGATAATCCCCTAGTGCAACTTGAAAATTTCATTGATTACGAAAAAATCTTTTATAATTTGTAATCAACTAATTTGGTAAAATAGAAAAAAAAATAGAAATTGCATATATGCTTCAACTACACTCAAAGCATTATTTAAAATACCAATAAGTAAAGAAATAAATATTTTAAAAAATGAGAAAATGTATTAACTAAATATTTACTGCGTAACTCTCTATTTTACAATAACCTTTGCATAATCTTGAATAATACTTCTATTACATATATTTTCTTAAAAATAAACATAAAAACTTTTTTACAATATTATCTAAATAATTCCCGAATAACATTTCTACAATATATTTTCTTGAAGAGTAATAAATACTCCTTAAAAAAAAACTAAAAGTAGACAATAACAAAACTTAGGAGGGAAATAGTTTTTTTATAAAATTTTATTTAAATTGCCTAAACTAAGATTTTTTGTTAATTTAGCGGAACAATGCATGTTCAGATTTAAGGCATAGATCTCTGAAAATGTTGATTCCGTATTATTTATAAATTATTATTTTTTTTTAATATTTCGTTACTTATGAGTTAATGCATTAACATTGATTGATTAAAATAACATTTGTATGTTTGGTTTTTACCACAGAGTACGAAACTAGGGTTATTTTTGATTTTTTTTAACGTCTTATTTCCCCATATTTAAGCATACAAAATAGTTCCAATAGGAACTAATTGGTCTTATGGTACCTGTCGTTACAAACTCTAAATAAGCTCAGTCGTAGATTTATGGGCATTTGAAACAATCCGACAATCCCGAACAATCCGAACATATCGTCCCTATATTTACTTTACAGATTACAATTGACTATGAATATATTAAATTATATAAAGGAATAAAAACGAATTCATATGGCAATAAATTATTTGTGGAATAATATCTTAAATAAAATGTTGGGTTCAATTTTTTAACGAATTAAAATATTTGGATGAAATAGGAAGTTAGCGTCGTGAAACACTAATAAATATTTTTGTAGAAACTACACAGGTCCTAGCAAATAGCTTCTCTATCAGGGGGCATGTCCGGGGCCTGTCACATGAACTAACACCATGAGAGCGCCCGGGCTGAAAGGGTAGGGGGGAAAAAGTTTTGTAGTGGGAGGGGGACCATCTTGGTTGCTGAAAAGTATTTGTGTTTAGTCACTCACAGGGTTGTAATGAATGAGCAATATCTGATAAACAACAACTGGCTACAACTTGCCCATTTTTAATTTGATTTCAAATGCTTTTTTTTAATACAATTTATAATATAACGGATGTGATTTTTGAGAAAATACGGTTTCTTTCAATGTCGCCCAGTGATTTGATTTTCATATTACTAGGCGACATTTTTCTTTCACTGGGCGACATTAGTGTCGCCCAGTCACTATGTTAAAAGATTCTCTGGAAGGTTTATAAGCGGGTCGCTGACCAAGCACACAAACCTGAATATATATGTCTACCAACCAACCAACCAATCCCCGATGTCAGTTGCTTTCTTCTTAACTGCCCCTCTTCCCCCCCTAAACATATATTCTTTATATAAACATATTTTTCAAGCAATATACAGTCAAAATCTGTTGCAAGGACCTCGCTTTCAACGACAACTTGTTTGTAAAGTCTCCATAAATGTTCTATCCCCTGAATTGCCCATAGACCTTAATGTTATAATATCTTGCTTACAACGACAATTTTTGATTGAAACCTCGGTTATAACGAATGTTATCCAAAATGTCTTCTTAAAGAATGCATTCTTTTTTTGTAATTTTGTTTTCAATACTTAACTTTTATTTTATTCGCCAAATGATGCAAAAAGTCGCCAAATTTGAATTTTTTTCTCTCCAAAAAATTATTGACGAGACAATACAATATTAAAACAATGAAGAAATTGCATGAACCTATATTAGTTGTTTTTCCGAATATATAACAAAATTTAGGGTGTGTGTGTGCAAAAGTTAGACATCGACCACCTTTAAAACATCCTTAGGTTGTATCCTGACTACGACATCAAATGCCACAAATGCAACAAAACTTGGCGACTGCCAAGGACGCCAAGCGATGCAATAGCATGGGGCTGACTCCGCCAAGTCGCCAAGTTTTGTTGCATTTGTGGCATTTGATGTCGTAGTCAGGACACATCCTTAGGCCGCCACAGCATACAAAGCCATTTGTTAATATTTTTTTTAAATAATTTTATAACATTACATTACTTTCTGTATTCCAGTCGGTGGTGCTATCGGTGACACTGCTACCAATAAGGCTTCTGCTGATGTTTACCACCCTGATCATCGCGTGGCTGGTTGGCGTCGTAACGCTGGCTGGAGCCCCCCGAGAACAAATAGACGGACGCGAGCCTTTGTCCGGTTGGAGAAGGTGAGTGTTTTTTCGACCGCTTCGGATATTTAACGAAAATCGAATATTATATCGAAAATTGGTCTTCTATGTCCGCTCGGTCGAAGATCTATCGATGAACTTAAATCGCAGAACAAAATATTAGCTTGTTAACGACGATTTTTTTTTGTAATTTTCGAACTGTAAAATTACAAAAAAATATCGTAAAAATACTAGCTGCATTTTGGAATCTTTTTAGTGACTTGAAATTCTTTTCTAGTATTTTTTTTTTGTAATTTTAGAATTAAATGGTATATTTTCGATTCGATGATGCCGTAGCATTTTTCTCCTTAAAGTGGTGGCAACACTGGCCCTCTTATTCTGGTCCTCCATTCGCGTCCCGTCGTTAGCATTGGAGGTCACGTGATATGCCAATCTAATATGATATCTATGATATTAACAGGCTTATCCATAGGGCAATAAACTAACTCTGCATATCTCACCAATTTTTTCGTCTACACTCTAGGCGCTGGGCCAAGCCATTCGTCGCCAAGTTTTCGCGCCTCGTGTTCTTCTTCGGGGGCTGGCACTGGATCCCTCAAGTGGGTCGGAACTCGGCCGAGCCCGGAGAAGCCCCGAGTCTCCTGGTGGCGCCCCACTCGTCGTTTTTGGACACCGTGGTTATGATTGACCTGGGATGCCCAAAAGCTACAATTGCGAAATGAATTACGATTACGAATACAAAACGAATTACGAATACGATTACGTACGAAACGAATTACGCTTACGAATCTGAAAAGAATTTGCGATGCCGAATATGCGAATACAAAGCTAATTAAGATAACGAATAAACGAATCACGATTATTATTATGTAGTCTATTTAAAATTATGAAATTAATTACGAAAGTTTTTGTACGGTAAGAAAGATGTTAATGGTAATCGGTATTTAATGGTTTAATACGTATACAAATAAAAAAATAATAACGGGCTTATTCGATAATATAATATGAACTAACTACTCTGTATATCATATCTCACCAATTTTCTCGACCCTTAGGAACTGGGTCAAGCCGTTCGAGGCCAAGTTGGCGCGCCTCCTGTTCTTCTTCGGGGGATGGTACTGGATACCTCAAGTGGGTCGAACCCGGGCCGAGCCCGGCGAAGCTCCGATTCTGCTTGTAGCCCCTCACTCGTCTTTCTTCGACACCGTGGTTGTGATCGCTTTGGGATGCCCCGGCATGGTGGCCAAGGACTCGACAGGAACGATGCCCTTCTTCGGAAGTGAGTACAAACTCCACTAAAGACGCCTCTTCAGTTCAGAAGCTAGTTACCATAGCCCTAATTGCGGCCAATCAGTTCAAATGAGACATGTGTGCAGTGGAATTGGCGCTTAAGCTGTTATAATCGTTCGTAAAACGTCCGGAAGGTTAAAGTTACAATTATCTATTGATAAGGACCAATTAAAGGACGCAGGAAAAGGGAACTCCTGTTCTTTTTCTTATTCCTGCCAAAGCGGAGAAAGAAAAGGCATATATCATTGGGTTTTTCTAAGACTGAAAATGTCTTTTTGAAGTAAATGGATCTACTGTTCCAGATTGGATATTTTTGCTGGAGATTTTTCTGTAATGAAAAATGACCCTGAAAAAGTTGTGGACTATTATGGACGCAAGCGTAATAAAAATTAAATAGTTTATTTATAGAGAGGTGCCGATCCCCTCCATTTTCAAAAATGGAGTTCTTCGGAGTGATACTAATTACAAATACAAATACAAAAATTGTTGACCAACAACAGGCCAGAGGCCCAGCAAGGTTGGTCCAAAATAAATCTAATACATTACCAGTTTCCAATGACTGTCAAGATTCTTCTTAAAATCTTCTACTCTCTTCGAATACACCACATAATCTGGTAAAGCATTCCACTCATTGACGAGTCTATTGTGAAAATAATGTTTTCTTACCTCCCTTCTAAAGCACGATTTATTCCATTTCTGATCATGTCCTCTGGTCCGGCTATTTAAGGTAAAACCTAAGCCCTCCATGTCTCCCTGTTTTATGAACTTGAATAACTGAACTAAATCACCCCTAGCTCTCCTATTTTCCAGGGAATACATGTTTAAAGATCTTAATCTGTTATCATAATCAATACCAGATAGACCCTTAATCATTTTTGTATCCCTATGCTGAACTTTTCACAAGCAACTCTATATCTTTTCTGAGAAAGGGAGACCAAAACTGAACAGCATATTTCAGATGTGGCCTTACCAATCCCCTATACAATGGAAAAATGATATTGATGGCAAATGACGGTTGTGACAGTTTTCATTTGATCGCCCATAAATTCGTTAGTATGCCTGGTAGCTGGATGAAGATTGCATTAATAGTAAAGTGTAACATTTGTCTACGTATAGATACTAAAATTTTTCCCCTAAGTACAATAGTTAACTCATAGGAGCAAATTAGAAAAAAAGGAAAAATGTCACCGACCCCACCCCAGGGGCTGTTGTGACAGGTTCAAAAAGACACTAAAATTGTATAAAATCACTTTTATTAGGCATCTTTAGTTATTATAAATTCAATAAATTTACACTTAGTCATAGACTAGTAACTGCAATGCTGCCATCTAGTGGCTTCAACTAAAACTAACCCTATATACATTTTAAACATTTCTTTCTGCACAGATACCGACACTTAGTCATAGACTACTATCTTGTCATCATCTAGTGGCTTCAATGCAAAACTAACCCCCATACGCATATTAAACAGTTATTTTATTAAAATCGTCCGTTGTGACAGTGAGACAATACACAGGCCTATTACTTTAATTTGTTGTGGCGACACCTATCAACACTTATGAATAGACTACTTATTTCCATGCTGCCATCTAGTGGCTTCAACTAAAACTAACCCTATATACATTTTAAACAGTTCTTTCTGCACAGATATCGACACTTAGTCATAGACTACTATCTTGTCAGTCATCTAGTGGCTTCAATGTAAAACTAACCCCCATACGCATATTAAACAGTTATTTTATTAAAATCGTCCGTTGTGACAGTGAGACAATACACAGGCCCATTACTTTAATTTGTTGTGGCGACACCTATCAACACTTATGAATAACTACTTATTTCCATGCTGCCATCTAGTGGCTTCAAATAAAACTAACCCTATATACATTTTAAACAGTTCTTTCTGCACAGATATCGACACTTAGTCAAAGACTACTATCTTGTCAGTCATCTAGTGGCTTCAATGTAAAACTAACCCCCATACGCATATTAAACAGTTATTTTATTAAAATCGTCCGTTGTGACAGTGAGACAATACACAGGCCCATTACTTTAATTTGTTGTGGCGACACCTATCAACACTTATGAATAGACTACTTATTTCCATGCTGCCATCTAGTGGCTTCAACTAAAACTAACCCTATATACATTTTAAACAGTTCTTTCTGCACAGATATCGACACTTAGTCATAGACTACTATCTTGTCAGTCATCTAGTGGCTTCAATGTAAAACTAACCCCCATACGCATATTAAACAGTTATTTTATTAAAATCGTCCGTTGTGACAGTGAGACAATACACAGGCCCATTACTTTAATTTGTTGTGGCGACACCTATCAACACTTATGAATAGACTACTTATTTCCATGCTGCCATCTAGTGGCTTCAACTAAAACTAACCCTATATACATTTTAAACAGTTCTTTCTGCACAGATATCGACACTTAGTCATAGACTACTATCTTGTCAGTCATCTAGTGGCTTCAATGTAAAACTAACCCCCATACGCATATTAAACAGTTATTTTATTAAAATCATCCGTTGTGACAGTGAGACAATACACAGGCCCATTACTTTAATTTGTTGTGGCGACACCTATCAACACTTATGAATAGACTACTTATTTCCATGCTGCCATCTAGTGGCTTCAACTGAAACTAACCCTATATACATTTTAAACAGTTCTTTCTGCACAGATATCGACACTTAGTCATAGACTACTATCTTGTCAGTCATCTAGTGGCTTCAATGTAAAACTAACCCCCATACGCATATTAAACAGTTATTTTATTAAAATCGTCCGTTGTGACAGTGAGACAATACACAGGCCCATTACTTTAATTTGTTGTGGCGACACCTATCAACACTTATGAATAGACTACTTATTTCCATGCTGCCATCTAGTGGCTTCAACTAAAACTAACCCTATATACATTTTGAACAGTTCTTTCTGCACAGATATCGACACTTAGTCATAGACTACTATCTTGTCAGTCATCTAGTGGCTTCAATGTAAAACTAACCCCCATACGCATATTAAACAGTTATTTTATTAAAATCGTCCGTTGTGACAGTGAGACAATACACAGGCCCATTACTTTAATTTGTTGTGGCGACACCTATCAACACTTATGAATAGACTACTTATTTCCATGCTGCCATCTAGTGGCTTCAACTAAAACTAACCCTATATACAGTTTAAACAGTTCTTTCTGCACAGATATCGACACTTAGTCATAGACTACTATCTTGTCAGTCATATAGTGGCTTCAATGTAAAACTAACCCCTATACGCATATTAAACAGTTATTTTATTAAAATCGTCCGTTGTGACAGTGAGACAATACACAGGCCCATTACTTTAATTTGTTGTGGCGACACCTATCAACACTTATGAATAGACTACTTATTTCCATGCTGCCATCTAGTGGCTTCAACTAAAACTAACCCTATATACATTTTGAACAGTTCTTTCTGCACAGATATCGACACTTAGTCATAGACTACTATCTTGTCAGTCATCTAGTGGCTTCAATGTAAAACTAACCCCATACGCATATTAAACAGTTATTTTATTAAAATCGTCCGTTGTGACAGTGAGACAATACACAGGCCCATTACTTTAATTTATTGTGGCGACACCTATTGACACTATATAGACTACTATTTCATGCTGCATCTAGTGGCTCAACTAAAACTATACCCTATAACATTTTAAACAGTTCTTTCTGCACAGATATCGCACTTAGTCATAGACTACTATCTTGTCATCTCAGTGGCTTCAATGTAAAACTAACCCCCATACGCATATTAAACAGTTATTTTATTAAAATCGTCCGTTGTGACAGTGAGACAATACACAGGCCCATTATTTTAATTTGTAGTGGCGACACCTATCAACACTTATGAATAGACTACTTATTTCCATGCTGCATCTAGTGGCTTCAACTAAAACTATCCCCATATAAATTTAAATCAGTTCTTTTTCCACAGATATATCAACACTCATGCATAGACTACTATATTCAATGCTGCCATCTAGTGGCCTCAACTACAACTATATAAAAAAATTTAAACAGTGTTTTGTTCACATGTACATAAAATTTATGGTGGCGACATCTATTGACACTATCATAGACTACTAACTTTCATGCTGCCATCTAGTGGCCTCAACTAAAACTATATCCCTATACACATTTTAAACAGTTCTTTTTTCCCAGGCCTAGTCCGGTTTATGCAGCCTTTATACGTGAAAAGCGAGGATCCGGACTCACGTCACAGGATAGCCGAGGAAATCCGGGATCGAGCCACGTCCGGGAAAAACTGGGAACAGATCCTGATTTTCCCGGAAGGGGGATGCGGGAACAGGAGGGCACTGCTGCAGTTCAAGATGGGTGAGTTATAGGCTTGTTTCATGTGACGTAGATCGGTTCTTGATTTCATTCCCAAATTATGTCGGTGGTTTGACGCGGTAAGCTCCCGCTCAATAAAATTAAATTAAACTTATTTTCATTCTTGTGGAACTGTTGCCACTCTGGCATTGGCTCTACTTGAGTAGTTACAAACTAAGAAGAGATTGGCTACTCGCGTTCATTGAGATACTTTAGCTTGGTCTATTGCCTATTGTTATAAATACCTTCTGAATTGTTATAAATACCTTCAGAGTTCGTGCAAAAGTAGGAAATCAGCAGTCGGTAGAGGGCGCAACTAAGCATACTTGTGATGACACGTGGTTCATAATATGATCATAAAGTAACGCACCACGTTTGTTTCGTTTTCGATCTAAGTTTCTGCTCCGGTATGGATGATTTTTTTTAATAATAATATTATTTTAATTGAATGCAACGAATCTTAAGAGTTTTGAATTCATTTTAATGAATAAATAATTAGCTAAATTAACTCAAATGTTTGAGAATATTATTTAGCCGCCCTTGATTTCCCATAGATGAAGCTATCAGGCAAACTACTTCCTGGCTGCGTGTAAATCCATGTTATTAAAAAAAATCGAACTCGTAACCCATTATCATGTAGGAGGCTATGGTAATGTAGTCGTTTCCGGCTGCCTATTTGTAGCCCCCTTTAGGAGCTTTAACACAGCCAATTACGCCTCGTAATTTGGAACCCTGTTAAAGGGACGGAGGCTATGGTAACCAATGTGGATTACTTAGAAGGTAATAAAGTACCGGTTAAAGAAAGCGTTTGCCAATTCATTATCGACGTGATACTGACTTTCTTTTAAAGACCATTCTGATGAAGGAGGACCACCGTCCTTCGAAATATGTAAATTTTAACGAAAATACAAGTTCAATTTTTTCCTCGCCAAGGTTATTCCCCTGAATGTTCGAAAACCACTTTTTTCGAAATCAGTACCCTCCAAAACGTGTAGAAAATACAATCTCCATTTCGGATTTCAGACCCATCACATTACCTGATGTTTTATATTAGGTAAATGAAATTGTAAAAGTATTTTTTAGACAACTAGGTCTTCCCTACTTACTCACCAAACAGACAATATTGATCAAAATTTATGAAAAAATCAAACATAACTTGAATTTAAAGGATTAAAACACCTTAAAGTAAGAACAATAAAAAAAAGATTTAAAGAAAACTCGCCAAGGCATTCTAAATTATATTAACAAATGTTTCCTCGCCTATGTTAACCTTCATTAACTTTTGTTCCTTTTTCTACTATAGAAAACTATAGTAATAAACTTTTTCGTTAATTAAAAAAAAAGTTAACAGACTATTTTCACAACGATCTAATACGGAAAACTTCAGATTAGACTGGCGAAGTAGATAAATACGCACAATCAAACAACGCGCCAAAAAAATCTCGCTGGCAACCCAACAGAAAATATATTTGTGGGCGTGGCTTTCCCTGCAAAGAAACGTTGCTTTTAACTATAGAGGGTGATTAAGTGCCGGGGACGGCCGGCCGAGCGGACATAAACCACTAGTTTTCGATGAAAGTTTCGGATAAAAATACGTCCTCTGGAATTGTCATCCGCGAAAAATGACTATTCATGAGGGACTGGTGAAAGCCTTACTCATCATCGAATTCTTTTAGACTTTTTGATACATGTTCACTTTTAACCTATCTTTATTTTTACCGACGTGAATTTTTATTCCAGGAGCTTTTTCGCCAGGTGTTCCGGTACAGCCAGTCTTTATTCGATACAAGAACAAACTGGTAAGAATACTTTTGTAGCTGTCTTAGTAACCCACAGAATAAAAGGAGTAACCCACAGTAATAAAAGGATCCTCAAGGTAGAGATGAGTTACCTCGGCTTATGTACTACTATAAACGTTTTAACCGAGAATAGTGGTAGGAACGAGATATTAAATCAGCGCCATCTAGTTGTTGATGGCATATTGAGGTTGCGTGTGTGGTGAACCGCCACACCATTCCTCTCCTAGAAACGAGGTAAGGAACCGTGCGCAGGTTGCTTCGCCGTGCGTTGTGCTGCAGTTTAGTTGGGTGCCAGCGTTTGGCCATTGAGTTGCGTGCAGCGTTGAGTGCATTAGCAGCGAGTATCTAACCGTGGTTGAGCGCATCGTAGCAGGAGCGTCGTTGGAGTGGGTGACGATCACGTCCTCGGGCCACTACTGTAGCTGCCTCAGTAACCCACAGTCTACCAAAAGGATCCTCAAGGTAGAGATGAGTTACCTCGGCTTATATACTATTATAAACGTTGTAACCAAGAAAAGTGGTAGGAACGTGATGGTAAATCAGCGCCACCTAGTTATTGAGGGCATATTGAGGTTGCGTGTGTGGTGAACCGCCACACTTTTATCGACTAAAATTACTTAAATACTAACGATAATTTTACAATAATCCGGACAGTTTTTTTTAAGGGTGAATAATTTTCGTTTATTTTATAGGACTCCATCACGTGGACTTGGGATGGACCAGGAGCGTAAGTAACGTGTTCGTTCTATTTGTGTTCGAAAAAAAGATTCTGTCAAATTTACAATTTTAAATCAGCAACTGAGTTGCCAGAATAATATCGTAAAAAATACCGCAAAAATCTATATGAATAACGGTAAATTCCAATTGAAATATTAGGTACTTTTCTATTTGCTGAACGCAAATGTCGCCAAACAGAATTTTTGGTCAAAACATAGAGGCAGGAAGGAGAATAGAGAGGTCCTTGTATATGCGCAGTAGCGCACAAATGAAGCAGGCTAGAGCGGTGCATCTTGGGATACATCGGTGTCAGTATGTTATGCGCAGTAGCTCGAAAAACCTGACAGCCCTGCTTCAATTTCTCTCAACTGGTGGACCTCTCTACACCTCCTTCCTACCTCTATGGACAGTTCTCTCTATACACAGTTAAGGAACACAGTCTACACAGTTTAGGGTTACCATTGCAAATATTCCGTTTGTCGGCGGTTTTAGCGACTTTATCGACTACCGACCTACAGATACATTAATAAAATTTTTTTTGGCTTTGTCTGCCTCGTTTACGGGCTTCTTAAGGGGGAATGGGCGCACTGGACCGCGGGTCTCTAAACTGAAGTGCCTCAGTGTTAATCTAATGGCGAAAAAACTATTTCCTCTGCCACATTTCTCCGGCTGTATTGAATATTTTTACAAACGGATTTTTTTAAATAATAAATGTAGATAACTTACAGGTCTCTATCTTCACCCTTTTTAAAAATTGCTTCGATTATTTTGTGTAAAATTATTTATTGAAAATTAAAAAAAATATTCGAACCCATTTCAAAAAGTGGGAAGGTTGGGACCTCTAAGTCAGCTACATTTGTCCCATAAAAAAAATCCGCTTGTAAAAATATTCAATACAGCTGGAGAAATGTGGCAGAGAAAATATTTTTTTCGACATTGGATTAACACTAATGCACTTTGCTTTGGAGACCCCCGGTCCAGCGCGCCCATTCCCCCTTAATATCAAGAAATGGTGTTGCATCATATGAGCCCTTTATGTTAACGTAATGCGTCGCCGTCGTATCAAATCAGACACCCATTCTATCGATTGGGGGAAAACACTATAGAAGCAGTTAATATATTATCAAAGTAGCGTCATCGGGAATAAGTTTTAGAAAAAAGGTTATTATAAACTCTTAAACGAGTTTTAAGAAAACAGTCAAAAATATCTTTGATATTTCAGTATAATTGGCTGGATTTTTTTTGCAGTATGTTATGGAAAAAATATATCTAAAAAATATTTCATGTCGATGTCGCTTCGTATTGTTGAGGTCATTTTCATTTCTCAATTGAAGTTCTTTTTAACCTACTTTCGTTCTTCCTATTCGAAAGTTTTTTTTTTTTAAAGGAAACGTTGATTATTGACATTATGGAGATTTCCATCCGTCCGTCCGTCCGCATCCCCTTTCAAATTCATTTCTCTTTCCGATTTAAATATTTTTTTTATAATATCGTGCAAAAAAAAACTTTTTCAAATCAATAATCGGGGCAAAAGTGATTCTTTTAACGAAATCGTGTTTCAAAGTTACTTTTACGCACTAGTGCGACAAAGTAAACAAGAGCATCTGATTGGTTTAAAATTCTTTATTTGAACGTGATATTTTATTCGGCGGCTTTGTGATTGGTGTAAAATTCTTTATTTGAACATGATTCTTTATTTGGCGTCTTATTTCCAATGCCAATCTAAGAAATACTTTTTGCACGTGATTTTAAAACAATCATTAATATAAATAATCACCTTCAAATCATTTGAACGTGATAATAAAATAATTAATAAGCCAATCAATACATGCCAATTTAATAAATACTTTTTTTGCACGTTATTATAAAAAAAAAAAATAGTGTATGACAACACGTTGAAAATAGCCTTTTTTAAACTCGTGAATTTATTTCACTCGCTCGTGAAATAATTTATTCAACTCGTTTAAAAAAGCCTTACTCTTCACACTAGTTGTATAAATAACTATTGTACTTTTCAATTTTTGACCTCCGTATGCGATAAAGTAGTCAAAGTGTACAGCCTATTTCTAAACCGCCAAGGGCGCCAAGCGATGCAATAGCATGAGGCTGACTCTGCCAAATCGCCAAGTTTTGTTGCATTTGATGTCGTAGTCAGGACACAGCCTAATGGTAACCGTTACTATGTTTTGTTGGCAAAAAGTCCCGTTGTCGCCAAAGATTCAGTTTGGCGAGATTTGCGCCCACGAAAGGAAAAATACCCATTTTTTTGGTTTGAAAGGTATGACATCCCGAGACCTATTTTAACTTTTTGTCAGTCTGTCTATCCGTCTCACAAGAATTTTTGGAAATCATTGATTACCATTCTTGTTATTTCAGAACTTCTTGGTTTTTTTTTCCTCAGGTGGAAACAGTTGTGGCTGACTCTGACTCAGTTCTGCATAAAATGCGAATTGGAGGCGAGTATTTTGTTTTATCATATTGTCTACTTTTAATATGATAAATGTCTACTTTTAATATGATAAATGTCTACTTTTAATATAATAAATGTCTACTTTTAATATGATAAATGTCTACTTTTAATATAATAAATGTCTACTTTTAATATGATAAATGTCTACTTTTAATATGATAAATGTCTACTTTTAATATAATAAATGTCTACTTTTAATATGATAAATGTCTACTTTTAATATAATAAATGTCTACTTTTAATATGATAAATGTCTACTTTTAATATGATAAATGTCTACTTTTAATATAATAAACGTCTACAGGGTGTCCCAAAAAAGACTACCCGTTTTTTAAAAATTAGTAAAAAAGAAATGGATAGATATGAACACAATTCTTGCAGAAAACGAATGAGTCAGGTCTGGAATTTGATATGGAACACTTTATTATGTTAGTTATGTTTATTACGATATTGTGTTATTACGCTTTATTATGTTCTATTTAACCGACAGATGGCGCGGCAATACCGCGTGTTGGCTGTATGAAAGAACTAGGCATGCGCATATACCGAAAAGACGGACACGTGGTCAGAAATGTTCAGTAGCTTTCAGTTCCGGGAAAGCAGCAAAAGTTATTGCGTGGAATCGAACACACGGTATTGCAGCGCTATCTGTCGGTTAAATTGAACCTAATAAAGTTTAATAACATATAATAACGTGATAAACATAACTAACACAATAAAGTGTTCCGTATCAAATTCCAGACCTGACTCATTTGTTTTCTGCAAGAATTGTGTTAATATCTCTATCCATTTCTTTTTTATTAATTTTTAAAAAGAGGTAGTCTTTTTTGGGACACCCTGTAGACATTTATTATATTAAAAGTAGACATTTATCATATTAAAAGTAGACATTTATCATATTAAAAGTAGACATTTATTATATTAAAAGTAGACATTTATTATATTAAAAGTAGACATTTATTAATTAAAAGTAGACATTTATCATATTAAAAGTAGACATTTATTATATTAAAAGTAGACATTTATCAAAATTAAAAGTAGACAATAGAAAAGTCTTTTTATTAACAACGTGCAAAAAAGTTCACTTTATATCATATTCATTTATAAAATCGTTGCGAAAAAATTACACTTTACGTGCTTACGTCACAGACCAGTGCCGAAAAGTAATACTTTCGGCACTAGTGCGGTAAAGTAAATAAGAGTATCTGATTGGTAGAAAAACAAAATGAGGTCATGAATATCTCCATGGAAACTAAATGATGTCATGAAACTCACTTATTTCTATTGGTTCATTACTTTTGCATTTTCTAATATCTCCATGGAAACTACAAGTACTACAAAAATTACAAAATACTATTTTGATTCAAAATAGAAAATTATTTTACAACTTTTCTTTTACTACATTTACTGCATTTTCGAATATCACCATGGAAACTAAATGATGTCGTCATGAAAATCACTCATTGGTAGAAATACTTTTTTGCACGTTATTATAAAAAATATTGTAAGCAAGCACGTGCCAAATAATACTTTATTCAGCTCTTGTCATTATTTCACTCGACCTACGGTCTCGTGAAATAAAAGCCACTCGCTTAATAAAGTATTATTTTCGGCACTAGTTGCTTAAATAACTATTAGATTGTCGCTATTGAGACATTTTAAAACTACGAAAAACTGATGATTTCTCCAAACTTTTCGGGGCTGCGAAGCCCAGTCTGTCAGGCTCTTGTCTTGTATGCTCTTGTTCCAGGTTCGAGTCCTGCCATTGCCAAAATAACTGCCTACTAAACATTATGTGCAGCCAAAGATCTGGCGAACAATACCTCGTGCAGAGGAGGTGCGTGTTAAATATGTTTCAAGTCAAGGTCCCGATGAGAGATGGCCAATCGTTGATCAGTCCCATAGAGCTGAGGCACATTAGTTTTGAAATCGTAACTTTAACGAAAGCAAGAATTTTTTTTTCTCACTAGGTATGAGAGTACCTTCAAAATAAAATAATTTTAAAAGAAAAATATCGATTAATTATTAAATAACATATGGCTATAGTTTATAAAAGTTTTTCTACCTTCAGAATATGTTGTGGCATTAAAAAATTTAAACAAGTGGGATTGCAACTGTCCCTTAGATCCGCTTTCACACCACATTCATGCGTCTAAAAATAAGCACCAAGCACAGCATTAATTCCATATTAAGGAGGAATGGGCGCGCTCGACCGCGGGTCTCCAAACTCAAGTGCCTCATGTGAATCCAATGGCGAAAAAACTATTTTCTCTGCCACATTTCTCCGACTGTTTTGAATGTTTTTACAAACTTTTTTTTTTTAAATAATAAATGTAAATAACTTACGGGTCTCTATCTTCCCACTTTTTGAAATGGCTTTGAATATTTTGTGTAAAATTATTTATTGAAAATTTAAAAAAAAAATATTCGAACCCATTTCAAAAAGTGGGAAGGTCGGGACCTGTAAGTCAGCTACATTTATCACATAAAAAATACGCTTGTAAAAATATTCAATACAGCCGGAGAAATGTGACAGAGAAAATATTTTTTATCGCCATAGGATTAACACTGATGCACTTTGCTTTGGAGACCCCCGGTCCAGCGCGCCCATTACCCCTTAAACGTTCAAGTTTAACAAACCATTTTTCATCGAAAATTAAGTAATTATTACCTATTGCTTGCACGCAATTAATTATTAATCGCACGAGAATTTTTTTTTTATCTTTATCCTTTTTTTTCAGTTTTTGCCAGTCTACAAACCATCAAAATTAGAGAAAGAAAATCCTAGGCTGTTCGCTGATAACGTACAAGACTTTATTTCAAGGTAATTTCTCCATTAAAAAATGGTTTTACATATAAGTATAATATACTTTAAAGGAAAAAAAGTATCTTAGAAAATCACACAAGGGGGTAAAGGAAGAAAGTCCTTTCGAAGCTTGCGTTGTAATCGGATAGACTAGGATTTTTCATCCAAAACATCATATTTTATCGAAAACGATAGGTCTATGTCCGCTCGGTCGACATTCTTCAGACTATAGCGCGAGTGGACGCGGATTGCTATCGACAAGGTTGTCGCCCCTCTCTCTCTACATTAGTGGAGCCCATATTAGTAGAGCCCATATTAGTAGAGCCCATTTTAGTAGAGCCCATTATAGTAGAGCCCATTTTAGTAGAGCGCATTTTAGTAGAGCCCATTTTAGTAGAGCCATTTTAGTAGAGCCCATTTTAGTAGAGCCCATTTTAGTGAGCCCATTTTAGTGGAGCCCATTTTAGTAGGAGCCCATTTTAGTGAGCCCATTTTAGTGGAGCCCATTTTAGTGGAGCCATTTTAGTGGAGCCCATTTTAGTGGAGCCCATTTTAGTGGAGCCCATTTTAGTGGAGCCCATTTTAGTAGGAGCCCATTTTAGTAGAGCCCATTTTTAGTAGAGCCCATTTTAGTGGAGCCCATTTTTGCCATTTAGTGAGCCCATTTTAGTGAGCCCATTTTTAGTAGAGCCCATTTTTAGTAGAGCCCATTTTTAGTAGAGCCCATTTTTAGTGAGCCCATTTTAGTAGAGCCCATTTTAGTAGAGCCCATTTTAGTAGAGCCCATTTTAGTAGAGCCCATTTTTAGTAGAGCCCATTTTAGTAGGAGCCCATTTTAGTAGAGCCCATATTTAGTGGGGCCCATTTTAGTGGACCCATTTTTAGTGGACCCATTTTAGTGGACCCATTTTAGTGGACCCATTTTAGTGGAGCCCATTTTAGTGGATCCCATTTTAGTGGACCCATTTTAGTGGACCCATTTTAGTAGATCCCATTTTAGTGAGCCCATTTTAGTAGAGCCCATTTTAGTAGGAGCCCATTTTAGTGAGCCCATTTAGTAGAGCCCATATTAGTAGAGCCCATTTTAGTAGAGCCCATTTTAGTAGAGCCCATTTTTAGTAGAGCCCATTTAGTAGAGCCCATTTTAGTGGAGCCCATTTTAGTGGAGCCCATTTTAGTGGAGCCCATTTTAGTAGAGCCCATTTTAGTGAGCCCATTTTAGTGAGCCCATTTTAGTGGAGCCCATTTTAGTGGAGCCCATTTTAGTGAGCCCATTTTAGTGGAGCCCATTTTAGTAGAGCCCATATTAGTGGATCCCATTTTAGTGGCCCTTAGTGGACCATTTAGTGGACCCATTTTAGTGGAGCCCATTTTAGTGGAGCCCATTTTAGTGGAGCCCATTTTAGTAGAGCCCATTTTAGTAGAGCCCATTTTAGTAGAGCCCATTTAGTAGAGCCCATATTAGTAGAGCCCATATTAGTAGAGCCCATTTTAGTAGAGCCCATTTAGTAGAGCCCATTTTAGTAGAGCCCATTTTAGTGGAGCCCATTTTAGTGAGCCCATTTTAGTGGAGCCCATTTTAGTGAGCCCATTTTAGTGGAGCCCATTTTAGTGGAGCCCATTTTAGTGGAGCCCATTTTAGTGGAGCCCATTTTAGTGAGCCCATTTTAGTGAGCCCATTTTAGTGGAGCCCATTTTAGTGGAGCCCATTTTAGTGGAGCCCATTTTAGTGGAGCCCATTTTAGTGAGCCCATTTTAGTAGAGCCCATTTTAGTAGAGCCCATTTTAGTAGAGCCCATTTTAGTAGAGCCCATTTTAGTGAGCCCATTTTAGTGAGCCATTTTAGTAGAGCCCATTTTAGTAGAGCCCATTTTAGTAGAGCCCATTTTTAGTAGAGCCCATTTTAGTAGAGCCCATTTTTAGTAGAGCCCATTTTAGTAGAGCCCATTTTAGTAGAGCCCATTTTAGTAGAGCCCATTTTTAGTAGAGCCCATTTTAGTAGAGCCCATTTTAGTAGAGCCCATTTTAGTAGAGCCCATTTTAGTAGAGCCCATTTTAGTAGAGCCCATTTTAGTGAGCCCATTTTAGTGAGCCCATTTTAGTAGAGCCCATTTTAGTAGAGCCCATTTTAGTAGAGAACATATTAGTAGAGCCCATATTAGTAGAGCCCATATTAGTAGAGCCCATTTTAGTAGAGCCCATTTTAGTAGATCCCATTTTAGTAGAGCCCATTTTAGTAGAGCCCATTTTAGTGGAGCCCATTTTAGTGGAGCCCATTTTAGTAGAGCCCATTTTAGTAGAGCCCATTTTAGTAGAGCCCATTTTAGTGGAGCCCATTTTAGTGGAGCCCATTTAGTGGAGCCATTTTAGTGGAGCCCATTTTAGTAGATCCCATTTTAGTAGAGCCCATTTTAGTAGAGCCCATTTTAGTAGAGCCCATTTTAGTAGAGCCCATTTAGTAGAGCCCATTTTAGTGGAGCCCATTTTAGTGGACCCATTTTAGTGGAGCCCATTTTAGTAGAGCCCATTTTAGTAGAGCCCATTTTAGTAGAGCCCATTTTAGTAGAGCCCATTTTAGTAGAGCCCATTTTAGTAGAGCCCATTTTAGTAGAGCCCATATTAGTAGAGCCCATATTAGTAGAGCCCATTTAGTAGAGCCCATTTTAGTAGAGCCCATTTAGTAGATCCCATTTTAGTAGAGCCCATTTTAGTAGAGCCCATTTTAGTAGAGCCCATTTTAGTAGAGCCCATTTTAGTAGAGCCCATTTTAGTGGAGCCCATTTTAGTGGAGCCCATTTTAGTAGAGCCCATTTTAGTAGAGCCCATATTAGTAGATCCCATATTAGTGGAGCCCATTTTAGTTGAGCCCATTTTAGTAGATCCCATTTTAGTAGAGCCCATTTTAGTAGAGCCCATTTTAGTAGAGCCCATTTTAGTGGAGCCCATTTTAGTGAGCCCATTTTAGTGGAGCCCATTTTAGTGGAGCCCATTTTAGTGGAGCCCATTTTAGTGGAGCCCATTTTAGTGGAGCCCATTTTAGTAGAGCCCATTTTAGTAGAGCCCATTTTAGTAGAGCCCATTTTAGTAGAGCCCATTTTAGTAGAGACCATATTAAGTAGAGACCATATTAAGTAGAGACCATAT
Organism: Oedothorax gibbosus; assembly: GCA_019343175.1. Classification (NCBI taxonomy): domain Eukaryota; kingdom Metazoa; phylum Arthropoda; class Arachnida; order Araneae; family Linyphiidae; genus Oedothorax; species Oedothorax gibbosus. Next base: position 43,607,966 of record CM033272.1, on the reverse strand, counting down.
TAAGTAGAGACCATATCAGTAGAGCCCATATCAGTAGAGCCCATATTAGAGGAGCCCATATCAGTAGAGTCCATTTTAGTAGAGACCATTTTAGTAGAGCCCATTTTAGTAGAGCCCATTTTAGTAGAGCCCATTTTAGTAGAGCCCATTTTAGTAGAGCCCATTTTAGTAGAGACCATTTTAGTAGAGCCCATTTTAGTAGGGACCATTTTAGTAGATCCCATATTAGTGGAGCCCATTTTAGTGGAGCCCATTTTAGTGGAGCCCATTTTAGTGGAGCCCATTTTAGTGGAGCCCATTTTAGTGGAGCCCATTTTAGTGGAGCCCATTTTAGTGGAGCCCATTTTAGTGGAGCCCATTTTAGTGAGACCCATATTAGTGGAGCCCATATTAGTAGAGCCCATATTAGTAGAGCCCATTTTAGTAGAGCCCATTTTAGTAGAGCCCATTTTAGTAGAGCCCATTTTAGTAGAGCCCATTTTAGTAGAGCCCATTTTAGTGGAGCCCATTTTAGTAGAGCCCATTTTAGTAGAGCCCATTTTAGTAGAGCCCATTTTAGTAGAGCCCATTTTAGTAGAGCCCATTTTAGTAGAGCCCATTTTAGTAGAGCCCATTTTAGTAGAGCCCATTTTAGTAGAGAGACCATATTAAGTAGAGACCATATTAAGTAGAGACCATATTAAGTAGAGACCATATTAGTAGAGCCCATATTAGTAGAGCCCATATTAGTAGAGCCCATATTAGTAGAGACCATATCAGTAGAGCCCATATCAGTAGAGCCCACATTAGTGGAGCCCATATCAGGGAGTCCATATTTGGTGACTCTAACCATGTATTTTATGTTGTGTGGATGTTGTTACGCAGTTTTTAGTTAGAACAAGCAAATATAATGATGGGTGAACGCGGGTTGCTATCGACAAGCTTGGAGCGACTATCTACTTTAGTAAATCCAATATTTTAGTGACTCTAACCGTGTATTTTATGTCGTGTGGATCCGACTGAGCTCCCCAGCCAAAAAAAAGCTTGCGTTGTAATCGAAAGCACTATAACGCGGGTGATCGTGGCATCGACAAGGTTGTCGCTACTCTACGCTAGTAAATCCAATATTTAGTGACTCTTACCGTATATTTTATGTCCGTGTGGAGGTTGTTAAACAGTTTTTAGTTAGAACAAGCAAATACAATGATGGGTGAACGCGGGTTGCCATCTACAAGGTTGTCACGACTCTGGTCCCATATTTAGTGACTCTAACCGTTAATTCTTTTTGTTGTGTGGATATAGTTGGACCTCCACTCCCGTGACAAGACTGAGCCTGGAGGACGCTCGCTTTGTACGGGTTGCTAGGCAACGGGACCTCCCAGCCACAGCTTCCCTCGCGAAGCAACTCAGGCTGAGGAAAACAATCGGGTAAGCATTTTGTAATGATTTAATTTTATTTAATTAATTGTTTATTTTGGTAAAAAAGATTATTCATCTTTTAAAAAGATGGAATTCTGAATGCTGAATTTTCATCCAAAACATCATATTTTATCGAAAACGATGGGTCTATGTCCGCTCGGCCGACGTTCTTTAGAAAAACTTTATCTTTCTAACTATATCTATAATCTTTAGAATAGCTTTTATTGTGAGGTCCCATCTGGGTATCAGTTAACAGAATTCTATACCCCATTACAAGAACTAAATTGTAAAACTAGAAGTAGCGGCGAAATGAAAAAAAAATAACATTAACGTGACCAAATCTTTTTCGCACTTCAAAACTGGAGTATCCTAGAAATATACATATCATAGATCATATTTAGAAATCAAAGCAGTTTCCGTTCTAGTCAACAGGGGGCCACTGTGTGACCAAAATTTGTGGCCCTAAAGGCCTTGAGGTCGTAAAAATACCATGAATATATTTCTTAATGATATTGGATATTTCATGTTATTGTGAACATGTCATCACTTATTAGCCAATATTCGTCGGAATGAAACGAGGAGAATGATTTCGGGTCATAATGATGTAAACAGTTTATCGTATAACGATTTCGGTTATTTCATAATGATGTCTAGAATCTATCGTAATGATGTCTGGAATGTTATAATGATGCCTAGAATATATAGAATCTATCGTAATGGTTTTGGTAATGTCATAATGATGTCTAGAATCTATCGTAAAGATTTCGGTTATTTCATATTGATGTCTAGAATCTATCGTAATGATTTTGGGAATGTCATAATGATGTCTAGAATCTATCGTAATGATTTCGGTTATTTCATATTGATGTCTAGAATCTATCGCAATGATGTCGGGAATGTCATAATGTTGTCTAGAATCTATCGTAAAGATTTCGGTTATTTCATATTGATGTCTAGAATCTATCGTAATGATTTTGGGAATGTCATAATGATGTCTAGAATCTATCGTAATGATTTCGGTTATTTCATATTGATGTCTAGAATTTATCGTAATGATTTCTGGAATATGTTATAATAATGATATAGGAAACATATCGTTACGATATTATACAATATTCACCTGAAGCATAATATTCTGAAATTACTTTTTCAGACGTCATTCAATGGACCCAGTGACCGAGCTGCATCTGCTTCGGGAATTGAACAATTCATCCGACCCGAAGCGCGGTGATGCCGCTGCCATGGCAAAGTACCTCGGACTGGAACGGTGTCCGGAGGCACTGAAGGATTTCTTCAGAGTGTTGGATCAGGTTGGTAGTTGATTATTAGTTATTATACATGGTGTCCGTAAAAGAATGTCCGAGTTTTAATGGTATATATTAAAGGAGTTTATTTTATACTAAATATAACAAATCAAACATGACATGGAAGGAAAACTAACCTAGTTTTTCCCTATAAGTGCTCAATGTGTGCGCCTTTAGTGATACGGCACACATCCAAACAAAAATGCCATTCTTCCCATACTGTCTGCAGAAAGTCCGGAGTAATGGTAGCCTGTGGAATTCTACCTTTCAAGGTTGGTAAATCGTGGGGTAGGAGGTGGAACGTAAGACCCGATCTTTTACAAAGCCCCAAAGGAAGAAATCACAAGGCGTGATGTCAGGTCACAATTTGAAACTCGGACATTCTTTTCCGGACTCCCTGTATAACGCAAAACTATATAAAAAATTATAGCACAAACACACAGGCGAACGGACAAAAAGTATACTATAGACCGATGTCATATGAAGAGTACAGAGAAAAAAACCCTTGATTGCACAGGAATCGTCCCGTAATCAGATCTGTTTGGCGACAGGAAACCGGTTTCTCTCTTCTTTCCTCATAATACAAGCATGGGAGTCGTGTCTGGCGTGAATCGGGGTTGCCGCGAAAGAAGAACCAAGTGAAATACCGGTTTCCTTACGCCAGTTTAGGCGATGACTTGCCATCGCCATCAAAGAGGACTGATGCAGACAGATTCCTATGCAATGAGGGGGTTTTTCCCCTGTACTCTTCATACCTTTCCAACCAAAAGGTATTTTGGACTCTTGTGAGATCGAGCGGTTAGAGATAGGAAGTTAAAAGAAGGGACGGACAAAAAGATGGAAAAACCAAAAAGACGGACCAGATGTATAAAATACGTAAATGATAAGCTGCGGGAGTTGAACCACTATTCTGACCCGAAGCGCGGTGATGCCGCTGCCATGGCAAAGTACCTCGGACTGGAACGGTGTCCGGAGGCACTGAGGGATTTCTTCAGAGTGCTGGACCAGGTTGGTACAGATTAATTAATTAAACTTATGAAGACCGCTGTCCTGAATAATTTATATAGAACTAACTAAGTTACACAAAAAACGTTTAAAAAAAAACTAAGTGAAAACTAAAGTTAACGGATTTTGACTGAAATCATGGTGGTAATCACAAAATCGTAATTAATGAGTTAATTAGTGAAAGATCTTATGAACGATACGAGTTCCATTTTATGTATGACTAGCTGTTATACCCGACGTTGCACGGGTAGAGGTGGAAAAATAATTTAACAGTCAATTTAACTATTTTTTTCTTTCATTTTAGTTACATAAGATATGAAGATTACCCATTAATTTTCCATTTAATTACCCAACTTGGATATAGTAATGATTAATATTAATTTCAAAAATACCTTTGATAAGAAGCGCAAATTAAAAAGAATACATATTTAAGTAAAAAATAATCAGTAAGAATTAAAAATGGAAAAAAGCTAAATCTTAAAAGGGTCTCAAACATTTATTTTAACGCAATTCAAGGGAGTTCTCCAATAGATTAAGTAACTTTTTTTTGGACACTTTGTAGATATAAATACAATATAAGCAGTACAAAATGGCAGAAAAAAATGCGTTTAGGACAAAGATTGGTATAATCTGTTCTTCCAAAGTAGTTAAAATTTAAATCTCACTTTAAACTTAATCACTCTTGGTCTGCGTGCAGAAAATAAAATATTCTTAATGAAAGTGAATTACATGATCTAATTGTTTAGATGTTATAAAGCTACTCCAGCAAACAGCAAACGATTTGCATTTTTTATATTTATTTGTTTTTTTTAACTGTGATAAAGATACTAAAGCAAACGATTTTTATTTTTAATATTAAATATTTTTCTAACTGCTAAAAAGCTAGCAAACGATTTTTGTTTTAGATGTTTATTTCTAATTTTTTAGCTGTAATTAAACTAAATATACTTAAAAATCGTTTTAACAAATGTGTAAAATAAAACTAAATAAACAATCCGTGAAAACGTGCTGTTTAAGGAGCAATAAACCTCTAAGGTCTTCAATGCATTGAATGGGAAACATAAAAACGTTTGAAAACGATAAAAGGAATGGTCTGATTCGAAAAATTCTTAGCCTATGTTTGTTCCGGAGATTAGACGAATTTTTGTGCCAAATTTCGTGACGATCTGTTGCGTGGTTCTTTAGATCTCGTGTCTTAAACAAACAAACAAACAAAAGTTGCCTTTTAAGTATATAGATAAAACCTAGCTCATTTGGCACGTTTTGGGAAAAAAATTGGCGAGAAAATAGATATAGCTACAAACACACCCATTATACAGCTCTAACACAATGACCTTCGAACAACCAACCAGCTTATAATTATTTATAAAAAAAAATGCCCATTCGGCGAGTTTTAGTTAATAATTTGGCGAGTTTGGCAACGTATTTGGCTAAAAAATAAAGACATAAAACCCTAATATGCAGCTCTAGTGCGACGGCCTTTATTAACCATCATAGTTCAGTAATAGCTTAACGATAAATTTATTGCTTAAATAAGCATACATGCAGTCAACAGAAAAATCAATGAAAAAATCATCAAATAAACCCACAATAAAATCCGGGAATGGAGACTGCCGGAATTACGTCACTTGAAACATGTCAATTATTTTTCAAATAATGAATTTAGTTTCTGAAGTTAATGGCAACAGAATAAAATAAACATTTTCAATTTTGATTACTTTTGTTAAAAGTTTTATTTAATTTTTTCAGCCGATGGCATCAGGAAAGTAAAAAAATGATCGGATTTGAGCCAAAGTGGTGTAGTTTTTTCAGAAAAACGTTCGAAACGATAGAAGGAATGGTCTGATTCGAAAAATTCTTAGCCTATATTTGTTCCGGAGATGAGATGAATTTTTGTGCCAAATTTCGTGACAATCTGTTGCGTGGTTCTTTAGATCTCGTGTCTTATACAAACAAACATACAAACAAGCAAACAAACAAACGGAAGTTGCCTTTTATGTATATAGATGGTAACTTAAAATGTGAATAATAAGTATCGTGTCATTTTATTTCTGTTTCGTGGGCGCAAATATCAAATATTTTTGGCGACAAACGTGATTTACTGGCGAGTTGTTATGTTGAATTTTATGACGTTGAATTGTGTCGTATGTTGTTGAATTATATGACGTAAGATCGAAAGCGTTATTTGACGTAAATAACTCTTCAGTCCCGATCAAAAACGCTTATACAGTCAAACCTCGATAACTCGACTTCCTATAGGTCGAATAATCCGCTAACTCGAACTTTTAATCAGGTCCCGAATCATTTCTATTCTTTTCTTTAAAAAACTGTCTCGATAACTCGAAGTTAACATCATCTAAGTCGAAGTTTTTATGACAGATTTCACCGGTAAAAACACATTTCAGTTAAAAATTAAATTTCAGTTCAAATTTATCAGCATTTTGTATCCATAATGTCTGTGAATGCCAACACCCTTAAAAAAATACAAACAACAAGAAATAACTTGGGTTTTTTTTTCAAATGAGATTTACATGGTATGCATACTGATCGATATGTAATGAGTCCAAATTTTGTGAGTTTTAATAAATTTTTGACCATATATTCTTCTCTTGTTGTCTACATGGGTTATTAGAAAATTGAAATGCATATAACTATAGTATTATGGCACATATCAAACCATTTAAACCAAGTCGACCCATCTCAAGTGACAGTAGAGAGGAATGGAAGGTAACTTCGATAACTCGAACTTCGGATAAGTCGAATATTTTTGGGGGTCCCCTGGGACTTCGAGTTATCGAGTATTGACTGTATATGCTTACCATTGTCAAAGTGCTAAAATATTTATTGCGTATGTTTATTATTATTATTACACCCGTTACTTAACAAACAAAGGGTCCAGGGGCAGAATCCTTTGATTGCACAGGAATCTTCCCGTAATCAGATCTGTTTGGCGACAGGAAACCGGTTTCTCTCTCTTCTTCCCCATGGTACAAGCATGGGACATTGTCTGGCGAACGATTCAATTTCGATATTTATAATTAAAACAAAATTTTAATAGTTATTCACAAACTACAGATGGCGGCACTAACGGCATGTAAATATCTAAAGAATTTGTTTTGTTTTAATTATAACTAATTATTATCTTTAAAATCATAATTATTGATTATTTTAATGGCAAAATAACTTTCTTCCGCACTTTTTGGTAAGTTTTCGTGAGTACATGTCGTATACTATCTGTTACTGTTACACTACTATACTCGCCTCCAACCAAATTAGAACAAGTTAGGGATGGCGGTTTTTTACCACGTCGGTAAAACCGACCCAGTTTTACCGAACCTTAAAAACCGGTTTTACAATGGCAAAAAAACGGTTTTCCATTTAAAAAAAAAGTTTTTTTGAGTTTTTAATTAATTGAAAAAATCAATTAATTTGTAAACTTTACTTTCGAATTAAAAAAAAAACAATTTACAGTCAATTTTAAATGTTAACTAAGTTCTAGGTTTTCTTCCAAATTCTTACTTTCTTATTATTTAAAATAATAATGTTCCTTTTTTTTATTCCGGTTTTTCTAATCGTTTTGAGTATTTTTATTAAGCTTTGCATTATTCCATCTCTATTTCCTTTTCCTTTTTTTTTTAAATTTAATTCCTCCCATTTGCTATCTATGCCATTAACATAGCGCAAAACTAATTTTTTTTTTGAAAAAAATTATATAATTAAAAAAAAACGCTGATGGCGGTTTTTGAGAAAAAAAAACGATTTCCGGTTTTCAGACGGTTTTCCCCGCAGAAAACCGGTTTCCGGCTTAGACCGGCCGCATGAAAGAAAACGGTTTTTCAGTCAAAACCGAGGGCAAAAAAGCGGTTTCGGTTTTCCATCCCTAAAAGTGTAACAGATAAGGGTGGCGGGAACTATAGACCCTTAAAAAATGAAAATCGTCTAAACGTGGAATAATTTCTTTCAAACAGCGCGGATCTGGAAACTTGGATCTGAGGGTGTACGACGCGGGCCTGCATCTCATGAGGACGGACCTCAAGCCCAGAGAAAAACTTAAACTCGCATTCCAGGTGAGTATATGTTACAATATAATTGACATATTGTTAAATGTGTGGCGGTTCACCACACACGCAACCTCAATATGCCATCAACAACTAGGTGGCGCTGATTTACCACCTCGTTCCTACCACTATTCTTAATTACAAAGTTAATAGTAGTATATAAGCCGAGAGGTAGCTCATCTCCACCTTGAGGATCCTTTTGGTAGACTGTGGGTTATTGAGGCAGCTACAAATGATTGATTGTTCTGAAATTTTATTCAATTCGTAAGTTTTGATTCGATGGACGATTCGAACAGGGCGGGGTTTGTTTGTAGGATGGAAGATATTGCTTAGCGTAACTGTAGGGGCGTGACCGTTTAGTTTAGACGAATTAACTGCCGGATGGTTTGTAAGTCGGTAAAACGGTTTGTAAGTCGGTAAACCGGTTTGTAAGTCAGTAAACCGGTTTGTAAGTCGGTAAATATATCAGCTAAGTTACACTCGAAAAATCCACGAGTTAACCGATTGATTGTCCTGAAAATTTATTCAATTCGATACTTTTAATTCCGTTAATGCATTTGAAGAAACCAGGGGAATAACCCCTTGGTTGATTAGGAATCTTCCCGTATTCTGGTCTGCTTGGCGGACATTAGCGACAGGAGACCGGTTTCTCCCTTGGTTCTTATCTCGCGATACAAACGTGGGACTCGTGTCTCGTGTGAATCAGGGTTGCCGCGAGAGAAGAACCAAGTGAGAAACCGGTTTCCTTACGGGGATGACTCTCTATCGTCGTCAAAGAGGCCTTATACGGACAAATATCCTGTCGATAAAGGGGTTCTTCTTCTGATGTACTCTTCATATATGAAGAGTACAGGGGAAAAACCGCTTAATTTCGTAGAAAACTTTCCTCATTAGGCATCTTTGGCGATGATAGCGAGTAATCGCCTAAACTGGTGTAAGGAAACCAGTTTCTCACTTTCTTATGTGCATCTTCTCTCACTGCAACCCTGAAATTCAGTTCCGCGTTTTATTCAAAAGACTGTGTTCATCATCATGTTAAGCTTTAAAAATAAAGTACGATTGATTGAATATCACGAATTTTTCTAAAACAATTAAGAGAAATTTTAAGATTCGCAAATTAATTGAAAAGTCCTAAACCACGACTTTTCTACCTACCCAGATTCACGCGGTGCACGATTCCGACGCTTGAACCAAGCGAAGAAGAAAGAGAGAAACCGGTTTACTACCGCCTATGTCCGCCAAGCAGACACAATTACGGTAAGACTCCTAATAAATCAAGCGGTTCTTCCCCTGTACTCTTCATATAAGTGTTGCAATTAAAAAATTCACAAGTTAAACGATTGATTTTCTTGAAAAAAATTTTCAATTCGAAATTTTAATTCAATGGACGATTTGAACAGGGCGGGATTTGTTTTTGTGTGCTTGGCGTAACTGTAGGCGTAACCGTTTAGTTTATACGAATTAGCTACCGGGTGGTTTGTTTGTGGGGGCTTAAGGTATGTCGTATACCTTTGAAGGAATATTTTTTTTTAATTGGATAAAATAAACTTCTAATGGCTTTTATGATATCCTTTTAATTGAAAGTCGTCAAATGGGCAAAAAGAAAATTAAAAAACTTTTTTATGACTTTTTAAGGATTTAATTAAAATTTTGACTAAAAACGGCCTTTGACCAAAACATAACTAAAAAATTTACTAATGTAAATCTGATTGACTAATAGTACGATCGTTATTTTTATTTAAGAAACCAAAGCTTTACAGGGCCGGATTTAAAGATTTGCCGCTTGTAGGCTACGATTGATTTGCCGCCCCTGTCACAATAGTCTCGCCCTTGGGGGAAAGGTAGCTGGTTAGTTGCAAAATAAGGTGGTATGTGCTGTTTAAAATAGATACACATATTAGAATCATCTATGCACCTTTACACGCTAAATCGAAAGCGAAATAGACGATTTAAAAATAAAAAAAAACTGTTCGACTATTTTTCTTTCAATTTCGAAATCCGGGAGGAGGGGTGCAATTGCTCTCGCAGCGACCATGTTTGCTACGAAATATTAGTATTATATATACATTTAACGGTTTAAGCATTAATGTAAATTATTTGTTTTCTTTCTTAAAAATATTCGTATCTTTATAATAATATTTTTTATGCCGAATGCTGCTTTAATGGGTCGTAAAATTTGCCGCCCCAAAAAATTCGCCGCTCTAGGCTACAGCCTACTTAGCCTATTTAGAAATCCGACCCTGAGAATACAGTACTACAAATCACATTTCTGTTAAATTGATTTATTTATAGAACTATCTAGTCACTAGAAAAAGTGAAATATTATGTCGCTTACCTTACTCTTTCGTGGCTAAATCCGAAACATTAGGAGGATTTCATTAAATAACAGAACTTCAGAACTAAAGCACAAAGTTAAGAAATTGGTTGGTTGGTAGACATAGTTTCAGGCTTGTGTGCTTGGTCACAGAGACCCGCTTATAAACCTTCTTCAAGAAGGACGGACACGACATACACACAAATACAAGACGATGCTGCCATCTATGGCCACCTCCCCAATTTAGACATGTCCCTGAAGAGGAGGGAAATAGTCTACGACCTGTACCCGTGGTAAACTGCGCCATGACCGACCACAGGACTTTCGGACCCAACAGATTTAACGAGCATGTACTCCGCATATACTCGGTGGGTCTTCAGCGGTACCGGGACTCGATCGCGGGACCTTCCGATCTCGAGACCGAGACGCTGACCACTAGGCTCCCCACAGCCCTAAGTTAAGAATGCTTTGCAATCGAAGTATAACAACGAAAATTTTCAGCTTTAGATGTCCAACGGATTACAGTGATTACAAAATAAAGGCATTTTTTTAGGGTCTTGCTTTTGTTCTTGGGTTGAATTGAAGTAGCGCAAGAGCTACTTATGGGCGTTGGCTGGTTGGTTAGTAGACATATATATTCAGGTTTGTGTGCTTGGTCAGCGACCCGCTTATAAACCTTCGTCAAGTAAGACAGACACAACAGACACACACAAGTGGATCCATCTAATTTTTAGAGACAGAGGCCAACTAGAGGATCCCCAGAATTGGCTTGTCACCCCCAGAGGTATTGATTTGGTATGGGAACTTAGAGGACTTTCGGACCCAACAGATTTAACGAGCACGTACTCCGCATATACTCGGTAGGTCTTCAGTGGTACCGGGACTCGATCGCAGGACCTTCCGATCCCGAGACCGAGACGCTGACCACTAGGCTCACTACGGCCCAACTTTGGCTCTACAGCCATCGACATTTTGAAGGCGGTTTTGTTGAATTAAAGTTGCACTATGGCTGGGTTTAGTTATCGCCGCACTAGAGCTACACAAAGGCTATTTGCGACGGGTGTTATAATAGGGTACTTGACTGTATCGCTAAAATACCTTCCAATATTAAATTAATTATAGTTTGAACCCAAAAATAACACACGTATACATTTTTTTGCAAAAGAAATCTTTAAATAATTCATAAAAATTATTTTAAAATGGCTTTTTTTTTCATCGGTACGTCACGTGATCACAAACACGTCGATTTGGCTGACGTCACTAGTATGTATAAACAATCCAGTGTGATGTTTTTTTTTGCTTGCAACTAAACTAGATATAATCTAATTTACTATTAAAATAATAATGAAACAGATAATGGAAGGAGGTTTTACAGAAGCGGATAGTTCATATTTGCTTAAAGTAGATTCTAAAATGGTGTTTCAAAGTTTGTTTATAGTGACTAGTGACGTCATAGATACCACGTGACAGTCACAAAGCGTTTTCCGGCGTCATTTTTCTTCCGAATTTTAAAATTCCTTTTTCTCCCTTTTTATGGGGTATTTGAAAAAAAGAAAAAATACGGGTCTCATATTTTTGGCATAAGAATATTTTAAGCCAATAAATTTTTTTTAGTCAAATACCCTATTACATCTGTGAAAGACAGTGACGTTTCTTGACGAAACTTGCAGCCCAAGGTAGAACATTTTATTTGCCGTTTATGCGGCAAACACATTTATACCTCTGTCTATTTGATTAGATCTTGAAATCTGTCAGTAACATAGAACTAATGCATTAGTTTTGAAATCAAAACTTCCGCAGAAGTGCACGTTAAATATCCTTCAAGGTCCTCCTAACGCGGCATAGAGTTAAGAAACTGTCTTCTAACTCTGTGGCAGCAGGGCTTTTCAGAAAAATATTTCCGTCACGGTTCCGTATTTAAAAAAAATACTGAAATCCTTATAAATACTGAGTATTTTCACCCGTGGCTAATGGACAACTGGAACGGCCATGCCTACGGTGACGTCACATTTACGTCAACCATTGTCTTAAACCCCACAAACCAATCGGCAGCTAATTCGCCCAAACTAGAACGACCAAGCTTATGGCGACGCCTTAGCAACATAAAACATTGTCTTCTACCCCACAAACAAACCAAGCCCCGTTCAAATCGTCCATTGATTATTGACACGTTTTCTAAACGTTAAAAAAACGTAACATCTTTTGCAGGCTTTAGGGCCCAAGAGCGAAGCAGAGCACTTGGAAGCCATTCTGCTTTTGTGGAAGGGGGTTCCGTCTTCCCTGTCCAATATCAGGGCAATCGAGAACATTGGTAAGTTGTTCTTTTACAATTATTAATTAAATTTTTAAGCCACAATTATTAATTAGTTTAATTATTTAAAGATTAGTCGACAAGTTTTTCGTTTCATGTCTAAACGTTGTTTTTTTTCTAACTTCTTTGATACTCTTAATTTATTTTTTTAAAGATTAGTAGGGAAATTATTATAGGTTGTGTCAGTACAAAGAGGCCCAGTGGCTTAGTGGTAGTGCTTCGCATTGCCACGCCACAGGTCCGGGGATCGAATCCCGGATTGGGCGTGGTTGACCCATCCTTTCATCCCTTGAGTGGGTCGATAAAATGGGTACCAAGCATGCTTGGGAACTAAACACTGGGTGTTCCGCGTGAGGCTGACCACCTTTCCGGGACATATTTGCCTAGCATCCCAGAGCCCTAGGTCACGAAAGCTGAAATGGGCACGGCAGGCCTTTGTCCAGTAATGGGCTGTTGCGCCGAGGAGTAGAGTTAGTACAAAACTTATATATGTCAGCCAAAGAATTCATTTCTTATTTACAGTAACAGTTGATCTTTATTCACGAATATTTATATTACACAAAATTTTCAATTCCATAACAATAAAAATTAAAAATAGACACAAACATTCATTCATAATTTTGAAACGGAGATACAAATGAATCTATTCAAAAACATAAGTCATGCTTACTCATTCACAAGATTGATATAATTACATTTTAATCATTGCAAATAACTTCATTTCATTCCCACTTTCGTTAATACTTAAGTTGCCACATAGATGGCGCTACTAAGACTACCACTGACGTTACGACCCGTGGCCACGCCCCTTTCATGATGTCATCGGCAATATTTTGTTCTCATCAATGATTGGTTTCGTGTGCCCATGTGACATCTAAGCTCCGCCCAATAAAATATCACTGAAGCTGAGCATACACAGAGGGACAGGACATGTGGACCTTTGCCAAACATTAGGCTGTGTCCTGACTACGACATCAAATGCCACAAAACTTGGGGACTTGGCAGAGTCAGCCACATGCTATTGCATCGCTTGGAGGTCGCCAAGTTTGTGGCATTTGATGTCGTAGTCAGGACACAGCATTACCTTTCTTCCTGAAAGATGTTACCGAAAGCATTTTCACTCATCAATGATTGATTTGGCATGTCACATGAGTACCCAAAACCAATCCCTGATGAGTAAAAATGCTTACGGTACGTCTTGGTGGAAATTGAGTTGAATTATTGTCGCACTAGAGCTACACGAGGGCTATTGGGTTGTTTCACGTCGTGGATGCAACAGCTTGCAACGGTTTGTTTTCAAACAGTTGGGGACAACAAATGCCAATGTGTTTGTTGTCAGACAACAAATTGTCTGGAATTCTTTTTGTTTTGATATTCGAAAATGAGTTTTCTAAGAATCTTTTACTTATTAAATTTTTTTTAAATGCCAACTTTTTGCTGTGCTGTTGGTTGTTCCAAGACATTGGTTAAAGAAAGCTTGCATAGAAAAAAGTTTCTTTTAATTTATAACTGTCATTTTGAGAGTGAAACCGAAGCAACCAATGGAATCGCAGTACGTTGAAAATTGAAAACAAGAGCGTTACATCATCAGAAACATTCCCATTGGCGTCGCAATTTAGAACATCAGTCAAGTAATAAAAGAACTTCTTGGAGTCTTTGGCAATGTTTGGCGAAAGTTCAGTCTTTCTGTTCTTCTGTGTATGCCTAGTTTTATTTTTTTTTCTTGGCAGAGATAAAAATAGAAAATGATCACATGGACACACATCACCAATCACCGACAAGAACAAAATATTGCCTGTGACATCACGGAAGAGGCGTGGCTAAGGTTCTTATGACCATGTCTCTGTGTGTGGATAGCCTAAACGACTGTTCAGTTTTTGTTGAAATGGACAAGCATTTTATTATTGGACTATGTTTTTAAAAAAAAACTCATTCAAACAGATTTAGTAACAACTACAACAAAACTAACACAATTTTTCTCTTCCACAGATCAAATCGAAACAGAAGACGGAATCGGCATTTGATTCTTGACATCAACCATCAGATCATTCTACCAAAGATTTCATCGTCCATATGTTACAATCACTGAACTGAACTGAAACTCTGGAAGGAGCATCGAAACGCTCGCCAATAGGGTCGGTGAAGCGCGGCAACCCTGTAAGAGCAACCCAACTTTTGCCGCCAATTTACTTGTTAAAATAGGCATTTTAAACCAACTTTTTCAATAATTTTTTAAACAGAAAATTGATATGTTATTGCTTTAGGAGGTTCTTTATATAATGAAGTTTCGGAAACATGTACTTTTAAAAAAATAGAATTGCAGGAACAATCTTTAAAACTTAAATTCCTTGGAAATACTATTCTTGGCGATGCAAACTGTCATCCATTGCAAACTGCCAAGTCAAGTGTCAATTGTGAATGGCGAACTCATGCCAAATGTGGCACATATTCTCCCTAAAGCTGTCGCCAAGTGACCCAAAAATAGGCTTCACCAGCTTGTCATGGGATGCTCGTTCCAGAGTTTCAGTTCAGTTCAGTGGTTACAATCTAAATAATCGGTTATGATTAATAATGACCAGGAATTGCTATTAATAAGTTGTATATAATAATTTGTTATAATGTATAATAGCTGGTCAATATATATAATAACCAGTCATATATAATAATCAGCTATGATAGTTATAATACTAAATAAATGTTGATGTATAATATATATCCGATTGTGACATAAAATAACCAGTTATGATAGTTGTAATACAGAATGATTGGTTAGGGTACATAATAACCGGTCATAATATATATAAACCTATCGTTATAGGTATATTAACTAGTCATAATTTTTCACCAGTCATTTTTTCTAAATGGGGCTGCTTTTTTAGCGGATCAATCCTTTTACAGACTCGACATAATCATTATAAACCAGTCATTATATATAATAATCTGTCATTATGTATAATAGCCAGTCATTATTAACAATAACCGAATAATCACTTTGAATTGTTACACATATATAACTTAATCATTAGTCATCATTTTATACATAATCATAGATATGTTGTACAAGCCGAAAAGGCAACCTTTCAATAAATTATTATACCTCGTGATTCTCTTCAATTGACTATATACAATGCTTAATTCAAAGAAAGATGGTGGGATGTTTCAACTGGGGCCACTTCCATCGACGAAATAAACGAAACGGACAGACCATTAATGAGTTAAAATTAAAGTTTAAGTAGAGACAGGGGCTTAATTAAAAAAAAAGTCATCATCCCCCAAAAAAGTAGATAACGAATTTTAAAAGACCCTCATTAGGAAAATAAGAAATTTCGAAACCTTTTAAAATAATTTTTCTAAAATAAGTAAATGGGGTTGTTTCACGGAGGATCTGGCAACAGCTCTGCGGTCTGGTTTTCATTTTTCTCGTATTACTTTTGCCTTGGTATTCCAAATTAAGTTTTCTAAGAATATTTTAGTTGTTATTTTTTCTTTAATTCCAACATCTTTTAATGCAAGTTTTCCGTGATAAATAATTAAAACAACCAACAGCACAGCAAGAAGTTGTAATTAAAAAAAATATCAACTAAAATAACTTATTCTTAGAAAACTCAATTTCAAATATTAACAAAAGTAATTCGAGAAAAATGAAAACAAGACAGCAGAGCTGTTGCCAGATCCCACGTGAAACAAGCCCATTGGAAGGATAAGAAATTTCGAAAGCTTTTAAAATAATTTTTCTAAAATAAGTAAATTCTAAGAACTTTCCAATACGTTACGAGATACTAGGGCGAATGGTTTAAAAATCAAAAAAATTCTTAAACTAGTGACTGTAATAGGCATGTGTTTCAGGTCTTTGGTGTAACAGAAATACTGAATGAAATTAAACTATTTCCCAAGCCTGGATTGGTGGATCAAAGTCATAGATATCATAGTTAAAGTATTAGATTGGCAGATCACGTGACCTCCAATGCTAACGACGGGACGCGCATGGAAGCCAAAATAAGAGGGCAAAATGGCCAGTGTTGCTGCCACTTTAAGGAGAAAAATACTACAAAAAATACCATTCAATTCTAAAATTACAAAAATATATCGTAAAAATACTAGCTGCATTTTGGAATCTTTTTAGTGACTACCAATCCTTTTCTAGTATTTTTTTTTTAAATTTTAGAATTAAATGGTATTTTTTCGTCCCGTCGTTAGCATTGGAGGTCACGTGATCTGCCACTCCAATTCTTTAACTATGATATCTATGGGTGTAACAGAAATACTGAATGAAATTAAATTCTTTCCCAAGCCTGGATTGGTGGATCAAAGTCAAGTAGAAATGGAGAACCGATCGAAGGAAGAACTTGAAACAATTAGACAATAATATCAATATCGTTTTCATTGGGATCGTAATTTAAGTACAGAGGAAATGATACCAAACTTACTAAATGGCTATAGTTACGAACTTTCCAAAATAAGTTAGTTATCCTTAGGCTGTGTCCTGACTACGACATCAAATGCCACAAATGCAACAAGACTTGGCAGAGTCAGTCACATGCTATTGCATCGCTTGGCGCCCTTGGCGGTCGCCAAGTTTTGTTGCATTTGTGGCATTTGATGTCGTAGTCAGGACACAGCCATCAGTCTACAATATACATGGTGTCCGTAAAAGAATGTCAGAGTTTTAATGGTATATTACAGGAGTTTATTTTATACTAAATATAACAAATCATACATGACATGGAAGAAAAACTAACCTAGTTTTTCCTATAAGTGCTCAATGTGTGCGCCTTTAGTGATGCCGGCACACATCCAAACGAAAATGGTATTCTTCCCATACTGCCTGCAGCAAGTCCGGAGTAATGGAAGCCTGTGCAATTCTACCTTCCGAGGTTGGTAAATCGTGGGGTAGGGGTGGAACGTAGACTCGATCTTTTACGAAGCCCCAAAGGAAGAAATCACAAGGCGTGATGCCAGGTCACAATTTGAAACTAGGACATTCTTTTACGGACACCCTGTATATTACAATATCTTACGAGTGCCTGCATCTTAACTGTTAGGTTTTTTTTTAAATATACCCTATACAAGAAGTTAACAAGAAAGAATTTCATAAAATAGTTTTTGTTGCAGGAAAAAAACCTTTTCTGGCAAAGAAAATATTAGAAACTATTCAATCTCCCCACATTTAAAAACTAGTAAAAATGTAAAAGTTAAACTTTTATATTTTTTAACACTTAAAGTGAAAAAAAGGTTTGGAAAGCTTACACATAAAAACCAACTTAAAATGAATATTTTATGAGCCTAGTAAACAGATTAAAAAAAAGATTAAATATCAAATTTTCGAAAAATTATTTTTTTTGTACTTAAAATTATGAGAGCATTACAATTTGTCTCAATAGTATGATAAAATTTATAAAATAATTTACTGCTACAATACAATCAGAGATGATGGGCAGTATCCGTAAAAACAAAAAGAACTATTTTTCTTTCAAAACACCCATTAATTTCAACCCGTAAAAAGTGCATCAAAGAAGAAAAATTCCAGAACAAAAAAAAGGCTTAGATATTTTGGTAGATATTGCCGATTTTCAGAGCTCCAAAAAATTTCAAGATGGAAATCTTTCTCCCTGACAAAGTGCCTTATAAAAAGAGTCATTCAAAAACCAACAAAAAACATTATCTACACAGTTCTGTAAATAGTCTTGCTCAAATATTCCGGCTGATGAAGTAATGGGCGAAATTAAATAAGAATACAACGCAAGCTTTGAAAGCACTTTCTTCTCCTACCCCCTATACTCGCCGCCAACCAAATAAGAACACGTTAGGGATGGCGGTTTTTCAGAGCAAACCGTTTTTTTTCTTCTTTCAAAAACCGTTTTTTTTTACAGCGCCGGTAAAACCGAACCGGTTTTCACCGAACCTTAAAAACCGGTTTTATAAAGCCAGTTTCCACGAAACCGGATTTTCAATGGCAAAAAAACGGTTTTCCATTTTTTAAAAGTTTTTTCAGTTTCTTATTAATTAATTGAAAAAATCAATTAATTTGTAAACTTTACTTTCGAATAAAAAAAAACAATTTACACAGTGGTTTTGAGTATTTTTATTAAGCTTTGCCATTATTCCATCTATTTCCTTTTTTTTAATTAATTACTCCCATTTGCTATCTATGCCGTTAACATAGTGCAAAACTAACATTTAAAAAAATATATATATAATTAAAAAAAACCGGATGGCTGTTTTTGAGAGAAAAAAACCCGATTTCCTGTTTGTAGACGGTTTTCCCCGCAGAAAACCGGTTTCCAGTTTAGACCGTCCTCATGGAAAAACCGGTTTTTCAGTCAAAACCGAGAGAAAAAAAACCGGTTTCGGTTTTCCATCCCTAAAGTGTAACAAATAAGGATGGCGGGAACTATAATATGGTTTTCCAGAAAACTGTATGAGCATCGCTGTTTTCATTTTTCCCAACTTGGGTTTGGGCTGAGTAGAAAGCAATTAGGTATTTGACTAAAAAAATTTTTTTTACTGGCTTAAAATATTCTTATGCCAAAAATATTAGACCCGCATTTTTCTTTTTTTCAAATACCCAATAAAAAGGGACAAAAATGAATTTTAAAATTAGGACGAAAAATTACGCCCGAAAACGCTTTGTGGCTGTCAAGTGGTATCTATGACGTCACTAGTAACTATAAACAAACTTTGAAACACCATTTTGG
Source organism: Oedothorax gibbosus (assembly GCA_019343175.1). Taxonomy (NCBI): domain Eukaryota; kingdom Metazoa; phylum Arthropoda; class Arachnida; order Araneae; family Linyphiidae; genus Oedothorax; species Oedothorax gibbosus. The sequence continues at coordinate 43,588,881 of CM033272.1, read as the reverse complement.
AATCTACATTAAGCAAATTTGAAGAAAATTTCACTTCTGTAAAACCTCCTTCCATTATCTATACAATTCTTATTTAAATAGTATATTACATTAAATCCAGTTTAATTGCAAGCAAAAAAAAAACATCACACCGGTTTGTTTATACATATACTAGTGACGTCTGCCAAATCGACGTGTTTGTGATCACGTGACATACAAATGAAAAAAGAGCCATTTTAAGATGATTTTTACTAAATATTTAAAGATTTATTTTGCAAAAAAATATATACGTTTGTTTATTTTTGGGTTCAAAATATAATTAATTTAATATTGGAAGGTATTTTAGCGATACAGTCAAGTACCCTATTGTGATTAACCTTACAGCAGAGCCCCAAACAAGGTAGGTTTAGAACAGCGATGTTTACATCGTTTCCAGGGAAACCACATGAGGGGAAAAGCGATTTAGGAGCTTGTGTTGTGATTGGAAGATGTAGAATGGTATGACTGGTTGCCAATTAAAAAACTGCCAACTTTGTCGGTGTACTACTCTACCTGTTATGAAAAAGACTGGTCCACTAAATCAGGGTTTTTTTCATAATCGACGCAAGTCTAACCAATTTACATCATCAGCCAGAATAGGCGAGCCAAACCATAGGCTGTGTCCTGACTACGACATCAAATGCAACAAAACTTGGCGACTTGGCAGAGTCAGCCACATGCTATTGCATCGCTTGGCGCCCTTGGCAGTCGCCAAGTTTTGCTGCATTTGTGGCATTTGATGTCGTAGTCTGGACACAGCCATACGTTTAGTTGTTTAACTGCATTAATACTTCATAAATAACAAAAACCATTATCTAATACAGATAGCTCATAGTTCATTTCAAAAAGCTTTGTCATTTATATCTCCTAACCGACGTCATAGGCCATGAATGGAGAGTTGGACTATAGAACATCATCAGTCAGAATCTGAGAGCCAGAGCTTTGTTGTTCAACTGCACAAATATACTTATAAACAACAAAAACAGTTATATCTACACAAATATCTCATGGGTAATTTCATACAGACTTTTTACAATCCCAGCTGACATCATAGGTCTTAAATTGAGAGCTGGATATCAATGGTCAGAATTTGAGAGCCCGAAAAGAATCTGAGAGCCAACATTGTTCAACTGTGTAGAGATGCTCATAAATAACAAAATCCATTACCTACACAAATATCTCACAGTTCTTCCCATACAGGCTGTTCCCATTCATATCCCCTAGCTGATGTAATAGGCCATAAACTGAGAGCTGGACTATAGAATCATCGGCCAGAATCAGAGAGCAAGAGCTTTGTTATTCAACTGCCCAGATATACTCACAAATAACAAGAAACAATATATACACAGACCTCATAGTTCAATCGACACAAGCGTTTCATTCATATCCCCTAGCTGATGTCATAGGCCATAAATTGAGAGCTGGACTATAGAATCGTCGGCCAGAATCAGAGAGCAAGAGCTTTGTCATTCAACTGCCCAGATATACTCATAAATAACAAGAAACAATAACTACACACAGATACCTCATAGTTCAATCGATAGATTCAAGCTTTTCCTTCATATCCCCAATCTGATGTCATAGGCCATAAGGTGAGAGCTGGATTATAAACATCAGCTAGAATCTACAAGCCAGACAAAAGGTTTTGCTGTTTATCTGTGTATAAGTCACATAAATAACTATAGAACCAATATGTAAGGATATTCCACAGAACATATCATATAAGGCTCCCCTGCACCATAACAAGTGCATAATACGTCAATAATTCAATCAGCTAGAATATGAGAGAAAAGACTTCTAAAAACCAATAATATCTGTTCACAGATCCTGTCTTCCTGCTCCAGAATGGGCTTAGAACTCTGCTGCATCACAGTTGTCCTAGTTTCGCGTTATTTCGAGAGCTTTGACGATAGACAACGGCCTCTTTGGCTACCTGGCTATCACAGAACTAACCATTAACTGCGACATCATCTGCCAGAAACTGCGAGCTGCACTGCGTTATCTCATCAAACAGAATACGAGAGCCAGTTTTGTTCAAAAGTTACTTGTAGAATAACAAAACAATGTATCTTCATAGTTTAACTACATATAAAATCTTATATTGGTCTCTTTCTGCTTGTTTGAGTAACATGGCCAATGACATCATCTGCCACAATCTGCGAGCCATTTGGTTTGACTGCACATATCTCATAAATAACAAACCTGATATCTACACAGATATCTCATAGTTCATCTCATAGAGGCATAACATGGCCAATTACATCACCAGCCAGAATCTGCGATCTATAGGCTCAACTGCACACATACCTTATAAATTTGAAACCTGATATCTATCATTTCATACAAACTCTTCATTAATTTGTCTTATTGTCTTTACAAAACACTTTATGTACACATATAGGTATCTCATACAGGCTTGTAGAGGTATAACATGGCCAATTATGTCATCAATTAGAATAGCTTTGACTGTGAATACCTCATAAGTAACAAAGCCAATATCTACAAAGATGTCATAGTTCATCTCATACAATCTCTTTTTGCTCATTTGAGTAACATAGCCATCCGCAGCCAGAATCTGCGAGCTACAGCTTTGACTTACAAATCCAATACCTACACAGATATCTCATAGTTCATCTCCTACAGGCTCATAGAGGCCAATTACATGATCAGCCACAATCTGCGAGCTACAGCTTCGACTTACAAAACACCAAATCCAATATCTACACAGATATCTCATAGTTCATCTCATAAGTCTCTTTTGCAATCTGCGAGCTACAGCTTCAACTACACATACCTTATAAATAACAAATATCTACACGTATATATATCATAGTTCATCTCATACAAACTCTTCCTATCTTCCTGTTCCATGAGGGGCTTTGCTGAGATCGGTTGAGTCGCTTTCTGTTATAGTTCTCCGTCATCGCCAGTACCTTGACGATGGAAACTGGTCTATTTGGGTACTTGGCGAGGGAAATGGGCTCGGGAGTTGTCTTGTGGCCAATGACATCAGCTAGAATCTGCGAGCTACAGCTTTGACTTACAAACAACAAAATCCAATATCTACAGATAGCTCATAGTTAATCTCGTACGGGCTCTTTTGCAATCTGCGAGCCACAGGTTCCAACTGCACTTACCTTATAAATAACAAATATCTACACAGATATCTCATAGTTCATTTCATACAAACTCTTCCTATCTTCCTGTTCCATCAGTGGCTTTGCTGAGCTCGGTTGCGATGGCGTCACTTTCCTGTCATAGTTTTCCGTCATCTCAAGGGCCTTGACGATGGACACCGGCCTCTTTGGGTACTTGGCGGGGGAAATGGGCTCGGGAGTTGTCTTGTGCCTCGTCTGGGGGGAGCGGCGGGTGGAGGAGCGAGGGAATGAAGGGGCGGGGTCACGGTGGATACGCCAGCGACCGTCGCTCGAGGCGGGGCATATTTCTGTGAGAAATACGGGAGGAATTTAATGTATAAGCATTTTTATAATAACAAATTATTTTACTGTATTAAAATTTTATTGTTTTTTTAATTTTTGGAATCGAGAGGTAATGTATAAAAAAGTTAATAGATTTCTAGAATAGGTCTTTAATGCATAAAAGCTGTAATAGATTTCCATAATTGAGAAGTCCTTCATACATAAAATTTTTTAAAGATTTTCAGAATTGGAAGATCTTAAAAGCATAAAAAATTTCAAAGATTTCCCGAAATGGATGCGATGCCGTCTTGAACGCAAACAAATTTTAATAGATTTCCAAAAATGAAAGGTCTTTAATGCATAAACATTTTAATAGATTTCTGGAATTGGAAGGTCTTTAATGCATAAAAATGAGTTTTTCAAGAAAAATTTAAAAATCTTAAAATGTGTTCTGAATGCCTCTAAAACAGTTTTCAAATTTAGGGCATTTTTTTTAAGGAAACATACAAACTCTTAGCTATTATATTTTGAAAAAATATTTTCTAATAGTGTTAAGTTAAACTTAAGGATATTTCAGGCACCACTTACCTTGAGTTAGCTCTTGTATGTTATCAGCCGTATGATTCGCTCTTGCCTCGTAGTTCCCGTTTGCTCGGTCGGCCGCGGCTCTTGCCAGCTCGGACTCGGACACAAATTTACGGTTGGGGCTCCCGTGGGGTCTCGGTCTACGGGAAGATGACCGCTTGCTTGCGGCAGGGGAGTGGCCCGGTGTCAGTGACCCATCGTACACATTCCTGTTTAAAATAAAATGAATTGATGAAGATTTAAAGTCAGATTTTGATACAGGTTTAGTCCCATTACAGCTATTAATCGCCTCTATTCAGCGGCTAATGAAATAGCAGCGCGTGGTTGGAAGAATAAGTAGCCTAATAGTGATAATGAGAGTAGCGATGATTCACAAATAAACAGTTGACTAAAATCGCGGAAACTTTAATAAAATCTTCTTAAAGTACATATTGTAGACAAAATAAATAATAACAGTCTTACTTTGGAGAAAGGAATAAAACAAACGTATGTGATTGAGCAAGTAGAAACTTAGTTACTTCATTTTTAAATTTAATAAAACTAATAAAGTTCCATCTGAACTGTAAACGGCGGGCGAGAGAGCAAGCGAACAAGAGACTAAATGACGCCCACCACGCGACGAACTCGTAACAACAACGTGTCACGTGGTCGGTGCTTCACCGGACTGCTCAACGCATGTAAATATCGAACTACCATCGTGACGTCACACATGTAAACGAACGTCATTGCGGCACAAATTGCGTGATAATCCTAACAGCTATAAGCATGGAAATTTATAAGTCTAGTAATTTTGAATTGTGTTCACAAAACAAACGCCATAAATGACAATCTTAGAGCCGCACTAGCTACACAAATACGATATTATGCTAATTTAAAGTAGATCATGGCCTAATTTCGCATTTTTATTGATGAATTGTCTTTTTATATGATAAATTAAAAAAACACGATATCCGGTGAACTAAACAGAATATTGGTTCAATTTTACACCAAAAAGACAATATAGCCACTTTAAATCTTTATTCAATTCATATTTGCTTCAATTATACAATTTAACATCTCAAAATATGAACCGAATGCCTACCAGTCCATCACCTTAAAGTTTTGAAACGAATTCTTAGATTTAGAGACAAAACATGTATTGACTAATTTTCTAGAGGAAAAGTCCAGTCTTTTTCATATAAAATCACAAAATAGCGACATATCATTCTTTTTGGCACTTTAGTACAATGTAGAGATAGTCACCTCTTCAAAAACTACAAAAAAAGTCTGTCTCATCAACGTAATTCCCTCCACACCATTATAAACGTTCGTCCTCGTTTTTGAGGGGAAAAAAACGGTATTTTCAAAAGCTTATTTTCCAATATTCGGTTAAACCGAACGTGCTTAAATAGCAATAAAGAGACCGGTTAAATTGTAACCAGTTCAAAGAAAACGTTTTTTTTCTCAAGTAATTTCAAAGTATAAAGAAGGAACTTTCGTAATAGTGTGGAGTAAATTTACGTTGGAATGGCCGACTTTTTTTTGGCGTTTTTAAAGAGGTGACCATCTCTGCATTGTAACTAAAGTTCAAAAAAGAATAATATGTCGCTATTTTGTGATTTTATATGGGAAAGTCAACGAATTCATATGAGGGAATACGCAGCTTCTGTTGTCCGAAGACCGGAGCACCCGAAGGTAGAAGACTGTCTTGGCTCCTTCGCCTGCAGATTTTAGCTGGGTATAATGGAATGGCCTTCACACCTTGGGTGACCCTACCAGGAGACTAGCTCCCGATGTACTTCGCCCATCCACCCAGGGGCACCCTCCCGCCACGATGAGGCAATCTCCAGGACTTGGGAGGGTAAAATCAAATCTTAAATGATTGGCTTGTCCCTCCCTCCCATCACTGGTACAAGGGTGACAAGCCGGGACTATCTCTTAACCTTCCATGTGACAGAAAGTCAAGTACTAGCCTTACTCGCCTTGCCAGTGGTCACCTTAAATGCCTGGAATTTATCAATGGTTGTAAGACTTATCCCCTTTGTCCGAAATGCCACCAGTACCAGGCCTCTCCCGTTCATATCCTGGACTGTTTGGGTCTTCTTTGGGAGGATATTTACTCCTCTCCTCTTCTTGTCTCCGACTTTCTTCATGTCAACGGATTCTCTGATCTAGTCTGACTTCGTCAGACTGGTGAAGGATTAGTAACAACAATATGGGAAAGTGCACTTTTCATCAAGAAAATCGACCAATGCATGTCTCTAAATGTACGAATTCGTGGCAAAACTTTAAAGTGATAGACTGGTAGGCATTCGGTTCGTATTTAGAGATGTTAAATTGTACGATTGAAGCAAATATGAATTGAATAAAGATTTAAAGTGGCTATATTGTCTTTTTGGTGTAAAATTGAACCAATATTCTGTTTAGTTCACCGGATATCGTGTTTTTTTAAAATTTATCATATAAAAAATACAATTCATCAATAAAAATGCAAAATTAGGCCATTATCTACTTTAAATTAGCATAATCTTATATTTGTGTCTAAACTTTTGCATCATAAAATTTTTTATTTTATGAAAAGAAAAAATGTTTTCTATCAAATCAAACAATTATGTTTCAATTGTAGCATTTCAAAACACTTTTTTAATATGTTTAGGAGGTTTTTGTAACTCTACTATCACAACTCTAAATTTTACAGCTAAATGAAGTCATTGTCTAAACTTTTGTATCGCAGTGTATATATATATTATGATTTTCAATAGCAGTTGTGTCCATGCACTGTAGTAGAAAACATAGCCTAAATAGAAATCGCGCTACTAACCTTGACGATCCGTTACCGCCGCTAACCACAGGTGAGGTCAATGACCGTGGTGGCGTGGCCCGCATACTAGGATTCCACCCGTCAATAGGAATAGAAGCCCTAGGGGCCCAGGGGGGCCGCTGCATGGAGGGGAGGATCTGGGGGGCTCTCGCGTCTGGCGAGAAGAAGTTGGTCTTGGAGCCGTGTCGAGGGATCGGTGGGGACGGTTCGCAATCGCGGGACTGCGATTGGCTGTGTCGATCGAAAGAGTCGAATGTTAAGTCTGCGTCGGAGAGGTCTTGAGCTGGGCCTTGGGACAGCTGTTGACAGAGATATGATGAGCAAATAGGGAATTCTTTTAAGTAAAATATTTTTTTACATGCCTTTCATAATGTAATCAAATTAAAATATTAATTTTTTTAAGATGATCCTTTTAAAAGTGTTTTTAGTATTAAGCAAGGTTAGAAAAATGTGAAAAGTTTTACTTCCCCAAAATTATTTTACAAACATATTTCTTGAATATTTACCAAAAATAACAAATGTCCTAACACAATGCAGATTTGCAATATTTTCATTTTTAAAATAGTACAATTGTCAATATCAAAGTGAGATATCTTAGAATGATAGTTAGCTTAGTTTTATAAAAAAGGTACAAAAACCAACAACCTTTGCATTATTAATAAGAGAAGAAAGAAAAAGACAAACATATAAATACTAATGAAAAGTTAAAAGAGCTTAGGTAGTTAGATACCCTCGTGGCCAACCTAACTTGGGTAAACAACAAAGAGTAAAAAGCGTGGTGCTATGATACAAGACAATAAATCACATCGCAACCTCGCCGATTCAAACAAAACAAGAAAAAAAGTTTCAATCAGTCGTCTAGTTTGGCGCCGATATCGCTTCAGTTGGCCTATTGTAAATTAACAGTATTATAACAAATTTCTTGATGCGCAATAAGGCGCTTTTTTTAAAGCAAGGTTATAAATACAAAGAAATATATTTGTTAATAATAAAAAATATTTAAATTGTTTAAATTCTTAATTCTAAAAAGGTTTAATATTTTCCCGTTTCCTTCAAACCAAGTATTGATTTAATATTTTTTGCTAAATTAATTTATAAATTAGGGTGAGTGGGGTGGGGTAAATTTATTAAAATACACAATTTTGATTTATAGGCTCTTAGAATACTAGAATAATAGTTCAAATTTTCTGATGAGAAATTTTTATAAAAAATATTTTTCAAAGTACTTAAAAACAATATATATTGTTTAATTGTAATTGTCAAAGGGTTAATATTTTTAAGCTAAAAATAAGCACACATCTCTAAAATATAATTAAAAAAATATGAGGCAGTAGGGATTCAGAGCAGTATTCAAATCCGCGGATGAAAATCAAAGGTAAGAATTATTTTTGCAAAAAAAATCGCATTTTTTTTGTACTATAACTGTAAAAGGTTAATATTTTTAAGCGAAAAATAAGAATACATAACAAATATATAATAAACAGGAGAGTTTATGTTCTTATTCAAAATTTTAACCATTGCAACACCGCAAAAAACGCCAAATGTTTTTACGGTATTGTAAAGTGTAAATTCCAAACTTTTATTGTAATTAAAACCGAAGATAAACCTTGAGAAACGATATAAAAAACTACAAAAGTTTAAAAAATAAAATCTAATTAATAGTTGGTGATTTTTTTTTCTAGCCCTTTATAGGAAGCATACAAAATATTTCTGAAAACCGAGAAACTATAAAACTATTTTAACAAAACTAAAAAAATTGAATAATGTACATCACAAGAATTCACTTTTCGTACAATACGACTCAAATAGTAACAAAGGATATAAAAAAATCTTTTTGACATTTATTGAATACTTGACTACAATTACCAACGACTTTTTCCAAAAAATTTAAAATTTTTAAAATCTACTTTTGTTCAGCCAGATTTAGGCAAATGCTTTTGATAACTTCTATTTTCCATTTAAGGAAAGAATTGTAAATTGCCTTCTTTCTTAAACAGAAATTCATTTTCAATCGCCAATTACACAGTGAATTATGATATAATGAAAAAAACCATCTGCCGCTGTCATAATAAACAAAATCCTATCGAATCGGCAACCATAGAACGCGAAAAAGAAACAATGATCCGTTGGCTGGAAACTCTTGTAAGGTAATATTTATATACAAAATGATCTGAATACAATTTAATCAAAATACACTTTTCATTCTAATAAAATTACCAAATTTTCTCTAATAATATTCAAATCTGTTAGACCTTAAACGAAATTAATGATTTAAACAAGTTTTCTGGGTGGATTCGCAAATAATTTATGGAACTCTTTACATCCGCGGAAGGATCTTCTCCATAGCATATTTCTATTTACCCTACTTTGGTTGGCCAGGAGTATAGTTAGCTTAGTTTTATAAAAAGGTACAAAAACCAACAACCTTTGCATTATTAATAAGAGAAGAAAGAAAAAGAAACACATAAAATACAAATGAAGTTAAAAGAGCTTAGATAGTTAGATAGTTAGCTTAGTTTTATAAAAAGGTACAAAAACCAACAACCTTTATATTATTAATAAGAGAAGAAAGAAAAAGACACATAAAATACAAATGAAAAGTTAAGAGCTTAGATAGTTAGCTTAGTTTTATAAAAAGGTACAAAAACCAAAAACCTTTGCATTATTAATAAGAGAAGAAAGAAAAAGAAACACAAAAAATACAAATGAAAAGTTAAAAGAGCTTAAAAACACATACAGCTACAGTCCCTGGACAAATTATTAGACGCACTGTATTTTTTATAGTAATTTTATGTTTCTTAAGAGTTTCTATGCAATAATGGTATATTTAAACTACAATATTGATTTTTATTTAAAAGAATTGTTGTAGACTACATATTTGTATTTATTTTAAGATAATTATGATTAAGATTATATTTATATTAATTATTTATTATAAGACTATTTATCTGTGGAATCATTATTCTCAAATGCAGGAGACAGTACAGTCTTGCATTGATAGCATGCCGCGCAGAATTAAAGCTTTGGTAGCGGCTAAAGGTGGCTCCACTAAATATTGACTTTTACTAACATTTATTTCACTTTTCTTTCAAACTTCATAAACTTATGCTTATTTAAATGAATGCTGTTTTATTTATGTCAAGTAAATCGGTAATTGATTGGATAATATAAAAATAAAAAACCAATCAATTTAAAATAATTAAATGGTACAAAATCATCAGGTAATTAATATTTTACATGAAATCTTGCAGTGCATCTAATAATTTGTCCAGGGACTGTATTTTGGTTCAGCATTTAACGAAGTCCTGTCTTCAGTGCAATATTTGAGCAAAAGCTATATATTATAAGCTATATATTTGAGCAAAAGTGGTGTATTTTTTTCAGAAAATTAGATGAATGAAAGAAACAGAAAATGTTTACCCCCCCCCCCCCCCACCACCACCATAAAAACAAAAACATCTTTAAAAAATTAATGTTGCAGACCACAAAAACTATAAACAACAAAATAATTAGCAACCAAACAAACACAAAATAACAACAGTGGTCCAGACACTAGAAAAATGTTCGTTTAAGTCCTGAAAGGGCAGTATGCTTTTTAAGATCTTTGAAAGTTTAATTTGTGGTTTATGCATAACTTTTTAAGAGGGATTGTCAGTCCCATAGAGCCAATGCATTAGTTTTCTAATCCCAACTTCAGCAGAAGTATTGTTAGCCCTTTTTTCCCCCAGGTATGAGAATCAACATAACATCGAAACGAAACAAATCTTGAAACGAAAATGTTATCTTGTTATTTAATTATATATTTTTGAAGTTTAAAAATGCCAAAAATATACAGCAGATGGCGACACCATTTTAAAACTTCATCAATTAATAATTAAATAACCGGATGTTATTTTCTATTCAATTTTGTTTTAAAATTTCTGTTATGATGATTCCCATACCTGGTGAAAATGGGATAACACGGCAAAGCGATTCTTTTGCAAAAATTGTGATTTCAAAACTAATGCACTATCTCTATGGGACTGATAGTCCCTCTTAAACTCTAAGCTTAATTTTGACTAATGTAATAGAAATATACAGATCTAAACCCACTTTGTTGTAAGTAGAGTTTGCCGTGTGTACCGAGTTGCTGTTGTCCATGTAGATCTGCACTTGGTTTTCGCCCATCTGTGCAGAAACGGACGGAGCAGCAACGGAGAGGTGCTTCTTCTTTCGACGCTTTTGTTTGATGCTACAAGGAAACAATGATTATAGTTGGTTGTTACATATTTACTATACATATTCTTTAAATTACTAGCAAATAAATACCCGTTTTTCGCACGGACTAAAAGAATATCAAATCGATCCAAGTGTATGTGTCATTTAATTCGCTACAGGACAATAAGATTTGCCTTTGTTCCCGTTCATTACAAAGAATAAAATCCCGTTACTTATATTGCTTTAAAATTCCAAAATAAAAATGCATCACTATAAAATGCACATCCTCATATCACAAAAATCTTCCTCAATATGAACTGACTGTCATCGCAATTTTCCTGATAAATTCAAAATTAACCGGAATTGTACGTATTACAATGTTTTTTCACGTCAAAACCTCCATTTTGTGTTAAAAAAAAACATTTAGCTCATTGGCACGTTCAAATATTTTTCAAATCATTAATTTAGTTTCTGAAGGTAATAGCAAGAAAATAAAAGCAATTTCAATTTTAATTAATTCTTGTGTTCATTTTAATTTCTTCTGTCCAATGGCAACACGAAAGGGAAAAAACGATCGGATTTGAGCGAAAGTGGTGTATTTTTTTCAGAAAATTAGAATTTTCTCTAAAAATAGAACAAATATGAAAAAACTAAGCCTCAGGTGCACACGTTGGTATTAAAGGGAATCTATCTTAAAAATTTCGAATTTCTGAGGGCAGTATAAGTAGGTCTTTTACGATCCACAGACATACAGACTCTTTCTTTTATTATTATTATTATAGATATCAGAACCATCATTCAAAATTATTATTTGAAGGAAAATTTATTTTTGTCATAGAAATCAGTTAAGAATGAAGCCGTAAAATGTAGCACAACGCGATTCTTTAATGATTTATCATTTTTCAACAAAGAGGGCTATAAGGCATTACATTATTTTGCGTAAAAGGATAGTTATTTTCAATTTTATATTTATTTAGTAATATGCAATTTGGCATGATTATTCTTTGAACTGCAAATAAATTTAGCAAATAATAAAGAATACAGCAACCCCTCGTTATATCACGCTTTCCGGGAGACAAGCAAAAAAACATGATATAACCGAATGCACGATTTAGCGAGCGACTTGATAAATATTATACTTTTGATGTAGATTTATGCTCTCAACAATGTTTTTAAACTAAAACAAATGTATTTGAAAGATAAAACTAAAGCATATTAAATAATATAACTACTCTAAAAAAAGAAACAAAAATTTAGAAAGGACGTTTTATTATTAATTACTATAAACATTACATATTATTGCACAGGTAATAATATCCATATATCACTCATTTTCTAGTAAAAAAAATCCTCTTCTAACTGTTGATGTAATACTCCCAACTTATTAGCAACCGAAATTTGGGTAGAACCCTTTATAACTTTATCTATTACGTTCAGTTTAACTTTAACTGATAAACCTACTCTCTTAGCAACCATTTTAACGCAAGAACTATTTGAAGCTTCCAAATCGAATAAAGTCTGCAATTTTACTGCGTGCTACAGAAAATAGCCTAGCCTATCTTGACCATGTGTCTCCTGTCGATTTCAAGGAAAGTATACATATTGAGAAAAAACGGGGACAAATTGGGACACAAAGGCGCGATATATCCGAATACGCGATGTAACGAGGCCTGATATAGGGAGGGGTTACTGTATTAACTTAATTTGATGATTGTCATAAACCTCTTTAGTCGCATGTAGATATCTGAAGACGTCATGCATACACAGAACTACTCGACGGAACTAAACACGAATCTTCACTTTCCGAAGTGGTTTCTTCACTCACTGATTCAATTAAAAATTTAAATTAGTAATTAATTAGTACAGTAACCCCTCGCTATATCGTTCCTCGTTACATTGCACATTGATATATCGCGCCTTGTATCACGACTCCCAATTTTCTCCTACGTTTTTTTTTCAATATGTACTTTCCTTAACCCTTCAGCACTCGCAAAGGGGTCTGTAAGACCCCAGCCACATTCACGTTTCGAATTACCCAACTTCTCACTTTTTAAAATGGGTCAAACCCAAAGTAGCTGCCTTCAGGGTCACCCACTAAGGAAAGGGATGATTATCTTTCACATTCTAAAAGCGGTTTTAGTAGAATTGTGGTTTTGGGGTGTAAAAGACCCCACGCGAGTGCCCGCGTTTCTTCATTCTAGTTCAAATTGTCATGCTACTTGTCCTACAATGAGGAGACGGAACGTATGCGAAAATTGTTAAAAGAAGTTAATGTTAATTGTTAAAATCAGAAGAAGCAGCTGGTGATGCTATGGATGATGATGATATGACTATTGATTATCGTCCTTGTTCCGATAGTGAGTCTAATGAATTGTCGGAAAATGAAGACATTACTGGTGAGCAGGTGGATAGGATCGATGAAGTGATATATTATGTGGTTCCTAATTATAATTCCAAATACCGAAACTTCGCCATTAATACCTTAAATATTCGTTAGAAAATGGCTTTTGAGTAAAAATTGCAAGTTTCGAACGTAAAAGTGATATTTCAACGAAATTCAGTCCTGGGGTCTTAAGTGCCCCCTTGTGAGTGGCGATGTTTTTCTTAGGAGCGCGAGTGCTGCCGGGTTAAAATCGACACGAGACACCTACTCAAGATGTTAAACATGAAAACAAATTTCAAAGGGGAAAAAGTTATGAGAAAAATCAAAGCATCAAAGATGTATTTTTTACTAGAAAATGAGTGAAATAGGCATAGTATTACCTTCACAATAAGTTCTTTCAAAATTATTGTTTATTTTTTTAATTGTTATATCATTTAATACGATTTAGTTTTTTCTAGGGATGCACCGAATACCAAATTTGGTCGAATAACGAATATTCGACCTACCTAAACCAATTTTTATTTTCGGTCAGATCTAAGTAAGTTGTATTTATTATTCATCAATTTCAATTCAACACAAACATATAAGTACACAATCACACAATAATTTTAATACAATATAGCTATTAAATTTTTAATTAAACCAACACACAATAAATTGGTACTCATTTTTTATTAAATCAAGCCTTTTAGAAAGTGTAACTTGGAAAAAACACGAAAACGAAAATAGAAGTATGAAAACATAAACAAAAGTAGGTGGATCCGAGGTAGAATGAAAATTATAAAAAAAAAATAATAAAACCATGGCTTACAATTGCGTTACATTATGGTAATTAAGTTAAGTGGTCATGTTTTTTAAAGCCAACTCACAGTAACTGTTCCCCTAAAGAGACATGTTTATTTAATACAACTTGAGTAAAGCTTGATTTAACATTATAAATAACAAAAACTTAAGAATTTGAGTCTATCAAAAAAGAAAACAAGTCCTGTTTGGGATTTTTTTCGACGTTTTAGAAGATGACTTAACATGAAGAATTTTGAATTTTTTTTAATTTCACTATTTGGCCGAATAGTAAAGCTATTCGGCCAAACCGAATATTCGGCTAAAGTGGCCAAATACCGAAGAGTAACCGAATTTTCGGTGCATTCCTAGTTTTTTGTTTCAAATACATACTGTGCTTTAGTAAATTTTGTTGCGAGCATTAAATACATCAAAAGTATAATATTTATCAAGTCGCTCGTTATATCGCACATTCGGTTATATCGCGGTTTTCTGCTTGTCTCCCGGGAGGCGTGAGGGGTTGCTGCAATTGAAAGTTTTAATAGAGTTCTGCCAACCTGGGGTAATGCGGTCCACAGAGAGTGAAACAAATGTTTTGCATGCATCCTCTTGAAAAAGGATTATACCCGCCTCGGAATTTGCCAGTTACCTGGAAGAAAAACATTGAATAAATTACAGCAACAATATTTTGAAACAGACATGTGATCAGTCAAAGAAAAAAATGGGCTGAAAAAAAAATAGCTGTATTTTGTTCATTATGACAGATAACCATAGCTCAATCTATTAGCTCAATTTCACCATTTATTTTATAAAATTCGCTAGTTTCCAGGAAAATCCCATATCGGAAAAAAAATACACGTATTATCGACCTGGTTGATAATACAAGACATGTGATTGTTAAATTAAATAGTTATTTTTTAAAAATCTCATGGCCCATTGTAGGTACTGGGTACTGTATAAATTTGTTTTATTAAGAATTTGTTTAAAAAATTTACAGGTTTTGTTTAAAAATACAGGTTGGCCGTTAACAGGCGCCAAAGTGACAAATTAACAATATATAGGATTTAAAAATATATATAGGGCAATATAGAACATCATATAATCGCATACAGTTAATTAGGGTGTCCACAGGGAAAATATTTTAAAATTCCCTGTATGTCGCAATTTTACAGCACAGTTTCTTTTTTAAGTTTCACATGGTTCATACACTTAGGGGGGAAAATTCAAGCACTTTTCCAGAAAAATTCAAGGAACAGAAATTGTTAAAACAAATGAAATCGGGCTAGATAAAGCGCTATACGCCAAACCTCAATCATTTTTTATTAAAATACCTGTATAAAATCAGAAACCCCATCATAGTAAAAAAAAAATCTAAAAAAGCTTCAAACACATAACATTTTTTTTTCATTCAAGCCTTTCTTGCCATCACAAGGTTACGATACATGGACCCATGATTTGAATATTTTGGTTGATCCAACTTGACCTGAACATTCAAACTGTTTTTCTGATCAATAAGTTACGCTTGATCAGAAAGTATTCTGGTTGATCCAACTTGACCTGAACGTTCAAGCTGTTCTTCTGATCAATAAGTTACGCTTGATCAGAAAGTATTCTGGTTGGTCCAACTTGACCTGAACGTTCAAGCTGTTCTTCTGATCAATAAGTTACGCTTGATCAGAAAGTATTCTGGTTGGTCCAACTTGACCTGAACGTTCAAGCTGTTCTTCTGATCAATAAGTTATGCTTGATCAGAAAGTATTCTGGTTGGTCCAACTTGACCTGAACGTTCAAGCTGTTCTTCTGATCAATAAGTTACGCTTGATCAGAAAGTATTCTGGCTGGTCCAACTTGGCCTGAACCGGAGTTGCAAAAGTAACAAGACACTTCTCATCACGTAGAACCAGAAAACTGTCCATCATTATGAGACAATGTGATGTCATCGGTGGATTTCGTAAATATTACTAGGCAGTAAAATAAGTGCTGGATTGCCCTGACAGTTGGGTTGGCCGATATTTGCGATCGAGATTGGGAAGAGATCTCAGTGTAATCGAATCTTAATTAATCTTCAAATTTTAATTAAAAATTTCATCTTACGTATTAAAATTTGACTTTTAAACTCGTTTTTTTTGCTGAAATTTAAGTTAAGTTTTCATCATTGATATGGACCGAGAATGGTGGAGTTTGTCAATTGAATTTTTGTTTCTAATTATCTGGGTTACAGCTCTTCAAAAAGCCAAAAATTCCTGCAAATTTTAGGTTTTAAAGTAGTCACAAAGGATTGTGGTCAAGTGACTTTTGTCGAATCGCTTTCCATATCGTTATGCAGAAAGAACAGAAATGCAGTAAGTGACATTACAAGAAATAAGGCGCTTCCAATTAGAGATATTGTCAGACTTTGTCGGCGGATTTCGGCGGAATTGGCGGATTTCCGCCAATTGGCGAAAGAATCAAATGTCTGTTTGAAACTTTAAAATTGTTTCAGAAGGAATTTTATTATGATTTTCATATTTTCATTTAAATAAAAACATAAATTAATTTAATTCTTCAAAAGACACAATTCTTCCATCTAACGATACAAAAAGAAAAAATAAATGTTTAGAGAAATTTGTGGAGAATTTAATAAAAATTATTTGAAATAAATGCCAGTTTAACTTAGAGAAAAAAAATAGCAAGCTGATGATTCCAAATAGAATCATTGGGAGTGGAAGGGTTAAGTAAACGTTAATGTCTAAAAATAGGTCTTCATAAAATAAGTTTATGAAGATTTTGAATCCATGGTATGTAGTCTTGTATTCAATATGAAAATGTAGCTTAACTCTAATGATCTCAAAGGTAAATAAGAAATAACTTAAACACAACATGAAAGAACTTAAACACAACATACTCCTTTATTTTACAAAGACACATTCTTCCATAGATATCATAGTTAAAGTATTAGATTGGCAGATCACGTGACCCCCAGTGCTAACGACGGGACGCGCATGGAGGCCAAAATGGCCAGTGTTGCTGCCACTTTAAGGAGAAAAATACTACAAAAAATACCATTTAATTCTAAAATTACAAAAAAAATAATAGAAAAGAATTTCAAGTCACTAAAAAGATTCCAAAATGTAGCTAGTATTTTTACTATGATATCTATGAATACAACATACTCCTTTATTTTACAAAGACACATTCTTCAAACTGCCCAGAACATTTTCATTAAAAAAAAACACTGTTGCCAAAACAAGAATATAAAAACAGAAGGTTGGAGAATGTTAGAAAACAATTTTACCCTATTTTTAAAGGCTTTAACTCAACAAAAGATATTTTGATATTGTTTCAGCAAAAAAAAAAAATTGTCCAACCATAACATCAGCAAACAATATGTCTTGCTTTATTCAAAAGAGCTTTTTGTAGCAATACAGAAAATTTTATTTAAAGTATTCATAATTATTTATTTGATTCCAGTTTTTATTTTTTCCCAGCCAAATTTTTATGACTTCTTCTATACTTAAAGCAGTAAAATTCACAAGATTCTGTGACATGTTAGTAGCCCTTTTTGTTCTTAGAACAATTATGAAAATATTAAAACTTCTCGTATCTGGTACATGGTTATTCTTCTTTATTAGCATGAAGCTGGAGAAAAAAAGAAAATTGTTTTCCTTGAGAAAAGTATTTGGGTAGGACAGGACATTCAAATAATTTTAGCTGCCACACTACGTTTATAACGTAAAAAGTGAAAGGTACTATAATCGTTCAGTCCGTCTGTCACCCACTTTCATAGCCCAAACTACAAATGCTACTGACAAGTGTGATAAGTCAAAAAAATTCAGCGCATCGAAATAAGAATACATTGAAAATTTCATAGAAGAATTCGAATTTGAAGTACTTCAATTATTTAAAAAAAAAACACTGTCTGTGGTGTATAAATAGTGTTTCCTGTTGAGCACAAATGTTGTGTGGAATTCCGTAACAAACCAACTTGTTTTAATTAAAATTAGGCTGAATAATTATCACACTGGAGCTACACGAAGGCTATTGGCGACGGGCGTACTAATTTAGAACCACAGTCGTGTGGCGAGCTAACACCCGAGTAGGCACCCAACACAACTCTTAAAGGCGACGTCAAACTACGGAAGATATTAAGGAAATAATTGACTCGTATGTGCTTAACTGTACATTATTCCTCCACTTTATTGAATGAAATATCATCATTTCCGATTTTAAAAACGGCTGTATTGTCGCCGTAACAAATCATCAACTCACCTGTTCGTTTGTGGTCCTACCTCTGGCTACGAGAATGACATGGAATCCTGTCAGTCCTAACATGGGGATGAATAGCAGGGTAATGATGACGATGATAACTAGACTGGGAGAGGCTGAGTTAAGGGGCAAGAACAGACAGACGAAAGCATATTCATCACAAATACCCAATATAGGGTGACCCATTGAGCTAGAAGGAAGGAGTGAGGTGTGTGATTCACTAAACAGGGCAGCAAACGGGCCGGTCCAATAACGAAAAGCGGAAGAATACACGGCACTGCAGCAGAAACGAACCGGGCAGAAAACCTAGAAACTTGCCTATTTCGCTATTGGGTTCGTCTTCGCTGGTTCTTAGTGAGTGATCGATATGGTTATTTCTTAAAAAAAGTTGGAATTTAAAGTTAAAGAAAGTTAATTCTTTCGAACTAGAAATATGTTAAACTACATTTAGGAGCCCAAGTCAATATGATAGATGGGTCTCATACAAGCATTGCATACAAGTGTAGTGAAAATAGTCCATTTCTGCCCGGTTCGCTCAAAAGGGTGAGAGTGGGTTTTCGGCTCGCTGACACTTCACTCCAGTTTCCTTTCTAGCTCAATGGGGGTGACCCGATATTTTCTACATCAATGCAGTACATTGTTAAAAAAAGCAAAAAATAAGTAATTTCGATATACAGTGGTCATGTTATATAATATAGTCATCCATAATTTCAGATACAGTAAACTCCCGATTATCCGCGGGTGTATTATCCGCGATCTCCCCACCTTTTTTCCCACAGCAAAAATAATAATTTAACAAGAAATGAAATAAGAGAAATTAAATTTATCTGTTTCAAAACTTTTTGAAAGAATGCATTCCAAGAACTACAAATTCCTTTCAAGAACAAAGAATGCATTTAAATAACTAAGAATACATTATAAGAACCAGGAATGCATTAAAATAAGAATGACTATAGGAAGCCTGGTGTGTGCCAAAATGTGTTCGGCCAGGTGCACATCATGTGCAGATTTTGGCCGAAAAGCGTCACTTGTAAAATAAACTGCCCGCTATTTTAATTAAACTGCTTTGCGTGATTTTGATAGTAGCGAAATGAGTGAGAAAGGAAAAAAAAAATGTCTTGACAATACAAGACAAACTACAACTTAAAAGATAGGAAACAGATCCACTAAAAAGCAAATGTGTTTGCAGTATGGCATAGGACAGTGGTTCCCAACCTGGGGGCGATCGCCCCCAAGTGGGCGATTTGTGTTATCAAGGGGGCAAAAAAATACTTGAGGGGCGATCAGGGGGTGATGAGTATTCAAAGGGGGAAAATTAAAATAATGTTGTACCTTTGTACAGTAAAACCATTCTCCAACTACAACCAAACCAGCCAATTTTTACTTTAAACTCTCTTAAATTGTCTAGAAACCAGTAACAATATCTTAGTTAATTATTTCACTTTTGTTCTTTAAAAATATGTGTTATGTTTTTTTCTATTTTATTTAAAAGTGACCGGATAAAGCTTCTTTGGTTGTTTTTATAAATGGTAGTAAGTGTTATAAAACTGTTTTATAGTTACACTTCAACTCAAATTATGATTAGACATAACATGAAAATTAAAAGGGGGCGATGGATGTTAATCAACCTAAAATACGAGGCGATGGTCCAGAAAAGGTTGGGAACCACTGGCATAGGAGAACAGTGAGACATTTTGAAGCAAAAGGATAAATTCTTGCAATTTGCATCCACATCGGACAGTTCGACCTCTTTGAAAAAAAGAAAAACTACGACAGTCAGCAGAAGAACTTGATGCAGCTTTATTAAAAATTTGCGATCCCTATTTAATTTCTTTACTAATGTTCTATTATTTCATTATATTTTCCAGGGATTGGAAAGTTACTTTAAAAAAGTAACTCTGTTACAGTTACTTAATAAAAAAAGTAACTCTGTTACCGTTATAGTTACTTAATATGAAAAGTAACACGTTACAGTTACTTAGTACGAAAAGTAACGATTCACAGTTACTTTTTGAAATTTCAAGTTATGAGAAAAATTGTAATTTAGCCATCTTGCCATTTTTCAAAGAAAATCATTATTAACGAAACAATTTCACAACTCTGGCTGCCGTTAGCAGCCAAAGTGGACAATGCTAGTTTGCTTTTTCCCTCCCAAGAAAAGCTCAGATTTCGGGAATGCGAAATGTTCCCTTCTCTCTTAGGAGTGGAATTTATAAATAAGCATCAGACAGCCTTCGGAAAGTAACGGAAAAGTAACGCAATTTTTCTTTACTTCGTTACCGCTAAAAGTAACTAAGTTACAGTTACAGTTACTTTCTGAAAAATGTAACGGCGTTACCCGACGTTACCTAAAAAAAAGTAACTGTTACAAGTAACGGCGTTACAAGTAACGCGTTACTCCAATCCCTGATATTTTCTTTACTTTTGCGTATTATCCGCGCGAATTCGCTTATCCGCGGATGCCGCGCCACCCAATTTCGCGGATAATCAGGAGTTTACCGTATTTTCTACATCAATGCATTGTTAAAAAAAGCAAAAAATAGGTAATTTTGATATAAAGTGGTCATGTTATATAGTCATCCATAATTTCATGTTATGTTACACAGTGGTTTTTGGTGTGTCCCTAAATTATGGGGTGGGGGGGGGGGGAGTTTTGTCGAATATCACATAATTTTCCCCACAGAAAATCAATGTAAAATAGCGACAAAATCAGGGATAGAAAAGTTACTTTTTAAAAAGTAACTGTTACAGTTACTTCATTAAAAAAGTAATTTTGTTACAGTTACTTAATATGAAAAGTAACTTATTACAGTTACTCAATCCAAAAAGTGACTAATCAGTTACCTACTTTTAGAAATTTCATATTATAAGAAAAATTGCTAGTTTACCCTCATACTGTTTAAACAGAACAAAGATAACCGATTTTTTTTTTTAAAATAGTGACAATCCCAAAAAGGCTAATGGGATATTTTAGCAGGACATCCGGTAAATGGGACTATAAGCAGGACATCCGGTAAATGGGACTATAAGCGGGTCATTTTAGCAGGACATCCGGTAAATGGGGCTATAAGCGGGATATTTTAGCAGGACATCCGGTAAATGGGACTATAAGCGGGACATCTGGTAAATGGGACTATAAGTGTGACATTTTAGCCGGACATCCGGTAAATGGGACTATAAGCAGGACATCGGTAAATGGGACTATAAGCGGACATTTTAGCAGGACATCCGGTAAATGGGACTAACGGGACATCCGGTAAATGGGACTAAGCGGACATTTAGCAGGACATCCGGTAAATGGGACTATAGGGACATCGTAAATGGACTATAGCGGGACATTTTAGCAGGACATCCGGTAAATGGGACTATAAGCAGGACATCCGGTAAATGGGACTATAAGCGGGACATCTGGAATGGATATAAGCAGGACATCCGGTAAATGGGACTATAAGCAGGACATCTCGGTAAATGGGACTATAAGCGGACATTTTAGCAGGACATCCGGTAAATGGGACTATAAGCAGGACATCCGGTAAATGGGACTATAAGCGGGACATTTTAGGAATGGGACATCCGGTAAATGGGACATCGTGTAAGGGACATAGCGGACATCCGGTAAATGGACATGGATGGGACTATAAGCAGGGACATCCGGTAAATGGGACTATAAGCGGTGAATTTTAGCAGGACATCCGGTAAATGGGACTATAAGGCTTAGCAGGACATCCGGTAAATGGGACTATAAGCGGAATCGAAATGGGACATAATGTATTTAGCAGGACATCCGGTAAATGGGACTATAAGCAGGACATTTAGCAGGACATCCGGTAAATGGGACTATAAGCGGACATCTGGTAAATGGGACTATAAGCGGGACATTTCTCCGGTAAATGGGACTATAAGGGACATTTAGCAGGACATCCGGTAAATGGGACTATAAGCAGGACATTTTAGCAGGACATCCGGTAAATGGGACTATAAGCAGGACATCCGGTAAATGGGACTATAAGCGGTGATCTATTTTAGCAGGACATCCGGTAAATGGGACTATAAGCGGACATCCGGTAAATGGGACTATAAGCGGGACATTTTAGCAGGACATCCGGTAAATGGGACTATAAGCGGGACATCAGGATCAAATGGGACTATAAGCAGGACATTCGCTCCGTAAATGGGACTATAAGGACATTTTAGCAGGACATCCGGTAAATGGGACTATAAGCGGGACATCCGGTAAATGGGACTATAAGGTGACATTTTAGCAGGACATCCGGTAAATGGGACTATAAGCGGGTCATTTTAGCAGGACATCCGGTAAATGGGGCTATAAGCGGGATATTTTAGCAGGACATCCGGTAAATGGGACTATAAGCAGGACATCGGTAAATGGGACTATAAGCAGGACATCCGGTAAATGGGACTATAAGCGGGACATTGTAAATGGACTAAGCGGACATCCGGTAAATGGGACTATAAGCGGGACATCCGGTAAATGGGACTATAAGCGGGACATTTTAGCAGGACATCCGGTAAATGGGACTATAACAGACATTTTAGCAGGACATCCGGTAAATGGGACTATAAGCGGACATCCGGTAAATGGGACTATAAGCGGACATTTTTAGCAGGACATCCGGTAAATGGGACTATAAGGCAGGGACATCCGGTAAATGGGACTATAACGGGAATTTTAGCAGGACATCCGGTAAATGGGACTATAAGCAGGACATCCGGTAAATGGGACTATAAGCAGGACATCTGGTAAATGGGACTATAAGCTATAAGCAGGACATCCGGTAAATGGGACTATAAGCAGGACATCTGGTAAATGGGACTATAAGTGTGACATTTTAGCAGGACATCCGGTAAATGGGACTATAAGCAGGACATTTTAGCAGGACATCCGGTAAATGGGACTATAAGCGGGACATCCGGTAAATGGGACTATAAGCGGGACATTTTAGCAGGACATCCGGTAAATGGGACTATAAGCAGGACATTTTAGCAGGACATCCGGTAAATGGGACTATAAGCGGGACATCCGGTAAATGGGACTATAAGCGGGACATCCGGTAAATGGGACTATAAGCGGGACATCCGGTAAATGGGACTATAAGCGGGACATTTTAGCAGGACATCTGGTAAATGGGACTATAAGCGGGACATTTTAGCAGGACATCCGGTAAATGGGACTATAAGAGAGACATTTTACAGGACAGTATATAATATACAATCCGCAGGACAGAAAGTGGGATGTTTTAGCAGGACATCCAGTATGCGAGACAGAAAGCGGGACATTTTAGCAGAACATCCTGTAAATAAGGCTGACGTTTTAACAGGACATCCGGTAAATGGGACTATAAAAGGGACATTTTAGCAGGACGTCCAATAAATGGGACTATAAGAGAGACATTTTACAGGACATCCATTTTACAGGGCAGTATATAATATACAATCCACAGGACAGAAAGTGGGATGTTTTAGCAGGACATCCAGTCTGTCACATTTAAGTAGGACAATAGGTCAGTGGGACATTTGGAAAGGATAAAAGGCCTACAAGGCAGAAATCGGGACATTTTGGCAGAACATCCAATCCGTACGACAGAAAGCGGGACTGTCGCCCAAAAAAGGGAAGTTTGGATACATTATTTATAACAATCGTTTTGAAAAATTTAAGCAAAGACCATGAAAAAAGGATACGTAACTATGGTGTCCCTATGCTGCAGCTGGTCTCGGTGATTGAGGGCGTACAAAATGCTCAGCGAGAAGATGGTGATCATGTGGACGCAGAGGAAAACCAGAAACATGAAGAAGTACCGGTAGTTCCTGCGCCCGATGCAGTTGTTGATCCACGGGCAGTGGTGGTCGAACGTCTGGAAGAGAATAGATATTATTTGCGAGAATCGGGAAAGTAAGTAAAAAGGATTTGGAAGGGAGTTAGGCTTTTTAGGTTTTAAGACAAACTGTTTCTAAAGAGTAATACAGTAGGTTCTCTTACCATAATGTGTTTAATTGGAATTTTTTTATTATTGAAGTGTAAAAAATAACTACAGGGTTCATACTCTATCTAAGATAGTAAAATTCAGGAGTTTCTAAGGATAGTAAAATTAAGGAGTTTTTCAGGAGTGCAGCAATGGAAATTCATGAGGTAACGAGGAATAACATTGAATACATTTGTTTATTATCGTATTAGTCTAGTGACTTCAAAGCACTTCAAATGATGAAACAGAAGGAAAAAATCTTCTAAAGAGTTTTGCGGTGCATTATGGGACAATAACTAGTATCACGATGTCCGAACTCTATTTTTCTACTGTGCATGCGCAGTAGACTTATTCTGAATAAAGTAAACAGAGAAAAACAATTGTGTTGTCAATTTATTTTAGGAGTGGGGAGGGGATATCAGGAGTTAAGACACTAATTTCAGGAGCTATAAGGGCCCTTAGAAAAAAATAATGAAATTCAGGAGTTTTTCAGGAATTTCAGGAGGCGTACGAACCCTGTAATAAACCATGTGTTTTGTTTATTGATTCAAACCTGATTTTGATTTTAAAAAATGTTAAAACTATGCTGCAAGTTAACCAACTTATAGGCTCCAATATAAAAAAAATTACTGCATTTTAATGGCATGTAACTTGTAATGCTTTAACGCACTGAATAAAATAAACAAAAATGAGGAATTGTCCAAGAGTTAATGTTTACAAATAAATGAATCTAATTTTTAAACAATATAAGCTACATTAAAATTCTCAAGTCTTTATAGTAAAAAGTGATACCTCTATGCATCCATTGCACACACTACAGTGTGAACATCGCGGGGGCCTGTAGAACTGGCAAGTCACACACCATTTCATGCGGACAGTTATCCCGTTTATGTCGATGTTCTTGTAGAGAGGGGTGCTGAAATCGTCCCCCTTGTCGTCTTCTGGAGGAGCTGGAAAAAAGGTACAAAATGTTAACCCTTTCAGTCCCAATGACAATTTGGCATTATCATCTTAGAATTTTTTTTCTGATCGTCTATAGCCATTTATGATATCAAAAAGCACATCATTCGATTCTTCGAACTTTTTTTCTATTAGAAAATATTTTTTATTAATCCCAATAGATGTCAGCCCTATTATTTTTTTAAAATTATGATCAGAAAAATGATGATGCCAAATGGCATCACTGGGACTGAAAGGGTTAAAAAAAACCTACTATTTAACTTTAAAATTCAGGTACAAATGCATTTAATCTGAGAGCATTTTTGAGAATAACTACTTACGGAAAAAAAACGCTTGCAAGCAATGTTAGCAGGGTAAGAAATAATATTTTACGATCAGGCTTTGAAATTAACTGTTGCTAGTCGCAAAACGCGACCAAATTCTACAATTGTGCAGTTTCAAAATAAATTTAGTCGCAATTATTGTGTCTCTATCAACTTCTTAATGTGGTTTCCAAAGATCTTGCTAATAATCATCTAAAAATGGCGAAACTCTAGTGATGAAGTAAAATCTTAGAAACCCTGGTGATCGTAAATTATGATTCCCAACTCCAGCTCTCATGAAATTGATAAACTCTGATGATTTTATACGTGCACAGCTACGGCCATCGTAAAAATAATACAGTATCAATGCAGACAGGGCCGGATTTCTAAATAGGCTAAGTAGGCTGTAGCCTTGGGCGGCAAATTTTTGGGGGCGGCAAATTTAACGACCCATTGAAGCGGCATTCGGCATAAAAAAAATTATTATAAAGACAAATATTTTTAAGAAAGAAAACAAATAATTTACATTAATGCGTAAACCGTAAACGTATATATAGTACTAAAATTTCGTAGCAAACATGGTAGCTGCGAGGGCAATTGCACCCCCTCCTCCGGGTTTTCGAAGTTGAAAGAAAAATAGTAGAACAGTTTTTAAAAAATCGTTTATTTCGCTTTCGATTTAGCGTGTAAAGGTACATAGATGATTGTAATGTGTGTATCTATTTTAAACAGCACATACCACCCTATTTTGCAGCTAACCAGCTACCTTTCCCCGAAGGGGGAGAATATTGTGACAGGGGCGGCAAATCAATTGTAGCCTATAGGCGGCAAATCTTTAATCCGGCCCTGAATGCAGACTTCCAGAGTTTGTGGATAAGTTACGTATAAATAGCAATTTTACAATAATATTTTTCAGAAAAATGCTCCAAGATATTATGCAGGTCGTCACTTAAGTTCCAAAATGTGCTGTGCTATCTGTTGTTGTTGTTTCTAATGCCACTCGGTAACCGAACCCGGAGTAGAGAACTACCCGATTTTAAGGCGAAGTGGGGCGGCTTCCGTTTTTATTGAGCGCCACAATGGAGGAAGTCCGACTTTTGCTCGTCAACATGACACATCCGTTTTACAGGAAGGTCCCTTTCACACATCCATTCTCACTCACATATCGGAATTTTGATCCAGATCAAAGGCCGATAACCCCCTGATCTGGTACCCCCAGAGGTATTAATTTGGTATCGGAACAAGGAGGACTTTGTGACCACGACATATTTAACGTGCCCCAGCCACCATTAGCAACACGGCGGTCTTTAGTCGAATACAAGCGCCGACCCAGCAACATCAGATTTGCGAGCACCGCCGAGGACAGAACCCACAACCCTTCCGATGCGAGCACGACGCTTCACACGACTGAGCTACCGCGGCTCGTCTGATCTCATTCTGTGCTATCTCATTTTCTCAACTAGGCAAACATATAGACCTCAAAATGAGATAGCACATGTGGGAACTTAAGGGGGAATGGGCGCGCCGGACCGGGGGTCTCCAAACTCAAGTGCATCAGTGTTAATCCAATGGCGAAAAAACTATTTTCTCTGCCACATTTCTCCGGCTGTATTGAATATTAACGTTTTTTTTTAAATAATAAATGTAGATAACTTACAGGTCTCTATAATCTCACTTTTTGAAATTGCTTCGAATATTTTGTGTAAAATTATTTATTAAAAATTATAAAAAATGGGCGCGCTGGACCGGGGGTCTCCAAACTCAAGTGCATCAGTGTTAGTCCAATGGCGAAACAACTATTTTCTCTGCCACATTTCTCCGGCTGTATTGAATATTAACGGGGTTTTTTTTAATAATAAATGTAGATAACTTACAGGTCTCTATAATCTCACTTTTTGAAATTGCTTCGAATATTTTGTGTAAAATTATTTATTAAAAATTATAAAAAATATTCGAACCCATTTCAAAAAGTGGGAAGGTCGGGACCTGTAAGTCAGCTACATTTATCACATAAAAAAAATCCACTTGTAAAAATATTCAATACAGCCAGAGAAATGTGGCAGAGAAAATATTTTTTTCGCCATTGGATTAACACTGATGCACTTTGCTTTGGAGACCCCCGCTCCAGCGCGCCCATTCCCCCTTAAGTGACGAAATGCTCCTAGTTTTTTAAGATAGCAGCACAGACAGTTCCTAAATGTTTTCATCCAATTTCTAACACCGTTTTTAAAAATTTAAAGACTTTATCCTTTGCACCTTGAACTGTAGGTATCTATCTTTACAAAGAGAAGATGAATAAAAAAAATAATAAAATGCATATTTTTAATCGAAATTATATTTTAACAATTCAAGAAATACAAATATTGCTGACACGCATGTAATTGCAACAGTAACTTGCTTCGTTTTTAGATGAACAAAAAAAAAAAATGTCTTACACTGAAATTTTGTCAGACTGATCATTTAAAAGACAACGAACATACTGTTACGATTTGAACACTAACATGAACTGACATCATTAATAAAAACATTAATGTAAGAAAAACAACAGTGAGAACCTCAGTACTTTGTAATAACTCAATTCCATGTTTGTTGTATGCATGTAAGGGAGACTGGGGAGACTTGGCCCCGCCTTTAAATTTTAGTATTTAAAAATATTTTAGCATTTTCTCAATAGATGGTACTCAAAGCTACTGATGTCAGCAGATAGCCATCTTAGTTTTATTGAGCTACTTTTTTGCATTGCGGAGAAAATAATAAAAGAAAGTTTGTCACCCCAAAAAGTAAACATTTTAGACATAATTTGTAGGTTAGGTTAGGTTTGAATTATCGTCGCACTAGAGCTACACGAGGGCTATTGGCGACTGGCGTCGTATTTTAGAACCACAGTCAAGTGACGAGCCGACACCTGAATAGGCACCCAACACAACCGTTAAAGGCGACATCGTACACAGCGTTGGGACTTTGAAGGATATTTAACGTGCACTCCCTTACACGGGGTACTATTCGTCTAACATTTTTGGCTGCACAGG
Organism: Oedothorax gibbosus; assembly: GCA_019343175.1. Classification (NCBI taxonomy): domain Eukaryota; kingdom Metazoa; phylum Arthropoda; class Arachnida; order Araneae; family Linyphiidae; genus Oedothorax; species Oedothorax gibbosus. Next base: position 43,560,182 of record CM033272.1, on the reverse strand, counting down.
GCGTTTATAGGACGGTCGGCAGTAATTTTGGCGATGCCCGGACCCGAACCTGGGACCTTTCGCATGCTAGGCGCGTGCCTAACCGACTGCCCCCAGACATAATTTGTAAGATTTTTTCAGAAAAACCAATTCAATTAAGTTTTAGTGTATGGTATTTTTAAAATACTGTTATATTAAGGTTCTATTTTAGCTATAAAGTTTGTGCAATGAAGTAGGCTTCAAAGCACCATGGGCCATTCTTAACGAAATGTCTAGGTGGGGAGAGTTGGCCACTCTATGTAAGGGAGGGCTGGCCACTGGACCAAGGCTCCCTAAGTGAACTACCGTATATACTCGTGTATAAGCCGAGAAATTTTGGACAATTTCAGTGCCGTAAAAATCGGGGTCGACTTATGACTTTGGAGGGGGGCTCTGTGTGAGCCAAGCACTGCGACCAGGGGTCTATTGTACCATCCCCAAGAAATAAATCCCTCGTTCTTATAAGAAGAGCCCCGTTGCCGAAGCAAAATTCAGCAAGGATCTAATAGGAATATCCTGGAGTTCCCAGGGCTCGAGTAGGTGATGCCCCAGATGCTCAAATCTGTGAGCCGCGAAATTCTCGCATTCACAGAGAATGTGGGTGACCGATTCATCCTTGTCCTTACAGCCTCTACAAGTGGGATCGTTGAGGACCTTCATAATGGTAAGGTGCCTTTTAAGGGTGCAGTGGCCAGTAAGTAGACCTACAGCCCTGTCGACTTATACACGAGACATCAAATTTCCACAAAAAAAATCCCATGTCCTTAAAATAAAACTAAATTTCAATCAAACTTAAGGTTTAGATACTATCTATTAAAAATAAGGACCCAAAAGCGGTTAAATCTTGAAGATGAAATAAGATTGGTATCTATTCACGGTATCCACCATAATGATGTTTAATTGTTAGTTCTCTACGTGATGCGTATTTTGCATGTGTAGCTCTGGCACAGGGCAGTTCAGTCAACCAGTCTTTAAGGTGTAAAGAAAACAACATCGGTCCGTGACCTTGGCAGCATAGTCTTCACGCTTCACTGAACTTAGTTTCAACTAAGATTCTCCGTTCAGGGTCGGCAATGTCAAGGACACTCGGAGATGAAATCCGTTTTATTTTCATTGGGGTTGAAATTTAGCTTGCAAAATAAAAATTACGATCCCGTTATGAACCGGTTTATTCTTATTTTCTTCAGAAGGCTGGCCTTATTTCCTACCTCGACTTATACACGGGTTACTGATTTTGGAAGGATATTTGGTTAAAAAATGGGGGGGTCGGGTTATACACGGAGTCGGGTTATACACAAGTATATACGGTAGTTATGAAAATCTATACATTTTGTTTATCAAATACACGGTTAATAATAACATATGATTATAACTTTATGAAGGTAATAGATTGATTATTAGTATTTGTACTTGTTTAGAATGAAACGAAAACCTCAACTAAATCAAACTTATCATTTATGACCAAATATCAAATTTTTTCTGCAAAAACTATATAAGTTATTAATTCAAGTATAATAATACTCCGGATTAATGTTAAGATATTATCAGATTTTTTTCTTTATAGGGGGACGAACAAAGTAGCTTTGAAAGTGCGCTTTGACTTTGACAGTTTGTGTCGTTAAAATAAAAAAAAAAAAAACGAGGCTTATATCTTGTGTATTTTAATGTGTGTACAAACTGAATAAAATATATTTAACATAAATATAAAAAAGTATTTTTTATGGACTGGCAATATTAGAATTTTTAATTCATACAATACTAGAAAAATGTATTACTCTAAATATTACGGTAAACATGATTTTTAAATGAGTTCCAGAGTGATGAATTATAATATAATTTTTTTTTCCATTTATTGCTTACAAAATTAATTTGAAATATTTATTATTTTGCCCTTTAAAATTAGGCATTTTTGCATGAGCCAAGTCTCCCTTACCAAGGGCCAAGTCTCCCTTAATAAGGGAGACTTGGCCAAGAAGTTTTAAAAAACATTATATTTAAAAAAGAAAAAATGCATTATTTATATTATCACTATTATATACTTGTTGCCAATAAAATTTCCTTTAATATATGCTATTACATGAAACTTTTAGTGCGAAAATAAAATTTATAAAAATAAAATTCTAAAAGCATGGTCAAGGCTCCCCATGCTCCCATAATTCATCCGGTATTTGTATTCATTCAGTATCCTTAGTTAACTCATTAAAATATGTTTTGTTGAGTTTGTCCTCCTTCTTTTGAGTTGCACCACTTTATATCATTGAGCTAGAAGGGAAACTGGAGTGAAGTGTCAGCGAGCCGAAAACCCACTCGCACCCTTTTGAGCGAACCGGGCAGAAGAGGACTATTTTCCCTACACTTGTATGCAATGCTTGTATGAGACCCCTCTATCATATGGACTTGGGCTCCTAAATGTATTTTAACATTTTTAGTTCGAAAGAATTAACATTCTTTAACTTTAAATTCCAACTTTTTTAAGAAATAACCATGTGGATCACTAACTAAGAACCAGCGAAGACGAACCCAATAGCGAAATAGGCAAGTTTCTAGGTTTTCTGCCCGGTTCGTTTCGGCTGCAGTGCTGTGTATTCCTCCGCGTTTCGTTATTGGACCGGCTCGTTTGCTGCCCTGTTCAGTGAATCACACACCTCACTCCAGTTTTCCATCTAGCTCAATGCTTTATACATACACGATTAGGTTAGCATTATCACAGAATCCATAAAAAGTTATGCATTACAATTAAAAAAGAAAATCACCTTTTGGAATAATTCCCGGATCCATGAAAGTCGCCAGAGAGAAATTGACGACCACAATGAAGGTGATGATCCCTTGACATATCGGAATCGCAATATGGTACTGGTCCGTCAAGTAGGGGACACTGGAACGAAATAGCACACAGTTAAAACACAGTTCAGTTTAAGCCAGTTAAGTTTTTCGAGCCAGTCAGTAGCATTTATTTGGTTTTTTTAAATTAAAATTCACACAAAGGCTATTGGGGACATGGCTCAGAGGCAAGGTTGGGATTTCCAGTCCAAAACTAATATTTCCCATCCCAGCGGGTACGTTTCCCTGCAAACGTACGGTCGAACTAAATTAGTTATAAATATAGTTAAGTTAATTAACTAGACCGGTCATTATATCATAGCTGTTCTTTTATTAGTTGAAATGTTCGGGAGATTCATTTTATTGGCAATTAATCGGCAAAAAACGTACTAAATTTTGTTTTCTCTGTAAATTACTGTACAGAATGCAAACGTACGGTACAACTAAATTAGTTATAAATTATATTTAAGTTAATTAACTATAACTTAAAAATTACTTACGGGAACACGAAAAAGAGAGAGGTTGTGACAATTAGCAACGTCCAGGCACCAGTGATGGGGAGGTATCTCGTGATCCCACATTTCGACATAATTTTTAAGGATTAGTTTCAACAAATATAAAAAATTCCGAACATTTATCCTAAAATTTGCTGTTAAAGGCTATCACAGAACCCAGTGAAACACAGTCCTAGATTTCCGTGCATTATTGGGGTATTTTCACTTCATTTTAAGCTTCACCATGGTAGTTTTTAAACTGAACGATGTGGTAATATGCATTTTGTTCGAGAAAAATGATTATTCCGAATGTGAAAATGCAATTATTTAGTGGAAGTAAATTAATTACATATTTTCACTCAGACTCACAACAAGACGAAAACGACAAGACCAATGTAAATAATGCCATTTTGAGAAAGTAAACTGTGTCCCGAATAATAAATTAGAAGGCAAATATGTAGAAAATATGTTTTTTTTTCTAAATTCATGATTATTTGTAAAGTATTTTCAATTTTATAATGTCTTTAATAACATTCCTTTGACCAGTTAGATTTGAGAGATTATGCATTAAAACTTTTAACCCAAAATAAAATACCAGTAAGTATTTTCTTTAACAACTGAAAATAATAACTTCTACTTCTATTCAAATTCTGTGAGTTGTTGTCGCCACATGGAAAAGTTCCGGTAGCAAATTTAAAATAAAATAAAATCGTATTATAATATTTTATTTATAAAATAAATCTACATGTAAGTATCTATATTTTTTAAATATATTTTCTGATGTAAAAATTATATCTTAAAAGTATCGCAGATTGATTGGTCTCGTAATCTGAATTAGGGTTATGGTGTCTAATCGCAATGTGTATCATAATTTGTATTTAATTTAATATGTTTAAATTATATAAATAAATGTAAATTAAAATCACAGGGTCGTTATTGAACTGTTTATCTTGTTTTATGTAGTAACAAAGAGGAAAGGTAAAAAAAATATATTGCCTTGTGCGATCCTGTAAATAGCATTTTAATCCAGTAAGCCTCTCAATTTACTTCGGATGTGAAATCTTAGTGTGTTGATTGAATTCCAAAAAAAAAGTGTGTCTGTTGTTTAGATTGTCATTTGCTCAAAAAAATATTAGGTAAATAAAAAAAGACAGAGGCTACGCGTACGGGCACCGTTCACGCATTACGTGTACGGACATGATATACTTGAAAGTTGAGATTACTCTTTTTTGGGCCCCGGGCAATTTTGTTTTCTCTATAAAAAATCAGTATCCAACATGGGCAGTATTGTAGGGCGCATTGAAAGCCTAAACACTCGTTTGGGGCCCCGGGAATTTTGTTTTCTCTTCAAAAAACATCAATTCTAGCCATTTGCAATGAAAGTTAAAAAAAATAGAAATATAAATACTTCATGACAAAGTTGAAAATGCAAGTAAACTTTTCCAGGACAAATTTGAAACGATGATCTTCCAGGGTGAAAAAAATCTATAATTCGGCCGAAAGCGTGTTTTGAACCCGAGACCTTTTGAATACGAACCTTTTATGCTACCACTAAGCTACGGTGGTCAAGGATGAATCAAACTAAAACAGTTAATAAGTCTCGCTCCTGCGCAGTTACTACCCGTACGTGTAATGCTTGTACGGTGCCTGTGCACGTAGAAACTCCGATAAAAAAAACCCACTAACGTTGCACTCATCCAAAAGCTGATATAGACCAGTTTAAGAGAAACCAAAAGAAAATCCTAACTAAAGACAGTGTTAGAAAGATATGATTTTCGATATGTTCACAAAAGATTCTAGGTAAAATCCTAGTCGCTGACCCGGCAACAAATTACAAAATTTGGCGAGTTTTGACTGAGCAATAAATAACTCGTTCTGACAACTTTGTACACTAATTAAAAGAAGGGATGCTTAACTAAGGTTTTGCCGGTTAAATCCTAGTTTCGGTATACGGCGACTTTTTCGGAACGTTGGCGATAAATAATTCTAATCTGGCAATAGTTGTTTGACTTCGCGGTTTCCGAGTAGCATCGTCTAATCACGTGTCGCTATGCGATATTTTCTCGCCAACAAGTTGGGCAAGAAATAAAGAGTCGACGTATACCAAAACTAGGAATTTACCGTTTTGCCTACTTGTGGTACATTAATTCAACACAACCAAACCGGAACAATTTGCATATCGTACTAAAACCTCTAAACCAATTCTGCTCCTTAACTCCTCCTAATTAATATCCTTTTCCCGTTCCCAAGTTTATTTAAATATTCCGACTAGGATATAATAGTTCCATTATTTATCGCCGAATGTGATAAAATCGCGCCAAGAGTGACCATACAGTAAATCTGATCCAGGTCTTTTTCACACTTGCCAGTTCCGGTTAGGTGATGTTTTCATTCGGAAATGAATGTGTTAATAGCATTCACAAATTCATCGTTAATGGATATTTTCCCCCCAGTTCCCGATTCCAACATGTTGATGCCCAAAGCTCACAGAATCAAGATCTACGAATTCCTCTTCAAAGAAGGAGTGATGGTTGCCAAGAAAGACTTCAATGCTCCAAAACACCCTGATCTAGAGAGCGTACCTAATCTCCATGTCATCAAGGCTATGCAGTCTCTGAAATCAAAAGGTAAGTTTGCTTCTGTATTTGTTAGCCAACCTGTACCCGACCCGAAAAAACCCAGGTGGGTTTTAAAAAAAAACCCTTCAAAAAACCCAAGTGGGCAATTGAACTTAAAATTGCCTTCACTAAAAATTAAAAAAAGTAAAAACTTTTTATACATCCAAAAAATATACACTTCATATCATTTTTAATGGGGTTGTTTCACGGTGGATCTGGCAATAGCTCTGCGGTTTTGTTTTCATGTCTTTCAACAGTGTTGCCACCAGTTTTAGGAGAAAAACACTACGGAAAAATACCATTTAATTTTAAAATTACAAAAACATACCATAAAATACTAAAGTCACTAAAAAGATTCCAAAATGCAGCTAGTATTTTTACGATGTTTTTTTTTAATTTTAGAATTGTTCTAAAATTACGAAAAAATATCCACCACTTTTGTTTATGTTTTCATACTTCTATTTTCGTTTTCGTGTTGTGATTTTTCAAAGTTGCACTTTCTAAAAGGCTTGTTTTTATAACAAACAAGTCCTGTTTAACAAATACTTACTTACAAATACCTTGGTTCTCTTCAGGCCTTGTAAAAGAGCAGTTTGCGTGGCGCCACTGCTATTGGTCTCTCACCAACGAGGGTATCCAGTATCTGCGAGATGTTTTGAACCTCCCACCTGAGATCGTACCTTTGCCCTAATTTATTTGATAGACGTCATTTCATAGCTCTGATTAATAATATGAGCACATAATACGCATTTTACGTGATTTCCTACATTTAATATTCGACCCTGTTTAAAAGAATGTTACTCGTTTCGAAGGTCCTAAATCATAACAGTCCCTTGAATGACAAAATAACCGAGCTATACTGTAAATACTAAAGGGTCTCTTTTGGTATCCAAACTTGCTTTATTTCTTTTCAGGCCTTGTGAAAGAACTACACAATGTATTAAATTACACAGTCATAATTTAGTGTAGGTTACGTAATACAGACATGTCAACTTTCAACATCAATACCAGATTTTGAACCTTTTCCAGGGCGAATTTACGGATTGCCGGATCTTCTGTGGCGGAACATTTTTAAGTCTGTTTAACACAGGGTTCCAAATTAGCGGGTGCAGTTGCACCTAAAAAAGAATTGTGCACCCACGTTCCGAAAGTCGCGGAACTCCAGCAAATTTTTGCTCAAATTCATGACTTTTCATGACAAAAAATAGTTTTTTGTTTTTAACTTGTTATTTATATTATATGTGTGCACATAATATTTATATTTGCACCTAACTATTATTTAGTGCACCTAAGTCACAAGACTTGGGTACACTTGTGCACCTAGCATAAAAAGTTAATTTCGACCCCTGGTTTAACAAATAATTACAATTGCCGGATCTTCTGTGTCGAAACATTTTTAAGTCCGTTTAACAAATACTTACATTAGGGTCTCATCATTGAGCTAGAAGAAATGTGGAGTGAAGTGTGCAATTCACTGAACAGGGCAGCAAGGAACCGGGCAGAAAAAACGGACCTAGAAACTTGCCTATTTCGCTATTGGGTTCGTCTTTGCTGGTTCTTAGTTAGTAATCCATGTGGTTATTTCTTAGAAAAGTTGGAATTTTAAAGTTAAAGAAAGTTAATTTCTTCCAACTAAAAATGTTTAAATACATTTAAGAGCCCAAGTCCATATGATAGAGGGGTCTCATACAAGCATTGCATACAAGTGTAGGGAAAATAGTCCTTTTCTGCCCTGTTCGCTCAAAAGGGTGTGAGTGGGTTTTCGGCTCGCTGACACCCCACTCCAGTTTCCCTTCTAGCTCAATGGGTCTCATAGTTTCAAATCTTTTTTCTCTTCAGGCCTGGTGAAAGAGCAGTTTGCGTGGCGCCACTACTATTGGTCTCTCACCAACGAGGGTATCCAGTACCTGCGAGATGTTTTGAACCTCCCACCCGAGATCGTACCTTCGACCCTGAAACGACAGGTCAGATCGGAAACAACCAGACCCAGAGGAACGCGCGGTAAGTGGACGTTGTATACATTTTGTGTTGTTCGAAGTGTGGAGGAAAGAAAAGCAATTGAACAGATTTAACTCTTTGAGATATGATTCTTCCATCTAATGATACCAAAGGAAAATATATTTTTATAGAAAAATGTATGAAGAATGTAATAAATTTATTTGACATAAGTACGCATTTTGAATGACCACTAAAAATGGAATGTTGGTCACGTTAATTTTTTCATTACGTTTCGTTTCACGTTAGTTTTATCGGTTAATTAAAGTGTTCTTCTTTCTCTTCCAGGCCCTGATGACAGGCCAAAGACTACTTCTGACAGAGAAGCATACAGGCACGCACCTGGTAAGTGTAAACGATGTTTCTACCCTTAGCCTGACCAGATTTATTTTAACTTTTTGATCATGTAATCAGCGTGTAAAATAAGCGGTATCGCATCGCGAAACGCGACACCAAAATGAAAACTTGCGATAGCGATTTAGCTTTGTATCGCATTTAGTTGCGATACTCACAAAGCATCTCCGTTTCTCATAACCATGGTGTTTTTGCAAACGATTCGAAGTCAGATCGCTTCAGTTCAGTTGTCTAAGTCATGGAGCTTAATCTCAATTCGAATCCGTTGGCCGCTTTTCGTTCGGGCAGGGAAACATCTAAATTCCATACCAGACTGGAAGTGAGTAGCAAAAAGTGTAAACAAACCGCCGATAATCGCGCCAGAACAGAAAGATTTAGCGAGATTTCCAATTCGTTATTTGTGTTGCGAAAATCAACGAAAGTAAAATGTGGCGGTTCAGTTACGAACTGTTAAAAACTGGATCACAGAAACGGGGATATTTATCAAAAATTAACATTTCCCCCCAAAACAAAGAGACTGGAAGAGTCTTTAAATTTTTTCAAAAGTGCTATGCATTAATTAAAAATTGCTACACACAAATACTTTGGTGTAGCAGAACTGCTATACACACAAAAAAAAGTATTTTACACGCTGCATGTAATCATCATTACATGTTCATAAGTTACGTATTTTTCCCGTTGTTTTTGTTTGAAAAACTAAAATTTCATGGAGATTATTTTGGCACAATTTTGTATAGCTATGGTTGAATAACAAAACTAAACGGTACTGCATATTGCAGTTCGTCCGGTCACTATTTATAGTAAATGTGGTGCGTTTTTAAAAGACGAAAGGGACTGGGGAGCCCAGTCGGTTAGGCATTCGCCTAGCATGCGGAAGGTCCCAGGTTCGGGTCCGGGCATCGCCAAAATAACTGCCGACCTATAAACAGCCCGTGCTGCCAAAAATGTCCGACGAATAATACCCTGTAGGGAGGGAGTGCACATTAAATATCCTTCAAAGTCCTAACGCTGCGTACGATGTCGCCCTTAATGGTTGCGTTGGGTGCCTACTCTGGTGTCTGCTCGTCACTTGACTGTGGTTCTAGAATACGACGCCCGTCGCCAATAGCCCTCGTGTAGCTCTAGTGCGACGATAATTCAAACTAAACTATTACAACCAAAAGGGCAATTTTAAACATTCGAATTTACTTTATTTCAACTTTGGAGGCTTTTCGTATGGTATTTTTGGGTATTTAAATGTTATTTCTATGCATTCAGAGCATCAAATGCCTAATGATGATTTGCTGAAAATTGTGTGTGGTCTCTGTATTATTACACCCAAGCATATCTGGGCAATAGGGTATTTGACTAAAAAAAATTATTGGCTTAAATTATTCTTATACCAAAAATATTAGACCCATATTTTTTTCTTTTTAAGTACCCCATAAAAAGTGAGAAAAATGAATTTTAAAAAAATTATGACCAAAAGTTATGCCCGAAAACGCTTTGTGGCTGTCACGTGGTATCTATGATATCACTAGTAACTATAAACAAACTTTGAAACACCATTACTTTAAGCAAATTTGAACTATCCACTTCTGTAAAACCTCCTTCCATTATCTATATAATTCTTATTTTAATAGTAAATTAGATTAAATCCAGTTTAATTGCAAGCAAAAAAACATCACACCGGTTTGTTTATATATACTAGTGACGTCAGCCAAATCGACGTGTTTGTGATCACGTGATGGACCGATGAAAAATAAGCCATTTTAAAATGATTTTTATGAATTATTTAAAGATTAATTTTGCAAAATAAAAAAATATACGTTTGTTATTTTTGGGTTCAAACTATAATTAATTTAATATTGGAAGGTATTTTAGCGATATAGTCAAGTACCCTATTCCCCAAAGCATTATATCATTGCAAACACCTTACTCAACATTTACATTATTTTTAAAAAATAAGAATTTGGATTATTGGGAATATTTAAAAAAAATATTTTTATTTTAGGGGCAACTGATAAGCAAGCAGATGTAGGTGTTGGTGAAGGAAAAATAGATTTCGTAAGTACATAACTTTTCTAATCCCTCTCTGATATTGCTAACTACAGGGTTCGTATGCCTCCTGAAAAACTCCTGAATTTTATTTTTTAAGGGCCCTTATAACTCCTGAAATTTATGTATCATCTCCTGATATTTTCCCCCCTCTCCTGAAAAAATTGACGACATGAATCGTTTTTCTCCTTCCTCATTTGGTTTTCTTCTGTACTTTATCAGGATGTCTACCAAGTCATGATATTAGAACAAAGGTCACGAAAATTTTAAAAAAATCGCCAAAAAAGGCAATTCCCCCCCCCCCCCCCCCCCCAAAAAAGGGGTTTGGCTTTTACACCGAAGCCTCAAATTTTCCACAACATTTACAGACCTTGTTTCCTTCATTCTCGGTCTAAGTCACCAGACCAATACAATAATAAACAAACATATTCAAATTTATTTTGCGATACCTCCAGAATTTACATCGCTGCACTCGTGAATTTCACTATCATAGATAGAGTACAAACCGTGTAACTATGAATATAACAATTAGCCTTGATAACGTTAATGTTAGTTCGTAAAATTCATCTCTAAAATATGGTATTAATAAAAACACTTTCATTAAAAAAAAAGTGCCACACTTATTTAGTTTTTGAATTTTTACTGACTTTTCCAAGTTTAGGAGTAACAGTTGTAAAAATCCTGCCTTAAAGCAAAAGGGTTTCATTTGACATGTCTATCTACTTCTTAGTTTATGAAAGTTTACAATAAGTGGAAAATATAAACAATTTGTTATAGTGTTTCCACCTATAAACGGCCTGTGCAGCCAAAATGTCCGACGAATAATACCCCATGTGGAGGGAGTGCACGTTAAATATCCTTCAAAGTCCTAATGCTGCGTACGATGTCATCCTTAACGGTTGCTTTGGGTGCCTATTCAGGTGTTGGCTCGTCACTTGACTGTGGTTCTAAAAATACGACGCCTGTCGCCAATAGCCCTCGTGTTATATATGCCCCCTTTTCACATATTCACCAAAATGGCCCTAGAAATTGAAAGTTTAACTTTGCATCTTTTTTTTTAACGAAAACTAAACTACTAACTCCCACATAAAACCGGAAAAAGGCCAATCAAGAATTAGGATTTTTGTTAACTTTGTTCTTGGCCCAATTCCCTTATTTATCCCTAGAAAATGTGACCTGGCTTTGAAACGCCCCTAAATTTTGCTGAATTTTTGTTTTTAGCGTACCCCCCTGTACTAGGAGTTGGCTTCTGACAATTTAATATTACCAATAACACTTTTGATGAGTGTTCACTGTTACATTAATTGTTTGGTGTAGTTCCAGTATTAGATAATTGCATAATTAGTTATATTAAATACTTGAGGCAGAGATGAAATTTGCGAAAATTATTTTGGTTTTTCTATTACAGAAGCAGGGATTCGGCCGAGGACGACCAGCGCAACAGTAATTTTTGTAAAATTATTTGTACAAAATAAACGTCTTTCGACTTTAAGATGTTTTTTGTGTTATTCAAAGTTTGTTTTAAAATTGGAAGAGCTTAGCAGAAGCAGAATTGTTATGCTATCTTTAATGGAGAGAATATGTTCATTGACGTTCCAATTTTTTCAAAATTGTCACATCGCATATTCTTCCACTAAGCATAATTGTGGTTAGTTGCCTGTTAATGGTTCAAAGAGATGTTAATTTATCCATACCGATTGATTTAATACAAATTAACTATTCTGGTTATTTTTATCACCTTGTGAATGAAAATTAGTGTAAAATTAAGACATACCAATTAAATTTCAAGAAGAAATATTTTATGTTGATAACAGGACATGGAATTCTTTAGAAAAGTGAAATTTGTTAAGAATTGGATTTAAAGTAATAGTAGAAAGATTGTAGTTATATCTGAAAGATAAAAAAATAATACTCACTGATGAATTTCAGGCAAAGAAATGAATAATAGAATATTTTAAAAAGGGGTTCCTGATTAGTTTATTTCAAGTCTAAAGATAAACACAACTTAGAACATCAAAATACTCCAAACATAAATACGATTAATAGAGACAAACAGACTCACACGTCTCATGCACACTAAAGGTTTTGTGAAAGTAGAAAAGCTTCGACTTTTGAGATACAAACAGAATTGGTGGTTTTGGGAACAAAAATAGAGTACCGTCAAAAAGGGTAACTTTGTTCCTTAACACTTATGCTGTGTCAAGTTTCATTGCCTTGTAATACGTCATAGGAATAGCATTATCCAATCCTTAGGTCTTGACGCATCGCCGCTTATATCTGGAATTATCTATATTTTTACTCCTTAAGTACAGTAAAAGCCCGATTAACTGTAAAGCTCAAATATCCGGAAAATTTCAAATTCCGATTTGGGGATGGAATTTATCGATAAAATTGAATATTTTTCGCCAAAATTGCGATTTCTCGCCAAATATAGTAAAAACTTCAGATTTTTTTTTCTAGGAAAAATTTCGTTTGGTGACAACATTTGGCCTAAAAGGGGTTTTTGGTTTACATTTTAAAATATCCTACTGGTTCTAGACCATGGGTTGGACGATTTATGTTTTTAGCATGTGAAAGTAACAATCGATTTTTTTTCTTAATAAATATATTAATATTTTTTAATACAAAATATTGAGAAACTGGAGTTTACTCTATTTTGTATTAGATATTTTTTAATTGGTAGAAACTCTGCCTTTACTTTTTAATAGATAAATGGTAATAATGTATAAGGCTTAGATCAAAGTTACCCTTTTTGACAGAATGCATTATCAAAATAGATAGTTCTAAAACAATAGTGTAACAGCAATACTTATACAGTACTTCAAAAATAGTTTTAAAGTGTTAGTTAAAGGAAATTTTTTTTTAATAAATCAATTTATATTATCTGAACATTCAGTAAGTGTCTGTGAAGTTTTTATATATTTTTTTGTTTAATTACAAACTGATGTCTAATGATCAGGTTGGTTTAAATAACTATGAAAATAAATATTCTTTAGGATAACACAGAAATTGAGATTCTTTCATCTAAAAAGATTTTAAGCTTAATGTATATGTAAAAAGAATTCACTAATAAATAAGGGTAAAAAAAACTCATGTTTTTGGTTAGTAATATCAAGTAACCCATTGACAAAAAGCCATTTTTCTTTTTACAAACTGTGCTACGCCGAATATTAAAAATTTTTTTTAAAAAAAGATGTATTAACTTAAACAAGTAATTTCATGACATTTTAAATCAATACAATATATAAAATACAAAACTAAATATATTTAGGGTGACCAGACATACTGCATTTTACAGTATGGTTTAGTATTTTATTTAACTATAAAATATGTGTAAAAAAACTGCTTTTTTTATAGCTTTTCAAAGAAAAACAACGTAAATAAATGAAAATATTTATGAAAGTTTCATAGTTGAAAAGTTAAGGGGGTCCAATATCTTGAAATTGGTAAAATTGCACTTTTTTGTTTTATTGTATGGAAACATAATAGAGATAATAGTGTACAATTCATAGCAAACCAGATAACAAAATTCATAATACCAAAAGAGTTATTGTTAATTTCATTCAAAAACTTTGTATTCCGGGTAATATTAGAGTGAAACTTAAGAGACTAATATCTCCGGACGAGATTTTCATATTTTGATCTATTTCAAAATGCTAAGGCTTTTTAACTACAGCACTTTAAAATGCTGTCATTACATTTTTAAATACAAAATAGTATTTCTTATAAAAGTATGCATTCTTTTTGCTTAATTTTCATTTGATTTATTTCGTGTTGAAAATTCGTTTTTTTCCCATGAAAATCTGTGATTTTTTTTAGTAATATTTTTTTTCCCAAAACAGTAGTGCGTGTTAACTAAAATTTGAATGCATACATCTATTAGGATATCAATAAAGAACCTATAACAAATTTTTAAGCACACAAAATTGAAAATTCGAAGAGGAGTAGGAATTTGAGAAAAAAGGTAAAAATTTGAGAAAAAATTTAAATTTTGTCAAATTTCGCACATAATTTGAAGTTTTTTGGGGCTAAAAAGAATTGTTTATAGACGTTGCTCCCGTAGGAAAAATTTGGATTCAGTAAGTGTAGAAATAAAGAAAAAGTTGTGCAAGGTATCGGACCCCCTTAAGAGGGATTGTCAGTTCCATAGAGCTAATACATTAGTTTTCTAATCACAACTTCCGCAGAAGTATTGCTTTGCCATGTTAGCCCTTTTTTCCCAAGTATGAGAATCAACATAACATCGAAATGAAACAAATTTTGAAACGAAAATGTTATCTAGTTATTTAATTATATATTTTTGAAGTTTTAAAATGCCACAAATTACAGCAGATGGCGACACTATTTTAAAACTTTATCAATTAATAATTAAATAACCGGATGTTATTTTCTATTCAATCTTGTTTTAAATTGATGTTGTATGATGATTCCCATACCTGGTGAAAATGGGATAACATGGCAAAGCAATTCTTTTGCAAAAATTGTGATTTCAAAACTAATGCATTAGCTCTATGGGACTGACAGTCCCTCTTAATGTTACTGAAAGAAATCTGGTCAGGCTAGAAAAATATTAAATATCACCACACATAACGCAAGACATTCATAGCACTTATTGATATACTCATTAATATTAGCTAGACTTAAAAAACATGCTGTTATTCTAAACAAAAAATGTATTGAAAATACAAAAGTTCATGTACTCAGGGTTGCCACACTTTTTGGTAAAAAAATCTAGACTATTTTAAGGACTTTTCAAGGATATATTTCTTCATTTCCAAGGACTGTATACTCAAACATATGCAACACCTAAATTTCACGATAGTTTTTAAAAATTCATTTAGAAAACGACTCGGAGCTCTCTAACTTTAAAATGAACTTAAATATGTGTTATAAAATGACCATTTAGTTATTAAAAAATCAACCTAAAATCACTTGCTCTGCCTTCTTGGATAATGCAAACAATAAATCAAAAAATAAAATAGGAACTGATTCACATCGAAAAAGAGTTTTTAATGAAGCCAAAATTAACAGTTGCAACACTTCAAGATAAATTCGTCAGCCCAAAAAAAATGAGGACTTTTCAAGGTGGATAATGTTTTTCAAGACCTTGAAAATCAATGTTTTTTTTTTCAAGCACTTTTTAAGGACAACCCTGTGTACTACATCACAACTTATTTCAGGCTAATTCTATGTAACTGCAGTGTAAGTCGCAATTTAAAAGATTTTTAAATTGGAAAAATAAATTAAGAGGGACTGTCAGTCCCATAGAGCTAATGCTTTAGTTTTGAAATCACAACTTTTGCCAAAGAATTGCTTTCCCATGTTATCCCATTTTCACCAGGTATTTGAATCATCATAACATCCATTTAAAACAAAATTGAAAAGAAAATAACATCCGGTTATTTAATTATTCATTGATAAAGTTTTAAAATAGTGTCGCCATCTGCTGAATATTTTGGGTCATTTTAAAACTTCAAAAATATATAATTAAATAACGAGATACCATTTTCGTTTTAAATTTGTTTCATTTCAATGTTATGTTGATTCCCGTACCTGAGGAAAAAGGGCTAACTTGGCAAAGCAATACTTCTGCGGAAGTTGTGATTCCAAAACTAATGCACTAGCTCTATGGGACTGACAATCCCTCTTAAAGCATGTTACATTATTTTAGTTGCAATAAAGTGTAGATCAGTTATTCCGCAAATTGTTTTTCATTTAGTGCTAAAAGTTGTAGTGATAACCACTTTTTACACAGATTACTTACACCACAGAAAAGGGTAATTTTGCATAGAATTAGCCTTCAAAGTCCACCATATCTCCGATTGATTTGGTTCTTCCCTTTTTTTGGCACAGAGAGTTGAAGAAAACTAGATTTAACTTGCATTCAACAAAAATATGTCCACATTTTCTCAGTATTAGGCTGTGTCCTGACTACGACATCAAATGCAACAAAACTTGGCGACCGCCAAGGACGCCAGGCGATGCAATAGCATGTGGCTGACTCTGCCAAGTCACCAAGTTTTGTTGCCTTTGTGACGTAGTCAGGACACAGCCTTAGGGTTTCAGAACAAAACTGGTTTATTACTAGTATTTACTCAGTATTAGGCTGTGTCCTGACTACGACATCAAATGCCACAAAGGCAACAAAACTTGGCGACCGCCAAGGACGCCAGGCGATGCAACAGCATGTGGCTGACTCTGCCAAGTCGCCAAGTTTTGTTGCCTTTGTGGCGTAGTCAGGACACAGCCTTAGGGTTTCAGAACAAAACTGGTTTATAGTTAAACTCATAGTTTCCTTGCACAGAAGCCACGACCATGGGCGGAGCTATAAAACCCGCGGAGCAATCAGATGAAGAGGACATTTTAACCGTTTTATTTTGTCTTCATCTGATTGCTCCACGCGTTTTATAGCTCCGCCCGTGGTCGCGGCTTCTGTGCAAGGAAACTATGAGTTTAACTATAGTCATATTTGGACATGTTCATTGGCCAGATTATTTGCTTGAAAACTAAATTTCAATAATGGTATTTTATTGGTAATAAATTTTATCATAGGGATTTTATGCATTTTTATAATTCTCTAACAGATACAGATAACTGTCTGACATCACATAATAAAAAAAAATATTAAAATTTTAAATAAATGGAAAGTGTTCAAAATATTAGCTTCAAAAATATATTATGAAAACAAAGCTACACATAAATAATTTCATTAAGTAGAAAAAAAAGAGGGACTTAGCCGGTTTTGTTTAAAAGCTATAATTCAATAATAGACATGTATTTTATACTGGGAGGATAAAATATAGAAGGTGAACCGCTATTGAAATTTTTTATAATAGACACCCCATATCCGTTCAAGGAATATTAACACACAATAAATAAATTTTTCCCCTTCACAAATGGTAGTTATGTTATCCAACTTTAAAAAAAAAAATCATACTATAAAACTATTTAACTAGTGAAATCTATATTAAAAATATACTGAAGAAAGAATAAGTGAAACAAGTTGATTTTTTGAATGAAAAAGCATTAATGGTTAATATAAAATATACAGTCCCTGGACAAATTATTAGACGCGCTGTATTTTTTAAAAAGTAGTTTTATGTTTCTTAAGAGTTTTTATGCAAAAATGGTATATTTAAACTACAATATTATTGATTTTTATTTAAAAGAATTGTTGTAGACTACATATTTGTATTTATTTTTAACATATGGCAACACGGTTATGGTAATTAATGTTTTACATGAAATATTGCAGAGCGTCTAATAATTTGTCCAGGGACTGTAATAGTACTTATAGTTATTATAAGTTAAGGTTACAAACGTAAATAACTAAAATGATCCTGATTTTTAAAAAAAATGCAGATTGATATAGTAATTTCTTCTCTATTTTTTATGATACAGATAGCTGCCCCTAGTAAACAAATGATTTTTTCTAACATTATAAACGTTCAGCTTTAACCATTGAAATTAACTAAAGTACAGAAATATCCTAACATTGCAATGAATTGTTTACTGAGCGATGAATGACTGATGATGAATGACTGATGATAACTTTCTGACGTCATAGATAATGATGACGATTGAAATGAAAGATCATTTCACTTACTTAGTCTAAAAATTTTAAAGATGGTGTTATCAATTCATAAAATAGTTAAACTCATAGTTTCCTTGCACAGAAGCCACGACCATGGGCGGAGCTATAAAACGCGCAGAGCAATCAGATAAATACAAAATAAAACGGATGAAATTTTCTCTTCATCTGATTGCTCCGCGCGTTTTATAGCTCCGCCCATAGTCGTGGATTCTGTGAAAGGAATCTATGAGTTTAACTATATAAACAAAATCAGAAAAGAAAATATGTTTTGAAATGTTGTCAAGATCACAATCAGCTATTCCAGGCTAAAATCAATCAATACATCTTTACATGCAGTTGACTTAAAACAAGTAAAATAATACAAAAGCAAAAGAGTATTCTAATTTCTATAATAAGTTTTAAAAGTAAAACAATGTACATTAGCCAAGTGTCAATAGTTAATCAAACCCCAAATAAAATGCATTAATGACATTAGTAAGAAAATTCGTCACACACAAATGAGTTTTCTGATTAAGTTTACCTAAATAAACAAACTTCAAGAAAAATGAAGAACATATAGTTTAACTCATAGTTTCCTTGCACAGAAGCCACGAGCGGAGCTATAAAACGGGCGGAGCAATCAGATGAAAACAAAACAGCTGAAATATTTCCTCTTCATCTGATTGCTCCGCACGTTTTATAGCTCCGCCCATCATGGTCGTGGCTTCTGTGCAAGGAAACTATGAGTTTAACTATAGTCATGTAATTTATGTGGGGCACTAAGTTACATGATTTTTTTTTAAGTTAACATTTTTTATTCGGAAATGAAGCTATGAAGTCTTCACAAAGTCGTCATCAAGGGGATAAACAAAATTCTCAGAAATAAATGTTACTCACAATGGCCCTGTTTTCACAATAAATAGTTCCAGTAATGCTCCATCGGACAAGCTGGATAATTGTGGTGGCTCATATAAGTCAAGTGAATTTTTTAACATGCGCCGGAAGCAAAAACTGTACTTGCGGTTTTACCCGAAGTTTTTAATGGAGTAGTGACAATGTAAAAAGCTGCTTTAGTGGCAATATACAGAAGCAACTGTTTCCGGAATTCAGACTTTTTTTCTTCCGGACATTGCCATTACTTGATTGAAAAACGCCGGTAAAACCGTGAGGTACTGCTAGTGTGTTATGGCCGGTCTCGATTTGGCGACTTTCCTTTTATAGCCAAGTAGCGAAAACGTACTTAAATTGGTAAACATTCCAGTTCAACTCAATATATGTTTGCATCAATCTTGTTGCTATAGCAACCCTGTGTTTACTTTTTCACGAACGCCAAATAGCATTCCGGCCATAATACGCTAGCTGTTCCAACCGTAAATACGGTTTTCTCTTCTGTACAGACCGTACAGGTTATAAATCAACCTTATGACCTTTTACGGTGCCAAACATATGTAAAAGAAAGCAATATTATCACTTTACGAAACATGGTAACAAAAATTTCGGCAAAAAGCAATTCCTCTCAAAAAACTATTTTAAGGTTAAGTCTAGCATTTGATATAACTTAAATATCATAATTATAGAAAAACGACAATCACTTTGGAATTTCTAACCTCTTTCGAAAATCTGGCACTAGTTACATTAGCCCAGGAATCTGGAAAATGGATAAAATTCCGGTATTGCCAGAGAGTTGGAGTTTCCGGGTTAAAAAGAAAAATTCTGGGAAAAGAAAAAAAATTGAAAATTCCGGGTTAAATCCAGTGAGTTGTCATGTCTATCTGTAGCATGTGGAAAATCCAATTGATTTAAGCCACTGTGATCATCAGCGCATCCGAAGAACGTGGCCAATTATAAATGGGTAAACACTACACGAAAATATCACTCAACACAATAACACAGCACACATCAAACTTTAAAAAAAAATATCTTTAACACATCCAAACGAAGCCATCACATCCATTTTACTTATCTACATTCCCTGGACAAATTATTAGACGCACTGTATTTTTTTTTTTAGTAATGATGAAAACATACCAAAGAATGACATATCATTAAAAAAGATGTCGTTATATGTATTGAGTATAGCAGATTGTATTTTCTATTCGATAGCTTGAGTTTGGGAACACAAATGTCCTTCTAAAGGTATTTTGTTCATCATTGATTGATACATGAAATCTTGCAGTGCGTCTAATAATTTGTCCAGGGACTGCAGTATTGCACAGAAAAATACACACAAACCTGGCTATAGTAAAACCAGATACTGACCTGCCAATTTTCCGGATTTAACCAGGCAATAGCGGATTTTTAACGTCTTTCTGATATTTTGTGTCATGCATACCAATTGCCGGATTTTCGAAGGGGGAAACATAAAACTTTCCCCTGGCGTCCGGAACATAGTTATTACTAAAGAAAGTTCCGGAATTGAGTTATTACTAAAGTTAAATCAAGAGAGTTGGCAGGTTGGTTGGTCGAATTTACATCGCACTAAAGCCACAGTTGGAGGGGGGGGGGAAAGCAGATTGTATATATTTAAAAGTTACAGTGATTGGTCAAGTCAAAGAATGTGATTGTGTTCCGTAAATAATAATTTTTTTTAAAAAATTACCATTACATACTTGGTAGAACAGAGAGGAAATTTCATAATGCAAAAAAAAGGGTAGCGGATACAACAAGTTTTGTAAAAGTTTATATAATGGAATTTGCTTACAATCATTGACAGGACATAATGCTTCTGTGGCTCATGAGATTGATAAGCTAAGTTAAAACTAATGACACAGAACTTATAAGTTAAGCACAAAAACTTAAAAACTAATTTATTTAAAATCTATAAATTTGATTTGGTTTGGATGATTTTTAAAGAGCTATTCAGTAACAATTTACCTTTAGATCTGATTCTTGGTTTAAAACAAAATGCTTTATTTCACAGTGTTCAAGTTTAGTTTACAGAGGTCCAATATAGTAAGGTTTAAACCATCTATCAGATACAAAAACAAAAAGAAACAATCCTACACAAGTATTTACAAACAAAACATTTCAACTTTAAATATGGGGTGCCTTGATTGAACAATTTCACATAAAACAAAAACTATCCTTCGATTTAAAACGAACCATTGTCTTTTTTTCTTTTGTACACTCCTAACACGTTTCTAATAACAACAATATTTTTTTGTTAAAATCACACATTGCTCCAGTTCTTTTTTTGTTATCTTCGAAAAGCAATGAACAACGGTATATCTTGAGCTTCGGGAACACAGTCTGTGCTCTATTTACAATGCAAATACAGGGGGTTCTGTTAAGTGGTGGAAGCATGTTGTCGTTTTTATGATTTGTAACCTTACAAAGGGAAAATTTGATAGAAAGTATTAGGCTTAACCATAGATATCTTAGTTTAAGTATTAGATTGGCAGATCACGTGACCTCCAATGCCAACGACGGAGACGCGCATGGAGACCAGAATAAGAGGGCAATTTGGTCAGTGTTGCCACCAGTTTTAGGAGAAAAAACCTACGAAAAAATACCATTTAATTGTAAAATTTCAAAACAATAACATAAAAATTTTAGCTGCATTTTGGAATCTTTTTAGTGACTTTGCTAGTATTTTTATGGTATGTTATTATAATTTTAGAATTAAATGGTATTTTTTGTGTAGTGTTTTCTCCTAAAACTGGTGGCAACACTGGCCAAATTGCCCTCTTATTCTGGTGTCCGTGCGCGTCCCGTCATTAGCATTGGAGGTCACCTGATCTGCCAATCTAATACTTTAACTATGATATCTATGGGTTTAACCTTTTCTATCCCAACTTTTTAGTCTAAAAATCTAAAATTTGCAAAATAGACTCATTGTGCATCCAGAATGAAATGGTGAAAAATCTTAATTTTTTAACTAAAATTTAAGGAAAAAAAATTTGGAATCAGAACTTTTTTGAATAAATTATAATAATATTTCAAAACTTTGCTAAAAAAAAAAAAGTTAAAATTGAATTTTTAAACTTTTATAAATGCAAAAGCATTTAAAGAATTTAGGGCCAATTTATTAAATAAAATTGCTTTAGAGTGAATTTTATTTTTATCATTGTTTTTCTTATTTTCATTTATAACTACCACAAACATTATTTAATTCTTTAAAAGACACGATTCTTCCATCTACAACAATACAAAAAGAAAAATATAACTTTATAGAAAAAAAAATATGGAGAATTTAATAAAATTTATTTAAAATATGAGAGTTTTGCGAAAAAAATCACAAGTTTGATGATTACAAATGAAATAATAATTGAGAGTGAAAGGGTTAAATGATTTATCTTCTCATTTCGAGTTGCGGTGTTTTTTTGTTCCATAAATCGTCACTTAAGTTCCCACATGTGCTATCTCATTTTCTCAACTTTTCAGGAGAGACGAAAAACGTGTTTGTTCATTTAACACCGGCTGTTCGGACTTTTTCTTGTTACATAATATCGGTCTATATAATATGTAGACCAATATTATGTAACAGGAAAAAGTCAGTTTCAAGTTCCGTAACAAGAAAAGTTTTTGGCTCTCCTGAAAAGTTGAGAAAATGAGATAGCACATGTGGGAACTTAGTGACGAAATGTTAATTACATAGTTTCAATTTTTTTTGGCTAGTTTATTCATGAATGAACTTCAAATAGTGTCCACTACTTCACAGACACCCTGCAATAGTTTGAGGACACACAGTTTTTCAGACGTAATGAGTATAATTCTTTTATGCATAGAAAAGTCAAATATTTCTCTTTTTTTTATCTCACATAAAGTGTCTACATAACAAGATTTCTACTGGCATGGATGCTCCTTGCCAGACTTCGATAACCAAACTAAAATTTTCGCCAAATAAATATAATAACTAACAATATATGCTATGTAGTCGTGATTTCAAAGCCAGAATGCTCAGAAAACAGAGTATTAAAAAAAACCCTAAAGCTTGTGGTTCATAAAAAATTCACCAGATCGTTTTTCCAAAAATGTTACGATCTTTACCAGAATCGATATTTTATGTAGGCATTTACAAAAAGAAATATTTAAGTTATTTTATAGCGAAATAACATACATACTGCCGAAGTGCTAGGATTGCCATTTTGAGCAGAGTTAGAAATGCTCTTACGAAATGACTTCTCAAAATTTGAATGTCGCGGAGGAAGAAAATCAAGGACTATTCAACGAATGTTGGTTAAATTCAAGGATTGATATTTTATGTACGCATTTACAAAAAGAAATATTTAAGTTATTTTATAGCGAAATAACATACATACTGCCGAAGTGCTAGGATTGCCATTTTGAGCAGAGTTAGAAATGCTCTTACGAAATGACTTCTCAAAATTTGAATGTTGCGGAGAAAGAAAATCAAGGACTATTCAACGAATGTTGGTTAAATTCAAGGATTGATATTTTATGTACGCATTTACAAAAAGAAATATTTAAGTTATTTTATGGCGAAATAATATATATGCTGCCGAAGTGCTAGGATTGCCATTTTGAGCAGAGTTAGAAATGTTCTTACGAATAGACTTCTCAAAATTTGAATGTTGCGGAGGAAGAAAATCAAGGACTATTCAACGAATGCTGGTTAAATTCAAGGAGTATTATGGGGTGTTTGTAATAGAAAAAGGACATTTCAAAAATTTATGGTCAAAATCG
Source organism: Oedothorax gibbosus (assembly GCA_019343175.1). Taxonomy (NCBI): domain Eukaryota; kingdom Metazoa; phylum Arthropoda; class Arachnida; order Araneae; family Linyphiidae; genus Oedothorax; species Oedothorax gibbosus. The sequence continues at coordinate 43,536,627 of CM033272.1, read as the reverse complement.
AAGAGCATTAGAGGGTCCTTGAATTTGAAAATCAAGGTCAAGAAGTTCTTTCAAGGACCTATGGGAACCCTGTGTCTTTACAGAATTTTTATAGAAAAAAATTCTTTGTTGATACAACAATAAAAAATATTTTAGTCTACTTGAGTACAGCATTTAGCAAGTATAAAACACAAAGTAAATGCATGCACAATGCATTGAAGCCAATTTTTCAAAAAGAAATAAAACAGAATAAAAACTAACTAAATTCAGACCTGCAAACCTCAAAATTCCAATCCTGCAATAAATTTATCATGTTTATCGTTACGACATGCAGATTGCAATCGCTGAATACAATTTCCAATCTCATCAAAATGATATTTGAATATTTTCGAATAAAAACTATTTATATGGCAACGATTTAGTTCAGAGATCGACGTCCGGCAAAAGACCACCACAAACCCCTCTAATAACCCTCTGTTAACAAAGCGTACAGCACTTGGAAGCCAACTTCATGTCAGCGACCCCCTTACTGTCTCCCGAGCTAGACAGGTCCCGCTTACTGTTATTCTTCCTCCACCCGTTCTGGTTAATGTCCAACCGGCTAGCGGCCCGCGGACCAACCAACCGCCCCAAACCGGACCGCCGAGGCACCGAAATCTTATCCGGTTGCGAGCTGTGGTGCTCGGCCGATTTATTCTTCTTGAGATTCAGTTTGTGCCGCTGCAGGGAGCTCAGACCGGAATTGAGGCTCAAACTGTTGCCGATGGACGCCGAGGTACAATACCTATTAAACGAGGCACCGTCTTTTTGACGTTTTTCTTCCGCCGAGGCACCAATGTCTGGCGGGATCTCCGTTAAGGAAATCGAATCCGATCGCACGATCGTCGGAGTTGCAGTGTTCTCGGCGGTGGATAAATCCCCGCAGCTCATAGAACTCGTGAGCCGGGGCTGATTGTCTGACAGGAAGTCGAGGCTGTCCGTGGACTCCGTCGAAAATACGGAGTGGGCGAAGGAGGCTTTCTTGGCCTCCACCGAGGCACCTTTCCACGGACCTGGGACATCTTCAGTGGAGCTTTCTTCGATGAGTTTGTTTTTCTGTTGCTCGATCCGACGGAGCATGACTTGGGAGATGGTGGTGCCGGGCCCGCGGATGGCGGGTTTCCCGGCGGTGTATTTCCGGCCGCCGCGGAGCCGTGCTGGACCCTCTGCCTGTGTTGCCAACAAAAATATTACAAGCATGAATGAGTACATAGAAGCAGTAAGTCAATTAAGTTTGAGAGTTAAAGACTAAATTTATTTCACTAATATAAGGCTATTGCCGTTATTGAGTCATGTGCATACCACATGCCAACCATTACACAGTTGCTATGTACCTTTTTGTGCGAGATTTATATTTTGAAATTACATTGTTTTGTTTTTTTAAACTGAGAATAAAGTAGAGTTCTTTTGTTAAAGATCATGTCTTATAATATAATAAGTTGGATTAAACAATTGATTTTAAGCGAGATTTTTATAATTCTGAGTAACTTTTGAATTAAAATGAGTTTTATAGAGATTTGGGAAATGATTGTGATGGGCCAGTTGGGTTTCCGGCGGAGTATTTTCATCCGATGCGGAGCCGTGAGGGACCCCTTGGCTTGGTTGCCATGAAACATATTCATATATTAGCAAATTTAGCAAACAATAAAGGCAATTAATTAAATCTGAGAAACAAAATTGATGAAAATGGTTAATTTTGGCGTTTAAAAGTTTTATTTAGAACTAGCTAAAGAAGAATTTGGCAATTTACTTTTTAAAGAACATAAAAGCAGTAGGGTAATTAAGTTCGAACATCAAAAATTCTAAAAATAAAAAAAATCCCTATCAATAAAAATCTCAATTTATCCTTTGAAATTTTATTTTAAATGTACAATTCAGGTCTATAAATTACTGCAATGAAATTGAGAAAAAAAATTTCAATATCAATAGAAATATATTAATTTATCCTTCAAAAAATTTTTATGTACTATCCAAGACTATAAATTACTGTAATTAAATAAGTTTTTCCTATGAAACGCTAATAAAAAATGACAAAAACATCAACCAAATAGAACTTATATGCTTTTTATTTTAAATTTTCTGACTCCAGATTTAATTGTCAAGAAAGAATGTCAATTATAAGTTTCATTCTATTTATTCCATAATTAACAGAAAGAGCTCTATCTCTGAGGAACAGCATTTTACCGAAGGGGGAATTATATATGGATATTAATGGTGCATGGACAAAACTTTTATTAAGAATCACAAAACAAAACTTACAACATCATAGATATCATAGTTAAAGTATTAGATTAGCTGATCACGTGACCTCCAATGCTAACGACGAGACGCGCATGGAGGCCTTTTAAGATTGCAAAATGGCCAGTGTTGCTGCCACTTGAAGGAGAAAAATACTACGAAAATATACCATTTAATTCTAAAATTACAAAAAAAATATCGTAAAAATACTAGCTGCATTTTGGAATCTTTTTAGTGACTTTAAATCCTTTGCTAGTATTTTTTTGTTGTTGTAATTTTAGAATTAGTACATAGTATTTTTTCTTAGTATTTTTCTCCTTAAAGTGGCAGCAACACTGGCCATTTTGCCTCCTTATTTGGCCTCCATGCTCGTTAGCATTGGAGGTCACGTGATCAGCCAATCTAATCCTTTAACTACGATATCTATGCTTACAACACACACACATATATATATAGCATTAATATTTTTCAAATCACTTCAGTTCACAATTAGTTATTTCACGTCAGTTCCAATTTGAATATTAAAATAATAAGTTCTTATGTAGTGAAGCGAAAAGATGAAAACAAAATTAACAACACATGGCCAAGACCAAAACTAGGCTTTCGCCACAATAGATAAACAAGGAAAGTTAATAACACAATTTCCTATTTTCAACAATACACACCTCTCCACCACCGAGGGGCAGCTGGGGAGAGCTCAGCACGGCGTGGAGCCGGCGTTTGGCTGGGGAGGGCGCCGCCGCCACCGAGGGAACAGGAAAAGTGAGTCGCTGCTCTTCTTCCGGCGGGGAATTTCCTGTCAGGGTGAAATGATAGTTTTAGAATTAAGAACATTTGGGTTCAATTTTGAATGTTTGGGTTCGATTTGGAACATTTAGGTTCAAATTAAAAGACCACTTAGGTTCAATTTAGAACAGTTAAGCACTGCTACTCCTCTGGTGGGAAATTTCCTGTCAGGGTGAAATGGAAGTTTTAGATTGAATTCGGTATGGTTGGATGCAATTGAGAATGTTTAGGTTCAATTCAGAACCCCATTTAGGTTCAGTTTAGAACTATAAAATTCAATTTAGAACATCAAGACTCAACCACCGCTACTGGAGGAACAGGAAAAGTGAGGCGCTGCTCCTCCTCTGGCTAGAATTTCCTGCCGGGTAAAATGAAAGTTTTAGATTCAATTGAGAATGTTTAGATTCAATTTAGAACTTTTGGATTCAATTTAGAACTACATTAAAATCAGTTTAGAACATTAAAGTTCAGCCACCACTGGAACAGGAAAGGTGAGGTGCTGCTCTTCCTCCGGCGGGGAATTTCCTGTCACGGTTAAAATGAAAAATTAAGATTCTATTTGGAACATTTAGAACTTTTAGATTCAATTCAGAATATGGAATTTCTCGTCAAGGCAAAAGATTTTTAGATTGAATTCAGAACTTTTAGATTCAATTTAAAACAGAGAATTTCTGTCAAGGTAAAATAAAACTTTTAGATTCAATTCAGAAAATAGAATTTCCTGTCCAGGTAAAATAAAACTTTTATATTGAATTCAGAACTTTTAGATTCAATTTAAAACAGGGGATTTCCCATCAGTATAAAATAAAACTATTAGATGCATTGAATTTAGAACTTTTAAATTTCATAGAAAACAATTAGGTTCAATTTAGAAAATGGAATTTCCTGTCAGAGCAAAATCAAATTTTTAGATTGAATTCAGAACACGGAATTTCCTATCAGGTTTTAGATTTTTCAAACTTTTAGATTCAATTCAGAACTTTTAGATTCAATTTTAAATAGGAAATTTCTTATGAGTACAATAAAGCTTTTATATTTAATTCAGAATAGGGAATTTCCTGCCAGGGTAAAATCAAACTTTTAGGTTCAATTTAGAACATGGAATTTTCTGTCAGGCAAATAAACTTTTAGGTTCAATTCAGAATGTTGAGATTCAATTTAGAACTTTTAGATTCAAATCAGAACTTTTAGATTCAATTTTAAATAGGAAATTTCTTATGAGTACAATAAAGCTTTTATATTTAATTCAGAATAGGGAATTTCCTGCCAGGGTAAAATCAAACTTTTAGGTTCAATTTAGAACATGGAATTTTCTGTCAGGGCAAAATAAACTTTTAGGTTCAATTCAGAATGTTGAGATTCAATTTAGAACTTTTAGATTCAAATCAGAACTTTTAGATTCAATTTTAAATAGGAAATTTCTTATGAGTACAATAAAGCTTTTATATTTAATTCAGAATAGGGAATTTCCTGCCAGGGTAAAATCAAACTTTTAGGCTCAACCCAGAACTTTTAGGTTCAATTTAGAACATGGAATTTTCTGTCAGGGCAAAATAAACTTTTAGGTTCTATTTAGAACATGGAATTTTCTGTCAGGGCAAAATAAACTTTTAGATACAATTCAGAATGTTGAGATTCAATTTAGAACATTCAGATTCAATTGAGAAGATTTTTGTACAATTTAGAATAATTAGGTTCAATTTAGAAGATTTAGGTACAATTTAAAACCTTTAGGTTTGATTTAGAACATGCAGGAGCCATTTAGAACATTAAGGTTCAATATTTAGAACTTTTACATAATCTATTTAGAACTTGTGTCTACGACAAAACTTACAGACTCATACTTAGGGCAAAGCCAGTTAAGGCCGATTTAACGAACCAACAACCTACCTTCCTCCAGCTTCTCAAGATGCTGCGCGAGCGGCGCGTCACATGCAGAGGGGGATCGCGCGGGCGATGACGCACCGCTGGCGTTACTGTCCTCCTCCTCACGCACTATTGAACACTTGCGCTGGAACGGGACGCTGGGCAGGTCGAAGGGACTGAAGTCCCTGGGCAGGAGGCAGGGGGATAAGAGGCCGTCGACAGTGGAAGGAGGTTTTTCCTGCGCTGGGGAGGGTACTGCCGAGGACACGCTATGGAGAAGGAAATAATTAATATCCCATTTTGGGTAGAATGCAAGTTCCTCATTGGTGCTAGATTTGGTTTCCGCAAACTTGCACTAGTTAACAAATGAAGAGTACAGGTGAAAAACCGCTTAATTTCGTCGAAAACTTTCCTCATCAGGCCTCTTTGGCGATGAAAGCGAGTCATCGCCTAAACTGGTGGGAGGAAATCGGTTACTCACTTTGTTTTTCTCTCGCGGCAACCCTGATTTACGCCAGAGATCAGCGGACACGAGTCACACGTTTGTACCGCGAAAGAAGAACCGAAAGGAAAACCGGTTCTCTCTCGCCAATGTCCGCCAAGCAGATACAATTACGGAACTACTCCTGATAAATAAAGCGGTTCTTCCCCTGTACTCTTCAAATGAATTAGGGTTTTGATGATAGATCTGGAGTCAGTCAATGATGACTTGTATATACAAAAGAGCGAAGACAAGTAATTGTATGGGCGAGTGGGTAAAGGCTTTTCTTTGTTGCTCAAGGCTAAAAGGGATCCCTTTTTGTAGCTTAGCTCCTGTTTATCACAGTTTTTTTTCTCTAATGGGGCTGCAATATTGGCGGTCAAGCCTTTTGCAGACTCGGCATATTCCCCAGAACTGAGAGCCATTTCTTTGTGGCACCATATAGGCGACTCTCGCTACCAATTTTGACGCCCAGATTACAATGAATCTGAGCTCTATGTGGATGTTAAAGTATGCCAAGATTTAATTTTGCCGAGAGAACCCAAGCCAAATGGACCCTCCAGGGATCTTTTACATGCCACATAATCATATGACATGCGCGTCCTAGATTTTCCCATCCAGAAAATCCGACGACTCAGCCGAGGCTCGAACCCGCGATCTTGGGCTTACGAGGCGGACACGTTTAACCTCTCAGCCACCGAGCCAGAAGAACTGAACAGTTTGTTATTCTACCAAAATTATCACGACTTCCTTTAATTATATACAGATTGATGGAGTGCTATATAATGTCATTTGATGTGGGATAAATTAAGCCTTTTCCAGCAAGTAAAGCATATTACAAATAAGAATATGATGGGTGAATATATTCGGTATCAGAGATCACTCATAAAAATAATTGAAGGTGTATTACCAGGGTTCGGAAAAAAAAGTTTTTTTTTTTCAGAAAAAAAACAAAAAAAAAGTTTTTTTTTTCAGAAAAAAAACAAAAAAAAAGTTTTTTTTTTCAGAAAAAAAACCGTTTTTTTGGTTTAAGCCAAATTTTTTTTCTCCATTCCTTATAAATATAATATATACACTATATATATATATATATATATATATATATATATATAGGCCCAGTGGCTTAGTGGTAGTGCTTCGCATTGCCACGCCGCAGGTCCGGGGATCGAATCCCGGATTGGGCGAGGTTGATCCATCCATTCATCCCTTAAGTGGGTCGATAAAATGGGTACCAAGCATGCTGGGAACTAAACACTGGGGGTTCCGCGTGAGGCTGACCACCTTACCGGGACATATGCCTAGAACCCCAGAGCCCTAGGTCACGAAAGCTGAAATGGGCACGGCAGGCCTTGGCCTACTAATGGGCTGTTGCGCCGAGGAGTTTAGTTTAGTTTATATATATATATATTAATTTCGGCACACTACACTAATATATAGCAAGGAGAGTAGGTATACAAGGTTATTGCTTTTCTAAAAGGGGAACTTAACAGAGTAAACATATTTTGTTAGAAAGAAATGCAATGTCAAAGAAATTATGAGTTTTACATTATTACACAATTCAGATATGTACATTTTATTAACTTTGAGATAAAAAAAATTTTACACTTTCAACTTTATCATTCTTATTTATTCAAAAACTTAAACAAGAAAGTCAATTTGCCAGCTTTTTCTGTTCCCAGTCTATTTCGCAACTTAGACTGAATTAGGCCAAAAGTAGAGAAAATTCTTTCCAGTCCAGCTGTAGTTGGTGCGGCGATGAACAGTTGTTCAGATATTAGGGATACCTGTTTCCTTAATTTTGTTTCCAATTCAATGTTGGCCCACCAAATAATTGGATCAAGATCTAGGAAATGGGACTCAAACATATAGTTAGAAAAAGGGTCTTTCCTCGCCTTGTCATAGGTAGAATGTCTTTGTCCATCGATTGAATTAACTCAAATGCTTCTTGTTTTTGCTTAGTATTAAGATTTCTGCCACAGTATCGTTGGTCTAAAAGATTGGCAGCAAAATGTGCTGTTGACAATGCCATGTCCTGTCTTGCCTCAACATGTTTCTTTCTTTTCGCTTGGTTGTTTCCAGTACAGGATTATCTCAATTCTCATCTATCTCTATCTCACCATGTATCTCAATTTAGTTTTGGTTGAGTTGTTTGCATCATAGTAACCAACCTTTAAATTAAATGAATTAAAATTAATTTTAGAATATAAATAGAAATTTTGAAAAAACCAAGTTGGTTTTTTTTCTGGAAAAAACCATTTGGTTTAAACCACGGTTTAAACCACGGTTTAAACCACCGAACTCTGTGTATTACAATGCATATAGTTCCCGCCACCCTTAATTGTTACACTTTAGGGATGGAACCAGTACCGTATATACTCGTGTATAAGCCGAGAAATTTTGGACAATTTCAGTGCCGTAAAAATCGGGGTCGACTTATACACGAGACATCAAATTTCCAAAAAAAAAAATCCCATGTCCTTAAAATAAAACTAAATTTCAATCAAACTTAAGGTTTAGATACTATCTATTAAAAACAAGGACCCAAAAGCGGTTAAATCTTGAAGATGAAATAAGATTGGTATCTATTCACGGTATCCACCATAATGATACTTAATTGTTAGTTCTCCACGTGATGCGTATTTTGCACGTGTAGCTCTGGCACAGGGCAGTTCAGTCAACCAGTCTTTAAGGTGTAAAGAAAACATCGGTCCGTGACCTTGGCAGCATAGTCTTCACGCTTCACTGAACTTAGTTTCAACTAAGATTCTCCATTCAGGGTCGGCAATGTCAAGGACACTCGGAGATGAAACCCGTTTTATTTTCATTTGGGGTTGAAATTTAGCTTGCAAAATAAATAAAAATTACGATCCCGTTATGAACCGGTTTCTTCTTATTTTCTTCAGAAGGCTGGCCTACCTCGACTTATACACGGGTTACCGATTTTGGAAGGATATTTGGTTTAAAAATGGGGGGTCGGGTTATACACGGAGTCGGGTTATACACGAGTATATACGGTATTTGAAAAAACGGTTTTCCTGAAAAACTGCCATCCCTAACGTGTTCGGATTCGGTTGGCGACGAGTATAGAAACATTTAAACAAAAGAATATTATATGAAAAATATCTACAAAACTTTACAAATTTAACCAAAATATAAAAATTTTGGTGAAATTTGGTTTGATCACTAATTATTGATTCTAGGGATCGACCGATGGCGAATTTCGGCCGATGGGCCGATGCCGATTGTTGGCCGATTGTTCAAAAGTTACATCGGCCGATGGGCCGATGTTTCCCGCCTTCCATCGGACGATGGCCGATGCCGATGGCCGATGGAAAAACCAAAATACAAAATTCGTTAAATCCATGTGCAATCCATAAAAAAGGAAATTAACGCGATCCCTCCGATTTCCATATATTTTAGAATTCTATGTCTGTGTTCGATTTAGACTTTTTTAATTTTTTAAAATTTTAAGGTATATAATAAAAACGACCAAAGCGATATTTTGTAGAAAAAAAATCGGATTTAACAGTTTTTTAATAAACATAATTTTAACATATGATACAGTAAACTCCCGTTTATCCGGAATGCTCGGGAAATTGACTCTTCCGGATAATCGAATTTTCCGGTTATTTTCCGTTACCAAAAAATGCCGATTTTTTTTCTCCGGAAAATACAAGAGATATTGGCTGCATCTTACATAATGCAAATAGGCAATGTTGTATTTATAATAATAAAATATATAATAGGTATTACAATATTTTGTATTAAAAAAATATTTATTAAAAAAAAATTCATCTTTACTTTCAAATGCTAGAAATCTAAATACATAAATCGTCAAACCCATGGTCTAAAACCAGTAGGATATTTAAATATATAAACAAAATCTGGAAAATATTTAATTACAGAATTATAAAAATAACTTACTTTGGATTAGGGTTGTTTACGACTTCTGGGAAATCCAAAAATATTGTAAAGTTTTAAAAACGTTCTTTGGGTCGAATCAGAGAATTATTTGATATATATTTATTTAAATCTTGTTAAAGTTAATTTGTTAAGGTATCAGTCATTATTTTAATCTCAAATGAGCAACGCGACGCTGCAAGCCGAAACTGACGCTGACCATCAGCGGTCAAGCTTGGCGCAATCACTTCCATTGGAAGGGTCGGAATTTCATAGTAACCACGTGAGAACAGCAAAAAAAATCTTAAGCATCTTAGTAGTAAAAAGGCAGTTGTTTAAAGCTACAATACTTTAAATACTACAGCCTCTTTTCTACTGTAATGGGATTCTCCGAATTATTGGGGGATCATTGTAGACCCCGCGCTAAGATTCCCGTCTACTGATAACATTCATTGCCTTTGGCTGTGCAGAAAAACGTCTTTGAAACGAACATCGAATTGATGCTATTTCGGGGTTTGCATTTTTTACCCACACACACACAAGCTTAGTACCTTTTTAATTTAATAATAATTACAAATATAGAGTTTAAAGGTTCTAAAGAAATATCTTCATTTGCTTAAGTTTAACTCTTTTTGTTAGTTTTTAAGCAAAGATACGAGGTGCGTTCATTTTCGTTCTTCAAATAACCGGGTAAATTATGTTAGAACACTATTACAGTAGAAGTCTATTGGATTCTATCGTATTTCAGAAACTAAGCCGATTAACGTTTAATTGTTTGTGTTGGAACATCCCAATTTTCCGTATAAATTTTAGATTCCAGATAAGCAAAATAGGTTTAAACCTTTAAAACATTTTCGTTACTAAGTTTATCCGGAATTCTATCAAAAATTAAATTATACTTCTATTCGGAATAAAGATGTTAAGTATTATCGGTATAAGCATTACCATTAACCGTATAGTTTTATCCGGAATTTAATTTTTCTTTCTCCGTACTGCTACCGATGTCGCTCTAAGGTTGCGCTGGGTGCCAGCTCATATGTTTGCCTCGTCACTTGATCACGGTTCTAAATTACGAGCGACCGGAAAAGCCCTCGCGTAGCTCTAAAGCTAAACCAGGAATGCTACCGGAAATTAAATTTTAGTTTTATTATATCCGGAATTTAATTCTACTTTTAACCGGAAGCAATTTTCAGTTATCCGGATTGTAATTTCGGATCGACTTCGTTTAATCCGAAAGTCTTTTCGGATAAACGACATTGATATACTGATAGTATTCTAAATGATTTTAAAAATTGGAACTTTAACAAAACGTAAATTGATCTGCGTTTAAAATTGAGCTCATGTAATAAAATTTTATCATTGCCGGATAACCTAGAGATACACGAAGGTTGAAACCTTAACCTGGGTGAACACGTAGAACATTGGCGAAAGATTTTAACTTTTTTAAAAAAAATTCACACGATAACACAATTAGAATTTATTTAAGCATTATGTTATTTTAAATCTACTCAACGTTTTTGAGTTCAGCTTGAAAAATGAAATATGTTACAGTTTGGCGCGCCGATCGTTTGTGTAATCAGCCACGTAATCTTTTGGAATTTGTTCTGTTGAAAAGATACGGCCAACTATTTTGACATAAAAGGTTTTATTGTTAGTTGGATAAATTTACGTTGCACTAGAGCTACAGCACAGCCAAATAGTCACAAAGGTTTGAACAGCGGTTGAAGCCAAAATTAATTGGTCTGGCATCCAACACAAACTTATAGTGACAACAACATATTTAGCGTGCACCAGTCTCATATTACCTGCCAACTACTACGGATTGTCCGTAGTTTCTACGGATGAAAGTATTAAACTACGGAGTTACGGAAACACAGTCAAAACTACGGATAAGCTTCGATATTTTCTAAAAAATTTATTTGAGTTTTTTTCGCCTTGGTATTAGTGACCTTATAGCACTTAATGAAAAAATCGGTTCGTCGGCCTTGAAAGACAATACCCATGGTTTTAATAAGATTTTTTTAATCCAAATATTTTATCAACATATTTCATTTGCGGAAATAAAATATTCAAATGCGGATCAAAGTGGGTTTTTTTAATATTCTTGCGGAAAGTAAACTTAACTTGCCCATGACGACTAGTAACATTTGCTAAGTAATCGCAGTAGGTTAGTGTTCTTATAGTTCTAGTTTTGATCAGATCAGTCAACCAACATCAGCGCCTAGTAATGTTTTTTATAGAGTCGGATTCGCAGTACGTTGGTGTTCCTTTTATAGTTCTAGCTATGATCAGATTTGTCACCAGCCTCAGCACCTAGTAATATTTGTTAGTTAGAGACTTAATCGTAGCAGGTTTTTTTTTTAAGTTTTCTTTCTGAAAAAATCGATTAACCAACCATAACTCCTCGTAATATCTACTAGTTGGCAGTGTAATCGGCATAGGATCAGGGTTCCATTTCTTTCTTAGTTTTAGTTCAGGACAGATCAGTCAACCAAATTTCAGGTTCTTTGTTAGTTTAAAAAATTACGATGGCCTGTGACTTCATCGCTACTTAGGATTTTTGGTGCCTTTTAGAACATCATCGGTAGCAGTCCGGATAATGCTAAAATATAATCAGGTTAGCCTTATATGGTTAGAGAAAATGCTTACACCAATAATTAAAATATATATATTTATTATGAGTAACAATAGAAAAATCCGGCGTGGTGGATTTCAGTTCCATACACGATGATACGCATTCACATTATTTAGCCATATGTCTAGTCAGTTGGCTAGTAGCAAACAGATGCTCGGTTTATACAAAAGAACACTGAAAGTTAGTGGTCGCTGTGGTTTAGTTTTGGAGTCAGTGAAGCGAGGCAAGGGGAAATTGTACCGGAGGCGAATTCCTCTGGTCTAGATTAGCGACGGTCCGAAAAAGCTGCTGATAGGAAGGAGGCTGACATCTCCCTCAGGGATGATGGATGTGCTTAAAACTTGCTCCAGTCCACGTGCATTGCTTTGAAACCAGGAATTGGACGTACTGGGGTTTTGGTGTAGGATTAAAAAAAAACCAAAAAAAGCATCGGCCTACATCGGCTGGCCGATGTTTTTTTAGGCCGATGGCCGATTTTTTCACTAAATTACCATCGGCCGCCGATGGCAAGGCCGATGGTAAAATTTTCAAACAATCGGCGCCGATGCATCGGCCATGCCGATGCATCGGTCTATCCCTAATTGATTCATTAACATCGACTATCCTTCACTGGGGAAATAACAGAGTTTGGTCTGATTAATATAACATTATTGGATATTGACGATAATTAAATAATCCAAAATGACGGCTCAAACACAATAAAATATATTTTCCCAACCCACCTTGGGGTAATGGCAACGGGCGACAGGTCCGTTCTAGAGATTCTCTGGCTGTTGATCATCTGGGCTCGCTCCTGCCGCTGGGCTCGCAGTTTGCGCTCGGCAAGCAGGTAGTACGTGGCAGTGATGTGGTTGTACTCGTTCTTATCCAGGGCTCTGCAATAGAAAACATTGTCAGTTTGCACACATTTAAGTTTTGTAATAGCTTTTAGCCCTTTCATTTAGAATTAGAGCCGGCAAAACTTAAGAGACATTCCTGTTTTTATGATTAATCTTTGGAAAACTCTCAGCGATCATTGTATCCAAAAACTCCAACGATCCCAATATCCAAAATCTCTGATGATCGGAATATCGAAAACTCTGATGCCCGTAATATCCAAAGACTCTGAAGATCCTCATATCTGAAAACCTCTGGAGATTCCGTAATTGGAAACCGCTTACTTTCACATAAACGGGAAAACTAGGCGATAATACAATCAGGAAAGTCTGGTGACTGTTTAATCAGAAAAACTTTGATGACCTATTAGAATCCCATAGCGATTTTACATTTACACAATTTCAGCAATCTAGCCAGTCTGGAAACGGAATTTTTTATAACAAATTATAGAGGGAAAAAAGTAGAAAAACTAAGTGTTACGGATATTTCAACAGTGGAACAGAGTGACGCATTATAGTGGCGTAAATAATATTCAGAAGCCTTTGTAAAATTTATAAGTTTATTTAAATATCGCAACAATCACCGGTTAACATGACTCATGCTTAACCAGAACAAACGATAGACAAAAAACAGTCAAGTAAGATCTGCTTACTGCATAGTCTAAAGAAAACTAACACCCAAAGAAGGGATACCGGCGGTTAACCTCACATAATTATAGTCACTAAGAAGTGTTCAAAAGAAGAGAAGAGCGGGTTTGAAAAACCGGCTGCTTATATACTGAAACAATTTGCATAAGTTTGACGATGCAGTTAAGCAGACACTAATTTACATAATATTAAGAGAAAAACACAAGTTGCAGTGTTCGTACTCTATCTATGATAGTGAAATTCAGGAGTTTTTCAGGAGTGCAGCGATGTAAATTCAGGAGGTATCGCAAAATAAATTTGAATATGTTTATTATTGTATTGGTCTAGTGACTTAGACCGAGAATGAAGGAAACAAGGGGTGTGTAAATGTTGTGGAAAATTTGAGGCTTCGGTGTAAAAGCTAAATCCCTCTGTTTTTTTTTTTTTGGGGGGGGGGACGCCTTTTTTGGCGATTTTTTAACTTTTCGTGACCTTTGTTCTAATTTAATGACTTGGTAGACATCCTGATAAAGTACAGGAGAAAACCAAATGAGAAAGGAGAAAAACGATTCATGTCGTCAATTTTTTCAGGAGAGGGGGGGAAAATATCAGGAGATGACACATAAATTTCAGGAGTTATAAGGGCCCTTTAAAAATAAAAATGAAATTCAGGAGTTTTTCAGGAATTTCAGGAGGCGTACGAACCCTGAAGTTGGGATTAATTCAAATATATTATTTAAAGTTACACAAGCTACTTATAAAACCCTTAGATTAATTTAATAAAAATTTAATAAAAGGAAAACCGTTGATCTGCAAAAAAAATCACATCCCTGATTATACAAGCTATCGCATAATGCTTATTAGAAACACTCACTCTACTATCTCCTCCTTGGCAGCTATGTTGCCGTTGACCATCTTCTGGACGATGTGCGAGTGATCCTCTTCTGAAAGGTGCTCCCTGGATACCAGTGGGAGGTGATCGGCCGGTTGGACTGCATCACCGGCATTCAGCCAGGGGTCAGCGGCGATCTGTTCTAGAGTCGCCCGTTTGTCCGGATCGCGGATTAGCATGTCTCCTATTAGCCTGTGGAAAGATGGGTCGTTAGGTTATGGTTTGGCATATTGGCAAGGTTGTGGTAGGGAATGTTTGCTATTTTTCAGATGACATTAATAGTTAAGGGTGTGGGTAAAAGAGATAGTAGAGTTAACATGGCACTAGAGCTACACGAGGGCAATTGGCGACGGGCACTGTAACTTAGAACCAGTCAAATTAAAAGAGAATAGTTGCATTTTTTTAAAAAAAATTGTAATCGTGGGGACTGTGGTTAAGACTCTATGAGAAACCCCCAATATTAAGCTATGGAGAAATTGTATAGTTTTTCCATGACTAGCATTCCCAATTGAAGAGCTTAGTGGAAGAACGTGCTAAGTGACATTTTTGAAAAAATTGAGATTTCTTTGTCAATGAGCATATTACTAACTTGTTTAACGATAACGAGTTTCCCCTTTATCATAAACTTTAGGTTTAATATAATATTTTTAACGGTTTGCAGGTGCCGTTTTCAACAGATCCGAATGCAAACGAAAAACTTTAAAGCTCATTTTCTCGTTTTCACCTATTTGTCACTTAGCACGTTATTCCACTAAGCTCTTCAATTTATTAACTATTGTTTCCAAACTTGCGTATGAATTACACGTTAGTAAGTAGCCATATCCTTGATTTCATATTACTTTTGAAAATTATTTTTATCCACTATAAATCATCGTCTTGCTTGTCAGCTTATAAAAAACACTAATTAAGAAATAAATTTAAACAAGTAGGTTTGTAACAGAATACCCGCTTCCACACAACAGCTGTGTTTAACAGGTAAAAAGGCGACAAACACAGCATTGATATTCTATATTAAACATTTACATGCTCAATTTGGCTAGTTGTATTTATTTTATTTCGAAAATTCAATAATTATTACTTATCGTTTGCAAAAATTAATTTATATTTCAAAGAATAAATATGTAATATTCCTCGCTTTTAAATAGATTGAAAATATTTCATAGCAACATACGAAGAATCTCGTAGTGACATATTTGACGTCATTTCAAAACTGATAGATGTCGCAAAAATAAATAAGAGTTTTTCAAGCGATTGTTGCGAATGGCAATGGTGATTAAATTCTAATAAAAATTGCTTCCTATGCTTTTTAAATGAGCAGTAAATTTTGCAGTTTTTTTTAAATAATTGAAGTACTTTGAAATCAAATTCTTCTCTGAAATTTTCTATGTATTCTAATTTCGATGCGCTGAATTTTTTGACGTATCATACTTGTCCGTAGCATTTGTAGTTTAGACTATGAAAGTGGGTGACGGACAGACAGACGGACTGAACGATTATAATAACTTCCACTTTTTACGTTATAAACGTAGTGTGGAAGCTAACACTTATTAATTGAGAAATAAATTTAAAAAGCTCAAATGTAGGACTTATCAATACAATCCCTCCAATTTCTTCATATGTTAACATTGGGAAGGTTAGTTTCGTTTTTGGAAATTCATGTCCTCTTTAACCTTCCCAACAGCCTGGGACAAAATGTATAGTTGACATTGTATAAATTTTTAATTAAATTTATTTCAAATAATATATTTGTTTAAAAAAAAATATATATAACTATTTTTAAGAGGTGATTTTAAAATCATTTCCAAATCAATAAAGTTTATTATAAATAAAAAAAAAATTATAAAATTTCGAAATTTCAGGTTATTGCAAAAAAGACTGGTGCACAAAATACAGGAAACCCCGGGTCTAACGATTCATACAGTCCCTGGACAAATTATTAGACGCACTGCAAGATTTCATGTATCAATCAATGATGAACAAAATACCTTCAGAAGGACATTTGTGTTCCTAAACTTAAGCTATTGAATAGAAAATACTACGAGGGTTGCTATTTATATTTCTGGCCTTTGCAACAGTAAGTGTTGCTAGGCGGCCGCAGACGATTTTAATCGAAACTTTGATATTTTTAAACATAAATTTTTCAGACGATTTGCCATTATAGCTTTATTTGTGTTGGTGACAGTAAATTGAAAAGTTCTTCTCTTTCAAAAAATGGAATTGACTCGTGAACATTTTTGTGCGGTTATTTTTCATAACTTTCGACGTGGATTATCAAGACATGAGTGCTTCGATGAACTTAATTCTTTATACAGCGATAAAGTGCCATCCTACAGCACTGTAAAAAACTGGTTTAACGAATTTAATCGTGGCCGATGTTCGATCTAGGACGAATCCCGTGCAGGTCGTCCAAAATCAGTTGTTGTGCCAGAAAGATCGATGCTGTGCGTGAACTGATAAAGCAAGATCGTCATGTTATATACCGTGAGATAGTGGTGTCTTTGGACATTAGTATGACTAGCATCAATAAGATATTGCGTGAACATTTGGGCGTAAAAAAATTTGTTCGCGGTGGATACCGCATAATCTGACAAACGCTCAAAAAAGGCTTGTGTCGATTGGTGCAAGGAAATGTTGGAAAAATACGTTCAAGGTGCATCAAAGGCTGTGTATAACATCTACACAGGTGACGAATCATGGATCTATGCATATGAGCCGGAAACAAAACAGCAATCAACTGTATGGGTCTTCCAAGACGAGGCAAAACCAACAAAAGTTGTTCGAGGAAGAAGCACATCGAAACAAATGGTTGCCTGTTTCTTTGGCATTAACGGTCATGTGGCAACAGTGGCATTAGAGCAACCTAGGACGGTCAATTCTGAATGGTACACGACCATTTGTTTGCCAGAAGTCATCAGAGAAATTCGAAAAAAGCAGAAGAATAGGCGAATCATTCTTCATCATGACAATGCGAGCTCTCACACATCGACTCAAACAAAGACATTTCTGACAGAGCAAAAGATCGAACTGATGTCATCCGCCTTGCAGCCCTGATTTAGCACCCAATGACTTCTTCTTATTCCCACACATCAAAAATAAATTACGTGGATAACGATTTTCGACCCCCGAAGAAGCTGTTGATGCATTCAAAACGAATGTTTTGGAGTTACCTCAATCGGACTGGAAAATTGCTATGAAAATTGGTTCAAACGCATGCAAAAGTGTATTTATCATCATGGAGAATATTTTGAAAAACAATAAAACCAATTTCGATGCTACATATTTGTTTTTTCATTATTAGGCCAGAAATATAAATAGCAACCCTCGTATCTGCTATACTTAATACATATATCGACATCTTTTTTTAATGATATGGCATTCTTTGGTATGTTTTCATCATTACTAAGAAAAATACAGTGCGTCTGATAATTTGTCCAGGGACTGTAAATAAAACATGCCTGTCAGAGTTTTGTATGCAATGAAACATTTCTGTGGGTGCTTCAAATACAACCTACCTCACGCATTCATGGGAGAGGTGCGTGGGGACTATGTACTTGCAGTCCATGATCATGGTGAGGGTTTCGCTGTCGTTGGCCTCCTGGAAAGGGGCTCGACCGCACACGAGCATGTACAGGATCACCCCTAGGCTCCACACATCTGGAATATAGAAAGAGGAGTTAGGATTGGACTGAAACAATTTGGTTTGTAACAGAATCTGTCACTTGACCCGCTTCCACACAACAGTTGTATTGAACAGGAAAAAAAAGACGCCAAACACAGTACTAATACTAGTATATTAAACAATTACACGCTAAATTTGCGGGTCCGGGCATCGCCAAAATAACTGCCGACCTATAAATGGCCCGTGCAGCCAAAAATGTCCGACGAATAATACCCCGTGTGGCGGGAGTGCACGTTAAATGTCCTTCAAAGTCCTAACGCTGCGTACAAAGTCGCCCTTAACGGTTGGGTTGTGTGCCTACTCAGGTGTCGGCTCGTCACTTGACTGTGGTTCTAAAATACGAGGCCTGTTGCCAATAGCCCTCGTGTAGCTCTAGTGCGACGATAATTAAAACTAAACTAATGTTAAAGTTATACTAATAATATTCTGCCGCGTTCAGGTAAACTACAGTAACTAGACTAATGGCATCTGTTGTTGTAGTGAGCACTAAAAACTCAAACCTATAAGAAAATATACTGAAACAATTTGGTTTGTAACAGAATCTGTCACTTAACCCGCTTCCACACAACAGTTGTGTTTAACAGGTAAAAAAGACGCCAACCACAGTACTAATACTAGTATATTAAACAATTACACGCTAAATTCGGCTAGTTTTAGCTTCCACACTATGTTTATAAACGTAAAAAGTGGAAGGTATTATAATCGTTCAATCGGTCCGTCACCCACTTTCATAGTCGGAACTACAAATGCTACGGACAAGTGCGATCTGTCAAAAAATTCAGTGCATCGAAATTAGATTACATTGAAAATTTTAGAAAAGAATTCGAATTCGAAATACTTCAATTATTTAAAAAACTGCAAAATTAAATGCTCATTTAAAAAGCATAGGAAGCAATTTTTATTAGAATTAAATCACCATTGCCATTCACAACAATCGCTCGAGAAACTTTAATTCTTTTAGATTTATTCTTTATATTTTTAATTCTGACAGATTCTGTTACAAACCTACATGTTACATTCTTTCAACAATTCAATATTTCTTATGGTTTGCTAAATTAATTTGTATTTCAAAGAATAAATATTCCTCGCTTTAAAATAGGGTTAATACCGGAGATGATCGATTTTTGAATCACGAAAGTTTGTTGATTAGGCAGTATCGTTGATGATTCCATACTTTAGAATGGCCGTAGATTTCTGAGATTAATTTCATTTGTGAACAACTGAGCATGACCGTGTAAGAGAAATTTTGTCATGTTGGCTTAGAGTTCCGGATAAAAGAAGGACAGAAAATCGAGGTTCTATTGTATTACTTTATCGGAATATTTTTGATTACATTATCAGAAGGTTACTTACCGACTTTTGGCGCATCGTAAGAATCCCCGAGCAGAATTTCTGGAGCCGAATATGCCAGCGACCCACAAGAAGTCTCCAGTTTCTGTCCAGGACAGAATTTGTTGCTGAATCCGAAATCGGTCAGCTTCACCATTCCTAGTTTCTCGAAGAAGACCACGTTTTCTGGCTTTAAGTCTCGGTGTACCTGTTAGGTTAGATTTTGGAGTTAGTTAGAGATGTAGAAGAATAACTATTTTCAAAAACTTAACTTTTACAGTCAAACTTTGTTAAAATGACGACTAGTTTATAATGCTAGTTAAATGTTTCGAAATAGGTCAGCTTCAACGTTCCTAGTTTTTCAAAGAAGATGAAATTTTCTCGGTGTGTTTGTTAAGTTAAAATTAGATTTGGAAAGTGAATTAAATAAAGATGTAGAAAGATAACTAGTTTCAAAAACTTAACTATTTATTACAGACATTAACTTTCTTAGCTTTAGACCTAGCTTTTCCTTATTTTATGCACCAGTCATCTAGCAATAAACATCAATTTTAACATTTTATAAATACCTAAACAATTTTTATTATAGTTCTACTTTTATTAAAACTTAAAATTGATTTTAAGATAGAGGGATTATCTCTTCAAAAATAAACCTAGTTCTGATTTCCTCCAAAGTCGGGTCAAGGTACAGAGTCCTGTCTGTTTATTGGCGACTTTGTCCAATTAAATTTGCCAATTTGCCAAAGAACAGACAAGACCTTAGTTCTACTTTGGGGAATGCCAGCATAGCAACTGGACCTTTTACATGTCACCTCCGACCCAACAGTTCTAAAAATGAGGTAGTTTGATCTATTTGTGGGTGTGCCCTATGTATTCCCTATGTTCTTTCCTCTTTTCCCTATGTTGGATTTTTCCCCTTACAGAGTGACTTATAAGTACGTAGTTAGGTGTCGACTTGGGTGTTTTCTCGTCACTTGTGAGTGTAGCTCTAAATTACAACACCCGTCCTCAATAGCCCTCGTGTAGCTGCAATGCGACGATAATTCAAACTAACCCCTTACAGTGATAGTAAGTGCACTCATCTAGTGCAATCCAATCTAGTTTACTGTTCAGTGTTCAAGTTACCATGTCAAGTACAAGTATTATTGTTACCCTAATAGGATATATTGCAATACAGCATAAGATTGTGCTTGATATATAATTACTTGCTTTTGACTATATTGCTGTACCAAGCCTTAATAAGGCCCAAGTACACCCAAGTAATATTACTAGACACCGGTAGTATTGTAACCCCAACGTAGTACGTCTCTATGACGTCATCGACACCCAGACCAAGCTGTACCTCATCCTGGAACTGGGTGACTTATTGAAGCTTGTTACAGCAGATTGCATTATATGAGTGCACTTACTATCACTATAAGGGGTTAGGTTGAATTATCGTCGCACTACAGCTACACAAGGGCTATTGGGGACGGCGTTGATATTTTAGAACCACACCCAAGTGACGAGAAAACACCCATCGACACCTAACTACGGACCTATAAGTAACTCTGTAAGGGGTAAAAATCCAACATAGGGAAAAGTTATAAAGGAAGAATAAAGAATCTCTTTCAAAAGGGAATATGTGAGAAAATAAGGGATAAACACGAGAACATAGGGAAAAAATGACCATGTTTAAAATACCGGATGCAGCTTGTGACAGTACAGTAAGGGGAAAATCCAACACAAGTGAAAAAAAAAGATGGAGGAAAACTAATCCCTTTTCAGAAAGAAAATCTTGAAGGACAAGCATAGCTGTTAGGAAAACAGGTTTGTTAAAAATGGACTTACTCTTTCCCGTTTTAGTTTTGCCAAGACGAAACTTAGATAAGCTACTTAAACTTGCCACGGAAAGTTCCGGGAACGTTTACAAACAACCAAATCATTCGTTTCAGTTCAAGTTTTTGAGTGTTTGGTTTGTTTTATTTTAATTTCCTCAGTCACAAACATTTTGGCTGATCTCTCAATTTTTTAGAATTGTGAAATTAATCTAAAGGTTTTATAAGTAGCTTGTGTAACTTTAAATAATATATTTGAATTAATTCCAACTTGTGTTTTTCTCTTAATATTATGTAAATTAGTGTCTGCTTAACTGCATCGTCTAACTTATGCAAATTGTTTCAGTATATAAGCACCCGGTTTTTCAAACCCGCTCTTCTCTTCTTTTGATCACTTCTTAGTGACTATAATTATGTGAGGTTAACCGCAGGTATCCCTTCTTTGGGTGTTAGTTTTCTTTAGACTATGCAGTAAGCAGATCTTACTTGACTGCCACGCAGTCGCTGTTTTTGTCTATCGTTTGTTCTGGTTAAGCAAAGCCATGTTAACTGGTGAATGTTGTGATATATTTGAATAAACTTTTAAATTTTACAAAGGCTTTTGAATACTATTTACGCCACTATAATGCGTCACTCTGCTCCACTTTTAAAGTATCCGTAACAATAGCGAATCGGGGAAAAACATTCGGACCTACCACATGCAGTTTGTGGCAGTAGGATATGGCGTGAACGATCTGCCTGAAGTACTTCTTGGCCGTCTCTTCCTCCACTCCGTCCTCGTGCCTCAGTATGTAGTCGTACATGTCACCTCCGTCACCCAGTTCCAGGATGAGGTACAGCTTGGTCTGGGTGTCGATGACGTCATAGAGACGTACTACGTTGGGGTTACAATACTACCGGTGTCTAGTAATATTACTTGGGTGTACTTGGGCCTTATTAAGGCTTGGTACAGCAATATAGTCAAAAGCAAGTAATTATATATCAAGCACAATCTTATGCTGTATTGCAATATATCCTATTAGGGTAACAATAATACTTGTACTTGACATGGTAACTTGAACACTGAACAGTAAACTAGATTGGATTGCACTAGATGAGTGCACTTACTATCACTGTAAGGGGTTAGTTTGAATTATCGTCGCATTGCAGCTACACGAGGGCTATTGAGGACGGGTGTTGTAATTTAGAGCTACACTCACAAGTGACGAGAAAACACCCAAGTCGACACCTAACTACGTACTTATAAGTCACTCTGTAAGGGGAAAAATCCAACATAGGGAAAAGAGGAAAGAACATAGGGAATAGATCTCTTTCAAAAGGGAATATGTGAGAAAATAAGGAATAAACACGAGAAAATAGGGAACAAATGACCATGTTTAAAATACCAGATGCAACTTGTGACAGTACAGTAAGGGGAAAATCCAACATTTGTGAAAAAAAAAAAGATGGAGGAAAAATAATCCCTTTCAGAAAGAAAATCTTTCTGAAAGGGAAAAAAGAGGACAAACATAGCAAATCAGGGAAAAACACATTCAGACCTACCACATGCAGTTTGTGGCAGTAGGATATGGCGTGGACGATCTGCCTGAAGTATTTCTTGGCCGTCTCTTCCTCTACTCCGTCCTCGTGCCTCAGTATGTAGTCGTACATGTCACCTCCGTCACCCAGTTCCAGGATGAGGTACAGCTTGGTCTGGGTGTCAATGACGTCATACAGACGTACTACGTTGGGGTGCTGGACAAGCTTCATGCATCGTACCTGTCGAAAAAAAAATACTTCATAATGCATGTGAATACTGCTTAATCAAATCATCAAACAGAGCCAAAAACAGGGTTCGTACTCTATCTATGATAGTGAAATTCAGGAGTTTATAAGGAGTTTTTCAGGAGTGCAGCAATGTAAATTCAGGAGGTATAGCGAAATAAATTTGAATATGTGTGTTTATTATTGTATTGGTCTAGTGAGTTAGACCAAGAATGAAGGAAACAAGGGGTGTAAATGTTGTGGAAAATTTGAGGCTTCGGTGTAAAAGCCAACCCCTTTTTTGGGGGATTTTTTTAATTTTCGTGACCTTTGTTTTAATTTCATGACTTTTTCAACCGGTAGACATCCTGATAAAGTACGAGAGAAAACCGACTAAGAAAGGAGAAAAATGATCCATGTTGTCAATTTTTTCAGGAGAGGGGGGAAAATATCAGGAGATGATACAAATCTCAGGAGTTATAAGGGCCCTTAAAAATTGAAATTCAGGAGTTTTTCAGGAATTTCAGGAGGCGTACGATCCCTGCAAAAACAGTGGTAGTGCCATAGTGAGATAAGCCAGATAAATTTCTGTATTGACTACAACATTTGAAATTCTTTTTTATCATTAAACAATCCATAATACAGCCAACAAGTTTGGCGAGAAATAAAAAGTCGCCGTATACCGAAACTAGGAATTAACCGTGATTTTCGTTAAAGTCGCCGGGCCAGCAATTAGGATTTGTTTCTGGTCACCCAATGCATGAAACACGCGATCGAGAGGAACACGATTGTACCATGGGCATTAAGAATATTAGTATAGACAAGAGTATTTATTAGTATATTTAAGTTGCCCAAAGATTAAAAAAAAATAGCATCAGTTTATTTGAGTAACAACAACGATCTAGGTTGCTGGTTTTAGCAACTGAAGGGCCTTCTATGCTACAACTTCGCCGAGAGGGGCCCTATACTTAATTTTGGCAATTATAATAACAAAAAATACTCTAACTAACCTCCTGAAAAAGGTGCGACCTCGACACCTCGTCCAGCCGCGTCTTGTCGATAACTTTGACGGCGACCTGCTCCCCCGTGAAAACATGACGGGCCAGCTTCACGACCGCAAAATGGCCGCGGCCGAGAGTGTCCCCGAGATCGTAGAGCCCGGCGATTTTGCCGTCATAGTGGGCGCCTCCTCGGCTCATTTCCACGAAAATTCGAGTTCTAAAATTGACATTTTCTACTTCATCCCAGTCGCCTTGTTGTTGGTCCTCATTGCTTTCACTTGTGTTTGCTTGCTGACGAGCATCGGGTTTGGGTTGAGAGTCGAATGCGGATACCATGTGAGGTACTAAGTTTGGCGATCGAAATGTTGGCAAACCTAAAAAACACTAAGGGTTTTGCGCCAATCCTAACCTATGATATCTATGATAAGGACGGACATACGACTTAGTACATTGATATTTTATTTTTATTAAATTCCAAAGCGTCCAATCAAAAACACTTGACAAATACACCAACATATAAACTTTTGTGAGGCATGTATTATCAAGCTATATATAAGTTAAAGCACCCTGCATTATATTAACAAGGCATGCAAGTTTTCTGGTAACGCATGCGTTATCAGTATAACATGGATCACGGAGGTTGACTTCTGCTAGACGAGGAATCGAAGGTCAAGGTTCTTTTTTCACATGTCAACCTCAAACCTATATATAAAAACCTCAAACCTATCATCAACCTCAAACCTATCATCAACCTCAAACTATCATAAAGGAGCTTCTGGGGGAAATTCAACTAATTCAAAAATATTACTGTTCATTGAGTTTTTTGTTTAAAGATCCGCGGAAATTTTTATTAAATCATACTTACATTGTATATTGCAGAAATAAATATGATTGGGACTATATTTTTGTATAAGTATTTTTATCCCTTCCCTTTCAGCACGAATTTATTTGCCAAATTTAGCGAGTTTCTCGCATAGCCCTGTCCACTCTGACGGAATCCTAAGGATAAACAGACTTAACTGTTATAATTTTTAACTGTTTGTGTCGTGCTTATTTGATTTTCATTATTTTCGGAATTGAATTTTGAAATCTCCACATTTAATTAGACATCTTTTTTCAAAAGAAGAAAGTTGAGTATTTTTTCGACAGCTAGCGTTGCCAAGGGCGTATCCAGGATCTGATTTAAGGGGGAGGGGGGCAGGCAACATTAGGGGCCCCTATTTTCTTAATTTTGGATTGGATGAGCCCCTTCTTTAGGGAATTATCCTTTGAACCCCCTAGTTAACTCATGTGGTTTTTACTTATCCAATCAAATATCAATTGCTTAATGCGAATAAATTTTTTAAAAATAAAATCGATTATAGCATTTATTTATCTTATACAACTATAATTATTAACTAATAAATAATTATTAGTTAATTTTTGACTAATATTAAACTTATAATTAAATAATTATTGTAATTATTACTAATAATAATAAATTAATTCATGTTAATTATTAACTGAATAAGATTCAAAATTTTCTATAAATTATTAACCTAATACATAATTATTGTCAAATTATTATGTAATTTACAATTATTGAATGGAATGTTTCAGATGATTTACGTTTTTTTTAATTTGTATGCTAATTTTCCTCGTTGCTTCGATTCACTTAAAGGACCGTTTTTTTTGATGAAAATTATAGTTTCTATTTAATAGACTACTTATCTTAACACCAATGTCATTATTTTAGCAATCATGTACAGCAAGCAATTGGCATTTATCAAAATATAAGAAGATTATTATTTAAGAAACTTTATTTCGAATAGCCAAAACTAAGTTAATTTCACTCAACAAAGCTGTTTGGAGTTGGTGTGACTATTGCCAATTCTACGACGATTATAACCAAACCACACACTTTTACTAGATTTTACAATAATTAAACAATAAATTTTAAAAATACATAAATTTTAAATTACCTATATTACATATTAGATATTTTTAAATAAATTTAAGCTTACAATTAAAATTCTAATTACTTTGATAAATGATTCAAATTTTTCTATTAAAGATTGATAGAGCACTTTGCCGCCGAACATTCTTGTTATCGAAAGATAATAGTAAAAAACTATTGAATGTTTTAATGAACCAGACAGAAGAAACTATTTTAATGTTATATCACTCTTTCTAACAGAAATTTATCCTTACTCAATGCTTAAGCTCCATTGCGAAATAACTAATAACCTTTAGAAATTTGTTTCATAAAAAGATTAGCACAGAACAAATGGCCAACATGTAGTTTTTAACCTTAAGATGGTGCTATGAGGCAGTTGGCCACTCGATGGAATACTTATAACCCAAATATCTGGCACTTTTGAAAAACTAAAAGTTACTAAACCAAATATTTCAGGTAGAACTAAGGGTAAAATATCAGGGTCCCAACCAAAAATGTTTTAGGGATATTTAATGGAATTGGCATCAAACCAACACACTAATTTCGTATGCATGCACGAATAATGTGACAAATAGAGTAACTTTAAACAATGTATTATTAAAAATTTAAATTGGCTTCGTTATCATCTAAACGAAGTTTCAGATCGGATTATGTAATGTTCGGCGGTTTGCAATGCGCTCAATTCAATGTTTTATTTTGAGTAAGCTGAAAAATCACACAATTATCTATCAAAGAGTCTTTAAATAATGGCTCATAGAATTTTAATTATTTCTAAACCAAAATATATCAAATGATTCAAATGACTGTTATTTGATTATTTTGGAATTGTATTGAATCTCATTGATACAATAAATTAAGGAATTAATCTTATTTTTTTACAAAATGAAAATCTATGGAATCTATTTCAAATAATAACATAATATGAATAGCTTGTTATAAAAGTATAAACATTGAAATATCATCTATTAATTTCTCACACTAATGCTAATCATCTACTAAACTTTGCCTACTTTACTTTTTTATAATTGTGGATTTAATCCTTAATCGGTTTATTTATTCAAACTGAATTTGTTATGCAATAATATATTTTATATTTTTTGGTTTGAAAGTCCACTTCCCCATGATACACGCATGCTCGCGTAAGCGCAGTTGCAGCTGGAAGTTGCTATCGCCAGTATTCCAAAAAATGAACTGTCTGTGGATTTAGATATACAACTTCTTTTAAGGGAATTACGGTTTTTAAAAATAAACCGGTTGTCAGTTTAACTGATTTAGTCTAAAGGTCCGCACGTACGGAGGGACAAGAACAGGGACAGGACATAAGAACCGTCGCGTCGCTAAGTATCTCCTCTCGTCCTCCAAGACATTACCGAAATTATTTTCCTTCGTCGGTGGTTGGTTTTGTGGACCCACGAAACATCTCAAACAAATAACTGAGAGTTAAAATGCTTTTGTTAACGTCTTGCAGAAAGAATGGCAATGTTTGGCAAAGATTCATATGTCCTGTCTCTTCATGTATGCCTAGCTACCGGAAACTCCTGGTTCTTTTTCTTAGGAACATATATAGATATTACGGCTTGTGTGCTCGATCAGAGACCCAGACAGACACAGAAAGAATTTTTTCTGACACAGAGAAAGGAGATACACCTAGGAAAGAGGCAGAAATTGAGCCCGCACCCGTTACAGCGCCGGTCCGGTGTAACTGAAGCCAAAACCGGTTTTTCAGTTTAACCGTTTCTGGTTTTCCATCCCTATAATCCACCCATTTCCCCCTAAACATGAGCAGCTTTTCGCCCAGGAGAACAACAGCGGTTGACACACGATCCTTTTTGCCACTATATTTTTGAGTTTGGTAAATGAATTTGGCAATGCTAACTGCGAAGTTTTTTTTAATCGATTCCGATTTCTGAACTGAGAATGATATTTTTTGGGAAGTAAAAGTAAAACTGAGTTTAAGTGTAAAAATTATCTCCTTTTTAACTTCTAGTTTCATTTAAAGTGCGTATTGCAGAGTGTTTTATGTAATATTGTGTTCGTGCAAACATACGGTCAGAACGATACTTTTAAACAGTAGTAAAAATTGATTTTAAATTGAACTATGAATGGACATGCTAATATTAATCCAGCAGAGGCAACAGAACATTTAAAAAGTATTTTGAATGTTGGGCAAGCACAAGGCGAATCGGATTCTGGTAAAAATTGGGTTTTATTTTCATAAATTTCGTTGCGAAACTTTATTTATTGATTTTTCCCATCTGTATCTTTTGTTTGAAGTTTTATTGACATAATGTTATAATATTTCTTCAATTTTACCGAAATTTTTACAGAGAATCAATATTATTAAGCCCAATAGGTTGTGCAGTCCCCAAGTTGTAACTCATGATTTTAGTGTGAAATCGGATTGCAATTTTTATTTTAAAATGGTAAAATCCTAGTTGCAGTTAAATTCTAGTTTCGGTTATACGGCGAATTTTTCGGAACGTTGGCGACAAAAAAGGCGATAAATAATTCCAATCTGGCAACAGTTTGACTTCGCAGTTTCCGAGTAGCATCGTCTAACCATGCATCGCTATGCGATGTTTTCTCGCCAACAAGTTTGGCGAGAAATATAAAGTCGCCGTATACCGAAACTAGGAATTAACTCTAGTTGCTGATCCGGCGACAAATTGTATGATTTGGTTAGTTTTTAAACAGCAATAAATATTTTTCCTGGCAACCATGTAAACTATCAAAAGGGGGTGTTAATCTAACATTGTGCACATCCAAGAGCTGATCCACACCTGTTTTAGGGTTACCAATAAATCACAGGATTCCCAAAACTTCATCACCAAGCTTTTCGAGCTTGGCAATACTGTGAATATCAAAAGAATTGTGACTTATGCCTATCGAGTTGTATGGAATAAAAAGTGGAATGTTACCACATTTTTGTTCAGTTGGCGAAGTAATGAAAATCGTCAAATCAAATCAAGACCGGTCATTATATCATAACTGTTCCATGTAACGATAAAACAGCAAGCAAAATTTCAGCATTGCAATGTGGCAAAGACATGTATCCGGTTAAAGTAAACAAAACCTCCCAGATTTAGAGATAAAGAATTGTCTCCAAGTCAAAATGAGGTTAAATCCCAGTTACGGTATACAACGACTTTTTCAGAACGTTGGCGACAAAAAAAGGCGATAAATAATTCCAATCTGGCAACAGTTGTTTGGCTTCGTGGTTTCCGAGTAGCATCGTCTAATCACGCGTTGCTACGCGATGTTTTCTCGCCAACAAGTTTGGCGAGAAATAAAAAGTCGCTGTATACCGAAACTAGGATTTAACCCAAAATGACAACTAACCAGGCGGTAGCTAAGTCTGTTTCCATCTTGAAATGACAGCAAATACCAATGAGTCCTACCAAAAAGAACAGAAAAATGTCATTTTATAAATGACACTATAAAATGGCCTTATATTGACTGAATGGAGATTTTGAAAAAAAAAAGAATTTAAGTTTGTTGTACAATCAAAACAATGTGGAAAATATACACGACAGGTTGTAAAACGATGTCTGATTATAAAATTTATAAATATTTTAACATGATTTATTAATAAAAAATGTTTAGAAGCAACCAATGAAATAGTCCAAAAGATTCTTCATTGCAAAAAAATATTGTTAATTAATAAGTAATGAATAAATTTCAATTACTTAATCCTAATATTTGAGGCCCAGTGGCTTAGTGGTAGTGCTTCGCATTGCCACGCTACAGGTCCGGGGATCGAATCCCGGATTGGGCGAGGTTGACCCCTCCTTTCATCCTTTGAGTGGGTGGATAAAATGGGTACCAAGCATGCTTGGGAACTAAACACTAGGGGTTCCGCGTGAGGCTGACCACCTTACCGGGACATATGCCTAGCACCCCAGAGCCCTAGGTCACGAAAGCTGAAATGGGCACGGCAGGCCTTGGCATAGTAATGGGCTGTAGAGCCGAGGAGAGAGTAATCCTAATATTTATAATTAAATTTTAACATAATATGCTTTTTTTTTTCAGTTAAACTGAAAAATATCTCCAATGGTAATATGGACGCTGCTGGAGATGGAACGCTCTTGCCCACTCAGCCATATCAACAAATGTAAGATATTAAAAATATTTCTGTTTTGCAATTTTTTTGTTAAAGTTGGGCTGGGGAGCCCAGTCGGTTAGGCATTCGCCTAGCATGCAAAAGGTCCCATGTTCGGGTCCGGGCTTCGCCAAAATAACTGCCGACCTATAAATGGCCCGTGCAGCCAAAAATGTCCGACGAATAATACCCCGTGCAGAGGGAGTGCACGTTAAATGTCCTTCAAAGTCCTAACGCTGCGTGCAAAGTCGCGGTTGGGTTGTGTGCTACTCAGGTGTCGGCTCGTCACTTGACTGTGGTTCTAAAATACGACGCCTGTTGCCAATAGCCCTCGTGTAGCTCTAGTGCGACGATAATTAAAACTAAACTAAACTTATGTTAAAGTTATACTAATAATATTCTGCCGCGTTCAGGTAAACTACAGTAACTAGACTAATGGCATCTGTTGTTGTAGTGAGCACTAAAAACTCAAACCTATAAGAAAATATACTGAAACAAGTAGGTTTGTAACAGAATCTGTCACTTAACCCGCTTCCACACAACAGTTGTGTTTAACAGGTAAAAAGGCGACAAACCCAGCATTGATATTCTATATTAAACATTTACATGTGAAATTTGGATAGTTGCATTTATTTTATTGCGAATATTCAATAAGTATTACTTATCATTTGCAAAAATTTATTTATATTTCGAAGAATAAATATGTAATATTCCCTCGCTTTTAAATGGAATGAAAACATTTCATATCAACGTACAAAGAATCTCGTAGTGAAATATATTCGACGTCATTTCAAACGGATCGATGTCGCAAAAATAAATTTATTTTAATTTAATTCTCTGAAAGAATTAAAGTTTCTTGAGCGATTGTTGCGAATGGCAATGGTGATTTAATTCTAATAAAAATGGCTTCCTTTGCTTTTTAAATGAGCATTCAATTTTGCCGTTTTTTAAATAATTGAAGTACCTCGAATTCTTTTCTGAAATTTTCAATGCATTCTAATTTCGATGCGCTGAATTTTTTGACGTATCACACTTGTCCGTAGCATTTGTTGTTTGGGCTATGAAAGTGGGTGACAGACGGACTGAACGATTATAATACCTTCCACTTTTTACGTTATAAACGTAGTGTGGAAGCTAAAACTGATAATTTTAGAGCAAAAACGGTCGGATTCCTTACTGCAGTTTACCTGCCCACGGCAGAATTATAGTTATGATGCATATTTAACACTTTACCATTGCATTTATTTGTATCAAAGAAAAGGGCGTAAAGGTATATTAGCTTTGAAAGAAACAAAACATTGAATTTTATATTGTTTAAAACTAAACTTGCATTTAGGAATTCCTTAATAATTCCTGTTATTGGAATGCCAAAAGTATTACCGGGGGCTGGGGAGCCCAGTCGGTTAGGCGTCCGCCTAGCATGCGAAAGGTCCCAGGTTCGGGTCCAGGCATCGCCAAAATAACTGCCTATAAACGGCCTGTGCAGCTAAAAATGTCCGACGAATAATACCTCATGAAGAGGGAGTGCACGTTAAATATTCTGCAAAGTCCCAACGCTGCGTACGATGTCGCCCTTAACGGTTGCGTTGAGTGCCTACTCGGGTGTCGGCTCATCACTTGACTGTGGTTCTGAAATACGACGCCCGTCGCCAATAGCCCTCGTGTAGCTCTAGTGCGACGATAATACAAACTAAAACTAAACCAAAAGCATTACCTTTTCTGCTTCGAGGGCTCAAGTGATAAAATCACCATAAATGTACAACCACCAGTGTATCTAATTTTGTTCAGTACTGTAGGACACTAACAAGGTATGAATGTTGCCCTTAAAAAAAGTAAGGTTTGGGTGTCTACTCAGGTTTTTTGGTCATATTTTGTGACATTATTTGACTGGTTGGTTCAAAATTGAAGAGTACAGGGGAAAAACCGCTTAATTTCGCAGAAAACTTTCCTCATCAGGCATCTTTAGCAATGATAGTGAGTAATCGCCTAAACTGGTGTAAGGAAACCAGTTTCTCACTTTCTTGTGCAACTTCTCTCACTGCAACCCTGAAATTCAGTTCCGTGTTTTATTCAAAAGACTGTTCATCATCCTGTTAAGCTTTAAAAATAAGTACGATTGATTGAAAATCACGAATTTTTGTAAATTAATTAAGAGAATTAAGATACGCAAATTAATTGAAAAGTCCTAAACCACGACTTTTCTACCTACCGAGATTCACGCGCTGCACGATTCCGACGCTTGGACCAAGCGTAGACGAAAGAGAGAAACCGGTTTCCTGCCGCCAATGTCCGCCAAGCAGACACAATTACGGGACGACTCCTAATAAATGAAGTGGTTCTTCCCCTGTACTCTTCAATTGTGATGTCCCTCACCAATTGCTCTAACGCGGTGATGGTTCAACCTAATCCTAGGCGCATTTAGAAATGTTCTTATTAAGTTTTCCTGTTATTTATATGCCTAAAAGTATTTTACTGCAATATTATTCTCTTTTCTTGTTTTATTCAGTGACTTGTGTTCCAACAAGGAGAGCTCCCATGTGACCATCTCTGCCACCAATGTGGACGTTTACTCAAGTCCCTTGGAATATGGGGCTACCTCTAGCCAGGTAAACGTTGCACCATCTAAAGATCTCCTTTGTAAAATTCACTTAAACTATAAAATTTCTCTAGAGTAAAAATGTTATCTGGGGCAGGTTTCGAAAAACACGGCTGCTAGTCGCAAAATCAGGGTTTGTGTTGAGTAATTTTTATTTAAGGTGTCGATCACATAGCCTCGGACTTTTCTTTGGTTGTTGATTTGTAGGTACGAACTGAACCTATTTATTTCCCTTGCTCCAGAATGAGTGTAAAGAAGATAATGTTATATGTAAATCAAGAGAAAATGTAATCGTATATAAACTTAGTGATATTTGTGAAAAGTGTTCTCTGTTAAAATTGCCACGATGTTAGTCTTTTAATAAATTATTTTTCCACGTTAGATTTTATGGCTTCCACTGAAATAGTTTTTTTCTGATCAACTCGCAACAGTTTGCATGTTACTTTTTGAATGTAGCTCACATTTTAAAATCCATGCACAGTTCTTGAACAAATAGTATTAAAAACAAAAAAATAAATTAAAAACTACTTGTAAATATTTGTTTTTATTGCTAGAAAATGTTTATTTAGAGTGAACATTATATAAAACCACGATAATTTACAAGTTTATGTTTTTATTTCTAGAAATAATGTTTTGGATACCGTATCCCCTTAAAGTATAAAGTTTCTCAGAGTAAAAATGTTATCTGGGGCAGGGTTCGAAATTCACGGCTGCTAGTCGCAAAATGCGACCAGTTTTTTCGATTTTGCAACAAAATAATTGTTATTGCGACAAGTTTTTAAATCGCAGTTATTGCGACTAGTTTTTTAAAAATTGTCAATACTTGTTTTTTATTATTGTGGTTTCCAACAATCTCTCCGAAAATAATCTTGAAATTGCAAATCTTCCCCGATCCTAAATTTGTGAAACTTTAATTGTGATCACAAAATTTTAAAAATTCGACAGTCCTAGAATCGCATAACTCTGGTGATCTGTAAATTGCAAAACTTGGGCAAACTGTCAAATCTCCATATAGCGGCTGCTGTAAAATCCCAAAATTATGGCTATTCTAAATTTAGAAATTCCGACGATCCAAAAACTTTAAAAAAAACTAAGACGACCATAATTTCCAGAAACTCCGGCTATCACAAAGTGTAATTTCTTAAATTTCAGTTGATGTTTCTATGCAACTTTAAAATCGTCCAGTTTGGAGAATTTGTTTAAAGTATTATTTTTAATATATATTCTTTTTAAAAATGCTCTTAAGCAATGTGCGTTAGCTACTGATTCTTTAAGTTAGTAGCACAGATTGCTCTTAAATTTCTTTATCCAATTTTGAACACTGTTCACGAAATGTTTATTTCAGGTTTTGGTTGAAGACATGGTTGACTATGGATGGGAGGACAAGTACTACAATGGCAGGCTGATTAGTATACACTTGAGCGGAAACTACCTTGCTTATGTCCTCAAACGTAAGAATATCTTAATTTCCTTTTCTTTTGTTTTTGTAACAGGCATCATTAAAAGTTATTGTAAATCTTTAGATGGCACCGCCCCGTAATGTGTCGAAACTATTATAACTTGTCCGTAAAATAAAAATGTGTTCCTACCTTGTGTAGATGTAAAAAAAAATGAGAGTTGTGATTTCCTCTAAAAGAAAATAGTCATATGTGATGGTGGTAAAATATATTAAATTATTTTGTCTATTTGGTTTATTTAATTACCTACATAAATTTTTTAATTTTTTCTGGAAAATTATTATAAATTTAATGCATGGAGGAGCCATTTATAATCGCACCTGCTGCAGAATTTAAAAAATAAATTAAAGAAAATAAATTTTTAGTGAAAAATATTTTAAATCAGGAGAGTTTAAACAAGTTTACACTTTATAGGGATTGCTTATCCCTCAGAGGGTTAAAATTATTGAAATTGCCTTATAACCTTTTAAACGTATTTATTGATTGGCGATTGAAAGTCGTGTAGATTTAAACACACCTAGTTTTTTTCATAAAAGATATCTATGTAAAATAAGTCGACAGGGAAACTTCGGAGTAATTAAAGATCTTTTATTAGATTCTTCAGGAGAAGGTTGATTTGTCGTCTGCAGCCGACGAGAGAGAGTGATCGAATGCTCACAAAAATGGCAAAAAATCTCGAGCTCTGCTTCACTGACCAATCAGTTATGAGAAAGTTGAAAGATCAACTTGAAAATGTGATGACTAAATAGTTTCTGTGGGAACGATTGATCTAGGCGACTGTTTGTCGCGGACAGGGTGTGGTTGGGATGTTAAAGTACTAAGTGATATTAAGGATATATGAAAAAGATAATTTAAGTTATTAAGTTTAATTGGGGTACAAAATATAAGATTTTGAGGGGGTTAAGTTATAATATGTCATCTATAATTCATTATTTAAACCAACTTTATTGTTAGCTGCCTCCAACAAACCTGGCTACGTGAGGCTACTAAGGACCCACCTTGACATCAGACATCTCATCAAGGACTACCGCAACGAAGTGAAGGACATCTCTTTCGCCCACACTGCAGCACAGGTAATATCATAGTGAAAGTTGAACACAGAAATGGGGGAGCCCAGTCGGTTAGGCACTCGCCTAGCATGCGAAAGGTCCCAGGTTCGGGTCCGGGCACCGCCAAAATAACTGCCGACCTATAAACGGCCCGTGCAGCCAAAAATGTCCGACGAATAATACCCTGTGTAGAGGGAGTGCACGTTAAATATGCTCCAAAGTCCCATCGGTGCATGCGATGTCGCCCTTAACGGTTGGGTTAGGTGCCTACTCAGGTGTCGGCTTGTCACTTGACTGTGGCTCTAAAATACGACGCCCGTTGCCAATAGCCCTCGTGTAGCTCTAGTATGCGACGATAATTCAAACTAAAAAAAAATTGGTTCTCTATTTCAATGGCAGTTTTATGTGTGCATAAAAATATTCATCCTTTGTTTCTTTTTACCAGGTGCTTCTTGGTTCAGTAGATGCCCGTGGGGAGCTTCTTGTTCACAAGATAGAAGACGACGGCTCCTCCATCAAGTATCCTTTTTATATTATTTAAGACGATTGAAATCTATTCAAAAGGGTTTTTTTTTATAAAGGTTTTTCTTTCAGATTAATTTAACCTTCTGAAAGTCCTAGAATTTGGCAAAAAAATGCATCGTTGTTTCACTGTATAAATTTTAAAAGAAATCTACCGCATAAACTTGTGTATAACCCGACTCCGTGTATAAGTCGACCCCCCCATTTTTAAACCAAATATCCTACCAAAATCGGTAACCCCTGTATTAGTCGAGAGTAGGAAATAAGGTCAGTGCCTTCTGAAGAAAATAAGAAGAAACCGGTTAATGTCGGTCCATAATTTTTCTTATTTATTTTGCAAGCTAAATTTCAACCCCAATGAAAATAAAACTGGTTTCGTCTCTGAGTGTCCTTGACATTGCTGACCATGAATGGAGAAGCTTAGTTGAAATTATGTTCCATGAAGCGTGAAGACCACGCTGCCAAGGTCACGGACCGCCATGGTTTTCTTAACACCTTGAAAACTGGTTGACTGAACTGCCCTGTACCAGAGCTACACATGCAAACTACGCATCACGCCAAGTATTAACAATAAAGCATCACATGGTGGATACCGTGAATAGATATCAATCTTATTTCATCTTCAAAATTTAACTGCTTTTGTGTCTTTATTTTTAATAGATAGTATTTAAACCTTAAGTTGATTGAAATTCAGTTTCAGTTTAAAGATTAGGGATTTATTTTTTTTGGAAAATCGATGTCTCATGTATAAGTCGACCTCGATTTTTACGGTACTAAATTTGTCCAAAATTTCTCGGCTTATACACGAGTATATACGGTATTTCTAAAAACAACAGAAATTAGATTTATTTTTGAAGAGGTGATTTAAAAATTGTTTCCAAATGAAAAAAAAAGTACACTATCAATAAAAACTTCTTATTTATAAAATCTTATGGTTATTGTAAGAAAGACTGATGCCCAAAATATGGAAATAGTTAGGTCTAATGCTCGGAAAGGTTAACTTTCATTATTAAGCAAAAAGTTAATCGCTTATCGGTTGGATAAATTTCAAGAACATGGCCAGAAGAGTCCCTATTTTTTCATACCTGAAAATTATATAAAAAAATATGTGTATGAACAATATATATGTTCAGTTTTTATGTGTTTCTGCTTTGAAATTTAAAATAGAATTAAACTTCTAGGAAAAGTCAACATTCATCTCTAAAAAGCCAATAACCTCATTCTGTCATTTTCACAGGAGTGAGAAGGAATATGTTAAATTAATCCAATTATTTTATTTAAAAGAGGCTTAGTGGTAGGGCTTTGCATTGCCGCGCCACAGGTCCGGGGATCGAATCCCGGATTGGGCGAGGTTGACCTGTCTTTCATCCCTTGAGTGGGTCGATAAAATGGGTACCAAGCATGCTTGGGAACTAAACACTGGGGGTTCCACATGAGGCTGACCACCTTACCGGGACATATGCCTAGCACCCCAGAGCCCTAGGTCACGAAAGCTGAAAGGAGCATGGCAGGCCTTGCCCAGTAATGAGCTGTTGCGCCGAGGAGTTTAGTTTTTTTAATATTTTATTTTAAAAAAGGAGTTTTGAACTTACATCAAAGCTTAGAGACAATAAGTGATATGAATCAAAGCTATATTCCACCTATCGATATCATTATTTTCACCTCTTTTTTTGGGATTTGAGAACAAGCAGTTCCAGATGTACCGATCAAAGGCAACCAAATTCGATTGTGTAAGGTGGCCTGTATTGTATTTTCAGTTTGTGTATTTTGAAATTGTGTTTTGGAGTTGTAAATGTGGACTTGGAACGTGTAAAAGACTTTTCTTTTATGCACTCGGTGTTTTTTATATTATAGCAACCCCTCGTTATATCGCGCTTCCGGGTAGACAAGCAAAAAAATCGTGATATAACTGAATACTGGCTTGAATAT
Source organism: Oedothorax gibbosus (assembly GCA_019343175.1). Taxonomy (NCBI): domain Eukaryota; kingdom Metazoa; phylum Arthropoda; class Arachnida; order Araneae; family Linyphiidae; genus Oedothorax; species Oedothorax gibbosus. The sequence continues at coordinate 43,499,152 of CM033272.1, read as the reverse complement.
GCGAAATGCAACCATGTGGGGTTGCATTTTGCATATTCAAGCCTTAAGGATACAATCGCGCCAAAAAACCTTTGTTTTGATATGCAATGCTATTAGGATTAGCGGTTCTATACGGTATATACTTTTCATAATAAGGTATATATCAGTTGCTAGATTTATATATAGGCTTAATATAAAATAGTTTTTAGAGCTGAATATTCAAATATCTACTGGATGCAAAGGTAATAAAATTTAGCATTTTGCCAATGCAATCTGCCGCTAAAAAAAAAAGCAAAATGTAGCTCATTATAGCCTCAATAATATAAAAAATTTTTAGAAATTTTGAGGTCACAACTTTATAACTTTAAATTTAAAAAAAAAAAAGCAAAATGTAGCTCATCATTCATAGCCTCAATAATATTGAAACATGAAAAATTTCCTTAAAACATTAGTTCAACTAAACCTGGAGAAATAGAAAAGTCATCCTGGAAAACTCGGGGAATTTTTTTTTCTTGTGTTTTAGTGGACGCCCTGAATGCAGAACAGTATGCTTTTAATCAATTCTTATATTTCCTATCCTCCACAACTTTCTTAACCCGACTTTCCAAGATGCAATCTGATTCTTCACATCCCTCGATCCGATGACTGGGTCGCAAGCGACCACAACCGTATTATCTGGTGCCTCTACATCCCTGAAGACAATGACAGCTCTGAGGAGGATTTTGCATCTTCGCTGTTGGTGGTGACTCACAACGAAAGGGTTAGTTTTATAGAAAAGTGTTATTTTACAGGTGTCTTTAAAGGGGGGCTGGGGAGGCGGTTGAGGCGTTTGCCTTGCATGCGGAAGATCCGAGGTTCAGGTCCTATAAGCAACCTGTGCAGCCAAAAATCTGTGACAAATAATACCCTGTGTAGAGGGAGTACAAGTATTTAAGTAAAAGTATGCCTTTTAAGCGAAAATCCGGTTAAAATAGGGATATGAAATTAGGGATTGGATATACATTAATTGTACGTTTATACAGTGATATTGGCCTTATAAATAAATACACAATTGAAGTATTGTTATTTTATTCAATGTATTCAAGTATTGCAATTTACATGCCATTTAAAAAAAACCTAACTTTTCTGTAAGGATTTAGAAAGTCTGAAACTTGCTATATAGTTTCGCCATATTTTTATCAGCATCATGTCAAGGGGGATCGATAACAAAACAAGTCATTTTTAGTTACTTTTTACATTTCAAGGATAAAAACATTTGTCCATTTAAAGCAGACATCCAATTGTGCTGGGCTAAAAAAAAATGCCAATTAATTTGCCTTCATGTAGCCCTAGTGTGTAAGTCGTACCTGCTGCCATCTAGCGAGCTCGTCAAAAACCTCCAACCACCATTGAACCCTCCAAAGTTGATCGTCCTTTTGGCGAGATTCCGTTAGCTTGGCGACCGTTCTACAACTACGCCAATTGGTTGCCGCCACTTCCGTGCTACTAGAAAATCCCCCTTTCTCCCCCTCCCCGTCTAGACAAAGTCGAGACGCGAAGTGAACGCCCGATTCGCAAAGTGGGATGGTAGACTATATAACAATGTTGGACTGATAAACCAGTTGTGGTAAAATATCCTACGCCATATACGATATTGCCATAAGGTTCCGTAGAGTGTCAGCTACTAGTACTATATCAGCTATTTAAAAATACAACCTGATTCTTCACATCCCTCGATCCGATGACTGGATCGCAAGTGACCATAACCGTCTTATCTGCTGCCTCTGCATCCCTGAGGATAGTGACAGTTCAGAGGAGGATTTTGCATCTACGTTGTTGTTGGGGACTCACAACGAAGTATTAATTTACAGGATTCTTTAAAGGGGGCTAGGGAACCCAGTTGTTTAAGGTGTTCGTCTTGCATGCGTAAGGTCCCAGGTTCGGGTCCTATAAACGACCTTTGCAGCCAAAAATCTGTGACAATTAATACCCCTGTGTAGAGGGAGTACACGTTAAAACATGCTCTAAAGAGCCAATGATGTGTACAATGTCGCGCTTAATGGTTGCGGTAGATGCCTCCTCAGGTGTCGGCTCTTTACTTGACTGTGTCTCTAAAATACTACGCCTGTTGCCAATAGCCCTTGTGTAGCTCTAGTGCGACGGTGATTCAAACTAACCTAACCAGGATTCTTTAAAGTACAGTAGATACCCCTCTTCCTTTTAATTGGATCTCCATGATAACCGGTTGAACACTTTGGCCTTAACGTGTACAAATTATCTAAAAAAAGAACCCAACTCCATATAACAATGTGGGACTAGTAAACCAGTCGTGGTCCAATGTCCTTTAGCCGTATACACAGGCATGAAAGTGCAAACTAACCAAAAAGGCTGAACACTGAATTATTATTTTTTTTTGCACTATCGGCGTAACAACATGCAAACCAATCAAAAATTTAGTTATATTAGTTCCTATAAAATGCATACATAGAAAAAAAATGCTTGAATAATATAATTTAGTTTTACTTTAAATCTGTATATTGATGCCATATTAAATCATATTTAATTTTTAAAAAATCTGATAACTAATGAATTACTCTTACTAGATAAATATAAAATCAGTTGCAGTTGATTAATTTTGTTTAACAGCATAGCTTAACAAATACACTGATAATTTTTTTTATGAATTGTCTATGTGTGTGAACATTTTTAGCTGTTCATTTGGTGTATTACCAACAAGGCTAAATATCTTGGCGCTGGGACTTGGAAAAAAATTGCCTCGTTGGGATTGAAATCCCTGACTTTTGGTCTTTCAATACATATCCTTAGTAACATAGTTCATTCAAAGTTAGAAAAAAATTCAAGCACTTTTCCAAAAAATTTCAAGGACACGAAATTCACTAACAGCCTAAATATGTAAAGCGTGTATAAGTGGACACTCCCTTTTTTTTAACTAAAAATTGTCTAACAATCAAAAACCCCAGCATAGGCCGAAGTAGGAAAAAAAAGGTTCAAACGTAAACAAAAGTATTTTTTCCAATCAAGCTGTTCTTGTGATCCCGATTCACAGACAACATGATTCATACACTTAATAAGAAAACATTCTGGTTGCTCGACTTGGCCTAAACTGGAGCTACAAAGATAACGAGATACACTTCTGATCACGCAGAGCCAGAAAACTGTCAATCTTTCTGTACAACGTGACGTCATCGGTAGATTATGAAAAATACTAGGTAGCAAAATAAGTAAATCAGGAAGCATTATTGGACTGCATATTTTTGGTCAGATGAAGATGATCCACTTTTAATAGGGGATTGCACTGGCCGGTAACCGATATTTGAAGACATCTGAATGAAATCTAATCTTAATTCATCTTCAAATTTTAATTATATTTTTTATCTTTATTATTAAAATTTCTTGTTTAAACTTGTTCTTCATTGAAATTTAAGTTTAATTTTTATTCATATGGACCGAGAATGGAAGAAACTATTTGGCTGGTTTGCTGGCCGATAATTAAAGAAAACTTACAATAATCTAATCTTAATTCATCTTCACATATTAATTAAAAATTTTATTTTCATTATTAGAACCTGATATTTGAACTTATTGTTTATTGAAATTTAAGTTTAGTTTCACTGAATTACTGTGCGAAGAAAAAGTAAAAAATGCATCGCAGTTCTAGCTAATTGTATCGCTGTTCGCAGCGAAATCGCAGTAGTAGTGACTCGTTATTTTTATAGCTTTAGTTCAAACGGACCTGCCAATCAAAATTCAAAACCTCGTAATTTGTGCTTATTTTGCGGCAAAATCGCATTAGTCTGTTATTTTTATAGTTCAAGGAACAGTGAACCAAACCTCGATGCCACAATTTTTGCTTGCTTATTTGTGACGAAATGGCAGTAGGTTCCGTTATTTTTATAGTTTCAGGACGGATCGGTTAACCAAACATCGACGCATCGTAATTTGTCTTGCCTCGTTTGATGATAGGACCCCCCTCCCCCCCTTATATATATATATGGGTAACAATTTCTCAACGGTTCTGCATCGATCTCAGGATCAGCCAAAATGAGATTAAAAAAGGCGGATTTCCGCCGAAAGGCGGAAAACTTTCATGCCTGTATACAATACCGCCATAAGGTTCCGTAGAGTGTTCAAACCTTTAAATCAGCTATTTGAAAATGCAACTTGATTCTCCATATTTCTCGATCTTATGACTGGGTTGCAAGCGACTACAACCATATTATTTGGTGCCTCTACATCCCTGAGGATAGTGACAGTTCAGAAGAGGATTTGGTTAAATCCTAGTTTCGGTATACAGCGATTTTTTTGGAGCGTTGGCGACAAAAAAAAGGCAAGGCGATAAATAATTCCAATATGACAACAGTTGTTTGACTTCGCGGTTTCCGAGTAGCGTCTAATCACGCGTCGCTACGCGATGTTTTCTCGCCAACATGTTTGGCGAGAAATAAAAAGTCGCCGTATACCGAAACTAGGAATTGACCGAGGATTTCGCATCATCGCTGTTGGTGGCGACTCGCAACGAAAGGGCTAGTTTGAAGGAAAAGTATTGCCGAAGGATTCTTTTTGAAGTATGGTAGATACCATCTTAACTGGACTCTCTATTATTACCAGTCGAAAATTTTGGACTTAACGTGTAAAAATTAGCTTTAAAAAACTTCGTTCGAAAGGGTTAGTTTTAAAGAAGTGCTATTTTGCAGGATTCTTTAAAGGGGGGGGGGGCTGGGAGCCCAGTCGGTTAAGGCGTTCGTCTTGCATGCGGAAGGTACCAGGTTCGGGTCCAACCTATAAAAAAAACCCGTGCAGGACTCTTTTGATGTACGTCAAATGTGTGGGAATGTCAGGCACTGACATAGGGTTGTCCGACGAATAATACCCCGTGTAGAGGGAGTGCACGTTAAATATGCTCCAAAGTCCCAATGCTGTGTACGATGTGGCCCTTAACGGTTGCGTTGGGTGCCTACTCGGGTGTCGGTTCGTCACCTGACTGTGGTTCTAAATTACGACGCCTGTCGCCAATAGCCCTTGTGTAGCTCTAGTGCGACGATAATTCAAACTAACCTAACTGACATAGGGTTGTTGCTTATATTTCCTTTGCCGGTTCTGCCCTCTTCTTAACCCTCTAGTGCATACTGATACCATTTAGCAGCATTCACTTTATGACTTTAAACTATTGTGGATTTTCGGTAACGTTTAACGATTTGTCATCTATTAGGTAAATTATAGTAGTGGTACAAATGTAAAAGCTTGAACATGTTGCTTAAGGGGGGAATGGGCGCGCTGGACCGCGGGTCTCCAAACTCAAGTGCCTCAGTGTTAATCCAATGGCGAAAAAACTGTTTTCTCTGCCACATTTCTCCGGCTGTATTGAATATTTTTACAAAAAAAAAATTTAAAATGATAAATGTAGATAACTTACAGGTCTCTATCTTCCCACTTTTGGAAATGGCTTCGAATATTTTGTGTAAAATTATTTATTGAAAATTTAAAAAAATATTCGAATCAATTTCAAAAAGTGGGAAGGATGGGACCTGTAAGTCAGCTACATTTATCACATAAAATATCCGCTTGTAAAAATATTCAATACAGGCGGAGAAATGTGGCAGAGAAAATATTTTTTCGCTATACTATAGGATTAACACTGATGCACTTTGCTTTGGAGACTCCCGGTCCAGCACGCCCATTCCCCCATAATCCTCTGTATGATTCAGAAGTATAAAACCCTCACCTGAATGTCCAATTTTCCAGCAACATACGTTTTTTTAAAAATGTGTCAATTGTTTAATTTGACTAAATTTTAAGTATGAAGACGTCATTTATTATCCTGTGCTATAGAAAACATTTTTTAAAATTGAAACAAATTTTTAGTTAAATTTTAATTTTAAACTCGCGCAGTGAAAACGAGGTTACACTTCATCCAATTTGCTTACCCCTTAGAGGGTTAAATGCTTTGCACATATACTGTTTGTTAGGATTAGATCACGCAATTTGTGCCGCAATGACGGTTGTTTACTTTTGTGACGTCATGATGGTAGGTTCGGTATTTACGCCGTGACGTCACGAGCAGTCCCGGTGAAGGCACCGACCACGTTGTTGTTTACGAGTTCGTCGCGTGGTGGGCGTCTTCTAGTTCTCTTGTTCACTTGCTCTCTTCGCCCGCGGTGTTTAAAGTTCAGATGGAACTTTATTAGTTTTTATTTAATTTAAAAATGAAGTAACTAAGTTTCTACTTGTTCAATCACATACGCTTGTTTATTCCTTTCTCCAAAGTAAGACTGTTATTATTTATTTTGTCTACAATATGTACTTAAAAAAGATTTTATTAAAGTTTCCACGATTTTAGTCGACTGTTTATTTGTGAATCATTGCTACACTCATTATCACTATTAGGCTACTTATTCTTCCAACCACGCGCTGCTATTTCATTAGCCGCTGAATAGAGGCTATTACTGTTTCAGAGTACATTTTTTTTGTAAAGAACATTGAATTGTGTTCCTACCCTACACAGGTGTCAGCTTGTCAATTGACTGGTTCTACATTGTCATAGCCCTCATGTATCTCTAGGTGACAATAATTCAAATTAACAATTACAAATGATACTATGACTGCATTTATAAGTTAGTTGTTTTTCAATTTCAGGCCGAAATCTGGAATGTGCAGACCATCGTCAAGAACCACGGCCATGTGAAGCTGACCATTGATGATGTGGATGTGGGAGTACAAGTCATTTCTGACCATAAAACGGTACAATATATTTTTTAGGATTAATACTGGCATTTTTAAAAATATCTTTAATTATTTCAGTCCTGTTAAAAGGGGCTGGGGAGCCCAGTCGATTAGGAGCTCGCCTAGCATGCAAAAGGTCCCAGGTTCTGTGCACTCCCTATGGAGCGCCAAAATAACTGCCAACCTATAAACGGCTCGTGCAGACAAAATGTCCGACGAATAATACCCCGTGTAGAGGGAGTGCACGTTATATATGCTCCAAAGTCCCAAAGCTGCATACGATGTCGCCCTTAAAGGTTGCGTTGGGTTCCTACTGAGGTGTCGGCTCGTCACTTGACTGTGGTCCTAAAATACGACGCCCGTCGCCAATAGCCCTCGCATAGCTGTAGTGCGACGATAATTCAAACTAAACTAAACTTATTTGTTTTTAGGCAATTCTAAGCAATCCATTAGATAATTGGGACTGGAGAGCCCAGTCGGTGCTTGTCTGGCTGCGAAAAGTCCCAAGTTTGGGCCGGGTCATTGCCTACATAACGGCTGATCTATAAAGTGTCTGTGTGGCCTAATAACCTGTGTAGAGGGAGTGCACATCAAATATGCTCAAAATTTCTGACCATAAGACTGTACACTTTATTTTAAGGATTAGTAAATTCAGTGGTTTACTAAAAATTACAAAAGCTAGAAAAATGCATACCTTCTTAATTTAATTATAAAGAATTTTTTGAAATGGTTCTAATACCAGGCTAACAGGAGTATTAGCATTTTTAAAAATATATTTTTCATCAATTAAGTTTCTGTAAAAAAAACTTAGGCTGTGCAAAAGTGGCAAGTATATATGTCACTAGGTGTTTTAAGTTGATTCATCTGCCATGAATGTCTGATGTCAAGATAAGGTTTGGGAGCAAATTACCCATGCGCAAAGGTTTGCTGTGACATAACATTTTTTTTGTTTATTGAGTGAAAATTGAATGTTACACACGGGGAAAGTTATAATCGGGTTACACACTTCTAATTTAATAACTTTTCTCTAAACTTATTCTAATTTTAAACCTTTTAATCTTGAAACACGAATCAAGTAGGGCTGGGGAGCCCAGTCAGGCATTCGCCTAGCATGGGAAAGGTCCCAGGTTCGGGTCCGTGCATCGCCAAAATAACTGCCGACCTATAAACGGTCCGTGCAGCCAAAAATGTACAACGAATAATACCCAGTGTAGAGGTAGTGCACGTTAAATATGCTTCAAAGTCATATCGCTGCGTACGATGTCGCCCTTAACGGTTGCGTTGGGTGCCTACTGACTGTGGTTCTAAAATATGACGCCCGTCCCCAATAGCCCTCATGTAGCTCTAGTGCGACGATAATTAAAAAACTAAACTCTAATTTTAAACCTTTTAATTTTGAAACACGAATCAAGACACTGCTTCTGAAATGTCCGTCAATATTTACTGTTCATTGTTAAGACAAGTAAATTCAATCTCCTCAAAGGAAATTCTAGAAGGCAATTCAATATTTTTTTCTTTTTTCCAGGCGATTTCTGCTGCCACTTTCTCACCAGATGGCACTGCCCTCGCCATCGGCAGTGTGGATGGCGGAGTCAAATTCTTTCAAGTTAACACGTTAGAAAAAGACGTATCACCCAGGTATATTGCCTTCTACAGGGTTCATACGCCTCCTGAAATTCCTGAAAAACTCCTGAATTTCAATTTTTTTTATTAAGGACCCTTAAAACTCCTGAAATTTATGTCTCATCTCCTGATATTTTCCCCCCTCTCCTGAAAAAATTGATGACTTTACTTTATTCGGAATAAGTTTACATGCACAGTAGAAAAATCGAGTTCAGACATTGTGATAATAGTTAATTGTCCCGGAATGCACCGCATAACTCTTCAGAAGATTTTGTTTCTTCTGTTTCGTCATTTGAAGTGCAGTGAAGTCACTAGACTAATACGATAATAAACCAACTTTTTCAATTTTATTCCTTGTTACCTCCTGAACTGACATTGCTGCACTCCTGAAAAACTCCTGAATTTCACTATCATAGATAGAGAATGAACCATGCTTCTACTGTGTATAGTATAGCATTAATTCTAATTTCTATTGAAAAATTCAGTGGTTCATTAGCTAAGAAAGTTTCTACTTGCAGTAAACTCCCGATTATCCGCGGCATCGGGTGGCGCGGCATCCGCGGATAAGCGAATTTGCGGATAATCCGCAAAAGTAAAGAAATCCACAAAATTGCTTCTGGGTTTTATAAAAGTAAAGGTACAGTAATCTTATTATAAGAGAAAAAACCATAAAAGCTATGAAATATGAAGATTTACAATTTTACAAAAAAATCAGTTAATTGTTTTTGTTTTTTAGCGTTACAACTTCTCATTCTTTATCTTGAATTGTCAAGACAACTTTTTTCGTTACTCACTCATTTCGCTACTATCAAAATCACCCAAAGCAGTTCAATTAATATCGTGGGCAGTTTATTTTACAAGTGACGCTTTTTAAAAAAAATCTGCATGTGATGTGCACCAGGCCGAACACATTTTGGCACACACCAGGTTTCCTATAGTCATTCTTATTTTAATACATTCGTTCTTATAATGTATTCTTCGTTCTTTAAATGTATTCGGCGTTCTTTGAATGTATTCTTCGTTCTTTGAATGTATTCTTCGTTCTTTGAATGTTTTCTTCGTTCTTTAAATGTATTCGTCGTTCTTTAAATGTATTCGTCGTTCTTATAATGTATTCGTCGTTCTTTGAATGTATTCTTCGGTCTTTAAATGTATTTGTCGTTCTTATAATTTATTCTTCGTTCTTTAAATGTATTCGTCGTTCTTTGAATGTATTCTTCGTTCTTTAAATGCATTCGTCGTTCTTTGAATGTATTCGTAGTTCTTGGAGTTCATTCTTCCAACAAGTTTTGAAAAAGATAAATTTCATTTCTCTGAATTTTGTTAAATTATAATTTTGCAGGGGGAAAAGGGGGAGGGGGACATGTCCTGCGGATAATCCGCAAAGCGGATAATCCACCCGCAGATAATCGGGAGTTTACTGTACTTAATTTAATTATAAGGCATTTTTTATGATTAAAATAGTTACAATACTAGGATAATACGAGGTATATCCACAAATTAAGTTCTGTTTGGTTATATATAAAAAAAACATGTACAGATACAGAAACAAATTCTTTCAAGTAAACACGTTAGAAAAAGACATATCCAGGTATTACCTTCAGTTAATGGGCAGTGTAGCATTCATTCTAATTTTTATTATAAAATTCGATGGTTTATCAAAAATTATAAAAGCCAGAAAAAATTTCTACCCAATTTTTATTTAATCTCATCAAAATCTCTTGCCGATAGAAATCCTACGCATATATTCTTAATATAAATATACAGTCCCTGGACAAATTAGTAGACACACTGCAAGATTTCATGTAAAATATTAATTACCGGGTGATACTGTACCGTTTTATTATTTTAAAGTGATTTGTTTTTTATTTTTATATTATCCAATCAATTACTGATTTATTTGACATAAATAAAGCAGCATTCATTTAGAAAAGCATAAGTTTATTAAGTTTTAAAGAAAAGTGACATTAATGTTAGTAAAAGTCAATATTTAGTTGAGCCACCTTTAGCCGCTGTCAAAGCTTTCATTCTGCGCGGCATGCTATCAATGCAAGACTGTACTGTCTCTTGCATTTGAGGATGATGATTCCACACATAAATAATCTTATAATAAATAATTAATATAAATTCATCTTAATCATAATTAATCATAATTATCTTAAAATAAATACAAATATGTAGTCTACAACAATTCTTTTAAATAAAAATCAATAATATTGTAGTTCAAATATACCATTATTGCATAAAAACTCTTAAGAAACATAAAGTTACTGAAAGAAATACAGTGCGTCTAATAATTTGTCCAGGGACTGTAGAATGCACTTTATATATGAAATCCTGCATTATGTAAAAGATATCTACCTTAGGGCATTTTAGGTTGTAAAGTTACTGAAATTTCTCTAGGGTGTATTTCTCTATAGTTACCTTTAAATATGCATTGATAAATTGAGTGATAATTAAGTCGTGTAGTGTTACACAATATTCGTTTTGTTTTATGCTCAATATGGAATAGTTTTGTGTTTTACCTGGATTGGCTTAGGTTCATAAAGTTTCTTTCCTCTCTTGTTTTTGTTTTATATTCTCTCCGTAGCATACATTTAATAATTCTGCTTTCTTTTTTCTAGATGCCTTCATCAGTGGACGCCCCATCCTGGCAAATCTTTATCATCGCTTTATTTCCTGGACAACCACAAAAATCATCGACCAGAGTAAGGGTATTTTACTCATCAAATTATTTTATTTTTGGACCTATTGATTTATTATAGCAGTTCTTTTTAATTTTTAAATAATATTATTTAAAGACCTTTAAAGTTACAGTCCCTGGACAAATTATTAGACGCACTGTATTTTTTTAGTAATTTTATGTTTCGTAAGAGTTTTTATGCCTTAATGGTAATTTAAACTACAATATTATTGATTTTTATTTAAAAGAATTGTTGTAGACTACATTTGTATTTATTTTAAGATAATTATGATTAAGATTCATTTATATTAATTATTTATTATAAGATTATTTATGTGTGGAATCATCATCCTCCAATGCAGGAGACAGTCTTGCATTGATAGCATGCCGCGCAGAATGAAAGCTTTGATAGCGGCTAAAGGTGGCTCAACTCAATATTGACTTTTACTAACATTCAAATCACTTTTCTTTAAAACTTAATAAATTTATGCTTTTCTAAATGAATGCTGTTTTATTTATGTCAAATCAATCGGTAATGGATTGGATAATATAGAAAACAAATCAATTTAAAATAATAAAACGGTACAATATCACCCGGTAATTAATATTTTACATGAAATCTTGCAGTGCGTCTAATAATTTGTCCAGGAACTGTATATTCCAATTTAGAGCCTGCAAAGTCCTTATTTTTTACTCGGAGATTGATGTACAGTAAATGTAATAATTACCTAATTATTAAAATAAAATGAGTGCCTAATTTTTTAAAAAAGAACTTTAAGTACTTAATAATTGTTATTACATTTTCAAAAATAGTCAAGTAAGAGTAATATATAATAACATTTGAATTTCCTTTTAAATTAAACTGAACCTTATCGACAATTTTTCTTCTTCTCAAGTATCCAGTTTTGGAAGTTTGCGGTAACAGGCGCAGAGAATAACACAGAAATAAAAGTCTGGAGTTGTGAAACATGGACATGTCTGCAAACTGTCACGTAAGTATACTAACAATTAATAATTATAAAATATTATAATTGTATCCAAATTGGCAGAGTGTAAAATCTATAATAATTAAAATGAAGTTTTGTGTGTGTCTCTTATAGACTCGTAAACTAGACATTTGTTTGACTCGTAACTTGGCACAAATGTGCAGTTCATACTTAAGTTAACGTACATACTTAAGCCTAACGTGCTAGAGCTGCATATTCGGGTTTAACGTTTTCATTATTTCGCCAAATACGTTGCCGAACTCGCCAAATTCTTCCCTAAACGCGCCAAATGAGCCATTTTTAAAAAAAATTATAATGTTGGTTGATTGTTCGAAGGTCGTCGTGCTAGAGCTGTATAATAAGAGTGTTTGTAGTTATATCCTTTTTCTTACCAAAAAGGCGCCAAATGAGCTAAAAGGTTTTATATGTTTAAGAGGGAAATTACGATAACTATTATGCGTACATTTTATAGCGTATGTTTTTATTTTGGATTTTTAAGGTAATATAAGTAACAGTATTTTATACTTTATAACGAGCGGGAATAACAAGTTTATTATCCTATAATGGATTAAATTGTACGTATACTTGGATCAATTAAAACTTTTTTTTTAGTCCGTGCGAAGTACGGGTATTTATTTGCTAGTGTAAGAATAAAATGAGTATCAGATTTGAAATAGACAGCGTTGAACTAGGAAGAATTTTGAGTAGCGAGGTCTGGTGCGACCTCACATCGATAAAATTAAAATCTGTTAATTAAATTTTATTAAGTGCTTATTAAAAAAAATCAGTAAAAGTCCTTAAATGTCAAGCATGAATTAAATGAGTTTATTTAAATTTATCTTCAAACTCATCTATCATCTATCTCTTCTCATCTATCTTTGGACTATAAGTAAGGATGATCTCTTACAACAGAAGAGTTTGTCTATCACCTGTCATATTTCAAATCATTTACCTTCAAATCACAGCTATTAAAAATTACATTTTGGAAAAATTGGTGTGGTTATTTAATCTAGATATTTGAAAGTGTTGGTGGTTGGTATCTCATTAGTTTTTATTGTTTAATAAGCATACATTTGCTTTTAGTTTGTAATTGTTATTCCTCTTAGGAGACCATATAAATGCTGTCATAGTATAAAAATAATTCTTTGTAGTATAAAATATATACATATATTCTTTGACCATTTAACTTCAGTTATTATTAAATATTTCAGTAACTTGGAATTCAGAATAAGATATATACCTCAAAATGAAAAATCTTTTTATCGTTAATTTTTTAAACTAATTTAATTTTTGGCAATGAAAATTTAGTAACTTTTGTGCCAGTTTATTCTAAAAAAAATTTTGTTTTTTGCCAAGTTTAACTGTTAAGATGTTTGTTATATATATTTTAAAATTTTTATATATTTTTTGTAATACATGTTACCTTTCTGTTTTAGTATTTACCCAAATCCTAATGATTCTGTGATGCCTTGCTTAAAAGCCGAAATCGATCTCTCTTCAAAGTATTTGTTTCTCTCTGATATCAAACGAAAAGTAAGTTGTACAAAATCTACATTAAATTATGTTTCTTAAAGATTTATTGGAAGCAAATGATTTCAAGTAACAATGTATAATTGCTTTGTAGTCTAAGTACCGTATATACTCGTGTATAACCAGACTCTGTGTATAAGTCGACCCCCCCCATTTTTAGACCCCTTCCAAAATCGGTAACCTGTGTATTAGTCGAGGTAGGAAATACGGTCCAGGCCTTCTGAAGACAGTAAGAAGAAACCGGTTAATGACGGGCCGTAATTTTTCTTATTTATTTTGCAAGCTAAATTTCAATCCCAATGAAAATAAAACAGGTTTTCGTCTCTGAGTGTCCTTGACATTGCTGACCATGAATGGAGAAGCTTAGTTAGTTCCATGAAGCGTGAAGACCACGCTGCCACGGTCACGGACCGCCGTTGTTTTCTTTACACCTTGAAAACTGGTTGACTGAACTGCCCTGTGCCAGAGCTACTTGTGCAAAATACGCATCACACCAAGAACTAACAATAAAGCATCACATGGTGGATACCGTGAATAGATACCAATCTTATTTCATCTTCAAAATTTAACTGCTTTTCTGTCTTTATTTTTAATAGATAGTATTTAAACCTTAAGTTTGTTTGAAATTCAGTTTTAGTTTAAAGATTAGGGATTTATTTTTTTTCGGAAAATCGATGTCTCGTGTATAAGTCGACCACGATTTTTACGGCACTAAATTTGTCCATAATTTCTAGGCTTATTACATGAGTATATACGGTAAATTAAAAACTAAAGACTTCTTTAATATAAACTTTTTAAAAGCAATAGTTTGGAGTCATTTTGTCCAAGCAATAAACCCTACTCGTAACTTAATAGTGCACTAATTTGGCATTATTGCCATTAATTAAAAAAAAATAAGCAAATTGGTTATTGATACCATCCCGAATTACAATGAAGGGACATGCATTAATATACAAAAATTTCAACAATTGCCAAATATTTTTAAGCTTTTATGAATAACTATTTGGTAGAAAAAATATTGAATGTTAGTGTTGTTCATTTGCTACGTTTGTTTCTAAGAAATAAATTTACATAGTAAAAACAAGTTTATTTAGTAAAACTTTTGGTTGAAACTTTTTGGTTTTGGACATAAATATCATAGTTAAAGTAATAGATTATCTGATCACGTGACCTCCAATCCTAACGACGGGAAGCGCATGGAGGCAAAATAAGAGGGCACAATTGCCAGTGTTGCTGCCACTTTAAGAAGAAAAATACTACGAAAAAATACCATCTAATTCTAAAATTACAAAAAAAAATACTAGAAAAGGATTTAAAGTCACTAAAAAGATTCCAAAATGCAGCTAGTATTTTTACGATATTTTTAAGGAGGATATTAGTATTTTAGAATAATTCTAAAATTACAAAAAAATATCGTAAACATACTAGCTGCATTTTGGTATCTTTTTAGTGACTTTAAATCCTTTTCTAGTATTTTTTTTGTAATTTTAGAATTAGATGGTATTTTTTCGTAGTATTTTTCTTCTTAAAGTGGCAGCAACACTGGCAATTGTGCCCTCTTAAAAGGCCTCCATGCGCGTCCCGTCGTTAGCATTGGAGGTCACGTGATCAGCCAATCTAATACTTTAACTATGATGTCTATGGTTTTGGATCTGACTTTCCTGTAGAATAAGCATTGCAATAGCATTTTTTTTGTTTCAAATGTTCTGTAATATACAACCTTTGTTTGGTCGATTTCCAACTTATAAATTCATTTCAGGTTCTCCTAGTTTTGTACCTAGAGCAAGATCCAGGCCCCAGCAACATACTAGTGTCCTCTGTTTCCGAGTATCGGGTTCCTCTTCCGGTTCTTAGCTTAGCTGTTGCTAACGTTAGTTTCTCAAAACTGCATGCGGCTGCTGGGTTAAAGAGCTCGGACGATGAAGGTATTGTATCTCGTATTATAAGATGCATATTATTAGGTATATTCTCGTATTATTAAAGTTATAAATTGAAATCTATCAAATATGTAAATTTTAACCTTATGTGCTATATTTAGTAAATTTCTTCCTAATTTTATCAAGGATTTTCTTAAGGCAGGAATAAATGACTAATAAAATCAAGCAGGAAAGCTTTTAGGCTCAGTGGCTTAGTGGTAGTGCCTCGCATTGCCACACCACAAGTCCGGGTATTGAGTCCCGGACTGGGCGAGATTGACTCAGCCTTTCATCTCTTAAGTGGGTCGATAAAATGAGTACCAAGCATGCTTGGGAACTAAACACTGGGGGTCCCGCGTGAGGCTGACCACCTAACCAGGACTTATGCCTAGAGAGCCCTTGGTCAAGAAAGCTGAATTGGGCACGGCAGGCCTTGGCCCTCTAACGGCTGTTGCGCCGAGGAGTTTAGGAAAGCTTTGGTTTGTTCGGGAGTCCTTGACCTATTAATAACTTTGTTAATATTCAAAGATTGGAAAGTTACTTTTAAATAGTAACTCAGTTACAGTTACTTAATTAAAAAAAGTAACGAATCACAGTTACTTTTGGTAATTTCAAGTTATAAGAAAAATTTAAATTTAGTCATCGTACCCTTTTTCAAAGAGAGAACTAAGGCTAAATAAATCGGAAAAAGTTAAGAAAGACAATTCTGCATTGATAAAAGTTAAATTTTAAATTATTGAATTTAAGCCGAACTGTTTCGAAACTATCCGTGAAGAGTGTCGTGATGAGGAGCAGAAAAGTACCGATATTTTTCGTTACTGTTAACCGTTACTTTCTGAAAAACCTAACGACATTACTTGGCGTTACCTGAAAAAGTAACTGTTGCAAGTTACACGTTACTCCAATACCCGGTTAATATAGTCAAACTTAGTTTCAACAACAGCTCCTTGCAACTGCATACTAGTTTCCTCGGTTTCCGAGTATCGCGTTCCTCTTCCGGTTCTTAGCTTAGCTGTTGGCAACGTTAGTTTCTCAAAACTGCATGCGGCTGCTGGGTTGAAGAAATCGGACGATGAAGGTAAAAGTTTGGTTTGCTTGGCAGTCCTTGACTTGTTAATAATGACATAAACTAAAACTCCTCGGCGCAATAACCCATTAGTGGGCCAAAGGCATGCCATGCACATTTCAGCTTTCGTGACCTAGGGCTCTGGGTGCTAGGCATATGTCCCGGTAAGGTGGTCAGCCTCACGCGGAACCCCCAGTGTTTAGTTCCCGAGCATGCTTGGTACCCATTTTAAGAAGGGAAGCGCGATATAATGAGGGGTTGCTGTAATATACTTATTTCAATGTATATATGCTGCTTTGCTATTTTATACCTCTTATTAAATGTTTAAACTCTCAGGCAAAAGGGAGGCTGGGGAGCTCAGTGGGTAAGGTGCCTGCCTTGCATGCAAAATGTACCAGGTTCAGGTCCGGGTACTGCCAAAATCACTGCCGATATATAAACGGACTTTGGAGCCATAATGTGCCTATTGGTGTCGGCTCGTCACTTGACTGATTCTAAATTATGACGCCCATTGCCCTCGTGTAGCTCTAGTGCTACAATAAATTACCTCAACCCGTCCGAAGAACATTGTGATCATTATATTGAAAACATGTATTTTTATTTTAGGCGATTGTGATCAGTTGGATGGGCTCAATGATTTAGATGAAAACCAATGCAAATACATAATCAAGCTTTATTGGATTCAAACCAAGTAAGTATTAATTTTGCAAGTTCATGTAAAAAAAATCTGTAGTTTTTGGTCTTGAGAAGGACTTTTAAAATCTTAAATAGTTTTGCAAATACAGGATTCCCACGGTTCTTGAAATGTACTTGAATTTAATTTGATTAACTCGGGGGCCCCGGAAAGTACTTGAAAAATGTGCGAAGTCCTTGAAAACGTACTTGATTTTGTTCTCCTCAGGCGCTGATTCCTATAGAAACAAAAAAAAACTTCAACGAATCTCCTTGGCCAAAATGAAAGAACTTCTTTTTGTCCACTGCGCTTCACTCCGCTTTTTGACGTCACGTTCTTTTCAGAGAGAAGTGGTTTAATAACGAAAAGTCGCGAAATGAAAGTTTCTGCGGGGCACCGCGTCACTTAAACAGGCATAAAAGTTTTTATCCGCCTTTTTTAATCCCATTTCGGCTGAAGAATTTTTTTTGCCAAACCCGGCACCTAGATATTCCTTATGGAACTGCCAACGACTTTTTTTTAAAACTTTTTATCCTGTCTTGCTAGTAGTAATAAATTATTAAGTCCTTGAAAAAAAATATAGGTCCTTGAAAAGTCCTTGAATTTTTTTTTTTTAAGTGAAAGAGTTTGAACCCTGAAATATTCTGGCAGGAATGCAGTATGACTGTGCTAAGTGAAACTGTAGTTGAGTCTCTAAAAGACCTGATCATAAATTACGTGACTAGGTCGAGCCGAATATCACAAAATATCACTTGGGGGTGGGGGGTTCTCATCAAATATCACTTAATTTCCCCCCGTAAAAAGCAACGTAAAATTGCGACAAAATGGCGCAAAATTCCGGTAATTTTTTTTTTCTGGACTTAAAATTGACAAAATCTTACATGATAATATTTATCGTGGCTCTCCGAACTGTGCAGGGTGGTTATAAAATAACGCTCGCTATTCGGAGTGGTCTGCAGCTTGAATGAATAATCCGAATGCAACAAGCATTGAGACACTTACTAATCAAGAAGGGGGGAAAAGAATGGAATCATAAAAAAGAAACTCGTCTCTTGACCAGGGTTCTAAATTACGAGGCGTAGCCAATTATGGCCAATTACGGCCAACACAGCCAATTACGCCTCGTAATTTAGAACCCTGGTCAAGAGACGAGTTTCTTTTTTTTATGATTCCGTAACCTGATTCTTACTTTCAATTACCTCATATGAAATACGTATAAGGTAATGAAAGTATTGCCAAAGGGTTGAAAAAATGCGAAATGTGGTTTTTTGTTTTTTACACGTTGTGGAGGGCACTGCTTCTGAAAAAGTTGTTTTTAGAAAATTGGTCCGTCTGTCTGAAACCTTAAAACTTCTCAAACCAAAAGAGCTACAGACTCGAAATTTACTACGCAAGCTCCCAGTACCCGTCAGATGTCCAGGTTTTCTAGAAAATCATGCATGTAGAAAGGGTAGTTCCTATAAGACATTTTAGGTTATAAAGTTATTGGAATTGCCTTTTAAAGTACATAATTGCCTTTAAATGGATTGATTTATTGAATGGGTATTTGAAAGCTGTGTGATGTTTCACATCCCTAGTTTTGCTTAAATCAGCTGAAACTTTTAAAAGTATTACCTGTCATTCCAGTTGGTTTAGTTTATTGCAGGTGGAAAATTTTTAGCTTCCACACTACGTTTATAACTTAAAAAGTGGAAGGTATTATAATTCGTTCAGTCCGCCCGACGTCTGTCACCCACTTTCATAGCCCGAACTACAAATGCTTCAGACAAGTGTGATACGTCAAAAAATTCGCCGCATCAAAATTAGAATACATTGAAAATTTCAGAAAAGAATTCGAAGTACTTCAATTATTTAAAAAACTGCAAAATTGAATGCTCATTTAAAAAGCATAGGAAGCCATTTTTATTAAAATTTAATCACCATTGCCATTTGCAACAATTTCTCGAGAAACTTTAATTCTTTTAGACAATAAATAAAAATAAATTTATTTTGCAAACATCGATCCGTTTGAAATGACGTCAAATATATTTCACTACGAGATTCTTCGTTGTTGATATGAAAAGTTTTCATTCTATTTAAAAGCGATGAATCTTACATATTTATTCTTTGAAATATAAATTAATTTTTGCAAACGATAAGTAATTATTGAATTTTCGAAATAAAATAAATGAAACTAGCCATATTTAGCATGCAAATGTTTAATATAGAATATTAATGCTGTGTTTGTTGACTTTTTACCTGTTAAACACAACTGTTGTGTAAAAGCAGGTTAATTGACAGATTCTGTTACAAACCTACTTTTTAGAAATGTAAAACTCTCTTCTATTTAATTTAAATTTTTTTAAATATAGTACTATCAAATGGGGCTTTAGCCCTGGAGAGTAACTTTGTCTCGCATATAAAACCTTTTAACTGATTTCTTCTTTTTTACTCATTGCTAAATTGCCTGTAATTTCCTAATAAGTGTAGGAACCATGTGAAACTTAAAAAGAAGAAACTATGCCCAGAAATTGCAACATACAGGCAATTTTAAGATGTTTTCCCTGTGGTCACCTGTAAATATATATATTTTTAAATCCTATATATTCTTAATTTGTCACTTTGACCCCTGTTTAGCCTTTTAAGACCCCAGCAAAATCCTACATGTATATTCTTAATCTAAACATACTTTTCATACAAATATATACTAAAAAGTATGTTTTGCAAAGAAATTTTTTTAAAAAATTATGTTTAACACGTTCACGCCAGGGCCTATTTTAATTTGTTTTTATGTGAGGCGGCACTCAAATTAAGGCGGAGCTTCATCTGGCGGAGCGTGATTTTTGAATGTTCACACTGGCATAACTGCAAGGGTCAGCCAGCACTTTGCTTGAAATGTGTTTTAATAAATTACAAAAAAAATAAGGATGTTATAAATAGAGCAATGTAGAATTATTATGTTAATTTTGTAGAGTTTGGGTTACATTTGTAAACTGTATTATTATGTTTATGTTATTGAACAAAACTTATCCGTCGCAGTTTTTTACTGAAAGTACGTTATATTTTATTCTTTTAATTTTCAACATCTACTAACACAATCTAGTGCATACCACCGGTGGTACGCGCCACCTAATGAGACAATCTAGTGCGGGCCATCGGTGGTACGCGCCGGCGTTAACGTGTTATATATAATTGGACCGAAACGCCCGTAGCTTTAGGTTCATGGTCATGACGGCCATCGTGGTATGCGCCGCCCGATGAGACAATCTAGCGCTGGCCACCGGTGGCTCGCGCCGGCGTTAACGTGTTAATAGTTACTGTGAGCCTTAAACTCTAAAGATACACATTTTTTGTGCTATAAATGCCAAAAAAAGGCAGTATCACTTATTTGCAGTTAACAGTTTATTTAACATTGTTTTCAAAGAAGCCTTTAAAATTAACTACTAAAAGAACTTTTTGAAAACTTTAAAGAGCTAGTTTAAAGTTATTTTTTTTAAAAACTAATATCGTATTGACCCTCGTTCGACTTCAATTTTTTTATAGAAATAAATGACATACCTGTAATCAAAGGCTGAAAACTGACTTGTAGATCTTCTTCTATCGGACCAGGCCAATTTCGAAATCAATTAACTTTATTTGTGGGAGGTTTTAAATGTCCAAATGGGTCCATGTCCAAGAGCTACAGACGCTATAACTGTTAGTAATGCGATTTTACTGAATGTTCCCCAACATCAGGTTTCGGTACCATGTCGTCCAAGAGGTTCTATACAGTCTTCTGAGTTTCCATGGATTGCTATTAGAACTCTTGTTTAGTATACAAACTGCCTGATCTTACATTTGAGATTTATCTCGTTAACATGAACTCTGCCCCGTCTTGTCGACTCCTCTACAAACCTAGAGTCCTACAGTCTGTGGGATCTACCAGCTCCTTGTCCCAGGATTCTTATAGTAAGTTTTTTTTTCAATATCAATATAATACAGAGTTTGGTTCAATATATATGCAGGGTTTCCGTGCATATGGAAGATTATGAATTTGGACATTAGGCAAATTTGGCCATGGACAGTCATGATTTCAAGCAAAAAACAACCATAATTTGTGGAAATTCAATTTCCACAAATTATGGTTGTTTTTCGAAAAAACGTCATACGTATTTCACAAATATAAATTGGCTTTCTTTTATATATATATTTTCAGATATTAGAATGTTGAAAATGTTAAGATGTCATAACAAGAAACATAAAAAAATTATTGCAGAAATTTTGAGGTTGGTTGCCAAGTCTGCTATTTATCCCCTCCCCCTTAGAAAAAAAGTGTTCAGTATTAGGGATTTTCCTAACTTCCACTCATGGTTTCAACTTATCCAGTATAATATTTCAGGCATTTTGAAATTTTTTAGAATAGGGTGCAAGGCTAATAAGTTTTCAGTTTTGTATTGGCTGGGTTGTTAAAGAAATGTAATAATTAGCTTCGATTCTCAAGCAACTTTGATTTTAACATTTGATGCCATGAATACTTTGATCAGAATTTCTTTTCATGCATAAGGCTTAAAAAACATTAATCTGAACATACATGTATAAATGCAACAGCTTATTTCGTGAATTAAGTATACTGCTTAAAATGTTTTTTTACGCGTACAATTACACATTTTAGTTTCAGCTTTTATTATTTTTTTTGCCAAACTCATGCTTGGAAATTGGTGTATATGTATGGGGTTTCTAAACATTTCAAGTGATTGGACGTAAACACAGTCTGAATTTTTTTTTTAAATACAATTTTTATAAGGGCTGTTAAGGATAGTCGGAATTTCTCCCTTTCCAGATCGCCTTAGTTTCGAGTTTTTCAGATCACCTTAGTTTCACGATTTTTTTTAACCGCTGTAGATTTTCAATTTTGGAATTCTGTACTTGTAAGGCAAATTATAAGAGGCTCTATGGTGTTTTGAGTATTGGCCACAGTTTTATAGCTATAGTCTTAATGTTAGTCGATTGTTTAAATTTTTTTTCTTCTATAGTCTCAGTCGTTTCCTTTAAACTCTCAGTTTAACTGATTGTGATAAACTGGAAAACAAAATATTGCATTGTCAGCGATTTTTACATTGCATGTAAAAAAAATGGTAAATTTCCATAAATCGGTAATGTCCGGCGAATCTGATAATCGCAAAATTCCGGCCTTCACAAAATGCAGTGATTTTAAGATAACAGTATTTCGGCAACTTAAAAAAGTGATAGCAAATTTCTGGCACTCCCAAATTTTCGGAAACTCCCGTAATCTTCTATAATCGCGAGACCGGATGAAAATTCTCTATTATCCAGAATTTTCAATTATTCGACCTACCTCTGGTCCCGATATGGTCGGATAATCGAGGTTCTAAACTCCTCGCACAACAGCCCATTAGTGGGCCAAGGCCTGCCGTGCCCATTTCAGCTTTCGAAGGACCTAGGGCTCTGGGGTGCTAGGCATATGTCCCGGTTAGGTGGTCAGCCTCACGCGGAACCCCCCAGTGTTTAGTTCCCAAGCGTGCTTGGTACCCATTTTATCGACCCACTCAAGGGATAAAAGTATGGGTTAACCTCGCCCAATCCGGATTCGATCCCCGGACCTGTTGCGTGGCAATGCAAAGCACTACCACTAACCACTGGGCCTATATCGAGGTTCTACTGTATTCTAAATCTAATTGTTGCAATATCAATTTAACAATCCCTTCTTCCAGTCTTCAAGGACGGCCTCTCTGACATCAGTTCCGACAGCCACAACATGCACAAGGATCCTCCGCCGGAACTCCTCTACCCCTCCCCTCCCCCCTCCTCCATCACCACCACCACACTCCTCCTCACGCCGGACGACTTTACCGCCTCCCCCTCCCACCAGACGGCAGCACCAGGCTCCAATGCTGAGCACCTACCGGTGGTATGTTTATTGTTGATGTAGTTAAGTGGTTCCCAACCTTTTCTGGAACATCGCCTCGTATTTTAGGTTGATCTACATCCATCGCCCCCCCTTTTAATTTTCATGTTATGTCTAATCATAAGTTGAGTTAAAGCGTAACTATAAAACAGTTTTATAACACTTACTAACCGTTTATAAAAGCAACCAAAGACGCTTTATCCGGTCACTTTTAAATAAAATAGAAAAAACATAAAACACATATTTTTAACATATTTTTAAAGAACAAAAGTGAAATAATTAACTAATATATTTTTACTGGTTTCTGGAAATTTTAAGAGTTGAATGTAAAAATTGGCTGGTTTGGTTATGGTTGGAGAATGGTTTTACTGTATACAAAGGTACAACATTATTTTAATTATCCTCCTTTGAATACTCCTCGCCCCCTGATCGCTCCTCAAGTATTTTTTGCCCCCTTGTTAACACAAATCGCCCACTTGGGGGCGTTCGCCCCCAGGTTGTTTCAAAGTTTTTTGTTTTCAAGTTTATCTCAAACATAAAAACTTTTTAAATGTGTTGATAAAATGTGGATCGAGCATGCTCAGAAACCAAAAACAAGCAAAGTTAAAACAAAGAGGTGAAGGCAGAAGAAATGAGTTGAAATAGATATATTATTGTACGAGCAGACTGTACAAAATTTCAATTTTTTCTAGATAAGATTTGAATGTTTTTTTAAAATTCATATAAAGAAAGAGAAATAATAAAATACGAGCATTAAAGTTTTGGAATGCTGTTTCGGCTCTAAGAAAAGTACTGACAAGTCCTGGCCCACTACAAATTACCGGTTACAAAAATCGGTTACTATAAAGTATAAACTGGGAAATTATACAGTCCCTGGACAAATTATTAGACACAGTGCAAGATTTCATGTAAAATATTAATTACCGGGTGATATTGTACCGTATTATTATTTTAAATGGATTTGTTTTTTTATTTTTATATTATCCAATCAATTACCGATTTATTTGACATAAATAAAACAGCATTAATTTAGGAAAGCATAAGTTTATTTCCATATCATTCAAGATCTCTTTTTAAACAACTTTTTCTTTCACAGGTATCTACAGAAGCAGTGCCACAGCGCAGGAAATCTTCCCAGCATTCCGGTGCCAGTTCCCCCTCGAGAGAAGTCGCTGAGATTCTTGCGCCGAACAAGGAGCTTTTGCATTTGGGTAAGTCGTGTGTGTCTTTACCAAAACCAACTTTGCAGAAATTGTTAGGATTATCACGCAATTTGTGCCGCAATGACGTTTGTTTACTTTTGTGACGTCACAATGGTAGGTTTGGTATCTAGGTCGTGACGTCACGAGCAGTCCCGGGGAAGGCGCCGACCACGTTGTTGTTTACTAGTTCGTAGCGTGGTGGGCGTCTTCTACTCTTGTTCACTTGCTCTCTTCGCCCGCGCTAATTACAGTTCAGATGGAACTTTATTAGTTTTATTAAATTTTAAAATGAAGTAACTAAGTTTTTCCTTGCTCAATCACTTATGTTTGTTTATTCCTTTCTCCAAAGTAAGACTGTTGTTATTTATTTTGTCAACAATATATATTTTAAGAAGATGTTATTAAAGTTTCTCCGTTTTTAGTCAAATGTTTATTTGTGAATCATTGCTACTCTTTTCATTATTATGCTACTTATTCTTCCAACCACGCTCTGCTATATCATTAGCCGTTGAAAAGAGGCTATTAGAAATGATGTAATTAGCAATGAGTGAAAACTGTAGTTTTTGATATTCAGAGAATATCCTCAACTTTATGCATGATACATGAAGAAAACAACGTTGATTCTTGGCGCAAATAATT
This sequence comes from Oedothorax gibbosus, assembly GCA_019343175.1. Lineage (NCBI taxonomy): Eukaryota > Metazoa > Arthropoda > Arachnida > Araneae > Linyphiidae > Oedothorax > Oedothorax gibbosus. Next base: position 43,474,251 of record CM033272.1, on the reverse strand, counting down.
TTTATTGGGTAAAAATTGACATTTTTTACTGGACATAGATCCTGCTTCATCAGTCAATAGCAGCGGTCAAGTGGGCAATTTGTGTTATCAAGGGGGCAAAAAATACTTGATGGGCGATCAGGGGGCGATGAGTATTCAAAGGGAGAAAATTTAAATAATGTTGTACCTTTGTACAGTAAAACCATTCTCCAACCATAACCAGACCAGCCAATTTTTACTTTAAACTCTCTTAAATTTTCTAGAAACCAGTAAAAATATCTTAGTTAATTATTTCACTTTTGTTCTTAAAACACATATTTTTAATGTTTTTTTCTATTTTATTTAAAAGTGACCAGATAAAGCTTCTTTGGTTGTTTTTATAAACGGTTAGTAAGTGTTATAAAACTGTTTTATAGTTACACTTTATCTGAAATTATGATAAGACATAACATGAAAATTAAAAGGGGGTGATGGATGTTAATCAACCTAAAATACGAGGCGATGGTCCAGAAAAGGTTGGGAACCACTGGTCAATAGTATACACATTTGACTGAGAACATCACAGAATATTCTGAAATGTTATAGTCTATTTCTATTACCTTTTTCATTTTATCATTTTGCTTTCATTTTATTATTTAGCCCAACATTAAAATGGTTTTTAGGGTGAAATATTCTAGGCGATGCTCAGCGATTGAAATTTGTGTTCTGCCATTGCAATTTGCTACTTCTCCTAAAAAAAAATCCTCACCATGTGTTTTACAAAGATATAATTTGATTTTCTATTATATTATTTTCAATTATTAGTAAATTAAGGCCTCCATATACCTTAGAAATTTTTTTTCTTTAATTTTTGAGATAGACTTTTATAACTTTGTGAAAAGATCAGGCACATAAAAAAATAAAAATACTTAACTGCAATAAAATAATATGTTAATTAATAAATTAATTAGCCATTAATTAATTTAAGTGTTCCAAACTGTGAACAACATAACGACATTTCAAATTAGTTGTTTTACATAATTTTTGCAGAAAAGAAAACAGTTCCAGGCATGTGATCATATAAAATCTAAGCTCTAAGCAAAGTAGTTATTTAATTATGATATTTTGAAATGGAGTTTTTTTATTACCTAAATTTTTTAAAAGTGTAAAAATTTTAATATTTTTTACAATTTTTATAAAAAGTATGGCCACATGCCCTGATTCTTACTCTTTAAAATACACTTTAAATTTTTTAAATGGAAGCATATTAATTTGAAATATTTTGCTCGGAGTACAAGCATATTATGAAAAAAAATCCTTCTTCAGAAAATGAGTTCAAGGTTTTCTGTAAGATTGATTACAATAGAATTACCTTTATAAAACTGCCCATAAATTAAAAACTATTGACAGTACAAGAAATCTACTTGTACCATTCACAAGATAAATAATCAGATAACATTTTAATGCAAAAGTAACAAAACACATATTTTGATCTATTTTTCCGTTTTCTAAGGTATATGGATACCTTAATAATGTTAAGATATTCGTAACAATAAATATGATAAATTTGTTTCAGGATGTAGGATAATTTGAGGTTGGCAGGTTTGGACAAAGTTTCAACATTATAAGTGTTGAGCCCTGACTTCAAACGAATTGCCAAATATAACTCGTGCGATTTTTAATCAAACAAAGCTAAATCTGATTTTTTTAACTATATATACTTTCCAGACGAGATGGAGCAAGAGAACGTGACCCCGTCCAAAGATGCAGAAATAGAATCGGTCAGCAACAACCTCGGATCCTTCAGTGCCAATTCTGGTACCTCTAGAAACAGCCAGGACTACAACCTCAAAGAATGGCCCCAGGCCCCGGATCCGACGAAAGACTACAGACTTGCGTCTAGGACGGAAAAGTAGGTGGAATCTTGAAATTAACTCTCTGGCGGATACAAACATACAGTCCCTAGACAAATTATTAGACGCACTGTAATTTTTTTAATAATTTTATGTTTCTTAAAGACTTTTTATGCAATAATGGTATATTTAAACTACAATATTATTGATTTTTATTTAAAAGAATTGTTGTAGACTACATATTTGTATTTATTGTAAGATAATTATGATTAAGATTAATTTATATTAATAATTTACTATAAGATTATTTATGTGTTGAATCATCATCATCAAATGCAAGAGACAGTACAGTGCATTGATAGCATGCCGTGCAGAATTAAAGCTTTGATAGCGGCTAAAGGTGACTCGACTAAATATTGACTTTTACTAACATAAATTTCGCTTTTCTTTAAAACTTAATAAACTTATGCTTTTCTAAATGAATGCTGTTTTATTTATGTCAAATAAATCGGTAATGGATTGGATAATATAAAAATGAAAACAAATCAATTTAAAATAATAAAACGGTACAATATCACCCGGTAATTAATATTTTACATGAAATCTTGCAGTGTATCTAATAATTTGTCCAGGGACTGTATAAACCTGTCACCTATTTGTCAGGTTTTCCAGCTACACGTATATTTTTATTAATTTTCAAATTTTAAAATTTAAAGCATTTATAACAGTCTACTACAAATATGATTTTAATGCAATTCGTGGAAATTAAAATTTAAGTTTAAATCCAGGGTTCGTACGCCTCCTGAAAAACTCCTTAATTAAATTTTTTTTCTTCTAAGGGCCCTTATTACTCCTGAAATTTGTGTCTCATCTCCTGATATTTTTTCCCCCACTCCTGAAAAAATTGACGTCACGAATAGTTTTTCTCCTTTCCACACCGCTTTTCTCCTGTACTTTATTCGGAATAAGTCTACTTCACATGCACAGTAGAAAAATAGAGTTTGGATATTGTGATGATAAATGTCTCTGAATGCACCGCACAACTCTTTAGAAGATTTTTTGTCTTCTGTTTCATCATTTGAAGTGCAGTGAAGTCACTGGACTAATACAATAATAAACAAACATATTCAATTTTATTCCGCGTTACCTCCTGAATTTACATTGCTGCACTCCTAAAAAAAACTCCCGAATTTCACTATCATAGATAGAGTATGAACAGTGTAAATCTAAATCTCGCGCAGTAGAAAATGTTTCCACTTCAACCAATTTGCTTATCCCCAAGAGGGTTAAGTCTTAATATTAACTCTCTGATGGATATGATTTAAATTAAAAAAATTTTACAAAAAAAAAGTTTTTTAAAAATGATTTTTCTGTAGCAGAAGTCTATAAATAACTGCTATATAATATAATAATTAAAAATTTGTAGCATTATAAAATGTATAATTTTTTTTTTAACGTTTTGTGTGTTGTTCGAAAACGTTAGATGACGGGTTTATAAATCTAATACGATAGGCTTCTGGGACGGAAGAGTTAATCTTTTAACGACGATTACCACGAGAAAATCAACTTCCTGATTAGGGATGCACCGAATATTCGGTTACTATTCGGAATTCGGACACTTTAGCCGAATATTCGGTTTGGCCACTGACCGAGCTTAACTATTGGGCCGAATAGTCAGCCGAATAGTGAAATTTAAAAATTTCCAAATTTCTTCAAGTTATCTTATAAAACTTCGAAAAATCCCCAAACAGGACTTGTTTTCTTTTATAAGAGACTCAAATTCTTAAGTTTTAGTTATTTATAATGTTAAATCAAGCTTTACTCAAGTTATCTATATATATATAAAAGAAAGTCGTGTTAGTAAGACCATTTGTACTCAAGAACGGCTGAACTGATTTGGCTGAAAATTGGTGGGAAGGTAGCTTAGAACCAGGAATAGGCTAAAGCATGTGGGTCAAAACGTGAGCTGATTTCCCATAGAAATAGCATTGCAAGATTTGAATTTATACTTTCAACTTCAGCGCGAAAGAAGAAATTTCAGCGCGTTCAGCGTGAACGAAAATTAAGAAAGAAAAAAGCATGTGGGTTTAATTTTCTTGATTGTTATTTGAATATCAGTATTTTATTTTGTTTGTTGATTTTAAATCTTCTGTTTTTTTATGGTGGATCAGATTTCCTCAACTAGATTTTAATTATGTTTCGGAATTTAATTTAATTGATGTTTACAAATGGCAAGATATGGAGGAATATAGGTTAACCTAAAGAATCGGGGCCGGATTTTGCGAATTTTCAAAATGTCGCCAAGTCGAAATGATAACAAAACCCGGCACTTGCCGAGATGGTTGCCATCTCGAAATGACCAAAAATCCTACCTAACTTCAAAATGGCCGACTTAAAACAATGGAAAAATTCATTAAAATGCAGACCAGATTTATAAAAAAAATTGGAACTTTAAAATTCCGAAGAATTGATTTTAAAAAGTAAATAATTATTTAAAATCATAAGGCATCTAATTAATAAAATATTAGTATAAGAAAACTTCAGAATTAATTATATGCGTTTAAGATTTAAATAGATTAACATTTAGAAATTGTCAATGCAATTGCTAATTTCGCCAAAGATTGTCATCGTAAAATTGCCGGCATAAATAAGGAATTTGTACTTTTTAACGTTTTCCAAGGATAGACCAAAAGGTAGATATTCGTATAATATGATTAAATTGCGTCAGGTGTAGGATAATTTTGAGGTTGGCGGTTTGGACAAGTTTAAATTATAAGTGGTTGAACCCTACTCACGATTGCCAAATATACTTGGGATTTTTAATTCCAAAAAGCTAAACGATGCTATTATAAACGGATTGTAGAAGAAGACCCGTCAAGATGCAGAATAGACACGGTCAGCACTACCGGACCCAGGCCAATCTGTTTAGAAAGGGACTACAACTCGGGGGGATACGCTTGCGTCTGGAGAAAGTAGGTGGAATTTAAATTACCTCTCTGGGGTATTCAATACAGTCTAGACAATTTTAGCGCACGAGATTTTTCATAAGGTCTTGAGTTTTTATGCATAACTGGTATACTTGAAACACAAATAGTTTTACTTAAAGACTGTGTGTAACTACTATTTCGTATTTTGTAATGAAATTATGAATGGAAATTTATTAATATTATTTGGCATATTTGTGTGTTGGAATAATCTAAATGCAGAACAGGACAGTTATGCATTATAGCTGTTCGGCAATTTAACAGCCTTATGGGTAAAGCCCTCAAATATTGACTTACCTAACAAATCGCTTTCAAAACTTAATAACTAGAATGAGAGGTTTATAATAATCGTAATGGATGGATAACCATAAAAATCAAATCATGTATAAATAAAAAACGTAACATAAAATTAAATTTACATAATTAGTGTATTATAATGAGGACTAAACCTGCACGTCGGTTTACAAAGCTACAGTTTTTTATAATAACATTTTTTAAAGTTTATAACGAACAATTGTTTAAGCATCGAAATAAAGTAGTTACAAGGCTCGCTTGAAAAAACTCAATTAATTCTAAGGCTTATTATCCTAATTTTGTTATTGTTTTCCACTAAAAGATTGAACAAATATTTCAACTTGTACAATTATATCGTAACCATGAATATTATTTGTTTCTGATTTTATTCTACACCACGCCACCTAAGTTTGTTTTTTTCCTTGGCATACTTCCGTTATTCAGTGTTGTGATTTTACCAATTTACATTGCTCTCTAAAAGCTTGTTTTAATAAAACGAGTAACTAACTCTATCTCGGGTAGTTTCTTCAATTACCAAAAATTAAATTAAGCTATAGTGTATTAAATTAATTGTTTACTAATATTTTTATGTTTAACAAATGATTTGAATAAGTAAAAATACAATTACTTAAATTGACAAAAAATTAAAAATTGGTTGTTGTAACGTAATATTCGGTATTCGGTCCAAATTTGTAATTCGGTTGCATATGATTCCTGATTATGTTTATGTAAGTTAACAAAGTATGGGACAAATGACGATCATTAGTCCTGAGAAACAATTATATTTTTAACTTTTCTTATGATAAATGTAATGTTAAGAACTGTTTATTTTAACAATCACTAGAATGGGGTTGTTTCATGGAGGATCTGGCAATAGCTTTGTGGTTTTGTTTTCATGTCTTTGTTGTTGTCTTTCAACAGTGTTGCCACCAGTTTTAGGAGAAAAACTACGAAAAAAAAGCGTTTCAGTTTTAAGTCACTAAAGTCACTAAAAAGATTCCAAAATGCAGCTAGTATTTTTATGATATTTTTTTTGTAATTTTAGAATAATTCTAAAATTACAAAAAATATCTTAAAAATACTAGCTTCATTTTGGAATCTCTTTAGTGACTTTAAAAAAAACATGAAACGCTGTGCTAGTATTTTTATGGTATGTTTTTGTAATTTTTTGTAGTTTTTCTCCTAAAACTGGTGGCAACACTGTTGAAAGACAACAACAAAGACATGAAAACAAAACCGCAGAGCTATTGCCAGATCCTCCATGAAACAACCCCATTTATTTTAAATTCTATTTCCGTTGAAAATACTTAATAAACCCATCAAACTTAAAAGTGCATTTGATTTTAAAATATTAATTTATTCTCTATTTTTTAGTGATATGCAAAGCCTTACCCAACATTTTCAACGTACGAGTGGTGATGTAGCAGAACCTTCCTTCCAGAATGACTTAAATATTCAAGTGCCAGCGTAAGTAAATTTACAACACTACTATACTCCCTCTTATTACAATGCAAGCTTCAAAAGCACTTTCTTCCCCTACCCCCTGTGTGGTTTGTTTAACCCACTGAGGATAAGCAAATTCGATGAATTGGGACAATTCGGCATTTTTCACTGCACGAGTTTATTTAAATTTTTAACTGATTTTTTTTTTAAATTTTATAAAACTTTATTTGTTTAGCAGACTACAATAAATGACTTGTAATTTAGTTAAATTAAACAATTTACAGATTTTCAAAAAAATCATGTGTGTGTTGCTGGAAAACATGACATTCAGGTGACGGCTTATGTGTATGTATCAGTCAGAGGGTTTAAGGCTTTGCTGTGAGTTTAATAGCAATAATCCGGATTAGATATCATAACTTTTGCAACATAAGCATGCATATACTTGTAACACGATCCCAGTATCTAAGGTTTTTCACCATGTATACAAAACTCGCCGGGTTCGGCCTTTGTCACGTTTACCTAAGAACGGTCTGTGCTGCCAAAAAGTCTGCCGAATAATGCCTTTTGTAGATCGAGTGCACGTTAGATCTTTTCCAAAATCCTGAAGTCACGTACAGTGTTGCCCTTAAGAGGGACTGTCAGTCCCATAGAGCTAATGCATTAGTTTTGAAATCGCAGCTTTTGCAAAAGAATTATTGCTTTGCCATGTTATTCAATTTTCACCCAGGAATGGGAATCAACATAACATCAACTTAAAACAAAATTGAAACGAAAATAACATCCGGTTATTTTATTATCAATTGATAAAGTTTTAAAATAGTGTCGCCATCTGCAGTAATTTTTGGCATTTTGTAACTTCAAAAATATATAATTAAACAACTAGATTATATTTTCGTTTCAAATTTGTTTCATTTCGATGTTATGTTGATTCCCATACCTATGGGGGAAAAAGGGCTAACATGGTAAAGCAATGCGTCTGTGGAAGCTGTGATTGCAAAACTAATACATTAGCTCTATGGGACTGACAGTTCCTCTTAAAAGTTGCATTGGGTTCTTATTTGGGTGGTGACTCTCCCCTTGACTGTGGTTCCAAATTCTGAAGTCTGTCACCAATAGACCTTGTGCAGCTCTATTGCGACAATAATTCAACCAAACCTTATTACAAACAGCCTCTCTACTACACATCCCTTACTTTATTTCTTTCCCCACCCCAGGTTCAGCCAGAACCTGGACTCCATGGGCCACAAGCTGGACTCCATAGTCCAGTTCTTAAGAGCCCAGCACCAGGAGATCCAGGCACTGCAGAACGAGATCAAAGTCCTGAGGCAGGACCACAAGACGAACCAGCAGCCGGCACAGAAGGACCAATCCGTCAGCAACCTAGGAGCAGCTCATAACGCAGAATGTGGTGCCGCACCGTATCCTTTTGCTGGTTTTGTCTAACTGTGGATCTAGTGTGACGTTAATTTGACCCACCAACTTGTCAACTCTTTCGATTTAAATTGGTGATAACCATTTCTGGATTACATGCACCAACTGTGGCTCTAGTGCGGTGTTGATTCAAACAACCAAACTGTCACTCTTTAAATTTAGCTTGGTGATAACTATTTTCCTGATTCCAGGTGCCAACTTGCTAACTGTGGCCCTGGTGCAGAGTTGATTCAACCAGGTGTCCAAATTTACGATTCGCAAAATGCATGTTCAATAGTGCAACAACAAAACAAGTTTAGTCACAGTTGTTGTGGAGATCAGACTTTGTCCAACTCATCTGGGGACGCCAGAGGGCGCCGTGATCGTCATTGTAAGTCTGGAAGAAGGGGAGCTAAAATAACTGACCGTGTCGTGTGTGTTAAAGAACTAGGGAAGACGAAGATTTTGTAATTTGTTTGCATTAATGGATAATTCTAAACTAAGTTTAAAATTTTATTAAATCAAAACTTCCAAGTCTTTCATCGTATGGATTGGTGTTTCGAGTCAGCTTTGAATTTCTATTTCTATCGCCATAAAATGACGAACATCTACAGTTGTCATGACTAATTTTTCAAAATTGTCAATAGTAACTTTTTTTAATCGTGGTTTCCAACTACCTATAAAAAAATCATCTTGAAATCTCATATCTTCACCTATCCAAAATTGGGCGCAGAATGTTGAGCTGCACCGTATCCTCTGCAGTCCGGCCAAATGAATGAATTTTTTCAGAAAGTCCATCCACAAACCAGTTCTTAAGACATTAAAAAATATCTAACGCCAACCTTGCATCGAAATTACCAGGGACATAAATAGAATGGACCTCTCATCCAAAAACGTCCTAAACATGAAACTCACCAAGTTTGAAAAGAAAGGTTGCTACATGTGGCAACTTATCACTACCGTTTCGTTAAAAATATGCCAATTGTTGCCAGGCTTCCTTTGGTTGAAGTTTTAACGATTCATCCATAATTGCAGGGCTGCCACTGGTGACTATTTTAAAGGTTACTATAGAGACTTTTTCTGGGGAAATTAGAGTTAAAAGCAACTATTTCAGCATAAACGGCTACTTTTTTTTACGGTTATAATGCTAAAAATATGCATTTATATGATATCCAAAATGCCTTCTTATAGAAGTTTTCCCCATTTTAAATTTATTTTACTCCACAATTGATGTCAAAAGTCGCCAAATTTTGAAATTTATTTCAGATTAAGAAAAAAAAATAATTTAGTGGATAAGGAGAAATTAAACTACTACTAATGCACATAGGGTTAAAATTTATTCATTAGATCTCATATTATAACTTTCATTAATTTATGAGTACATTAAACTAACATTGTTTACAACGTTATTTGTTTAAAGCGTCCTAAACATCCCAGTCCATGAAATGACACTATAACCAAGTTATACTGTATATTGGAAAAATCTTAACCGTCTACATTTTTCTTCCAAGCTTAATAAATTTTTTTAATTGCACTTTGCGGCTGGGGAGCATAGTCGGTTAGGCGCTGGCCTAGCATGTGAAAGGTCCCAGGTTCGGGTCCGGGCATCGCCAAAATAACTGCCGACCTATAAACGGCCCGTGCAGCCAAAAATGTCCGACGAATAATACCCTGTGTAGAGGGAGTGCATATTAAAGTACGCTCCAAAGACCCAACGCTGCGTACGATGTCGCCCTTAACCGTTGCGTTGGGTGCCAACTCGGGTGTCGGCCCGTCACTTGACTGTGGTTCTAAAATACGACGCCCGTCGCCAATAGCCCTCATGTAGCTCTAGTGCGACGATAATTAAACGGCCCGTGCAGCCAAAAATGTCCGACGAATAATACCCCGTGTAGAGGGAGTGCATATTAAAGTACGCTCCAAAGACCCAACGCTGCGTACGATGTCGCCCTTAACTGTTGCGTTGGGTGCCAACTCGGGTGTCAGCTCGTCACTAACTAAACTTTAATTGCACTTTTGGGTCATCATTTAATAAAAATGTAGGGGTGGGTTTCATGAAACAAACGTTTACAAACTCTTTCTAAACAATAAATCGTTACAAAACCTTCATTCAGTGCTACCAGATACCAGACTAGAAAAACTCATTGTGAAAATGTCCGAAGACGGAAGCAGGCATTCGGATCGAGAGCTCGTTCTTCTCTCGGACCAGATCTCGGCCACATTCTCGAACAAACTAGAGAACACTTTGAAACAGGAACTGACTAGTAATGTAGTGCCACGTAAGTATGATATTTCATTCAATAATTGTGTTAATTTAGTTTTCAATACAGTAGAACATCGGTTATCAGTCCTTCTTTTTATCCGGAACTCTCTGCAGGGTTCGTACGCCTCCTGAAATTCCTGAAAAACTCCCGATTTTCATTATTTTTTTCTAAGGGCCCTTATAACTCCTGAAATTAGTGTCTTAACTCCTGACATTTTTTTCCCTCTCCTGAAATAAATTGACAACACAATTGTTTTTCTCCGTTTACTTTATGCAGAATAAGTCTACTGCTCATGCACAGTAGAAAAATAGAGTTCGGACATTGTGATCTTAGTTATTGTCCCATAATGCACCGCAAAACTCTTTAGAAGATTTTTTTCCCTTAGGTTTCATCATTTGAAGTGCTTCGAAGTCACTAGACTAATACGATAATAAACAAATGTATTCAATTTTATTCCTCGTTACCTCCTGAATTTCCATTGCTGCACTCCTGAAAAACTCCTGAATTTTACTATCATAGATAGAGTATGAACCCTGTCTCTGTTAACCAACCGTCTCTAAGTCAACATCAAAAAAAAATTTCCAACAAAGTCATTTTCGATTGTTCACAATAGAAACCTTTTTCAGAAATGTACGCCGATTCTAAAGTGAGGCATCTCCGAAATTGGCAAACTTTCACGATTGAAATCGGAATTATATGTTGATTCTGAAACTAGAATTTTTCACCGATTCTCTAATCAGGAAATTACTTCTACAACTAAAAATGTCAATCATAGCCAATTTCTGGCTATGATCTGGTAAATACTCCGGGAATATACTGAAATAGTTAGTCTCTGTATCTACTACAATAAAACAAAAAGACTTTCGGCACTCCTCTGTACCAAAAGTTTTATTATTTAACCCTTTCAGTCCCAATGACAATTTGGCATAATCATTTTAGAAATATTTTTCTGATCCTCTATAAACCATTTATGATATCAAAAAGCACATCATTCGATTCTTCAAACTTTTTTCTATTAGAAAATATTTTTTATTAATCCCAATAGCTGTCAGCCCTATTATTTTTTTTAAATTATGATCAGAAACATGATGATACCGAATGGCATCACTGGGGCTGAAAGGGTTAAGGACAATCTCTATTATCCGGAATTTTTGATTATCCGACCTACCCCCAGTTCCAATTAGATCAGACAATCGAGGTTCTACTGTAATTGTTCCGCCAATAGCCCACATAGCTCTATTGTAATGTATTGCTGGGGAGCTCAAAGAAACTCTGATGTCTTGAACTTAGATCTTTTGTTATCTGTTGTGTAGTTACTCATCGCAGCCAAGAAAACCTGCACGTTACAGTGGATACCAGCTCATGTTAACATCCTTGGAAATGAAAAAGAGCTTTCCCCCAATCATCTAACCTCGTAACTCTCGTTGACGCCAATTCAGTTGCCAGCCGTAGACTTATCAAAAATAATTTTAAATATTCCATCCCTGCTCTAAATTGTAACCGTACAATATCTTCAATAATAGCCAGACTACAAAACATTTAAAAGGAATGAAAATCTCAACGGAAGGACAAAGAAGCTTCTCCACAAACTGCCCAAACTGTCCTGGTGTCCAACTGTCCCCGCAGCATATCTTTGGCTGCCCAGCAATTCAAGCCAGGCTCTTCAGGATTGGCTTTGAAGACCCAGAAATTTTAATTCTCTCCGAAGATGCAGAAGAAATAGCGAAAGCTGTCTACGACAGCTTCGGATCCATCTAGTTTTTGCACACATCATGGACACGACAACAACAACAACAGTTGGTGCTTGCTTTGCAGGCGTCCCATATTCAGGCTAAGACATTGCCAAAATAACTGACTTATAAAGTGGACTGTGTAGTTTAAAGTCAGACGAATAATAACCGAGCGTAGAAGGAGTGCACGTTAAATATCTAGAAAAGTTAGGTAGGCTAACCCATAATCCGGAAAGTCTTGAGTCCCGCGATGTGTGGGTTAAATTTTCTGTACTTCATTGTATATTAGGTAATTGTAAAATCAGGGATTTTTAAGTATCAGGGAAAATGAACTTTTTTTTCAAGGATTTTGTGACCACCCTGTGTTTTCTTAAATATTCAGTTTAATCCATCCAAACTAGCGAGCCTAAATAAAATAACATACTTGTACTTCGTACATAAGAGTGCCACCACTCTGGAGTGACTGGCAACCGGTTCTCCAAACTCCTGCCCGGTTCGTGCCAACCTAATACCTTTATCGCTTTTAACGGCGCCAAAGATAAACGAGTTATATTCGCTTCTGACGGGAGAAATTTGTATATGATTCTTTAGGATAGTTATTTGGTTTGCTGTGAATTGTAGACTATTGGTTAGATTATTTTTCTATGCAATAAAACGAAAAAGTGAAATTTAGCCGATATCAAGGCAGTGGACCAAATTAAAATACTAAAATAATACTTTCATTTGCAAATGACACTCAATGCCGTATCAGAAGACGTCACTTGACTGTGGTGTATTAAATTACGACTCCCGTATCGCCGATAACCCTCATGTAGCCCTATTGCGAAGATAATTCAAACTAACCTTTTAGAAGAACGCCAACACTTGGAGCCAACTCGTGCCAAAACACGGCCTTCGAGAACGGAAGTTAGTTCGGCCAATGAGATTGCAGCTGCTTTCCTAGAGTGTTGCCACTCTTGCATACTTGTACGAAGTACTAGTTCGTTCTTTTGTTTAGGCTCTCTAATCCAAACCAAACCTTGCAGTATCTTGCTTCCTGTCACAATCTTTTATAAAACTTGTCAAAAGTATACTGTTAAGCTTTGCATAAGTTGTAACTGAAAACTTATTAATATTTTAATATAAATTTCACTGTTTTTTTTTATCCTAGTGAACTTAGTATCCATTGCATGCAGGGTTGTTAAAAACCCGTTTTTTTTCATGAAAAACCCAACCCACTAGGGTTTTTTTGGGTTTTTTTTTTTTCAGGGTTTTATGGATTTTTTCAGTATTTTGGATGTGTTTTTCAGGATTTAGTGGTTTATTTAGGGAAGTTTTAATTATTTATCTATATATTACAATTTTTATATATAAAACTAACAGAACATCTTGAGAGAGATAATCAGGAATGATAAAATTTAAATTAGAACAATTAAAAAATAATTGCATATGGTTGTTTAGATAAATGTATATTTAAATTTATAAATGTATTGTCTAGAACCAAGTATTGTTTGTGTATGTGTAAAATAATATAATCCGGTATATTGTAACAATAGAAATTTAAATTAGAATTTTAAAAATGTATTAGTTATATTTAATTGTTAAATAATTAGTATAAATTTAAATTTGTAAATGCATTTTAAATACTGAAGGTTCAAAAATGTAAAAATACTAAATAATACTAAAACATTAATTAAAAATTATATAAAATGTATATTTTTTGGATGTGTAAAAAGTTTAACTTTTTTTTATTTTCAGTGAAGGCAATCTTAAGTTCAATTGCCCACTTGGGTTTTTTCAAGTGGTTTTTTTTTAAAAAACCACCCAGGTTTTTTCGGGTCGGGTAAAATCTTGACCCTGATTGCGTGTATTTATCTTATGTTGTAGAAATCAACCGAGTGCTGGACACGATTGCTCAAAAGATGCAGCTGGATTTTAGTCAAAAACTTTCTTCAACCGATGCTAGTCTTAGAGACAGTATTACTAAGTACCTTAAAGGGAAAGTAAGTACTATGTTGCAAGTTTTGGTTTATAATTTACTAGGTTTTTCATTTGATTGGTTATTAGGTATTAAATTTGTATTCACTGTATGATATTAAAATTCTTAGTTTTTTAATTCTTAATTCTCTGCTTAGTTTTTTCATATTTGTTCCATTTTTAGGGAAAATTCTAATTTTCTGAAAAAAATACACCACTTTTGCTCCAATCCGATCATTTTTTCCCTTTCGTGTTGCCATTCGACAGAAGAAATAAAAATGAACACAAAAATTAATTCAAATTGAACACAAAAATTCATTAAAATTGACATTGCTTTTATTTTCTTGCCATTACCTTCAGAAACTAAATTAATGATTTGAAAAATATTTGAACATGCCAATGAGCTAAATGTTTTTTTTTTATATAACTTAGAATTGAGGTTTTGACGTGAAATAACATTGTTATACAATTATGGTTAATTTTGAATTTATCAGGAAAATTGCGATGACAGTAAGTTCATATCGAGGAAGATTTTTGTGATATGAGGATGTGCATTTCATAGTGATGTATTTTTATTTTGGAATTTTAAAGCAATATAAGTAACGGGTTTTTATTCTTTATAATGAACGGGAACAAAGGCAAAGCTTATTATCCTTTAGCAAATTAAATGACACATATACTTGGATCGATTTGATATTCATTTAGTCCGTGCGAAGAACGGGTATTTATTTGCTAGTCTTTTAATATATGATCCATATTATATAATTACACATTGTTATATATGATCCACATTATACTGTCACAATATAAAAGAAAAATAACAGGGCAAGTTATTTTTTATTTTGTATTTAAGACTGTACAAAATATGCACCTCATTTCCTTTTTTGGCTTGACTTTGACTCAACGTGATTGTGCTGATCAATGTTATAAGGAAGATGATAAAAAAAAACATAATATATCAGCCAACTACACTATCATTAATCATACACAATATTTTTTGCAAAGGGGCTCCCAAAATCTGTTGTGCCTATAGCAGGGTTCGTACGCCTCCTGAAATTCCTGAAAAACTTCTGAAATTTCATTTTTTTTTTCTAAGGGCCCTTATAACTCCTGAAATTTGTGTCTCATCTCCTGATATTTTTTTTCCCTCCTGAAAAAATAGATGGCAAGAATTGTTTTTCTCCTTTTCCTGCCGTTTTTCTCCCGTACTTTATTTGGAATAAGTCTACTGCGCATGCACAGTAGAAAAATAGAGTTTGGACATCGAGATAATAGTTAATGTCCCAGAATGCACCCCAACACTTGTTAGAAGTTTTTTCCCTTCTGTTGAAGTGCAGTGGTAACTAGACTACCGTATATACTCGTGTATAACCCGACCCCGTGTATAACCCGACCCCCCATTTTTAAACCAAATATCCTTTCAAAATCGGTAACCCGTGTATAAGTCGAGGTAGAGAGCCTTCTGAAGAAAATAAGAAGAAACCGGTTCATAACGGATCGTAATTTTTATTTATTTTGCAAGCTAAATTTCAATCCCAATGAAAATAAAACGGGTTTCTTCTCGCGAGTGTCCTTGACATTGCCGACCCTGAATGGAGAATCTTAGTTGAAACTAAGTTCAGTGAAGCGTGAAGACTATGCTGCCAAGGTCACGGACCGATGTTGTTTTCTTTACAGACTGGTTGACTGAACTGACCTGTGCCAGAGCTGCACATGCAAAATACGCATCACGTCGAGAACTAACAATTAAACATCATTATGGTGGATACCGTGAATAGATACCAATCTTATTTCATCTTCAAGATTTAACCGCTTTTGGGTCCTTATTTTTAATAGATAGTATCTAAACCTTAAGTTTGATTGAAATTTAGTTTTATTTTAAGGACATGGGAATTTTTTTTTTTTTGGAAATTTGATGTCTCGTGTATAAGTCGACCCCGATTTTAACGGCACTGAAATTGTCCAAAATTTCTCGGCTTATACACGAGTATATACGGTAATACAATACTAAACAAACATATTCAATTTTATTCCTCGTTACCTCCTGAATTTACATTGCCGCACTCCTGAAAAACTCCTGAATTTCACTATCATAGAGTATGAACCCTGCTATAGTCTGTGTTTTTCTAGATAAGGAAATGGTGTTAATCAACCATTTATAATGGTCTTATAACTTCGTAACGCATTAAAAAACTTACATTAAACTTTTTCTTTCAAGGCCTTCATGGACAGTTTGTCCCAAAGTCTGTCTGGTCCCCTGCAGGGCAACGTTCACACCATCTGCAAAGACGTCTTCCAGAGCAGCGTAGTCCCTTCTTTCGAAAAAGCCTGCCACAACCTGTTCATGCAGCTGAATGACCAGTTCACCAAGGGCACCTTAGAATGTAAGGACCAAATAATGCTCCAGGGTGGTAACAGGACCTGGAAAATCAGGGAATTCTCAGGGAATTTTTCAAATTTAGCAAAATATCAGGGAATTTTTCAAATTTAGCAAAATATCAGGGAATTTTTCAAATTTAGCAAAATATCAGGGAATTTTTCAAATTTAGCAAAATATCAGGGAATTTTTTTCCATTTCGGATTATTTAAACAGCAGGTTTAGGTTGTTCTTGCGATCACTATACTAGCGGACACTTCTTGATCAAACGAAAGTATTCTGGTTGGTCCGATTGGCCTGAACTGGAGCTACAAACGTAAACTCGACTATCTACCTATCACGCAGAAGCAAAAAACTGTCAATTATTATCAAACGTCAAATATGCTCCAAAGTCTCAACGCTGCGTATGATGTCGCCCTTAACGGTTACGTTGGGTGCCTACTCAGGTGACAGCTTGTCACTTGACTGTGGTTCTAAATTACGACGTCCGTTGCCAATAGCTCTCGTGTAGCTCTAGTATGACAATAATTCAAACTAAACTTAACTAAAAAGTAATTGTAAAATCAGGGAATTTTTTATGAAAGTATCAGGGAAATCATGGAAACATCAGGGAACTTTTTTCAAGGATTTTGTTACCACCATGAAATAATGCTCTATAGAACAATTTATAATTATACTCTGTCTATACACTCTGTCTCCTTTATATCGGGTTGTTCGATAATTAAAGTCGTTTTCATGTTTTTCAAAGTGATTTTTTTATATTAGCAACAAACATTAATCAATGATATATTGACCATTCTGTTGGATGACCCCTTGCCACCTTTCGGTAAGTTGAAAAATTCCAGGTTCGGAGAAGCTTTGGGCGTTAGAAGCGAAGAACTGGTCCAACTCATTTTTAATAGCCTGATCGGAAATGAAAGTTTTAAGCATTCAAAAATAGTTTTGAAGGGATCGAAATAAATGGTAATCCGATGCTGCTAAGTCGGGGCTATAGGGCGGATGTGGCATCAGTTCCCAATTCAGCTCCATTAATTTTTGACAGGTCATCAAAGATGTGTGGGGTCTGGCGTTATCATGATGGAACATAACTCTTTTGCGATTGGCCAATGCAGGGTGTTTTTTCTTGATTTCTTCGTTCAATTTCGATAGTTGACGACAGTAGACATTTGAATCTATAGTTTGGTTCCTTGGAAGCAGCTCAAAGTAGACTATACCCTTACAGTCCTACCACACAGAAAGCATAATCTTTTGGTGTATATTGGCTTTGGATGTTGATTGTGAGGGTTGATCTTGATGAAAAATGATCGTTTTCGGACCATGTTATCGTAAACAATCCATTTTTCATCACCGGTTATGATTCTTTTCAGAAATGGGTCGTTTTTGTTATGATTCAGCAAAGATTCACATATGTTAATGCGTATGGTGAGTATGATTTCCTTTAATTCGTGAGGAATCGAAACATCCAGTTTGCTTACGTAACCAAGCTGTTATCAATATTTGCGAATGAATCTGATCGTTGAGAAATAGTAAATTTATGTTTTTCTTATTTACCTCTATTTATGCCTAAAGGGAAAATTCCCTGCTTTTTTTTCTCCTTACTGAAAGAGCTATGATATAGCTGGAGAAATGTGGCTTGGCAAATCATTCTTTTTCTCGTTGGCTTAACGCAGATAGAACTTTGGTTTGGTGACCCACTTAATTAAATTTATATTAATTCTTTGTCAAATCTATTAGAGCTTCGTACTTTGTGTAACATATCCTACTTTTAACTTTTTGTTCACATACTTTATACGTAAAACGTGGAATAACTGTTCAGATCCGTCTGTCCTCGTCGACCCACTTTCCACAGAAAGAACACAAGTCCCACAGACTGGTGCGTCATGAAGCAAAGAAAATCAATTGTCAAATCCAAATCATTACATTGAAGTATTATTAATCAATTTAATACTAAAAATAATCACATTGAGATAACATGCACATTCCATTTTTATTCTATTTTCACTTCCATCGTTAAACGACGAGAAACTTTATTTGAAAAAAATATATATATATTTATTTATGTGATATAATTCAGTTTGGATTGTTGTAATATCACAATAGAGTTCTTTTGACGGATATATGTATGAAGAAAGATGCCTAGAAAATTCTAACTTGGCATAAAAATGTGCGAGGAATATTACATATTTATTCTTTGAAATATAAATTAATTTTTGCAAACGATAAGTAATAATTATTGAATTTTCGAAATAAAATAAATGAAATTAGCCAAATTTGGCGTGTAAATGTTTGATATAGAATTAATGTTGTGTGGCGCGTTTATTCCTGTTAAACACAAATGTGTGGAAGCGGGTTAAGAGACAGATTCTGTTACAAACCTACTTGTTTTATCATTCTGTAGATGTGCAGTACCTGGAAAAACATGCCAGCAAGTCGTGTTCCTCTATCGACAATTTACTGGCACAAGTGAGAGAAGAAATTCCCAAACTGGTGACCGAAGCCCAACAGAAAACTCAAGCTCAAATGACGGCCACAATGCACAATGTGACTGCTGATATGATGAAGTAAGGGGGATTCCAGATTTAATGTTCATTTAAACTAGATAAATGCAGGGCCGGATTTAGATTTTATGCGCGCCTAGGCCCATGGTTATTTGTCGTCCCCCTCTTCACACCATCGTAAAGGAGGGAGTAATTTGACCTCAGAAAGGTCTTTGTGAAGATAATTTGTATTTTATTCTAATTCATCGTGAAGTAAAATTAATTAAATAAAATAATGAGAGAATCAACTGTTTCTAAATTTTGGTATATAAGCTATAAATAAATAGGACAACGAGTTATAAAATAGTAAACCATTTAATATCATTAAAATTAAAGTTTTAAACCTAAGTTAAACTGATATTAATATACAAGACTTAAATTTTCTCCTAATAAATCATAAATTTATACGAAATTGGTTTAAAAAAACGGACATTTAGACGAAATTGGATTTAAATCTATAACATTGGATTGTAGTCTGTAACATTTTATGGAAATTTTCTGACAAAAAAAATGCGGAATTATTTTGCGCCCCTCATCATGGTGCGCCCCGTGGCCCGGGCCGTAAATCCAGCCCTGGATAAATGTAACAAGTTAATTTCTGATCATAGTTTGAATGGGCTTGTTTCACGTGGGATCTGGCAACAGCTCCGCGGTCTTGTTTTCATTTTTCTCGAATTACTTTTGCCTTGGTATTCCAAATTGAGTTTTCTAAGAATAAGTTACTTAGTTTTTTTAGTTCACTTCTTGGTGATGTTGTTGTTTTAATCATTTATCAAGGAAAACTTACAAGAATATTTTTGTTATTTTTTTTTTTGAAATTCCAACTTTCAATGCAAGTTTTCCTTGATAAAAATGATTAAAACAACCAACAGCACAGCAAGAAGTTGTAACTTTTAAAAAATAACTACTAAAAATAACTAAAATAACTTATTCTTAGAAAACTCGATTTCGAATATCAACAAAAGTAATTCGAGAAAAATGAAAACAAGACCGCAGAGCTGTTGCCAGATCCCACGTGAAACAAGCCCATTGTAACGAATTTAGGAATGAGGAACATTATAATTATAACAAACTGTATTATTTTTGAGAATATATGACGTAAATGGCTAAAAACCCTTAAAAAATTAAGACCAACCCTAAATTTTATAATTTAAATTGCCTTTTAATATCTCTAACAAATCCTTGTTAACTTGTTAAGATCACTCAATGTAACTACTCGGATAAGTTTCCCACAAATACTAAGCAAATATATATGTCTGCAACTGTTTCATCTTTCCCATAATTGATCCTCACTCTATTAGTTATTGAGCGACAGTGTTTAAAAAATTAAGTTATTATATGCAAGTGAAATCTGTCAGCTCGGAGCAAGCAAAAAAGTGTACCGAATTCATTTACCGATCCACCAATAACTAAAAAATTTCCAAGTAACCCTAAACTTCATTTAGCCCGTGCAAGCCAAATATGTCCGGCGAATAATACCCCGTGTAGAGGGAGTGCACGTTAAAATAGTTCCAAAGTCCCAATGCTGCATACGACGTCGCCCTTAACGGTTGCGTTGGGTGCCAACTCGGGTGTCGGCTCGTCATTTGACTGTGGTTCTAAAATATGGCGCCAATAGCCCTCGTGTAGCTCTAGTGCGACGATAATTCAAACTAAACTCTAAACCAGGGGTTCCCAACCGGTGGTACGCGTGAAAATTTCAGGTGGTACGCGTGAGTGATGTGAGCAACATGATGCTACTATTTTTGATGTCATTTGTTACTTGTGCGATAGAAGAGGACTTAAGAGTAAATATAAGTTCCACTACTCCTAACGTTGATATTGGAATCGCAGGCAAACAACATCTAGTTTTGCACTAAAGACTATAAAAGTTTATTTTACATGCTGATTAATTTTTTTGCTGAGCTTGTTTTTTTACTTGTATGTTTTTAGACCAGTGTAATAAATAAAACTGTAAATTAATACCATTTTAATCTTTTTATTTCTCCTTTATTATAAGCATGTTAGAAATAAACAAATATTTAACCATTAAATATGAAGTTTTCTCAGGATTTTAATTCAAAATGCCTTTGAAGACTTTTTAGAAGTCTGGTGGTACGCCAAAATTTTTTAAAAAGTTCAAGTGGTACGAAGGTGCAAAAAGGTTGGGAACCCCTGGTTTAGTGGAAGAACATGCTAAGTGACGGTGGAAACAAGCTTTGAAGTATTTAGCACTGAGATCTGTTAAAAAGGGGCAAACCATAGAGACATACTAAACTTAAAGAAAAAGTGGGGTTATCTTTAAAGTAGATAGTAATACATTCATTGACACAGTTTAGTTTAGTTTGAATTATCCTCGCACTAGAGCTACACGAGGACTCTTGGCGACGGGCGTCGTATTTCAGAACCACAGTCAAGTGACGAGCCGACACCTGAGTAGGAACCCAACGCAACCGTTAAGGGCGACATCGTACGCAGCGTTGGGACTTTGAAGCATATTTAACGTGCACTCCCTCTACACTTAT
The DNA here is from genome assembly GCA_019343175.1 of Oedothorax gibbosus. NCBI lineage: Eukaryota > Metazoa > Arthropoda > Arachnida > Araneae > Linyphiidae > Oedothorax > Oedothorax gibbosus. Next base: position 43,452,941 of record CM033272.1, on the reverse strand, counting down.
TTCGTCGGACATTTTTTCCAGCACGGGCCGTTTATAGGTCGGCAGTTATTTAGGCGATGCCTGGACCCGAACCTTTCGCATGCTAGGCGAATGCCTAACCGACTGGGCTCCCCAGCCCTATTCATTGACACAAAAATCCTAATTTTTTCAAAAATGTCTCTTAGCACGTTCTTCCACTAATATCTTCACTTATAATTTCAATTTTAGCTTCCACACTACGTTTATAACGTGAAAAGTGGAAGGTATTATAATCGTTCAGTCCATCTGTCTGTCCGTCACCCACTTTCATAGTCCAAACTACAAATGCTATGCTCTAAACCTAAACTTCATTTTCAACTCATTATTCTACTTTTTTCTCTAGGCAGCAACGTGAAGTCCTCCTACAAGACGTTAGGCACGTCGTCCAGGAGGAGCTCCACAAGCAGGCCCTCCAGCAGTCCAGAGCTTCGACCCCCGTGCCCCACGTCCAAGGTCAGATGGACAAGGAGCACCTGAAGCAGCAGATCAAGCAGCTGGTCAGGCAGGACAACGTGGAGGAGGCATTCAGGATGGTAGGACATGGTTTCTTGTATCATTCGATGGGATAGAAAGAAAGGGTTAAAAGAAACTGAAGCATATAGCCTCTTCATTCTGAAACAAGAAGTTCTTAAAGAACTAAAATAGCCTACTTTCCTGTTACTTAAATATTTACTGAAATTCTAATCGGGAAACAACTAGGTTCATAACAGTAAATATCATCCACAATCGTTTCTACACTAGATTTACACACATCAGAAAAAAAAATCGCTAAACACAGCATCCAGCTATAATTTAAACTTCTAAAAAGCCAAAATCAACTATTTTCCTTAATATTCTTTCACAAATAACTTTATTATTTATCGTCTGCTCGATTTATTTGTATTTCGTAGAATAATTAAATATTTATTAATAACAAAAATGAGACTACTCCAAACTGCATTAAAAAAATAAATGTAAATTAAAACTAAGCAGAATGGGCTTGTTTCACGAGGGATCTGGCAACAGATCCGTAGTCTTGTTTTCATTTTTCTCGAATTACTTTTGCCTTGTTATCCAAAATTGAGTTTTCTAAGAATATTTTAGGTTTTTTTTAATCCAACTTCTTTCAATGCAAGTTTTCCTTGCTAAATGATTAAAACAACCAACATCACAGCAAGAAGTAATTAAAAAAAATAATTAAAGTAACTTGTTCTTAGAAAACTCAATTTCGAATATCAACAAAAGTAATTCAAGAAAAAGGAAAACAAGACCGCAGAGCTGTTGCCAGATCCCAGGTGAGGGAAGGGGGGTACGGACAGACAGACGGACATCGACCGCATGTCAATACCTACTTTTTCATTTTTTAAAATTCTTTTTTTAAATTTAAAAAAAGAAATCTTTTAATCTTTATACAGTCAAACTCAGTTTTACAGTCCTTGGACAAATTATTAGACGCACTGTACTTTTTTTTTAGTATTGTTAGTAGATGTTTCTATGCAATAATGGTATATTTAAACTACACTATTATTGATTTTTATTTAAAAGAATTCTGGTAGACTACATGTTTATATTTATTTAAGATAATTATGATTAAGATGAATTTATATTAATTATTTATGTGTGGAATCCTCCTCCTCAAATGCAGGAGACAGTACAGTCTTGCATTGATAGCATGCCGTGCAGAATGAAAGCTTTGATAGCGGCTAAAGGTGGCTCAACTCAATATTGACTTTTACTAACATTGATTTCACTTTTCTTCTTCACTTAATAAACTTATGCTTTTCTAAATGAATGCTGTTTTATGTCTGTCAAATAAATTGGTAATTGATTGGATAATATAAAAATAAAAAAGAAATCAATTTAAAGTAATAAAACGGTACAATATCACCCGGTAATTAATATTTTACACGAAATCTTGCAGTGCATCTAATAATTTATCCAGGGACTATAACTACCTCGTTTGTGGATAGGATGGATCGAATGGTTTTCATCCCTTTACAGGAGTTTAATGAGACTGGAGCATAGTGCTTTCCACGCTGAAGCACTTTTTCATGAACACAAACCTTGTCATGGCAAACTAAACCTAAAAATCGGTTTGAAATTTCTTATCAGATTATAACATTCAAAAATTAATTTGTTTGTACACTAACTCTCAGTGTAGCGAATTATTCAATTGTACAAAACTAGTCACAAAAACAGATTGATGCTGTCAAAAGGTTTTCTTCCACATGGAGTAAAAAGAAACTGAAGCAAAACGTTTTCCCACATTAAAGCATATTTTTTCATGTACACAAACCTTGTAATGGCAAACCGTACCTAGAAATAGGTCAAACTTCTGATCAGACTATCACATTTAAAAATAATTTTTTCATACACAAACAGGGTCCTGAAATTCCTGAAAAACTCCTGAATTTCATTTTTATTTTTTAAGTGCCCTTATAACTCCTGAAATTTGTGTATAATCTCCTGATATTTTCCCCCTCTCCTGAAAAAAATTGACGACGTGAATCATTTTTCTCCTTTCTCAGTCGGTTTTCACTCGTACTTTATCAGGATGTCTACCGGTCGAAAAAGTCATGAAATTAAAACAAAGGTCACGAAAATTAAAAAATCGCCAAAAAAAGGCGATTTTTCCCCCAAAAAACAGGGGTTGTCTTTTACACCGAAGCTTTAAATTTTCCACAACATTTACACCCCTTCTTTCCTTCATTCTCGGTCTAAGTCACTAGACCAATACAATAATAAACACACATATTCAAATTTATTTCATTATAGTACCTCCTGAATTTACATCGCTGCACTCCCGAAAAACTCCTGAATTTCACTATCGTAGATAGTACGAACCCTGACAAACTAACTCTCGGTATAGCAAATAATTCAATCGAACAAAACCCAAAACAAGTCGATGGTAAGATTTGCTTTCCTGTGTTATGCTGCCTGTTTTAAATTTCAAGATTTGATTATGGTGGTGTGAAGGTTTGTTGTCATATGTGCTCTCTGAGATAGCAGCACTTGATGTGGAGCACTGAAGAGGTACAAAGCCACTCGGATTTGATGCTGCAACCTCTTGTTTGCTAGCCTTATACTCAACGGTTTGGACAAAGTAATTACTCAGTCACATGTATTGTTTTTTGTACTGATCAGTGTACTAAATTGAACATGATTGCACATATTAGCCATTGAATAAAGAACAGGAGCGGAGAGCATTGGGCTAAAGTAGACTAGTACTGTACAAGACGAACTAAAAATGTACAGAATATAATTATTTCGCTGACATGATCACCACAATTTTATGTATTTACTAATAAACCTGCTCATCAGGGTCCGTACGCCTCCTGAAATTTCTGAAAAACTCCTGAATTTCATTTTTATTTTTTAAGTGCCCTTTTAACTCCTGAAATTTGTCTCATCTCCTGATATTTTTTCCTGCTCTCCTGAAAAACTCCTTAGAAACTCCTGAATTTCACTATCATGGATAGAGTACGAACCCTGTGCTCTAAAATAGAAATTTGGATAAAAGGATTCCGGTATTCCATCAAGAGGTAAATCAAAAGCAAAGCAAGTGGATTTTTCAGCTAATTTGTACATTTTAGGGAAGAAATTTTCAGATTAAACGGAGTTCGGTTAAGAAGGAACCTACAGTCCCTGGACAAATTATTAGACGCAGTGCAAGATTTCATGTAAAATATTAATTACCGGGTGATATTGTACCGTTTTATTATTTCAAATTGATTTGTTTTTTATTTTTATATTTATCCAATCAATTACCGATTTATTTGACATAAATAAAACAGCATTAATTTAGAAGAGCATTAGTTTATTAAGTTTTAAAGAAAAGTGAAATGAATGTTAGTAAAAGTCAATATTGAGTTGAGCCACCTTTAGCCGCTATCAAAGCTTTAATTCTGCACGGCATGCTATCAATGCAGGACTGTACTGTCTCCTGCATTTGAGGATGATGATTCCACACATAAATCATCTTATAATAAATAATCTTATAATAAATCTTAATATAAATTCATCTTAATCATAATTATCTTAAAATAAATACAAATATGTAGTCTACAACAATTCTTTTAAATAAAAATCAATAATATTGTAGTTTAAATATACCATTATTGCATAAAAACTCTTAAGAAACATAAAATTATTACTAAAAAAAATACAGTGGGTCTGATAATTTGTCCAGGGACTGTATGTATCGAATACAACTGCTCTTTTCCGCAGGCCCTGTCAGCAATGAACGTCCAGCTAGTTCTGTTTCTCTGTGAGTCTGTGAGCGTAGATCGAGTCTTCGGTCCCACCCCTTGCCCACTGGAGCAACATGTTCTTCTGTCTCTTCTTAACCAGCTGCCAACTGACCTTGCGCACAAAACAGACATCAAAGTCAGGTTTGTAATTTTCTTTCTATCTCTTGCTTATTGAATGCCCATTTTGAGATTCAACTCCTATTAGCTTCCACACTACGTTTATAACGTAAAAAGTGGAAGGTATTATAATCGTTCAGTCCGTCTGTAACCAACTTTCATATCCCGAACTACAAATACAACGGACAAGTGTGATGCGTCAAAAAATTCAAGTGACAGATTCTGTAACAAACCTACTTTTAAAATAAAATATAAAAAATTTTTAATTAATTTTAATTGCAGTGTTTTGTTTGTGCTTGTGTTTCTTTAATCTTGGTTCCCTTTTGAAAAACGGTAAAATGGATAAAACACAATTTTTCTTATAACTTGACATTTTTAAAAAGTAACTGTAACTATAGTTATTATTTTACTTTATTAAGTAACTACAAATGGGGCACTCATGGCCGATAGTCGACTGGTTTTTCACTGTAAAGGTTCCCGGTTTGTATCACAGCCATACTATAAGCTTATTTGTGCTGGGGAAAAAAATCCCTAATAACTTAGGTCCCCGAGTACATTGTGAGACAGACATACTCGTTAAATCTGTCCTGTCCTTGGAACTATAACTTCTGATTAGCTAAATGTGGACTACATACATTTGTTTCAGAGTTAGTGTTAGTCAGTCTTTGTGCTAGTTAGTTTATGAGTTATGGTTAGTTTAATTCAGTTATTTTTTGGTTGGAGTTTATTAAGAGAACTTTATTTAAACTGTATTCTCTGAGAGATATTAGACTTATAAACCGTCATCTGACCATCAGGGTTGGGTTTTTGCCATCCAAAACTATTATTTCTTATCCAAGTGGGAAAAACTAGGAAATACTTTTTTTTTTCAGAAAAAAACTGGGAAATACCATTCTTTCTTAGATATACCTTATCTGTGGAATTCCTTTTAATTAAAAAGTTTTATAAAATCAGGCCTCGCAGCACTCCTATATTTCCTATAATTCCTATAAATTTGAAAAAGTTCCTATAATTCCTATTTTTTCCTATATTTAGACCCTTACTTTTGTTTTTCCCTTTCATCATACGATCTTTACATTAACTGTTACTTGTGATCACGATCACGGACTTGATCGGCAAAAACGTTCGGTTGGTTTGAGTTGGCCTGAACCGGATCTACACAAGTAAAATGATACACCCTTCGATCAACCGGAGGCAAAAATCTGCAACCATTTAGGCGATGCGACGTCATCGGGGATTCGTCGAAATTACTAGTGCTGCAACATAAGTAAATCAAGAAGCATATGGACTGCATAGTTTGGTCAGGTGATAATCCTTCTATTGGGGGAGGGGGGGGTCCGCTGGCCGATATTTGAGGATATCTTTGGTGCAATCTAATCTTAATCATCTTCAAATTTAATTATATTTTTTATCTTTATTATTTAAATTTTCCATTGAATTAAGTTAGTTTCATTGATTAGACCGAGAAAGGAGGAAAACTATTTTTTCGTGGAAATTTTGAGGCGTACTTCGTGTAAAAAGCCAACCCTGTTTTACAGGGGCTATTTTGTTGCTAACTTTCTCTACGAGATATACGAGTATAAGTGTGCGTATTATTGACTATAAAACGAACGGCTGATTAAGGAATTTTGTAATTCATTGTTAAAATCGAAATCAATGAATATTTCTATCAAAATTCCCAAATGGATAAATTTTCATTAAGATCTAGATCGCCGGATCAACTATCTATTTCTTGATTACTATCTTATTCCTTTTAATTAGAATTATAAAGTTACATCACATTTTCTTTTTCGTTTGTTTCCTAATTTTTGTATTTTTGGCTGTAATTGCAATTATGCCACTGTCTGGGTGTAAGCTAAGTCCTTGTTAAGCTTATGCTTTTTGTTCCCTCTCATCACCACTATAGCTATTTGTAGTTTGCCAAAGCCTAATAAAGTCGATTGATTTTTTCCTACATTTAGTAGACATAACTTAATAATTATTACCCTATACAATTATTTTAATGAATATTTACAATAGACAATAATGTAATAACTATTTGTGTTTATGCATATAGGAACATTTAAATAATGATAAACAAGAGTAGATGATTATTATGTTACCATAATTGTAAAATAACTAAGAAAGTTATCTATTTTTTTTAAAATATTAAGTCCATGATAAATATTTATTAGCAGGACGGTAAATACCGTTTTTTATCATGGTATTTACCGGGGGCGGTACAAACCACGCCAGCCCTGGTTTTAAGCAACTAGCATAATTTAAACCGATTTTCAATATCTTATAAGTATACTAAATCTTAAAATTCAAAGTCTGAAGGAGTCAATTGTAACCATCTGTCACACAAATATATATTTAAAAAATAAAAAACTAAATTTTCAGTTAAAAAATTTAAAACTATATTCTTGACTTAACTATACTTATTTCTTAACTTGAACTATAACGGCATTGCCTGAAAATAGTAACTGTTCCAATCCCTGATAAAATTTGCAAATTATATATAGAGATTATAAACAAGTAGGTTTGTAACAGAAGCTGTCACTTAACCCGCTTCCACACAACAGTTGTGTTTAACAGGTAAAAAGGCGCCAAACACAGCATTAATTCTATATTAAACATTTACATGCTACATTTGGCTAGTTTAATTTTTTTTTTTCTCAAAAATTAAATAATTATTACTTATCGTTTGCAAAAATTAATTTATATTTCAAAGAATAAATATGTAATATTCCTCGCTTTTAAATAGAATGAAAACATTTCATATCAACGTACAAAGAATCTCGTAGGGAAATATATTTGATGTCATTTCAAAAGGATCGATGTCGAAAAAATGAATTTATTGTCTAAAAGAATTAAAGTTTCTCGAGCGATTTTTGCGATGGCAATGGTGATTTAATTCTAATAAAAATGGCTTCCTATTCTTTTTAAATGAGCATTGAATTTTGCAGTTTTTTAAATAATTGAAGTACTTCGAATTTGAATTCTTTTCTGAAATTTTCAATGTATTCTAATTTTGATGCGCTGAATTTTTTGATGTATCACACTTGTCCGTAGCATTTGTAGTTTGGGCTATGAAAGTGGGTGACGGACAGACAGATGGACTGAACAATTATAATACCTTCCACTTTTCACGTTATAAACGTAGTGTGGAAGCTAAAATTGAAATTATAAGTGAAGATATTAGTGGAAGAATGTGCTAAGAGACATTTTTGAAAAAATTAGGATTTTTGTGTCAATGAATGGGGCTGGGGAGCCCAGTCGGTTAGGCATTTGCCTAGCATGCGAAAGGTCCCAGGTTCGGGTCCAGGCATCGCCTAAATAACTGCCGACCTATAAACGGCCCGTGCTGGAAAAATGTCGACGAAATAAGTGTAGAGGGAGTGCACGTTAAATATGCTTCAAAGTCCCAACGCTGCGTACGATGTCGCCCTTAACGGTTGCGTTGGGTGCCTACTCAGGTGTCGGCTCGTCACTTGACTGTGGTTCTAAAATACGACGCCCGTCGCCAAGAGCCCTCGTGTAGCTCTAGTGCGAGGATAATTCAAACTAAACTAAACTGTGTCAATGAATGTATTACTATCTACTTTAAAGATAACCCCACTTTTTCTTGAAGTTTAGTATGTCTCTATGGTTTGCCCCTTTTTAACAGATCTCAGTGCTAAATACTTCAAAGCTTGTTTCCACCGTCACTTAGCACGTTCTTCCACTGAACCAGGGGTACCCAACCTTTTTGCACCTGCGTACCACTTGACTTTTTGAGAAATTTTGGCATACCACCAGGCCTAAATATTTTAATAAACGTATAATTTTTACTCTTCTAAAAGTGTTCAACTGCTTTTTGATTTAAATTCCCGAGAAAACTTCACATTTAAAATAATGGTTAGATATTTGTTTATTTATCTTATAATAAATTAGAAATAAAAAGATTAAAATGGTATTAATTAACAGTTTTATTTATTACCTATAGATCTATATTTTTTATGTACAAGAGTTCAGAAAATTCACTCTTACACAAGTAACTTGTAACAAATGACATCAAAAATATAGATTGCCGGAAGATCAAAGAGTACTATGTTTTACATTTGATCCAGAAGTTAAAGATTTCTCTTTCAATAGTGTTAACATTTAAAATAATGAGTAATATGTTTGATGTTTGGTTAGCAAAATTATAAGTTTTCCTCTCATGCAAATACGGTTCCCTATAGCGGTGACGTCATCGGGCTACTGCGTAAAACGGTGACGTCACGGCATGTTGCTGCGGAGTGCCGCATTGGTTTGTTTACGTTTTCTTTCACCGGAGCTTCATTTCGCGTCATGGGTATGCATGTGCAATGCGGATTTTCAATTACCGCGGCTGCGGTGCTATTGTTTAGCGGTATATTTAAGCACAGGCTTTAATATTTCTTACTCACTTTCTTTTTATAAGCTTCGAATCTGGTGGTGATTTGAGTTGAAGCGCCGGTGAACTGATAACAACATGGCGAAAACGCCCACTGTTTAGATATCTTTATTTTTGACTTTAATTGTAAATTGTTTGATTTATTTTTAATTAAAAATTATTTTGATGAAATTCGTTTCTTGCTTCGTCACTTTGTCAAGTTTCATTCAACAGTTTGAGTGCTCACTGCTCATGCGTACAGAAGCTATTAATAACATAATGTTGCTCGCATCACTCACGCGTACCACCTGAAATTTTTGGTACGCGTACCACCGGTTGGAAACCTCTGCACTAAGCTCTTCATTTTTTCCCATGTGTAAAAAAGATAATGGTTTTTACCGGTAAAAACTAATCCCTGATTATTTTTTTAATCTCCTCCAGTTACATCGACGAGGTCATCCCGAGCCTAGACGTGGACAATCCCATCACAAAAGTCCACCTAAAAGGAGTCCTCCTAAACCTACAAGAGTCCATCACCAACTTCCTCGAGCCCAACCCAACCCATCGATTGGCCAGGAAACTCAAGCGGATATCGCTGGCAGTGGACGCCTTGCTCAACAAATGATCATTCCAAATTGCGTTTCATTTCAGTTTTAAAAAATAACTTTTTCTTTTGTTTCTTTAAACTTATTTCATTCATATTTTAGTTTGTATTTCTATTTTCGGCCAGGGTTTGTAAATTTTACATGCTTCTTCTTAAAAGTATTGCTTTTTTTGATGCTGAAAACTTGTTTCTTAATATTATAAACACGATTCATTTCAATCATGGTTTTTTTCTTCTTAACCAGGGTTTGTAAATTTTTATTTAGGTTTTTTGTAAGTGCTTTCTTAAAAATATTGCTGGATCTTTAAAGCTTGGCCATTTTCAGGTGATTCGTGAACAACGCTTAAAAACTTCCCCCAAAATTTTCTTTGGACTTAAAATATCATGCTTAAAAAATTATATCTTAATTGCTTATTGAGTGATTTCTGGTGTTTTGTTTATTTTCAATTGATTCATCGATGTAAGAAGTCATAAAAATTTCCTGTTTATAAGCTACTTATCGAATATATTTTTTTTAGATCATTATAAATATTTATCTTTAAAAAAGTAACAAAAGTATCACTTTTAATGCATTGTCTTTTTTCAAAAGCAGATAATTTTAGAATGTTTATAAACAAGATACCTTCTCTTAAACAAATCACATATCTTGAATACATACTATAGTTAAACTCGTAGTTTCCTTGCACAGAAGCCACGACCATAGGCAGAGCTATAAAACGCGCGAAGCAATCAGACGAAGAGAAAATGTCATGTTTTATTTTGTCTTTATCTGATTGCTCCGCACGTTTTATAGCTCCGCCCATGGTCGTGGCTTCTGTGCAAAGAAACTATAAATTTAACTTTTTTCATAGTTCCTATTTATGCAAGATAAATTTGTTACAAATCAAGCATTTTATTTACCTATTTCAAATACCCTGGCTTTTGTTTCCCCTTCATTGATTGCATTCGTAAGGTTCGCTTATGTTTTTTTTAGTTTTTTATTTTATGTGTAACTCAACACAAGTGAAAACGGACTTTGTCATTCTTCGATTAAAAAAGTTTTATGTCAGCTCTTTTACGTGTGTTGTTGTAAGATAGTCGATTGATAAATAAAAGTGAATATTTTTATTGATCATTTCTGTTTAATGTTTACTTAGTTCCTTGTTAATTGAAGAGTGCCGGGAAAGAACCCTTTGATTGCACAGGATTAGATCTGCTCGGCGACGAGAAACCTGTTTCTCCCTTGCTTCTTCTCTCGTGGTACAAGCATGGGACTTGTGTCTGGCATGAATCAGGGTAGCCGCAAAAGAACCAAGTAAGAATCTGGTTTCCTTACACTAGTTTAGGCGATGATTCACTGTCGTCGCTAAAGAGGTCTGCTGCAGATCCCTATGCAATGAAGGGGTTTTACCCCTGTACTCTTCAATTAATTATTCCGTTTCTACATATTTTTTTTTTAGATGTCGAATTTAATGCAATTTCATGAAAAATATTTCATTTTCCAGTTTTGTGAATAGTATGACTTAACAGGTTTTCATCTGATTCTTATTTTAATGTTTAAGATTGTTACAGTCCTACGGATTATAACACAAGCTTCTAAAGAACTTCCTTCCCCATGTGATTTTTCCAAGAAATGACCTAAGTGTTGCTGTTCTAAAACGTCATTGTTTGAGGCTTTGCTGTGAGGTTGATCACAGTTGAAGAGTACAGGGGAAGAACCGCTTGATTTATTAGGAGTTGTCCCGTAATTGTCTGATTGGCGGCAGGAAACTAGTTTCTCTCTTTCTTCTTCGCTGGGTCCAAGCGTCGGAATTGTGCATCGTGTGAATCTCGGTAGATAGAAAAGTCGTGGTTTAGGACTTTTAAATTAATTTGCAAATCTTAAAATCTCTTAATTGTTTTAGAAAAATTCGAGATTTTCAATCAATCGTTCACTTTATTTTTAAAGCTTAACACGATGATGAACAGTCTTTTGAATAAAACGCGGAACCGAATTTCAGGGTTGCAGTGAGAGAAGATGCACATAAGAAAGTGAGTTTCCTTACACCAGTTTAGGCAATTACTCGCTATCATCGCCAAAGATGCCTGATGAGGAAAGTTTTCTACGAAATAGAGCGTTTTTTCCCCCTGTACTCTTCAGTTGGTTCCTAAACCCAAGTAGGGTGGGAGGAAAGAGCTACAGCACCCCTCATGCCATTTCCTGGAAAACCACACGAGGGGGAAGATAGTGCTTTTGGAGCTAGTGTTGGAATCAGAAGACTACAAACAATTACAAATTCCTAACAATATGGTTGTTACATCTGGTAAACCCAAGAGAGAAACTCGTGAACTAAAAATTATATTGTTAACATATAAAGAGTACAGGGGAAAAACTGCCTCATTGCATAGGTATCTGTCTGCATCAGGCCTCTTAGGCAAGGATAGCGAGTCATCGCATGAAAGTGTTAGCAGACCGGTTTCTTACTTGGTTCTTTCACTGTAACCCTGTTTCACGCCAGACACAAGTTGCATGCGTGTACCGTGAGAGAAGCCTGTCGCCAATATCTACCAAGCAGATCCGATTCCCGTGCAATTAAGGGGTCCTTACCCTGGACTCTTCATATTTATAAAATAGTTTGTTCACCATAAATGAAAAAATAATAAAAAAACATTCAGAAATAATTTCCAAAGACCCGAGTAACAGTCAATTAAAATATATTTATTAAAATCAATATGCAGCAGTCTACTGACTTGTTATTATTTAAAGATCTTATTAACATGTTTATATACAGGGATAAAAACGTTTCAGCTTTGGTCGGAAGCTGCGCTTGGAACTCTGCCTTTGCGGGCACATTTGGGGCAAGGGCCCTTCCACCTTAAGTGGCAATCCCTATAAGAAATGAAAACAGGGTTAATATTGAGAGGTTGCAAGTAACAGACATGTTGTATTTTCAATAAAATCTGTCAAAGGGTGGTTGCCAGAATAACTACACTGCTCAAAACAATTAGGGGAGCACATTGCATACTTTTGTTTACCCTTTCAGTTCCAACTTATTTTTTATTATAAAAATCAAAAAGTTGTGAAATAGATTCATTATGCACACTCAGAATGAAATGGTAAAAAACAGGGGGAAAAAATCTTAATTTTTTAAAGTAAAATTTAAGGGGGGGAGATATTGGAATCGTAACTTTTGAATAAATTATAACAATAATTTTTTCAAAACTTTATTTGAAAAAAAAGAGGTAAAATCAATTTTTAAACGTCTAAGAATGCCAGCGTGAAGAATTTAGGGTCAATTTATTTCATAAAATTTTTTGGGAGTGAATTTTATTTTACCATGTTTTTCATATGTTCATTTAATTAAAATAAACATTATTTAATTCTTCAAAAGACATGATTCTTCCATCTAACGATAAATAAGTGCAAACTCACCTTAGTGAGAAAAAAAATCGCAAGCTGATGATTCCAAATGGAATCATTGGGGGTGAAAGGGTTTAAACCATGAGTTCCCCTAATTGTTTTGAGCAGTGTAGATCTATCAACATTCTGTTCAGCTAATAATAGTTGGATGAATAATATCCCGCGTAGAGGGAGAGCACATTAAATATGCTTCAAAATCCTGACCCTGCATTAGATGTTGCCATTAAAAGTTATGTTAACTCTTCATTTGACTGTGGTTCTAGATTATGATGTCCGTCAACAATAGCCCTTTTATAGCTTTAGTGCAACAATTTTCGACAAAAACTTAACCTCCAGGTATGCCATAACAATGACAAGGGAAAATATCATCTAGTTATTTGTTTATAATGGATATTTTCAACATTGGATATTTTCAACACTGATTAAAAACATTTTAAAAACTAAAATAACTTTCCCGTCAATTTTTTAAAATTACTATTTCGACCTAGTGAAAAAGTGATTAGTGGGAAATTTACATATTGATATCAATTTTAATGCGACTTAGCTATAATTTTTGGCCCCAGGTCGTTTTTGAAACGGAATTATAAAAACTGATCAAGAGTAAAGACATTTGGCGTTGTAAATACGGTGTCTGGACTAGCTTTGAAGAGCAAAAGGTATTGCAAGCTACTTACTCCCAATATATTTGAACTAATTCACACATGATACTTCATTATAATAGGGCACTTGACAGTATCGCTAAAATACCTTCCAATATTAATTAAATTATAAATATAGTTTGAACCCAAATGTAACAAACGTATATATTTTTTTGCAAAATAAATCTTTAAAATAATTAATAAAAATCATTTTCAAATGGCTTTTTTTTCATCGGTACGTCACATGATCACAACGATTTGGCTGACGTCACAAGTAAGTAGTATGTATAAACAAACCGGTGTGATGTTTTTTTTTGTTTGTAATTAAACTGGTTTTAATCTAACTTACTATTAAAATAAGAATTATATAGATAATGGGGGGGAGGTTTTACAGAAGCGGATAGTTCAAATTTGCTTAAGGTAGATTCCAAAATGGTGTTTCAAAGTTTGTTTATAGTTACTAGTGACATCATAGATACCACGTGACAGCCACAAAGCGTTTTCGGGAGTGATTTTTCGTCCTAATTTTAAAATTCATTTTTTCCCCTCTTTACGGGGTATTTGAAAAAAAGAAAAAATACGGGTCTAATATTTTTGGCATAAGAATATTTTAAGCCAATAAAAATTTTTAGTCAAGTAGCCTATTTTACTTATGGTAAAATAGGCTACTTGTGGTAAATAGGCTATGGTAAAATCGGCTACCTTAGCACTTACTGGTGAAATAGAGAAGAACATGTCTGGCACACGTCTGTACGAGGTTCAAAAGGGAAAATAACGTCTTCGGATTTACACAGCTCGCAGATAAAGCCCTTTCCTCGACAACCCTAGAAGAAAAAATACATATTTATAAAGGTGTAACAAATAAATTTATATCTTGAATCTAAATAGACCTAGGAATCAAATTTTTTAATACAGTTTAGTTTAGTTTGAATTATCCTCGCACTAGAGCTACAGGAGGGCGACAGGCGTCGTATTTTAGAGCCACAGTCCGAACAGCTTTACAAAAAACAAATCCCTAACCAATTACATTTTTCAAAACCAAGAGCATTTGCGAAATTCCTAACCAACTTGAGTTCAAAACAAAATAAATTTTACATACAGTTTATCTTCATGAAGTCAATGACAAAAAAAAAAAACACCGGACGACGTTGAGGGCTGCCGGTTCATCACACACCAAGAGGAACGGGCTTGCAAAAACCTAAATTACAATAAAACTTCCTTCTCACAAATTAAAGGTGGAGACCACCGACCAGCAGCGGTGAAGTATCACTATCACGGTTTTATTTCATTTTTAATTTAGTTGTCAACCGCCGGTCTCCTTTCAGAAGGTAAGATAGAACGGAAAGAAACAACAAGAAACAACCCCAATAGAAAAGCTAACACCCGCTTATAAATCCCACTTGAACACCAGGCTATCTCCTATTTGCTGAAATGCAGAAACGCCCAACTTCCGCTCATTGCGTCATAAGGATGTGACGTCATAGACCGATCACGTAACGAAAGAAAAATTTGCATGAAACGTCCAATCGCCGATGATCGAAACGAGAATTCAACAATCCGGAATTTTCAATTATCCCACCTACCTAGGGTCCCAATTAGATAGGATAATTGAGGTTTTACAAAGCCTACTCAACTACTAAGGCCGAAGAAGCTTTCCCAAACAAGCTCGGGGGCGGAAATTTCGACGTCATAGTTCCGAAGATGAAGACAACCTGTCTCGAACCTTCGGACCATCGTTCACGGCTGACCACAATTTTAGGGTTCCGAATGCGTCCGAACTGGTTTCTCGATCTTCGGCACTGGGAACAGTGACGTCAAAATTTCCGTCTACGCTCATGCTTGGGAGAGCATCTCTGGCCTTGTTATTGAAGTTGGCCGTGCCCAGTGACAATTTTCTCCCAATTCGGGGAAAGGTAGCTGGTTAGCTGTAAAATAGGGGGTATGTGTCATTAAAATAGATACACATTATATTTATCCAAGTACCTTTACACACTAAATTGAAAACGAAATAGGCGAATTTCTTTAAACTGTTCTACTATTTGTCTTTCAACTTCAAAATCCGGGAGGAGGGGGTGCACTTGCCCTCGCAGCGACCATGTTTGCTACGGAATATTTGTACTATATATACGTTTACGGTGTACGCATTAATATCAATTATTTGTTTTCTTTCTTAAATATATTCGTATCTTTATAATAACGTTTTTATGCCGCTTGAGTTGGTCGTAAAATTTGCCGCTCTGGCCTTGTCATTGAAGTTGGCCGTGGGTTTTACTGTACTTTTTTCTATCATTTAAAAATTGAGTGGACAGTACCTGACACTCCTTAGTGATATGCAGTGTGAAAGCCTCCACCACTCCCTCCAGATATTCCAGTAGTTTTCCACTGGAGGCGTCGATCAAGTCCTGCAGGCTGTAGATGGTGGCGCCCTCTACAAAATGCTGCCTGTCGCGAAGAAGCAGCAGAAGTTTCTGGTCCTGTGCTATGTGGCAGGTCACGAAGTATTGTTTCATGAGAAGTATGTCCTCGCGGAGCTTCTGTCGAGAAAAAGATTAGATTTTAAGGTTAAAACTTTAATTTATTGTCGCTGAACTGTATCTAACACCTTGAACTAGAAGAAAAGTGGAGTGAGGTGTGTGATTCACTGAACAGGGCAGCAAACAAGCCGGTTCAATACTGAAACGCGGAGGAACACACGGCACTGCAGCAGAAACGAACCGGGCAGAGAAACTTGCCTATTTCGCTATTGGGTTCGTCTTCGCTGGTTCTTAGTGATCCACATGGTTATTTCTTAAAAAAGTTGGAATTTAAAGTGAAAGAAAGTTAATTTCTTTCGAACTAAAAATGTTAAAATACATTTCGGAGCCCAAGTCAATAGGATAGAGGGGTCTCATACAAGCATTGCATACAAGTGTAGGGAAAATAGTCCTTTTCTGCCCTGTTCGCTCAAAAGGGTGCGAGTGGGTTTTCGGCTCGCTGACACCTCACTCCAGTTTCCCTTCTAGCTGAATGATCTAACAGTACAGTAGGAACACTCGTAACTGGTTTAGTTTAGATTATCGTCGCACTAGAGCTACACAAGGGCTATTGGCAACGGGCGTCGTATTTTAGAACCATAGTCAAGTGACGAGCCGACACCTGAGTTGGCATCCAACGCAACCGTTAAGGGCGACATCTTACGCAGCGTTGGGACTTTGGAGCGTATTTTAACGTGCACTCCCTCCCTCTACACGGAGTATTATTCGTCGGATATTTTTGGCTGCACGGGCTGTTTATAGGTCGGCAGTTGTTTTGGCGATGCCCGGACCCGAACCTGGGACCTTTCGCATGCTAGGCGAGCGCCTAACCGACTCCGTAACTGGTTTAAGGGGATATGAAATTTCAAAATCGAAACTAACTCCTTCAATAGAGAAATTGGATAGACTTTTTCATGACTATAGTCCTTAATGGTTACAATGTTAGCTTGGATCTATTGATAGCACAAGCATTTGGTAGCACATTCATGATATTTGCTTATAAATAAATGCACAATGTGGTCTGTGTTAAGTCACAAAGTACTGCTTCATGAGAAGTATGTCTTCGCGGAGCTTCTGTCAAGAAAAAGATTAGATTTTAAGGTTACCACCTGAACTGTGAACTGTATCGAACAGTACAGTAGGAACACTCGTAACTGGACAATTTGATATAATTTTTTTTATAAAAGAAGTGGCAAATATACATGTTTTAGTGTTCAAAAATAGTCTTAACACAAATTAAATGTATTTTGAAAAATACCAATCGCAGGGAACCAAATTATAATAAATATGCTTCTTTCGTTTAAAAAATTAAAATTATTAAAAAGAAACAGTGACATGTAACGACTAATATACCTAAAGCAAATGAAGTGATCTTTAGTAGAAAGCATCCCAAAAACATGAATATTTTATTCCTTTTGATGAAGGAATAACTGGTCATTTGTTTAAAGGTTAGTTTGAATTATCGTTGCACTAGAGCTACACGAGGGCTATTGGCGAAGGGCGTCGTATTTTAGAACCATAGTCAAGTGACGAGCTGACACCTGAGTTGGCATCCAACGCAACCGTTAAGGGGGACATCGTACGCAGCGTTGGGACTTTGGAGCGTATTTTAACGTGCACTCCCTGTACCCGGGGTATTATTCGTCGGACATTTTTGGCTGCACGGGCCGTTTATAGGTCGGCAGTTATTTTGGCGATGCCCGGACCCGAGCCTGGGACCTTTCGCATGCTAGGCGAGCGCCTAACCGACTGGGCTCCCCGTAACTGGTTTAAGGGGATATGAAATTTCAAAATCGAAACTAACTCCTCCAATAGAGAAATTGGATGAGTTTTTCATGACTATAGTCCTTATGGTTACAATGTTAGCTTGGATCTATTGATAGCACAAGCATTTGGTAGCACATTCATGATATTTGCTTATAAATAAATGCACAATCTGGTCTGTGTTATGTGGAAAGTCACAAAGTACTGGAAACATTTAAAAAAACTTTAACTAGTAATAGTTATTGAACTGTATCTACAGTAATTGAAATGTATCTAACTGGAAAGTTAAGGAAACAACAGCAATATAGGAGCAAATGAATCAATTTTTGTGTATTATGATTATTATTTTTTGAATCTATTTTTATTTTTGTACTATGATTTTGCCTACAAGTGTAGTCCTTGAAAGCAAATGTGGAATATATTTTAGTGAAATGAAATATTGAGAACTTTGAATTATATTGCTGTTGTTTCCTTAATCAAGAACAGCAATATAGGGGCTGTTCTTGATTTGGCAATTTCCATTCTATTGCAATGAAAACGCATACATCGGATAACCATTCAACTTGATAGGTGTAGTAATGAGCAAGTTCAGGATTATTTTGGATTTTCGAATTTGTGTTGCATTTCAGAAGGAAAAGCTGTCCGAAATCAAATTTGCAAACGATATCGAGGATTATATTTAACCAAGTTAAAAATAAACAGTAATGTCAGAAAATGATGCAATCAAAAACAGTTCCCCAGTCCCTTTGTCACTTTTGTCAAGCTTTGATTACGCTGAAGAATTTTAAGTTTAGTTTGAATTCTCATCGCACTAGAGCTACACGAGGGCTATTGGGACGGGTCGTATTTTAGAACCACAGTCAAGTGACGAGCCGACCCCTGAGTAGGCACCCAACGCAACTTTTAAGGGCGACATCGTACGCAGCGTTGGGAATTTGGAGATATTTAAAGTGTTTTCCTCTACACGGGATATTATTCTTCGGACATTTTGGGCTGCATGGGCCGTTTAGAGGTCGGCAGTTATTTGGCGATGCCCGCACCCGAACCTGGGACCTTTCGCATGCTAGGCGAATGCCTAACCGACGAAGAATGTTAAGAGTGAATTAAAGAAATCTAAACCACTGTAAACTCATAGCGGGCAGGTAAACTGCACAGGGCCACAGAGAAGAACTTGGGCATGTGGTATGTCAGCAGCTGTTTATACTTTTTCCCAAGCTTTTGAAATTGCAGTAATTACAGTAAAAGCCCGTATATCCGGCTCCTGATTAAATGGAAAGCTCAAATATCCGGAAAATTTCAAATTCCGATTTGGCGACGTAATTTAGCGATAAAATTGAATATTTTTTTGCCAAAATTGCGATTTCTTGCCAAATCTAGTAAAAACTTTTCAGATTTTTTCCAAGAAAAAATTTCGTTTGGTGACAACATTTGGCGTAAAAGGGATTTCTGGTTTACATTTTAAAATATCCTACTGGTTCTAGACCATGGGTTGGACGATTTATGTATTTAGATTTTTAGCATGTGAAAGTAACGATCGATTTTTTTCTTAATTAATAAATATATTATTATTTTTAATACAAAATATTGTGGTATATATTATCATTATAAATGCAACATCGCCAATTTGCATATAAGATGCAGCCATTATCTCTTCTATTTTCCAGAAAAATCGTCATTTTTTGGTAACCCTATTTAGCGACTCCCGATCAACCGAAAAATTCGATTATCCGGAAGAGTAAATTTCCCGAGCATTCCGGAGAAACGGGAGTTTACTGTACGTCAATATTGCACAGAATGAAGAAAGTTTGACGGAATGAAAGAGTTTTTCTGAACACACTGATTTCATTAAAAACATTTTTTTAAATGTTGAACTTCATCATTATGCGGTAATTTTTCACAATCACTAAAATTGGCCTCATAATGAGGAACAGGCTGTCCCTTTCTGTCACACAGTTTCAGCGTTGTAAGACAGTTTAGAACAAATAAAAATTTAAACTACCGTAGTTGGTTGGTTGGTAGACATATATATTCAGGTTTGCGTGCTTGGTCAGCGACCCGCTTATAAACCTTCGTCAAGTAAGACAGACACAACACACACACATAAGTGGATCCATCTAATTTTTAGAGACAGAGGCCAACTAGAGGACCCCCAGAATGGGCTCGTCACCCCCAGAGGTATTGATTTGGTATGGGAACTTAGAGGACTTTCGGACCCAACAGATTTAACGAGCACGTACTCCGCATATACTCGGTAGGTCTTCAGTGGTACCGGGACTCGATCGCAGGACCTTCCGATCCCGAGACCGAGACGCTGACCACTAGGCTCACTACGGCCCCAAAACTACCTTATATACTCGTGTATAACCCGACTCCATGTATAAGTCGACCCCCCTTTTTTAAACCAAATATCCTTCCAAAATCGATAACCCGTGTATTAGTCGAGGTAGGAAATAAGGTCAGGGCCTTCTGAAGAAAATAAGAAGAAACCGGTTAACGACGGGCCGTAATTTTTCTTATTTATTTTGAAAGCTAAATTTCAACCACCAATAAGAATAAAACAAGTTTCGTCTCCGACTGTCCTTGACATTGCTGACCATGAATGGAGAAGCTTAGTTAATGTGAAGCGTGAACACCACGCTGCCAAGGTCACAAACCGCCGTTGTTTCCTTTATACTTTGAAAACTGGTTGACTGAACTGCCCTGTGCCAGAGCTACACGTGCAAAATACGCATCACGCCAAGTATTAACAATAAAGCATCACATGGTGGATACCGTGAAATACAGTGGATACGTGAAAATTTAACTGCTTTTGTGTCTTTATTTTTAATAGATAGTATTTTAACCTTAAGTTTGATTGAAATTCAGTTTTAGTTTAAAGATTAGGGATTTATTTTTTTCGGAAAATCGATGTCTCGTGTATAAGTCGACCCCGATTTTTACGGCACTAAATTTGTCCAAAATTTCTCGGCTTATACACGCGTATATACGGTACTTATTTTATAAATTTTTAGGTTACGATGTAATAATGCTCTTGCTGCCATTTATTAGAGACTACTGACTGATCTGAAAAAAATTATAGTATGTAAAGTAATAGTTCTCTTGCCTCATTCTGGTTGGGATAAGAATTGTCGACAAACAAAATGTCCTGTTTATGGTTCTAGTGGAGAAATTTTACAACATCAAGCAAACTGCAGTACATTTTGCAGTACAAATCTAAAAACTACAACATTTTACATATTTTAGGAATCTTTAAAACAAGCAGGACAAAAACTAAAAAGTAGTACTGAATGCAAAATGCAGTGTTTCTGGTCACCCTATTGTTAGATAAAAAAAAGGGTTACCACAACAACTTTAAATACCTTTATTTGACCCAGGTCAGTCACAAGTGCAAAAAGCGTCGGGTTGAGAGATTCTAAGTTTAAGATTGGTTTTTTCACCATCAGCCGAAGGTATTGGAGAGAGGCACGGCAAACCTGAAACACAATATTCATAACTTAACTTAAGATCAGTGTTTAAGCTGCGATCGCTTTTTTCGCAAAATGCGAAAAGCAAAATCATTTTGCAAAAATCTTGACATCCACTTCGCTAAAATGCGAAAATAAACAGAGGGTAGGAACGGATCCGATCGTTCCTTTTTTGGACACGTTCATTTGGATCTCATTCCGACCTACCCATCATTTGCACCGTTGACTTGTTCGGATACATCTTCTTTTACGACCGTCATTTGCCGTTCATTCCGGACCTACCCATCATTATTTGCACCGTTTTGAACTTGTGTTCGGTGGATACGATCGTTCCTTTTACGGACACGTTCATTTGGATCCGTTCATTCCGGACCTACCCATCATTATTTGCACCGTTTTGAACTTGTGTTCGGTGGATACGATCGTTCCTTTTTTGGACACGTTCATTTGGATCCGTTCATTCCGGACCTACTCATCATTATTTGCACCGTTTTTTGAACGTGTCTATTCATTTGAATCCGTTGAAGGGTCGCCAAGAGATAACTTTGATTTCCATGCGGCTTTCAAAACATGGGCAACAAAAAAGCCTTGCAGAATCATGGAAACTTAAAATGTATTTAGGTAAAAAGTTTGTAATAAATTATTTTAAAATGTGTTTAACTGTTTTTTCCTAAAAATACTAAAATCATTTGAAAAAGCTAAAATTAAATTTTCGATTTTAGCTAAAACGCTAAAAAATTTCAAATCCCAGCTTAAACACTGCTTAAGATATACTATTACAAGAATCCGTGCACTTTTATTTTTGACTTCTTACTTT
Organism: Oedothorax gibbosus; assembly: GCA_019343175.1. Taxonomy (NCBI): domain Eukaryota; kingdom Metazoa; phylum Arthropoda; class Arachnida; order Araneae; family Linyphiidae; genus Oedothorax; species Oedothorax gibbosus. The sequence goes on along the minus strand of CM033272.1, from coordinate 43,431,020 downwards.
TATATTGATGAATTTAGAGCTTATTCAAGTTGTAAACTCAATATTTAAAAATAGGGGTTTGCAAAACTACTATTTTTTTTTCCCAATTATTTAAATAAATATTATCAGGGATTGGAAAATTACTTTTAAAAAGTAACTCTGTACAGTTTCAGTTACTTAATATGAAAAGTAACGCATTACAGTTACTTTTTAAAAAAGTAACGAATCACAGTTACTTTTCAAAATTTCAAGTTATAAGAAAAATTTAAAATTTTTTCACCATCTTACCATTTTTCAAAAAGAACCACGATAACCGAAACAAAAGCTACAAAAACCCACTGAAACTATAATTAATAAACATTTTTTTATATTTAATTTTAATCCTTTACCCTGATAATCAGCCGACAACGAGTCCATCTGTAAACTCTCGTGTAGGTACTGACAGACAGACTCAAGAATGAACGTGAAATCAACCTCCTCCCCACACCTCTTCGAGGGGAAGGACTTTGTTGTAGAACCCATTCAGACAACACACAAAGGGGTTTGCACTGAGGGATCCAACCTGCTTGACGTGATTTATTTCAAAACCCTTCTTTTCGGTAGATGCCTGTAATTGCAGGGCTTATTATGCTTATGAAATAGTACCCGTGGGAAACTGCGCCATGACCGCCCACAGGGCTTTTGGACCCACAGATTTAACGAGCATGTACTCGTGGGTCTTCAGTGGTATCGAGACTCGATCGCGGGACCTTCCGATTCCGAGGCCTTAACCACTAGGCTATCCACGGCCCCCATGTTTTAACTTTTAATAAGTACTAAACAATATTTTTTGAGGAACAAAATATTTTTACACAGATGTCTGACACAGTGGAAATTCCCTTGTAATATTACTGTCACAAGCCTACCTATAAATAATGCACATGAATTTAACAACAATTCAAATGTCTATACCTTTTGAGGTTCAAAGTCCCAGTTATGAATAACTCTTGACGGAATAATGCTGACACTGTTCCAATGGCAGTAAGAGCAATAGAACAAACCGCTATAATCACACAGCCTAGGGAGACACATGTCGTTTTCTAAAAAAAAGAAAATATGTTTAATAACACATTGGAAATCACTTTTATAGCTTAATAGTGTGAAATAAATGATTATTGAATTTTTTGAAATAAAATAAATGAAACTAGCCAAATTTAGCGTATAAATGTTTAGTATCAAACTAATACAGTGTTTGGCGACTTTTTTCCTGTTGAACCCAAATATTGTGGGGAAGCGGGCTAAGTGTCAGATTGTGTTACAAACCTACTTGTTTTACTTGCAGAATACAAAATTTATTCTTAGATATATTTAGATAAGTACCATTGAATGGGGTAACTTAGGCCCATGCATAAAACTTTAGTACTGAATTTCTTTTTGAATATTTTGTTACTCATAGGTCAAAGCAGAGTTGCCACTCATTAAAAAGGGAATTACATTTTTAAAAAGTGCATTTAATGAGAAGTTATTAGCTTGAAACGTTTTAGCCAACCCAATTCGACTAATACAAAAAAAAAACATAACCCATATTTAGGTACTAATACAAGAAAAACATAAAAGATATCTAGGTACTAATACAAAAAAAACATAAGAGATATCTACATAGGTACTAATACAAAAAAAACATAAAAGATATGTAGGTACTAATACAAAAAAACATAAGATATCTAGGTACTAATACAAAAAAACATAAAAGATATGTAGGTACTAATACAAAAAAACATAAAAGATATCTAGGTACTAATACAAAAAAAACATAAAAGGTATCTAGGTACTAATACAAAAAAAACATAAAAGATATGTAGGTACTAATACAAAAAAACATAAGATATCTAGGTACTAATACAAAAAAAAACATAAAAGATATATAGGTACTAATACAAAAAAACATAAAAGATATCTAGGTACTAATACAAAAAAAACATAAAAGATATCTAGGTACTAATACAAAACAAAACATAAAAGATATGTAGGTACTAATACAAAAAAACATAAAAGATATCTAGGTACTAATACAAAAAAACCATAAAAGATATCTAGGTACTAATACAAAACATAAAAGATATCTAGGTACCAATACAAAAAAACATAAAAGATATCTAGGTAGTAATACAAAACATAAAAGATATCTAGGTACTAATACAAAAAAACATAAAAGATATGTAGGTACTTATACAAAAAAACATAAAAGATATCTATGTACTAATACAAAAAAAAACATAAAAGATATGTAGGTACTAATACAAAAAAACATAAGATATCTAGGTACTAATACAAAAAAAACATAAAAGATATGTAGGTACTAATACAAAAAAACATAAAAGATATGTAGGTACTAATACAAAAAAACATAAAAGATATCTAGGTACTAATACAAAAAAAACCATAAAAGATATCTAGGTACTAATACAAAACATAAAAGATATCTAGGTACCAATACAAAAAAACATAAAAGATATCTAGGTAGTAATACAAAACATAAAAGATATCTAGGTACTAATACAAAAAAACATAAAAGATATGTAGGTACTTATACAAAAAAACATAAAAGATATCTATGTACTAATACAAAAAAAAACATAAAAGATATCTAGGTACTAATAAAAAAACATAAAAGATATGTAGGTACTAATACAAAAAACATAAGATATCTAGGTACTAATACAAAAAAAACATAAAAGATATATAGGTAGTAATACAAAAAAACATAAAAGATATCTAAGTACTAATACAAAAAAAACATAAAAGGTATCTAGGTACTAATACAAAAAAACATAAAAGATATGTAGGTACTAATACAAAAAAACATAAAAGATATCTAGGTACTAATACAAAACAAAACATAAAAGATATCTAGGTACTAATACAAAAAAAACATAAAAGATATCTAGGTAGTAATACAAAAAAACATAAAAGATATCTAGGTAGTAATACAAAACATAAAAGATATCTAGGTACTAATACAAAAAAAACATAAAAGATATCTAGGTACTAATACAAAAATACATAAAAGATATCTAGGTACTAATACAAAAAAAACATAATATGGAAATCAAAACTAATATTCAAAATACGAATAAATTTCTACATAAATATATTTTTTTACTAAAAAAATTAAAGTTTACTTACTAAAAATGAATTTTCTTTTACATTCTGCACACCTGAATTTCTGTTGCGATAGCCCGAGTACAGGGCAAATTGACAATTCATATGAGCATTTGTCTAAAACCTACATCAACAAATAAATATTAAAAAAAATATTGAAAAAAGTAGAGCTTTAATACATAAATGATGAATAGGTTACAAGTTAGGTTTGTTATGCTAGTTAGTTGCAGAGGAATTGTGACTGATGTGATTTTCGAACACGTTTAAACTAATGTTTTGACATTGTAAAATAAATGCATAAATAAATACAGTAGAAACCCTCTTAATCTGCTTATATGGGACTGAGGACAAGCCGGTTAATTGAAAATACATTTAAACCGGAAAAGTGAATTTAATTAAGTTTTGGATGTACATTTGATTCTCAAATTTGAACAAGAAATGCATTTTGCAGTGGATTCCAGCACACGTTGGCATCGACGGAAACGAGCCTGCTGATATTTCTGGCAAAAGAAGCACGAAAACTCAACAATGACGTTCTTCCCCAAACCACTCTTAATGACATCAACTCAGTGGCCGAAGCAAAATTTAACAGCAGAAGTGTTAAAATTAAACACCAAATCTGCGAATTGAACACCAATGGGGTAACTGCGACCACCCTAACTGGATTAAGGACAGGCCACTTCAAAGGGATGGAAATCCAAAAAGATGGAACTAGAAAATACTCCAGCTGCAGAAACTGCCCCGACTCGGAACTGGATCCAAAACATCTTTTCTCTTGTCCAGCCATCCTGGCAAAATTGCAGCAAATCCCCAACTCGCCCTACGAAGACCTTTATGAGGACCACTGTCTGCAGATAGCTGAAGCGGTCTATGAGACCTTTGGTCCCATATAATCTTTATCCATGGACACGACACCATCATCATGTACATTTGATTGCACATTAATACACTGATGATATTTTTCTTTTAATTAATTATACAAATAAAGTTATGCGCCATTTCATTCAATGCATTCAAGCTATACAAGTTACATAATATTTTTTAAAAAACTGATTTTTTTTGTTGAAACCTAGAAACTTGTCGCATACTAAACTAAAAAACTCCTCGGCGCAACAGTCCATTAGTGAGCCAAGGCCTGCCGTGCCCATTTCAGCTTTCATGACCTAGGGCTATGGGATTCTAGGCATATGTCGGGGTAAGGTGGTCAGCCTTACGCGGAACCCCCAGTGTTTAGTTCCCAAGCATGCTTGGTACCCATTTTATCGACCCACTCGAGGGATGAAAGGACGGGTCAACCTCGCCCAATCCGGGATTCGATCCCCGGACCTGTGGCGTGGCAATGCGAAGCACTACCACTAAGCCACTGGGCCTCAAACTCGTCACATAGTACACATAATTTTGTTGGGGGATCAGCATCATATCGTTAGAGATCGATAACAAAATAAGTTTTTTTTTAGCTAATTTTTAGATTTTACGGTTAAAAAAATTCTGCTGGTTGAAGAGAAGATCCCAATGGAGTCCTGGTAAGAAGGAACTTACTGTACTGCACTAGGCAGTGTTAAAAATATAGTTAGTCATAATTTACAGGGTGGTAATAAAATCCTAGATAAAAAGTTCCCTGATATTTCCATGATTTCCCTGATACTTTCACAAAAAAAATTCCCTGCTTTTACCAATTACCTAGAAAATATACAATATACACGCAATTCAATGCAGTACAGAACATTTAATCCAGACATCGCAAGACTTAAGATTTTCCAGATTATGGGTTAACCTACCTAACTTTTCCGAAAATCTGAATAAGTTTAGAGGAACCACGTGATCAGAGAATCATGTTATAACATGATTTGTGAGAGATATTCATCCTTCCTCCAAAATTGATCCTTCAGGCAAATCGGACCAACCAGAATATTTTCTTTTGATCAAGTGTCTGTTAGTAGTGATCACAAGTACAACCTAAACCTGCTGTTTAAGTAATCCAAAATGGAAGAAATTCCCTGAAATTTTGCGAAATTTGAAAAATTCCGTGAGAATTCCCTGATATTTCCAGAATTAAAAAGTTCCCTGAGAGTTCCCTTATTTCTAGGTTCTGTTACCACCCTGAATTAGGTCATAAAGAGTTAGCCCACTCTTTTTTATATAATTGATGACTTCTTTGACATGAATTGAATGACCTTTATATCAGAACGGCGAGCTAACTCAGGACAGAAGAAAAAAGAAGTGAAATTACAGAACAAAAAAATATAGTTACTTTTGTGCTAGCACAAATTCTTGTGATGAGATTCAAGCACTTGCTGTGACACTTAAAACCGCAATCTGCAAAAAAAAAATCATTTTCAAAAATTCAGTTAAAAAAAGTGTATGCAATTAATATGCATTATTACAACACTGGTAATTTCCCCTCACTCTACTTTATCTCTAAATTCACAGTATTCAGTTTGCATGGTTAACATTAAAAAAAATATTATTGATTCATAATGGGGTTGTTTCACGGAGGATCTGGCAATAGCAATGCGGTTTTGTTTGCATGTCTATGTTGATGTCTTCCAACAGTATTGCCACCAGTTTTAGGAGAAAAAATATGAAAAAATACCATTTAATTCTAAAATTACAATTTATTTTAGAATTATTCTAAAATTACAAAAAAATATCATAAAAATACTAGCTGCATTTTGGAATCTTTTTAGTGACTTTAAAAAAACGTGAAACGCTTTGCTAGGATTTTTATGGAATGTTTTTGTAATTTTAGAATTAAATGGTATTTTTTCGTAGTGTTTGTCTCCTAAAACTGGTGGCAACACTGTTGAGAGACATGAAAACAAAACCGCAGAGCTATTGCCAGATCCTCCGTGAAACAACCCCATTTAATTTTTTATTCTTTTGAATTGTAAGCGATACATAAAATGTTTTACTAAAAACTAACAGTTTTATAAGATCTAGAAAGAATTTAAGAACATCCATTAACTCAAGATATTTAGCAAACAAGGTTATGGTAAATTTAGCTAAATATTTATAAATGACATAAACATACAGTCCCTGGCAAATTATTAGACGCACTGCAAGATTTCATGTATCAATCAATGATGAACAAAATACCTTTAGAAGGACATTTGTGTTCCTAAACTTAAGCTATCGAATAGAAAATACTATCTGCTATACTCAATACATATATCGACATCTTTTTTAATGATATGGCATTCTTTGGTATGTTTTCATCATTACTAAAAAAAAATACAGTGTGTTTAATAATTTGTCCAGGGACTGTAGATATGTTAAAAAGGGAACTCGAAAAGTGTAAAAAAATTAATAAACTTAAAGTTTATAAATAAGGGGAAACTTGTTGTCGTTAAAGAAGTTAGTAATATGTTCATTGGCACCAAAAAACCCAATTTTATCAAAAATGTCACTTAGCAAGTTCTTCCACCAAGCTCTTCAATCTAACAAACATTGATGAAAAATCATCAAAGCAATTAAGGTCCCTGAAAACTCTTGGTATTTGTCATATACTTTTGACACTACCTACCAATTTTTCCCCTTTCGGCCGTGTTCGTATAGTGGTCAATAACTGAGCTGTGATAACAGTGTGATGGTTGTTTATTTCGTGGCCTTGTTGCTGCTTTTATCCTCAACTCCGCTCTAAAAATAGGGAGGCGTTTTTTTGGTGTTGAGGTTGACAGTCAGAGCTGGCGGCTTGCCGAATAGGTCCGCCAGTGGTAATTGAAGGGTTTTTAACTTGGAAGTGTTTTTAACGTTAGCTTTGCTAGGGAAAGATTTTTAATGTTCTTTTATATAGTTATATCTTAAGGCTGGCTCAATCAGTCTTTTAACGGATTGAGAGAAGTGCATCGGCTCCCCAAACATAGCCGGTTTTCGGTAGAGTACTGTCATCTTCGTATTGTTAGCTTCGATGTTCAAATTGGATTTAAGTGTATGTGTGTTCTGAACTCATGAATAAAGTGCTCTTGTAAATGAAAAACTCGTCCTTGCTGGTTCCTGATCAATGTCTTAATCCCACGAGCGTGATTCTGTCAACTATCCTTGATTTTTTTTGGTGACGCCACAACAGAGAGATTGTACTCCACTATCACGAACGAGTCTACTACGCCACATGGTGCCACGACCAGGATAATCGGGAATGTTATTCAGACTTATAGTAATTATTGTTGATTTATAATATTTTTAATCTGTGTTTTTAAATGTGCTATATAAAGAAAGTTATAAAGAAAGTTTTAACTGATAGATGGTAGTTTTGTGTCAGAAGAACTTGTGTGTAATATTGTGTATATTTAATGGTTCTTATACGGTTCTTAATGGTTCTATCACGAACGAGTCTACTACGCCACAGTATTATACTTTTCAAAACCTTACTTATGCAGTGATACCATTCTTTAAAAAAAAAAAACAGACAACATTTTTCCCAGTAGTGAATCACTAAAAAAAATGGCATTTACACAATAGTCTGTCTGTCTGAAAACCACTCTATGATTTAAAACTAAAAAACGCTACAGACTTTAAATTTGGTACACAAGTTCTCAGTATCTGTCATAATAAGGTTTTCGAGTAACTCATGCACGCGCAAAGTGTAGATGTCAAGTGTAGAACTTTTACACTACGTTTATAACATAAAAAGTGGAAGGTATTATAATCGTTCAGTCCGTCTATCTGTCCGTCACCCACTTTCATAGCCCAAACTACAAATGCTACGGACAAGTGTGTTACGTCAAAAAATGCAGTGCATTGAAATTAGAATACATTGAAAATTTCAGAAAAGAATTCGAAGTACTTCAATTATTTAAAAAACGGCAAAATTGAATGCTCATTTAAAAAGCATAGGAAGCCATTTTTATTAGAATTTAATCCCCATTGCCATTTGCAACAATCGCTTGAGAAACTTTAATTTTTTTAGACAAAAAATTAAAATATTGTATTTTTGCAAATCGATCCGTTTAAAAGAGTCAAATATATTCATACGAGATTCTTTGTAGGTTGATTTTTTGTAGTCTTCCCGCTTTTAAATAAATGTCTTCATTCTTTTTAAAAAAGAGGAATTTTACATATTTATTCGTTGAAAAAAAAATAATTTTTTTGCAAACGATAAGTAATATTATTGAATTTTCGAAATAAATAAATAAAATAGCCACTTTAGCATTAATGTTTTAATATAGAATGAATGGGGTTTTGGCGTTTTTTATGTTGAAACAAGGGGTTTGGGAAGGGGTTAAGTGACAGTTTCTGTTACAAACTATTTTTTTTTCAAAAAGGTATTTCTGCAAAATGAAAACCTTCTTAGACAAATCTTTAAACCAAATTCTAGCGTATCAATTATTGAGTGGTAATTGAAAATCATGTGGTGTTTTCACCCCCTAGTTGAAACTTATTTTTTTTTTGGGGGTTTTTTTTTTTTTCCCCCCCTTCAAGCCCCCCCATATGTGCCACAGATTTTTGAAATACTGCTGCGGCCGCTCCAAACTGCGGACTTCAAAACTGGCCTAAGACGTTTCCCTCAGGTTAGGATGACTTTGGGGGGCACCCTGAAAAAAAAAAATAATTGACTAATTGTCAAAGCCCATTACCAATACATTTTTTTTTCGAATAGAGATAATTCGAATAGAGATTACAATTTTCATAAATAGTTATTCATGCAACTAGTGTGAAAAATAAGGCTTTTTTAAACGAGTTGAATAAGTGAAATAAATTCACAAGTTTAAAAAAGGCTATTTTCAATGTGTTGTCATACGCTATTTTTCATAATAATGTGCAAAAAAGTATTTATTAAATGGCATTTATTGATTGGCTTTTTGATTATTTTATTATCATTTTTAAATGTTTTGAAGGTGATTATTTATATTAAGATTATTTTTAAAATCATGTGCAAAAGTATTTTTAGATCGGCATTGGAAATAGACGCCAAATAAAGAACACGCTCAAAAAAAGAGTTTTACCCCAAGCAGTGCTTTATTTACTTTGTTGCACTATGGTAAAAGTACTTTGAAACACGATTTCGTTAAAAGCATCAACTTTTGCCACGATTATTGATTTGAAAAAGTTAGTTTTTTTGCACGATATTATAAAAAGATAATTATTACCTAAAATGATTAATAAATATAACCTTAAATGCATTGATAACTATAATATTGAGTTTGTATTTACAAACTCAATATAATGGTTTACATACGTAAACCTTTAAATAAACAATTACTTTTTGGTGGTTTTCTTTAACATGATTGTTAAAAGATCTCCTAGATTCTTAAAAAAATAGTTTAAAATCATCTCTACATAATACAGTAAAAATTTGGTTCCACACAATACTGTTGAATTTGGATACTAGGAAATTTGGCACAAAGTAGTACAAAAAATAATAAATTATGATTAAAAAATGCAGCACTTAGATATTTTTCTGTAATTTGTGTTAATAAAACCCAATTTAGGCCCTTGAATACAAGGTAATGGGGCCGGGATAGCCTGGTCGGTAAGGTCTTGGACTGGCATCCCTAAGGTTGCGAGTTCGAGTCCCGCTGCCTTCCGAAGACCCCTGTGCACACTAATGGTGACTGGTGCACGTTAAATCCATCGTGGTCACAAAGTCCTCCAAGTTCCCATACCAAATCAATACCTCTGGGGGTGACAAGCCAATTCAGGGGATCCTCTAGTTGGCCTCTGTCTCTAAAAATTAGATGGATCTAATTTTTATGTGGGTGTGTGCCTTGTGTCTGTCTTACCTGGCAAAGGTTTATAAGCGGGTCTCTGACCAAGCACACAAACCTGAATATATATGTCTACCAACCAACAAACCAACCATACAAGGTAATTTGGTCTCTAAATGAAATGATATGCTTTTGGTGTATTAATAATATAATCTTCCTGATAATAATAAATTCAGAAAGCAATTTCAAGTACTCTTATTACAAGGCCATCTTTTTAAGAGGGATTGTCAGTCACATAGAGCTAATGCATTAGTTTTGGAATCACAACTTCCGCAGAAGTATTGCTTTGTCATGTTAGCCCTTTTTTCCGAGGTATGGGAATCAACTTAACATCGAAAAGAAACAAATTTGAAACGAAAATGTTACCTAGTTATTTAATTATATATTTTTGAAGTTTTAAAATGCCAAAAATATACAGCAGATGGCGACACTATTTCAAAACTTTATAAATTAATAATTAAATAACCGAATGTTATTTTCTTTTCTGTTTTAAATTAATGTTATGATGATTCCCCTACGTGGTGAAAATGGGATAACATGGCAAAACAATTCCTTTGCAAAAGTTGTGATTTCAAAACTAATGCATTAGTTCTATGGGACTGACAGTCCCTCTTAACAGTTTTGTAATCTTACAAACCTGCCGAATCTCCGGATTTAACCCAGCGATACCAGATTTTAAAATAATTTAGGAATTTCTGTGTAATATGTACTAAGTGCCAGATTTTCAAAGGGGTAAACATGGAATTTTCTCATGGGGCCCAGAATTCAGAAAATGGTTATTACCAGGGATCGAAGTCATGTGTTACTTCCAACAACGTTACTTTTTTCGGGTAATGCCGATTAACGCCATTAGTTTTTCAGAAAGTAACTTAGTTACTTTTAGTGGTAACGTTACTTTTCTGTTACTTATCATGTCGCTACTTAGTTACTTGACATGTCGTAACTTAGTTACTTTTAGTGGTAACGTTACTTTTCTGTTACTCTTGTCATGTCACTACTTACTTGTCATGTCGCTACTTAGTTAGTTACTTGTCATGTCGTAACTTAGTTACTTTTAGTGGTAATGTTACTTTTCTGTTACTTGTCATGTCGCTCCTAAGTCAGTTACTTGTCATGTCGTAACTTAGTTACTTTTAGTGGTAACGTTACTTTTCTGTTACTCTTGTCCAGTGTTTAAGCTGCGATCGATTTTTTCGCAAAATGCAAAAAGAAATCGCATTATGCGGAAATCTTGACATCCACTTTCGCTAAAATGCCAAAATAAACAGAGGGGAGGAACGGATCCTATCGTTCCTTTTATAGACACGTTCATTTGGATCCGTTCATTCCGGACCTACCATCATTATTTACACCGTTTTGAACTTGTCTATTCATTTGGATCCGTTCATTTCTTTCTGGGGACCGACACATTACTATTGAACTTCTCTACGGTCGCACGTGTTTTGGCGTTGTCTTTCTTTTTCGGCAATTTAATGTATGCTTTTACTTTATAAAAAGCAGTTTAAAATGGAGAGCGATCCTTTTCTGCAAAGAACTTAATTAAAACAGCATCCGCAACAGACTTTTAGTATCTAATCCTAATGCAAATAATTTACTAATGATAAATGTTTATGGGCCGCCAAGAGAAAACTGCATGCGGCTTTCAAAACATGGGTAGCAAAAAAGCGTCACAGAATCATGGAAACTTAAAATATGCTAATGTATTTAGGTAAAAAGTTTGTAGTAAATTATTTTTAAATGTGTTTAACTTGTTTTTCCTAAAATGCTAAAATCATTTGAAAAAAGCTGAAATTAAATTTTCGATTTTAGCTAAAATGCTGACAAAAATTCAAAACCCAGCTTAAACACTGCTCTTGTCATGTCACTACTTACTTGTCATGTCGCTACTTAGTCAGTTACTTGTCATGTCGTAACTTAGTTACTTTTAGTGGTAATGTTACTTTTCTGTTACTTGTCATGTCGTAACTTAGCTACTTTTAGTTGTAACATTACTTTTCTGTTACTTGTCATGTCGCTCTTCACGGATATTTTCAGCGCAGTTCGGCTTAAATTTAATTATTTCGAATTCAACAACGCTGAATTTTTGTTCTTAACTTTTTCCCAATAATCCTTATTTCTTTTAGTATTGGTTCTCCTTAAAAAACGGTGGTTAAATTATGGTTAAATGGAGAGTTGGACCTTTGAATTTACGCTACACTAGAGTCACAGTTGGCAGTGGTTCCCAACCTTTTCTGGACCATCGCCTCGTATTTTAGGTTGATCAACATCTATCGCCCCCTTTTCATTTTCATGTTATGTCTAATCATAATTTGAGTTAAAGTGCAACTATAAAACAGTTTTATAACACTTACTAACCGTTTATATAAAAGCAACCAAAGAAGCCTTATCCGGTCACTTTTAAATAAAATAGAAAAAACATTAAACACATATTTTTAACATATCTTTAAAGAACAAAAGTGAAATAATTAACTAAGATATTTTTACTGGTTTCTAGAAAATTTAAGAGAGTTGAATGTAAAAATGGGCTGGTTTGGTTATGGTTGGAGAATGGTTTTACTGTACAAAGGTACAACATTATTTTAATTTTCCCCCTTTAAATACTCATCGCCCCTCAAGTATTTTTTGCCCCCTTGATAACACAAGTCGCCCAATTGGGGGCGATCGCCCCCAGGTTGGGAACCGCTGATCTAATGGGTATAATTAAGGTCAAAAATACTTCTTTCCTTTGCATTCCTACAAATATTAAAACTACATAAAGTATCTCCACATTCAGCAACAAAATAATATAATTTGAAATGCATAAATAAAAACCTGAATTTCTTGAAGTTTCAATTTAAGCTGCACCAATTTTGCAACAAGGTGTTTTTTTCTTGTGTAATCTACGTCGGATTTGATCATTTCTTCGCAGTTGCCAATGGCCATCTTCAGTTCTTCAGAAGTCGAAAAGCCGAAATAACCCTGTTTGGAAACAAAATTACAGTTTGAAAACAGAATTAAAGTACAATTAAAAATAAAATGATGAAACGTGTGCAAAACATTTCATATCAGTCTTAAAATTACCATATTAAAATATAGTGTGAACATATTAAAATATAGTGTGAACATATTAAAATATAGTGTGAACATATTAAAATATAGTGTGAACATATTAAAATATATTGTGAACATATTAAAATATAGTGTGAACATATTAAAATACCTACATAACAAACACAAAAGTTGATAAATAAAAAAAACTTCTCACTGTTAATTTAATGTAATATGTTACAAAGCTTTAAAAAATTAAAATATATCAAACATACACGAGAAGGAATCGCTGAAATAACTTCCATTAAACCAATTGTTGCACTTTCACAATGTCATAAAAGGCTTTCCTCTCAAAATGCAAGAATTTTGTGAAACCACACGATATTATTAGAAAGGAATAATATTATATTTGAATTCTAACATTACATAAGTCATACTTTTGGAATTCCAAAATGGAAATAGAATTTAATAGTTTAACTTTGAATCAAATGTTAATGATAAGAAAGTAATATACCTGCAGCTCAAGTGCCGACGATAAAAAAGAGCGACTCTCTCTTCTTATTTGTTCTTTTTTCAGAAGTAAAGATAAAAAATGTTTTGCTTTATCATAAAGATAAAAAATGTGACGTTTAAGGCATAATCGTATTTAATGTGACCTGGATTGGAGATGCTATTTCTCAGTGCTGGGCCGATACTTGTTCAAATGTAACTCATTACAATTACTTTTTGTAAAAAGTAACTAATTACCTGTAAAATTACTAATTTCCAAAAGTAACAAATTACAATTACTTTTAGAGAGTGTTTAATCACTGCAATCAGTAGGGAATGTTTCATTTTTGTGTTAACAATATTTTTCCTCTTAGCAAAGGATACATGAAAGTTTTTTTTATTTCGTTTTTTTAAAGCATTTTTTTTTTTTTTTTGACATTTATTAGAGTGTTAATGATAAAATTAATGAAAGTAACGCGCTACTGTAACAAAGATTACATTTTCGAAAATTATGTAACGAATTACCTGTAAAATTACTGGGTTCTCAAATGTAACGAGTTACCTATAAGATTACTGTAAAAAGTAATTATTACAAGTAACGTGTTACCGCCCGGCGTTCTATTTCTGTATGAGGAATAATTCCATGCTAATACAAATGAGGTTTCCAAAATTCTGATTTTAGCCAAAGCTAAAATTTATTTTTAAAAAATTGTGCCCAGTGAAGTTGAATACAAAATTTAAATAAATACCCTAAATTTGAACACAAAGAAAAATTATATGAAGTTTATTTTGTATATGAAATGTCAGGATGTGCTTAGAAAGTGGCTTTGGTTCCAGTTATTGTAAAAAAAAATACAAATAAAATGAGTTAAGAGTTGTTTTTTATTTATTATCTTTTTATATTTGTTCGGTATTTTAGGCAGCATACCTCCAATATGGTCTTGCATTTAGGTTTTAAAGTTTAGAACAGTTGTGGAATGTAAAACAATACCCCCCCCCCCCTCCCATACTTACTTCAGGCCGCGAGAAATGGTTTTCACTTAAACCAAGTTCAGCGTCGATTTCTTGTGAAATTTCCACTGATGTGCTGAGCGCTGAAAATATGAAGTGAATGTTAAAAAATGTGGATCAGATTTACTGTACGGTCCCCCTTGGCACGATTTTTTCGGATTTGGGGATAAATAATTTTTCTGGTAACCTGTCTGACTTCAACTGAAGATTCGAATTCTATGACTTCGCACCGATGACGTTTTCTGGCAACCCTATCGGATCGTTGGTTGAGTTTTCATAAGAAATATTCCCATACGATCTTTTATTTGAATCATGGTTTTTAAAAAAAAGTCGCCAAAATACGAACTTTTGGCGCAATTTTGAAAAGTTCGGCCAGGGGCACCGTACAGTAAATCTCTACCAAAAATGTAACATGTAAATGGAGTTTATTTTAAATAGTAGTAAGCGCCCCCCCTACAAGTTACAACTGGAGTTTGGAGGACTTAATGCAGTAAAAGTCATCAAAGTGTCTCAGCTTAAATGACTTGGTCATATATATGTTACCGTTAAACTCCGAAATCAGCTAGAACTGGAATTAACTAGTGGGAACTAGTTTTAACTGAGACCATTAGTTAAAACTAGTTTCCACTAGCTAAAATCAGTCATCCCCAGCTAATACTGGTACTAGCAAAATAGATTGGTTCAAACTAGATTTAACTATAAAAAAAACTTATTACTCTATTAGATAAAACTAGAATTAACTGAAAATAACACGATTTAGGATAATAGGTTTAGTTTAGTTATTCGAATTATTGCTGAAATGCAATGAAGGCGTTATGGTTATTGGAAGACTCCTTTAAGAACGGTACTATGCGGGTTTTTTTTTTTTTTAAGAATACATTGTCGTAATACGATTATAAAATTTCTCTATTCAAACAAATAATGGATTCATGTTTAATTAATGAAGCAAAGTGGCAGACCTTAAATTTCGTACAACAACGACGCTTGGCAACAACAAACAATTCTTTTTAAGTTTACGTACTGCCACTTCTTTTTAA
The DNA here is from genome assembly GCA_019343175.1 of Oedothorax gibbosus. NCBI lineage: Eukaryota > Metazoa > Arthropoda > Arachnida > Araneae > Linyphiidae > Oedothorax > Oedothorax gibbosus. Next base: position 43,415,632 of record CM033272.1, on the reverse strand, counting down.
AGAAATTAACGTTCACAATAATTTAAAAGTCAAGCATTTCCAGTTATTTCGACTTTTATCCGAAACATGTCAGATAATTCTAGTTTTTGCTAATTACAACTAGTTTTAACTAATGCAATTGGTCAAAACTAAAATTAGCTAGGGAGGTCTAGTTTTACCTAGTGGAAACTAGTTTTAACTAATGGCCTCATTTAAAACTAGTTCTAGTTGTTGAAATTTGGGGGAGGAAGAAGTATAGAAAGAAAGGGGTAGAAATAGAATGTCCTGATTTTGGGTTGGGTCAAATTAGTAATTAGGAACAGTTTTTTTTTTAATGAGACTTGTGAAAAATCCTGAGTGTGTCAAAAATTTCTATTGCTGTTTAATACTAAAATAGTTTATTAATATAATTAAAATATATTTGAAACCTGGCCTATAGCACTCATCATCGTCTACATCACCAACAGTAGGATAGCAGCAAGGGACACCAATACTATTAATAATAGTTTTGGAGTAGTTAAAACTGTCTTCAACTTCATTGTTCGAGATTTGCCTATTCATGTTTAGTGTAGTGACAAACATGAGGCATCGCCTAATGGGGTTAAAAATTTACGATGATTTTGAAGAGTGACACATTTTTTAAATTATGTGAGGAATAAACATTAATTTTCAATGGAATGAAATTTCAATTAAAATCTTTATAAATAAGGTCTTAGATTCTAGACTGGTTTTTTTTTTAATGCAATTTTTAAAGTTGCCCTGATTTTCCTTATCACCAAATTCCAAAATAAACAAAAAGTTTGTGTTTATATTTTTATTTCATTCGGATGCAGTTAAGTAATAATGAGAATTTTTCATCAATTATTTTTCTTTCGAATAGATTTCCAACTTAAGTTCTAATTTATGATTTATTTTTAAATTAAATTCAAAGCCGAGAAAACCTTTATAATAATTAAAAATTATATTTTATGGTTTTTCCATACTTATTCTTCTGCAAACGCACGCGAAACTAAGTATATAGCGCATGCGTTACCGAAAACTTTTTGATTTCAGACTTTTTTCAATAGATTCAGTTTATAGCGCACGGTGGTCTCCATTTCCGAAAATCCACCAAGCACTTCAACTTCAGTTCAACTTTAAATTAATCGTAATCGTAGTATTTACCGACAGAAAAAAAAATTGCAGTCCACTTTTACTTAGAATAAAACCTCTTATATCTTTATAAATTTAGATTTTTCTTCATTTACTGGCCATCATGACTTATTGGAGACAAGCTGGTTTATCGTAAGTTTATGAATGCATCTTAAAATATTCTGTTTTAAGCTCTTTTTTTAAAGGGAATGTGTAAGGTCACCCCTGACAACGAGTTTGTTTCAACTTAACTGTAGAGTTTTGAAATTATCTGCTATTCGTATCTGAAGCAGACACGTATTTCAGACCTCATTGTTTGTTAAATTATGTAAAGAAAATATACCTACCATTATGCTAGCGGCCCAAAACAGCTAAGTTGGTAAGAAGTTAACATCAAAACTAATTAAAGTGATTGAGTTTCGATCTTTTTAGCAACATTCGGAACAGTTCTGATATAATGGCCTATCATGATTTGGCAATTTATGTTACTTTTCCATGGAATGAAAATTCTCAAATGTAGCAAACATTCAAGTACATACATCATGCTGCAACTTGATAGGTATAGTAACCCTAAATTAAATGTTCAAACTCCCCAGATCAAGACAGGCCATTATATTTGTATCCAACATTCTCATGACCGTTATGGTATAGTGTACATTGGGTTTTTTTTTACGAGCTTGAAAATTTTAGGTTTCTATACATATTGAGTGGACTACATTTGAGTATTTTTGTTGCTTGGCAAGGCAAAGTGCCAAATAGAGCTACCGGTCATTATTTCATAGTGGAACCGAGATAATGGCTGGTCTCCATTTGCGAGATAACCTCTTAACTAAAGAATATTTAAAAGAATATTTCTTTCCGGTAGAGATTTACTGTACTGTCCCCCTTGGCGAACTTTCCAAAAGTCCATAATTTAGCGACTTTTTTTTTTATAAACCACGATTCAAAGAAAAGATCGTATGGGAATATTTCTCATGAAAACTCAACCAACGGTCCGATAGGGTTGCCGGAAAACATCATCGGTGCGAAGTCATAGAATTCGAATCTTCAGTAGAAGTCAGACAGGACAGGTTGCCAGAAAAATTATTTATCGCCAAATCCGAAAAAATCGCGCCAAGGGGGACCGTACAGTAAATCTGATCCTTTCTTTCCTATTCAGCTGTGACACACAAAAATTGAACGGTCACCAATGAAACACCCAGATTTGCCCAAACAGTGTATATTGGAGCAGTTTAAAACAGTCATTCCAATTCTTTATTGTGCTTCTTAGGGAGTCTGAAGGTCCTGGGTTCGAACCTTGGCGTATGAGCATGGATATTTGTGTTGTGTGTTTGTTCAGAGTACACTGTGACATATGTATGCTCATTAAATCTGTGGAGTCGATTGCCCTGAACAAGCAAACAATGGCACCACTGGTTTGCTTTGGTTGTCGACTTGGGTTCACTTGACTAGGTTGAGGCCATTGAGCTAGAAGGGAAACTGGAGTGAAGTGACAGCGAGCCGAAAACCCACTCGCACCCTTTTGAGCAAACAGGGCAGAAAAGGACTATTTTCCCTACACTTGCATGCAATGCTTGTATGAGACCACTCTATCATATTGATTTGGGCTCCTAAATGTATTTTAATATTTTTAGTTCGAAAGAAATTAACTTTCTTTAACTTTAAATTCCAACTTTTTAAAGAAATTACCATATGGATCCCTAACTAAGAACCAGCGAAGTCTAACCCAACAGCGAAATAGGCAAGTTTCTAGGTTTTCTGCCCGGTTCGTTTCTGCTGCAGTGCCGCATATCCCTCCGCGTTTCGTTATTGAACCGGCTCGTTTGCTGCCCTGTTCAGTGAATCGAACACCTCACTCCACGTTTCTTCTAGCTCAATGACCTAACTGTATTTCTTTCCTTTTCAGCTATATGCACGGATTCAAGCCATTGTACCCACACATTCCATATTAGAGCTGTTCCGTATAGTTATTCCTATTCTTTACCATATTTAAAAGAATATTTTTCTTTTTCAGCTATCTGAGGTTTTCTGCCCTCTGTGCCAACCACGTCAGGGCAGCTCTGAAGCAAGAATTCAAGGCCGAAATGAGCAAAAAAAGTGGCCTGAAGCAGACTCTTTGGAAGGACGGAAAGGCTATAAGTATGTTCGTGACTCCAGTATTAAGCTTGGTTGGGAATGAAACAGGGGGTGTGTGTTAGCTCAGGGTTCGCACCTATAAAAAAAAAATTGTGCACAGAAGTTTTCAACTTGGGTGCACGTCGTGCACCCAAGTTCGAAAGTCGCGCAACTCTGGGGATCCGGAAGTCGCAAAACTACGGCGATCCGAAAGAAAAAACCGTTTAACTTTGTATTCAAGTGTTAAGTTGCATTTTTACTGTCAAATAATAATTTTCTTAGAAATAGTGGGAATTTTTCTTTCACGGTTCTTATAAACCTTATTGGATATATTGTCATGTATCTGAATATTTAATTTCTCTTTATTTATACATTTTTATTTTACAGAGGCCGATGCATAGATGTCAATAGAAATTAAAGTACCAGAAAGGCGGAAAGAATTATGTAGAAATGTAAAAGTGTTCGTAAAATAAATGTAATGTTTTTGAACTGAGTTTTCCTACACTACATTTTAAAATTTTAACACTTATCACTGAATTGTACTTTCTCGGGGATACAAACGTATAAATTGGTCACCTGTCAGTTTTTCCAGAAACAAATTTATAAATTGTAATTTTACTAAATTTTGAAGTGTGGAGGAAGCCATTTTTGATTATCTGCCACAGAAATCATTAATTTTTTTTTTTCATTTAGGAGGGACTGTCAGTTCCATAGAGAATGCATTAGTTTTGAAATCACAATTTTTGCAAAAGAATTGCTTTGCCATGTTATCCCATTTTCACCAGGTATGAGAATCATCAAAACATCAATTTAAAACAAAATTGAATTGAAAATAACATCCGGTTATTTATTAATTGATGAAGTTTTAAAATAGTGTCGCCATCTGCTGTAATTTTTGGCATTTTAAAACTTTATATAATTAAATAACTAGATAACATTTTCGTTTCAAAATTTGTTTCATTTCGATGTTAATATGTTGATTCTCATACCTGGGGGGAAAAAGGCTAACATGGCAAGGCAATACTTCTGTGGAAGTTGTTGTGATTAGAAAACTAATGCATTAGCTCTATGGGACTGACAATCCCTCTTATATTTTATTCTCATGAAATAAAAACATGTTTACACTTCAGATAATATGCTTATAAGCACATTCTATACTTCAGAGGGTGAAAAAAAATTGGAATAGAAAAGACAATGTTCACACACTTTAAACTAGCGTTTATTATAGAATTTGCAATGAAACATATTCATTCAATAATAAGTAAAAGATAAATTTCTTAAATAAGGTTTACACTTATAATCCATAAAACAAGCAGGCAAAAACCAACCCAATAAAATTCTCACTAAAATATTGCAGTTATATGATAAAAGAAATATATAAATATCAATCCTCCTAGCCAATCAAAGTGAAGATACCTCTACTTTATTTTGCAAATAATCCCTTGCACAGACAATCAGAAGTAGGGATGCACCGAAGACCAAATTTGGCCGAATAACGAATATTCGGCCAAAGTCTGAGCCGAATATTCGGCCTACCTAAACAAATTTTTATTTTTTGTCGGATCTAAATAAGTTGTATTTATTATTCATTAATTTCAATTAAACAAACATAAGTACACAATCACACAATAATTTTAATATAGCTATTAAATTTTTAATTGAAGCAACACAAAATAAAGTCGTACTCGTTTGTTATTAAAGCAAGTCTTTTAGAAAGTGTAAATTGGTAAAATCACAACACAAAAAAAGTAGGTGGATCCGGTGTAAAATGAAAATCGGAAAAAAATAAAACCATGGCTTACAATATTATTATACAATTAATTTTTTTTTTATCTTTTAGTGAAAAAATTACAATTGTGATATAGTAATTATTATTTTTTTTAAAGCCCACTCATTGTAACTGTTAACTTCAAGAGTCATGTTTATGTAATATAACTTGAGTAAAGCTTGATTTAACATTATTAATAACTAAAACTTAAGAATTTGAGTCTTTTATAAAAGAAAACAAGTCCTGTTTGGGAATTTTTCAACGTTTTATAAGATGATAACTTGAAGAAATTTGGATATTTTTAAATTTCACTATTCGGCCGAATAGTTGAGCTATTCGGCTAAAGTGGCCGAATACCGAATATTCGGTGCATCCCTAATAAGAACCAAGCTAGCTTGGCAATTAAATAATGGTGGTCTTGTTTTAGTCCGACGGGAATATTTGCTGCAATGCATTTGGTCTCAGGAATTGAAATGAGCACAGCAGACCTTGGTCCATTCACTCAATTGAGTTTAGTACACTGAAGTTGAGAGCAACTATCTTCAATTGAAACTGTAGCATAGATATGAGCAAAATGCTCTTTAAAAGATAAATAAAATTCTTTATAAAACTAAAAAATAACCTGTTAAAATGCTTTTTTTTTCAGATCTTTGCAAATAAACATAAAATGCAACACTACAATAAAATTACTAAAAGACAAAGCTTGATTATATTATATATCTGCACATCAGTAAATATTTTAAAACAATATATTAGCACCTTCGTGTAAATTAAAACCCTTAGAAATAAAAGGGTTGAAAATTTAATATATAGGAAACTATTTTTACTCATTCAGGGTTCCCACTCTTATTTCAAAATAAAAATCAAGGAGTTTTTAAGGTTTTTTCAAGGACTATTAATGTTTTTTAAGGACCTTTAATGAATGATGTGCCCTTTCTTATAATAAACACAAAATTCATAAAATAACTCAGATTCACAAAAAATTCTTTTAATTCAATGAATTGATTTTTAATGAATGAATTTTAATTGAAATCAGAGCAATTCAATTCAAGGTTAATTGATAATTAAAAATATATACCCAACCATTTATTAACGCTGAGTTGGAAATGTTTTACAAAATAACTTATCGAAATTCGAATGTCGCGGACGAACAAAATTAAGGAATTTTCAACGATTGTTGGTAAAAAAAATCAAGGAGTATTAGGATGTGCTGATAATCGAAAATAAAAATCAAGGACTTTTCAATGATTTTTGGTTAAAATCAAGGAGTATTAAAGGGTCCGTGAAATCAAAAACTAAAATCAAGGAGTTCTTAAGGACTTTCAAGGATCAGTAGGAACCCTGTCATTAGTATTTTCCAAACTGTTTAGAAAGATTTTTAGAAAATCTTTTATAAACACTATTTAGTACTAGCTTTATGAGAAAAAGCCACACAATAATTTAAAAACTAATACAGCATTTTTAATACAGTAAAACTTTAATGAGCAATCACATATCTAAACAATTTTTATTGGGAAAGAGCTGTAAAAATTTTTATTTAAAAAAAAACACATTAAAAGTTTTTAGGGGTTGCTATTTAAGAAAATAAAAACTAATTTTTGAACCAATATTTCAAAAATTAAAGAAATTTTGAAATTACTTACATTTATTATTCAAAATAAGTATTAATTTATAAGACGGTAATACAAATTAGAAGTAATACAAATTCAAATATGAACATTTAAAAAAAACATTGTTTTTAAAAAAAATTGTCTTAAAAAGTGAACATAACATATTTTAAGCAAGGCTTTTTTTACCTTTTCATTTTATGATAATTTCATTATCAATGCACAAAAAAAAGGACCAATTGAAAATAAAGTAAATACTTTAACCGTTTGAGGGATAAGCAAATTGGCTGAAGTTTGAACTTGTTTTCACAGCACGAGTTCAAAATTTTAATTTTTAACTTCTTTAAATTGTATACAACTTTTATAGAAGAGAATAAACGACTACTGCATACTTCAAATTTTAAAGTTTAGTTAAAATTTTTTTTAAATATTTTTTTTAAGGACATTAAAATATGTTTAAATCATAGATATCATGGTTAAAGTATTAGATTGGATGATCACGTAACCTCCAATGCTAACGACGGGACGTGCATGGAGGCTTTTTAAGAGGGCAAAATGGCCAGTGTTGCTGCCACTTTAAGGAGAAAAATACTACGAAAAAATACCATCTAATTCTAAAATTACAAAAAAAATATCAAAAACTACTACCTGCATTTTGGAATCTTTTTAGACTTTAAATCCTTTTCTAGTATTTTTTTGTAATTTTAGAAATAAATGGTATTTTTCGTAGTATTTTTCTCCTTAAATAAGTGGCAGCAACACTGGCCATTTTGCCCTCTTAAAAAGCCTCCATGCGCGTCCCCTCGTTAGCATTGGAGGTCACGTGATCAGCCAATCTAATACTTTAACTATGATATCTATGGTTTAAATAGACCTTACAAAGCAAGATGATTGATAGCTCATTAAATATTTTACTGTAAAACCGAAAAAAGCTACCAAATCTATACAATAGAATGATTCAAGGTTCAAAAGTTATTGCTTTTTATAAATAAAACAATTTTCCACCAGCATGCGCAGGTCACTCTTTCATAAATTAATTTTTTTTCTATTCAGCACACCAAAGCGTGCGAAGCTTCAGCTTTTTTGTGATTGCTTTGCACTTGGAGAAACAGTTTGCTTTTGCATTGTCTATTTCATTTGGAATAGAAATACCTTGCTAAGGGGGAATGGGCGCGCTGGATCGCGGGTCTCCAAACTCAAGTGCCTCAGTGTTAATCCAATGGGGAAAAAACTATTTTCTCTGCCACATTTCTCCGGCTGTAATGAATATTTTTACAAGCGGTTGTTTTAAAATAATAAATGTAGATAACTTACAGGTCTCTCTATCTTCCCACTTTTTGAAATTGCTTCGAACATTTTGTGTAAAATTATTTATTGAAAATTTAAAAAATATTCGAACCAATTTCAAAAAATGGGAGGGTCGGGACCTGTAACTCTGCTACATTTATTAAACAAAAAAATCCGCTTGCAAAAATATTCAATACAGCCGGAGAAATGTGGCAGAGAAAATAGTTTTTTCCCCATAGGATTAACACTGATGCACTTTGCTTTGGAGACCCCCGGTCCAGCGAGCCCATTCCCCCTTAGGAGTGAGATATTGGTACAATAAACCGTTTTGCCTGGATGTTAAGCTTTGAACAAATGGGAACTTTTTCGTTTCGCCAACGGTGACAAAACTCAGTATGCACTGTTAAAGGTTACCATAGGGTTACGATCAATTGTTGCAGTAGAGCTACCACAAGCCCTATTAGTGCCCGTCTCATTCATCACACCACTTCTTGAAAAGCCATACACAGGGCCGGATTTCTAAATAGGCTGTAGCCTAGAGCCGCGAATTCTTTGGGGTGGCAAATTTTACGACCCATTAAAGCAGCATTTGGCATAGAAATATTATTATAAAGACATGAATATTTTTAAGAAAGAAAACAAATATTTTACATCAATGCGTAAACCGTAAACGCATATATAATACTAATATTTCGTAGCAAACATGGTAGCTGCGAGTGCAATTGCACACCTCCTCCCGGATTTAGAAGTTGAAAGAAAAATAGTCGAACAGTTTTTTAAAAAATCGTCTAGTTCGCTTTCGATTTAGCTTGTAAAGGTACATAGATGATTCTAATATGGGTATCGATTTTAAACAGCACATATACCACCCTATTTTGCAGCTAACCAGCTACCTTTCCCCAAAGGGGGAGAATATTGTGACAGGGGCTACAAGCGGCAAATCTTTAAATCCGGCCCTGGCCATACAAGGGAGTAGGGGAAGAGAGTGCTTTCGAAGCTTGGGTTATGATCAGAACTAGTATAATGAGGTTCAAAATTGTATTTAAAAAAATAAGATATACTGTATATACTCGTGTATAACCCGACCCCCCATTTTTAAACCAAATATCCTTCCAAAATCGGTAACCCGTGTATAAGTCGAGGTAGGAAATAAGGCCAGCCTTCTGAAGAAAATAAGAAAAAACCAGACCGTAAATTCTTTATTTTGCAAGCAAAGTTTCAACCACAATGAAAATAAAACAGGTTTTGGCTCTGAGTGTCCTTGGCATAGCTGACCCTGAATACAGAAGCCAAGTAGATGCTATATTCAGTGAAGCGTGAAGACCCCCACGACAGCACCGTGCCAAGGTCACTGACCAACAATGTTTTCTTTACTGGTTGAAAACTGGTTGACTGACCTGCCCTGTACCAGAGCTACACTGTTCGAAATACGCATCACGCCGAGAACTGTCTAAGTATCATTCTGGAGGATACAGTGAATAGATACCATTCATCTTCAAGATTTAATTGCTTTTGGGTCTTTATTTTTAATAGATAGTATCTAAACCTTAAGTTTGATTGAAATTTAGTTTTATTTTAAGGAGATGGGATTTTTTTCTTTTTTGAAATTTGATGTCTCGTGTATAAGTCGACCCCGATTTTTACGGCACTGAAATTGTCCGAAATTTCTTGGCTTATACACGAGTATATACGCGAGTCTCATATATGCCAATTCAATTACAACAGAAGAACATGTTAAAGCTTGTTAGTGGAAAAGTTAATCACTGAAACAAATCGGTTCAAGCTATAATATTAATATACTAAATATACTATAAGAGCTTCTATGGTATTAAAGCAACAGCAATCGAGGTCATATTTCTTTTCTTACAGAAGTTATTGTTATTAATACACATATTTTCATGGTGTAAAGGACCCGCCTTTTTTAAAAATCAAAATGTTCCACTTGCGTGGTAGTAGTGCTGCCCTCAACTGTCCACATAAACTAAAGCATACAACTCAAACTGTTTCCCCAAATACATACAAAAGCCAAACAATTTATCTCCTATCATGAAAAATAAAGACATCTCTCTCTTTTAAGTGGAAAAAAGGGACTAATTAAGATCAGCAGGGAACACCGAGAGTGGTAATTGGGTTTTCGACGATGTGCACTTCTAATTTGGCGCCAACTTGGCGCCTTTTTGTGGAATGTGCGGACTGGGAGGAGAGAGAACTGGAGCTGGTAACTGGAAAGGAATGGACAAAGGGTTACCATACATGTAAAATCAAATAATAAGAACAAAAAAATAACACGGAAACAATATAAAAATACTAAAGCCCGCCAAGGGGGGAAAAATCCCGTACAGGCAAACAAATCATATATAGTTAAATTCGAACAATTTAGGTACAGCTATGGTATAATGGCCAGTCTGTTCGTTGGCGACTTTTGGCAAACTTGAAAATTTAATGTATTATTGTTATACTCTATAGTTGAATGTTTACTACATTTGGGCATTTTTGTTTCTTGGCGCTTGGGCACGTAATGCAAATCGCCGAATCGAGACCAGCGTTTATATCATAGCTTTTCAAAACTATATGAAAGGTATATGGACTACAAATTGTAAATTTATAGACACCAAATTAAAAAATAAGTTACTACAGAAATGGATTTTTTGAGGGGGGGGGGGGAAGAGAGCCTAAGACCTATTTTCAACCCTTTTAATTAATGGAGCTAATTAATAATACATTTTAAATAATAAAAATTCATTTATTACACATTTATTCATTGAAATATTATGTATCTAAGGCAAAATAATTTCAGTTGGGGGAGGGGGGGGGGGGGCTAAAGCCTCCTACCCTCAATATATAAATTTACAGCCAAATATTGTCTCAAATTAAAAAAAAAAAAGGAATTATAGGTACTGTTAAGCCAGATACATTTATCTTATAAAAAAACAGTTTGTCGAAATATTCGATACTGCCAGAGTAATTTGTCTAAGAAAATTATTTTCCCCCATAGGATTAACCCATAAAGAAGACTTTGGTCCAACAACTGCTTATATTCGCTCTTAACTGAAGTACAGTAACCCCTTGTTATAAAGCAGTTCCCGGGAGACGAGCATAAAACCGCTACAAAACCGAATGCGCGATATAAGGAGCGACTTGATAAATATTATATTTTGATGTATTTATGGTATCAAAATAGTTTTTAAACTTATGCACATTATGTAAAATAAGGACCAAGCATGCTTGGGTAGTAAACACTAGAGGTTCCATCTGCAGACCTGTCAACTGTGGCTCTAGTGCAACGTTAATTCAACCAATCAACTCTTCGAATTTAACTTGATAATAACCATTTTTCGAATTCTGGTCGCCAAGACAAAGAATACAGATTCCCCCTTTTGAAAATCCGGCAATCGACACAGAAGTTCATAAAAACGTTAAGAATGTGGTACAGCACCCTCGTTATATCGCTCTTCCTTTAAACTAAAGCACAGTATGTATTTGAAAGATAAAACTAAATCATTTAAAATAATATAACTATGGGTACTCTAAAAAAAGAAACACAAATTTAGAAAGGACTTATCTTATTATTAATTACTATACACATTATTGCACAGGCATACTAGACACATCTCACTCATTTTCTATTAAAAAATCCATCTAAAATTGGCTGTTTTGATTTTTCTCGTAAAACCTGTTTTCCGGCAAATATCAAAGAACGGTTTATTATTTATTTTAAGGAAAGTTTCCTTTTAAAAAAAACAAGGGAAATTGGGAGACATGCTACAAGGCGCGATATATCCGAATGTGCAATGTAACGAGGCGCGATATAGCGAGGGGTTACTGTATTTCACACACTTAAATTCAATCGCTGATTACACATTCACATTTAGTAGTTTTGCACATTCCAGTACTGGAGACAAACAAAAGAAAAGTTAAACATACCAGCAATATATAATAATCTATACTAAAATATCAGAATCCATGGTTGGATTTATAGTTCAGTTTCCTTAAAAGTTTTGTAACAAATTACAGGGTGTCGACACATCTGGAATCTGATCTTATTTTAGAATATTTTTTTTATGTAGGCTTAGGGACGGTCGGTTAACAGAAAGTTCCGAATAAGAGAGGGACGGATAATGGAGGTTCTACTGTATTTTGTAAAAAATAATAAATATTCCTGGATGGATTTATAGTTCACTTTCAAAGTTTTGTTCACATAAATAACAAACTAACACCACTAAACATTGTCTACATTGTGCACACTAACTAACAGCAAGTGTTGTTTTTCAACAGGCGATCGTGATATTACCTTCACAAAACATTTTTTTAAAAGGTTATTTTCACTAGTTATTCAAATAAAACTTTATATTTTCATCAAACGTTTTCAGTGAAATTTTGTTACTCAAAATATTTTTTGTCTAAACTTTTGAGACGGACTACAGTCCCTGGACAAATTATTAGACGCACTGTATTTTTTTTTTTTAGTAATTTTATGTTTCTTAAGAGTTTTTATGCAATAAGGTTATATTTAAACTACAATATTATTGTTTTTTATTTAAAAGAATTGTTGTAGACTACATATTTGTATTTATTTTTAACATATGGCAACACTGTGTTGACAAATTGATACATGAACGTAAACAAGTACAAACCTGTATCAGCTCCTAGAAAAGATTATTTATGTGTGGAATCATCATCCTCAAATGCAGGAGACAGTACAGTCTTGCATTGATAGCATGCCGCGCAGAATGAAAGCTTTGATAGCGGCTAAAGGTGGCTCAACTAAATATGGACTTTTACTAACATTAATTTCACTTTTCTTTAAAACTTATGCTTTTCTAAGTTAAAGCTGTTTTATTTATGTCAAATAAATCGGTAATTGATTGGATAATATAAAAATAAAAAACAAATCAATCTATAATAATAAAAGAAAGAGTCTGTCTGTGTGTCTGTCTTCGGATCGTAAAAGACCTACTTATACTGCCCTCAGAAATTCGAAATTTTTAATATAGATTCCCTTTAATACCAACGTGTGCACCTGAGGCTTAGTTTTTTCATATTTATCCAATTTTTAGAGAAAATTCGAATTTTCTGAAAAAATACATCACTTTCGCTCAAATCCGATAATTTTTTTCTCTTTCCTGATGCCATCGGCTGAAAAAATTAAAAAAAACTTTTAACGAAAACATTTAAAATTCAAAATGTTTATTTTAATCTTTTGCCATTACTTTCAGAAACTAAATTCATTATTTAAAAAATAATTGACATGTTTCAAGTGACGTAATTCCGCCAGTCTTCATTCCCGGATTTTATTGTGGGTTTAGTTGATGATTTTTTCATTGATTTTTCTGTTGATTGCATGTATGCATATTTAAGCAATAAATGTATAGTTAAGCTATTACTGGAACTATGATGGTTAATAATTAAAGGCCATCGCACTAGAGCTATTAGTGTTTTATGTCTATTTTTTCGCCAAATACGTTGCCAAACTCGCCAAATTATTAACTAAAATTTGCCAAATAGGCAATTTCTTTTATAAATAATTTATAAGCTGGTCGGTTGTTCGAAGGTCATTGTGTTAGAGCTGTATAATGGGTGTGGGTAGCTGTATCTATTTTCTCGCCAAATTATTTCCCAAAACGCGCCAAATGAGCTAAAAGGTTTTATGTATTTATGAGGGAATTGTGATGACATTTATGAGTGCATTTTATAGTGTATTTTTCATTTGGGAATTTTAAGGCAATGAAACGGGATTTTATAATTTATAACGAGTGGAAACAATAATAAGTTTATGATCCTATAACAGGGTATATGGTACACATATTTGGCATCTATTTGATATTTTTTCATTCCGTGCGAAGACTGGGTATAAATAAAACGGTACAATATCACCCGGTAATTAATATTTTTCATGAAATCTTGCAGTGCGTCTAATAATTTGTCCAGGGACTGCATAGCAATATGTTGATCTCAAAACAAAAAACGGATATACCCGAGTGGCTTTCATTTCATTAGAGTTTGGTTTACACATAACAAACTACATTCCTACACCTAAATATGCTAACACCAAAACGCGACTAAACATTGTCTACATTGTGCACACTAACTAACAGCAAGTGTTACAACAACCATATAAGTATCGGAGCAGGACTTACAAAAGAAGGAATTTTGTTTTTCAACAGGCGATCGTGATATTACCTTCACAAAACATTTTTTTAAAAGGTTATTTTCACTAGTTATTCAAATAAAACTTAATATTTTCATCAAACGTTTTCAGTGAAATTTTGCGACTCAAAATATTTTTTGTTTAAACTTTTGAGACGGACTATAGCAATATGTTTATCTCATGTATATTGCAAAAAAAAACGGATATACCCGAGTGGCTTTCATTTCATTAGAGTTTGGTTTACACATAACAAACTACATTCCTACACCTAAATATGCTAACACAGGGTTGCCACACTTTTTGGTAAAAAAAATCAAGGACTATTTAAGGATTTTTCAAGGATATATTTCTCTATTTTCAAGGACTGTATATTCAAACATGCAACACCTACATTTCATGAGTTTTTAAAAATTCATTTAGAAATATCGACTAAGAGCTCTCTAACTTTCAAATGAACTTAAATGTGTGTTATAAAATAACCATTTAGTTATTAAAAAATCAACCTAAAATCACTTGCTCTGCCTTCTTGGATTATACAAACAATAAATCAAAAAATACTTCAAGATAAATTCGTCAGCTCAAAAAATTAAGGACTTTCCAAGGTGGATAATGTTTTTCAAGCACTTTCAAGACTTTGAAAATCAATGGGTTTTTTTCAAGCACTTTTCAAGGTTTTCAAGGACCGTGGCAACCCTGCTAACACCAAAACGCGACTAAACATTGTCTACATTGTGCACACTAACTAACAGCAAGTGTTACAACAACAATATAAGTATCGGAGCAGGACTTACAAAAGAAGGAATTTTGTTTTTTTCAACAGGCGATCGTGATATTACCTTCGCAACTAAGTGATGAAGCGGCTGACGACTTGCGTCTGTATTGGTTCAGAACTGAAAAGATGATGAGAAGTATTAACAAGAAGTTATAAAAAAAATTGAAATAGCCTATTCTCTTGTTATTTATATACTTATTAAAATTATGACAATACTCATAAAAAAACATATTTGTAACAGCAACTAACTGTTCCCACAAAAGAGTCATACACCTTAGGGAAAAAAACAACGATTTAACATAGCCAATTTAAATTTTTAAAAGCCGAAATTGGCCATTTATATTAAATTAATATTTTATATTATTTTATTACTTTATTAGCAGTTCAAAGTGTAATTATGTAAATTCCACTCACGCGATTCTGGCAACATTTGACTTGTTTGGAAAATATCCCCAAAGCATTAAATGGCACGAATTTCTTATTCTTAAATAAGCCAACTTTCCTGTTACATAAATACTCACTAAAATTCTTATAAGAAAAGAATATTTGGAACAGTAACTGTAACCAAGATTCACACACCAAATAGGAAAAAAAATCTTCAAAAACAGCCATTTAGTTGAAATTTAAACTTTTAAAAGAAAAAATTGGCTATTTTCTTTCACATATTAAATTAAACTTTTTTTTTATATTTGCTAAATTTATTTGCAGTTCGAAAAACAATTATGTAAAATTGCTTAAATCAAATCCTAGCATCTGTTCCGGTAACATTTGGAGGGTTTGGACAATTGATATATATATTTGGAAAATTGACGTTATTACTAAATATTTAGTAAAAACAAAACATGAAACTCCAAATTGCAGAATTAAATAAATTAAGAAATGTAAATGAAAACTAACAGGCTTTTTATGCAAAAAAGGGACTTGCTGCTTTCTTGGTAAATAAATAATTAACAATCAAAGAATGGTGATCTTGGATCAGAGAATCACTAATCTATGATGCAATTTCAAACTTATTCATATCACAAAAATAAATATTACTTCAAATATTAATTTTAAATAAAGTTTCACATGCTCAAGTTCTGTGAATCTATTCAGAAAATGTTTTAAACATAAATTTCGTTTAAGGTTTAACAGATTTGAATATTATTTAAGAAAATTAGGCAATTCAGAAATAAAAATGTATTTTGGTTAAACATTATTTACATTAATTTGAATTATGTAATAGAATGTTAAAACATTAATTTTATATCAAATATGTGTTACAAGGTACAAAAAGCAAAAAAAAAAAGTTAATTATAATACAGTAAAAGCCCGTTTATCCGGCTCTCGATTAACCGGAAAGCTCAAATATCCGGAAAGCTCAAATATCCGGAATTCAAATTCCGATTTGGCGACGGAATTTAGCGATAAAATTGAATATTTTTCGCCAAAATTGCAATTTCTCGCCAAAAATTTTCAGATTTTTTTTCCCTAGAAAACATTTCGTTTGGTGACAACATTTGGCGCAAAGAGTGTTTTTGGTTTACATTTTAAAATATCCTACTGGTTTTAGACCATGGGTTGGACGATTTATGTATTTAGATTTTTAGCATTTGAAAGTAACGATTGATCTTTTTCTTAATTAATAAATATATTCATATTTTTTAACCAAAATATTGTAGTCTATTATATATTAATATAAATGCAACATCGCCTATTTGCATATAAGATGCAGCCATTATCTCGTATTTTCCGAAAAAATCGGCATTTTTGGTAACCCTATTTGGCGACTTCCGATTAACCGGAAAATTCGATTATCCGGAAGAGTCGATTTCCCTAGCATTCCGGATAAACGGGAGTTTACTGTACATACAATCAGTAAAGTATTAAGTAGTGAATTAAAAAGTTGTGAAGTATTAAGTACTAAATTTATCATAGATTTTACATTTCATTAAGGGGAAGATAAAGACCCAGCATCCTTCTTTCACTCCCCATGCTAAGTCTATGGGACAGTTCTTGGAACACACTGCCTTTGTTTTTAAGTTTATTAACAAGCATTTTTTTTTGCATTAGGAAGTCCAGGAAGTTTTTTGAGGATCCTCGAGCTCACTTTTTCATTTTATTTAGCCAGATTTATTTTAATTTGATATTTAAAAAAATCCTGCTATTTTTCCAACAAATTACGACTTTTTACTGAAAAATAAGTGCTACAACATAAAATTCAAACCTTTTTTTTATAATTCGCTGCAAATCCCATCGTAAAACTCTAAATGAGAAGTTGAATTTTATGTTGTAGTACTTATTTTTCAGTAAAAAGTCTTAATTTGTTGGAAAAATAGCAGGATTTTTTTTATATCAAATTTAAAAAAATCTGGCTAAATAAAATGAAAAGTGAGCTTGAGGATCCTCAGAAAACTTCCTGGACTTCCTAATGCAAAAAATTGCTAGTTAATAAACTTAAAAATAAAGGCAGTGTGTTCCAAGAACTGTCCCATAGACTTAGCATGGGGAGTGAAAGAAGGATGCTGGGTCTTTAGCTTCCCCTTAAAAGAAGTTTACTATTAATCACAGACAACTGACAGAGATTGCTTATTCATGGCACACAACACACAAAAAATGTGTATTTTCAATGTTCAAAACAAGAAATTCCAATATATTGACATGCCCCACAAATTTTGAACGTAAATTCTTTCAAATTTTTTTTTGCAAATCGCACTTTTAAATATAGTTATTTGAAAAATATGTTTATATTCATAGCACTTTTTTCATGAGCAAAGATGATAACAAAACATTACTTTTTTTCGGGGTTAATATGTATAACAAAGAAAAAAATAGTTACTGATAATACATGTATACAAGTTAGAGCCCAGTGGCTTAGTGGTAGTGCTTCGCATTGCCACGCCACAGGTCCCGGGATCGAATCCCGGATTGGGCGAGGTTGACCCATCCTTTCATCCCCTGAGTGGGTCGATAAAATGGGTACCAAGCATGCTTGGGAACTAAACACTGGGGGTTCCGTGTGAGGCTGACCACCTTACCGGGACATATGCCTAGCACCCCAGAGCCCTAGGTCCCGAAAGCTGAAATGGGTATGGCAGGCCTTGGCCCAGTAATGGGCTGTTGCGCCGAGGAGAGTTTAGTATATACAAGTTAATTCCAACTTTTTTTTGGCAAATACCACATTGTTCAACAGTTACTTGACGTAACATTTTGCACTTTAAGAAATGTTAGAATATACTATTAATTACAAAAACTGACTTCTTTGTTGATGTGTATTTTGACCACTCATTACTTCAAATTCCACTAAATTGATGCGACCCTTCTCAAATTTTTAACACAAATTTTTTCCAAATTACTTGCACCATAATTCATACCTCTAATTTTATAATTATTTGAAAAATATGATTATCTATAATAATAAAAGAAAGAGTCTGTCTGTCTGTGTGTGTGTCTGTTATCGGATCGTAAAAGACCTACTTATACTGCCCACAGGAATTCGAAATTTTAAAGATAGATTCCCTTTAATACTAACGTGTGCACCTGAGGCTTAGTTTTTTCATATTCGTTCCATTTTTAGAGAAAATTCGAATTTTCTGAAAAAAATACACCACTTTCGCTCAAATCCGATCATTTTTTCTCTTTCCTGATGCCATCGGCTGAAAAAATTAAATAAAACTTTTAACGAAAACATTTAAAATTCAAAATGTTTATTTTATTCTTTTGCCATTACTTTCAGAAACTAAATTCATTATTTGAAAAATAATTGACATGTTTCAAGTGACGTAATTCCGCCAGTCTTCATTCCCGGATTTTATTGTGGGTTTATTTGATGATTTTTTTCATTGATTTTTCTGTTGACTGCATGTATGCTTATTTAAGCAATAAATGTATATAGTTAAGCTATTACTGAACTATGATGGTTAATAAAAGCCATCGCACTAGAGCTATTAGTGTTTTATGTCTTTATTTTTTCGCCAAATACGTTGCCAAACTCGCCAAATTATTAACTAAAATTTGCCAAAAAGGCAATTTCTTTTATAAATAATTTATAAGCTGGTCGGTTGTTCAAAGGTCATTTTGTTAGAGCTGTATAATGGGTGTGGGTAGCTATATCTATTTTCTTGCCAAATTATTTCCCAAATCGTGCCAAATGAGCTAAAAGGTTGTATGTATTTATGATGGAATTGTGATATTTATGAGTGCATTTTATAGCGCATTTTTCATTTTGGAATTTTAAGGCAATGAAATGGGATTTTATAATTTATAACGAGCGGAAACAATGATAAGTTTATGATCCTATAACAGGGTATATGGTACGCATATTTGGAATCTATTTGATATTTTTTTATTCCGTGCGAAGAACGGGTATAAGTTTGCTAGTCTATAATAATAAAAGAAAGAGTCTGTCTGTGTGTGTGTCTGTCTTCGGATCGTAAAAGACCTACTTATACTGCCCTCAGACATTCGAAATTTTCAAGATAGATTCCCTTTAATACCAACGTGTGCGCCTGAGGCTTAGTTTTTTCATATTTGTTCCATTTTTAGAGAAAATTCGAATTTTCTGAAAAAAATACACCACTTTCGCTCAAATCCGATCATTTTTTCTCTTTCCTGATGCCATCGGCTGAAAAAATTAAATAAAACTTTTAACGAAAACATTTAAAATTCAAAATGTTTACTTTATTCTTTTGCCATTACTTTCAGAAACTAAATTTATTATTTGAAAAATAATTGACATGTTTCAAGTGACGTAATTCCGCCAGTCTTCATTCCCGGATTTTATTGTTGGTTTATTTGATGATTTTTTCATTGATTTTTCTGTTGACTGCATGTATGCATATTTAAGCTATAAATGTATAGTTAAGCTATTACTGGAACTATGATGGTTAATAAAGGCCATCGCACTACAGCTATTAGTGTTTTATGTCTTTATTTTTTCGCCAAATACGTTGCCAAACTCGCCAAATTATTAACTAAAATTCGCCAAATAGGCAATTTCTTTTATAAATAATTTATAAGCTGGTCGGTTGTTCGAAGGTCATTGTGTTAGAGCTGTATAATGGGTGTCGGTAGCTATATCTATTTTCTCGCCAAATTATTTCCCAAAACGCGCCAAATGAGCTAAAAGGCTTTATGTATTTATGAGGGAATTGTGATGACATTTATGAGTGCATTTTATAGCGTATTTTTTATTTTGGAATTTTAAGGCAATGAAACGGGATAATTATTTTTTTTATAATTTATAACGAGCGAAAACAATAATAAGTTTATGATCCATAACAGGGTATATGGTACACATATTTGGAATCTATTTGATATTTTTTTTATTCCGTGCGAAGAACGGGTATAAATTTGCTAGTATATTATAAAGAAGATATGCGTTGGACTCTTTTTTTGGGGGGGATCGACAACGATGATAGAACCTTAAAACAATACTTTTTTCAGCATTAACGTTAATACATGTTACAAAGCACAAAATAATAATTAATTCTAATACATATGTACAACTTAATTCCAACTTTTTTTTATGGCAAATACCACATTTTATTTACAGCCGTTTGACGTAACTTACCAAAACCAAGCCCCTGTAAGAAGTATCTCAGCGCTTCACTAACTTTAGCTGGCTCTTCCTCTAATACCATACCGCAACCGGAAAGCTACAAAACAAATAGTATAGTTGAATAGTATAGTTTAAACAACAAATAGTATAGTTGAAAAATAACTAAAAGACCTACAGCGTTGAGACTTAACAGCCGTTAAAACGTTCTACAAGAGCTACTAACAAATATAAGTTTCCAAACAAACCAAAACCAATACGAATAGTGATGTTCACTGAATGCTTATAAAGTGAAGTGAACACACGCATTGTTTATGGAGGTGGAATTTCAAATTCACGCATGCATAAGTTAAAAACATCAACAAACGAAAACTGATTAGGTGAAATATTAAAAAGACCAAATACACAACCAAATGCAGTAAGTTTAGCATTTACTTATTTTATAAGTGTATTTCCTAACATAAGCACAAGTCAGTGAAAGCCATAGATATCATAGTTAAAGTATTAGATTGGCTGATCACGTGACCTCCAATGCTAACGACGGGACGCGCATGAAGGCCAAATAAGAGGGCAAAATGGCCGATGTTGCTGCCACTTTAAGGAGAAAAATACTACGAAAAAATACAATTTAATACGAAAATTATAAAAAAAATATTGTAAAAATACTAGCTGCATTTTGGAATCTTTTTAGCGACTTTAAATCCTTTTCTGGTATTTTTTTTTTGTAATTTCAGAATGAAATGGTATTTTTTCGTAGTATTTTTCTCCTTAAAGTGGCAGCAACACTGGCCCTTTTGGCCTCCATGCGCGTCCCGTCGTTAGCATTGGAGGACACATGATCAGCCAATCTAATACTTTAACTATGATACTTATGGTGAAAGCTCAGTTAAGCTACACAGCATCGTACTAGAGCTACACGAGGGCTAGTGGCGACGTAATTTAAAACCAGTCAAGCGACCCAATGCAACTTTTAGGAGCAACATTGCAAGCAGTGTCGGTATTTAGGAGCATATTTAACATGCACTTCCTCTACACTGGGTAGGGTATTAATCAAACTTTTTGGCTGAAGAGGCGTTTTTTATGTTGGCAGTAATTCTAAAAATGCCCGGATCCGAACATGGGACCTTTCGCATGCAAGCGCGTAACATACTGGGCACCCCAGCTCATAAGTCAGTGAAAGCTTTTTTTTTTTAGATGCACATTACAGAACAATAGAACTACAATGCACATAAAATACATAAAATCAGAATAGTAAACGCCACAGAAAAATTTACAAAGAAAAAACTGGTAAAGGTTTTGTTGGTTTTTTTTTTGCAAAATGTGTGCGATTAACAAATTACTGAGGTTTAAAATATTTATATCATTTATTATATTGATAATCACATTAAACCTGTGAAAATAACTCAAGAAAATGTGAAATTTTCAAAACCATGAAATAAATACTTGCCTTCATCCAAGTGAATTTGTTGGATCCATCGGCTGTTCTATAAGAATACTGTAATAGTTACTTTTGTATTAAGTAACTAGTTACTTTTGCTATTAAGTAACTAGTTACTTTTCCTATTAAGTAACTAGTTACTTTTCCTATTAAGTAACTAGTTACTTTTTCTATTAGTAAACTAGTTACTATTTGTATTAAGCACTGAAACTAGTTACTTTTGTATTACGGTAACTAGTTACTTTTTTATTAAGTAAACTAGTTACTATTTGTATTAGGCTAACTAGTTACTTTTTTATTAGTAACTAGTTACTATTTGTATTAAGCAACTGAAACTAGTTACTTTTTGTATAGGTAACTAGTTACTTTTCATATTAGGTAACTAGTTACTTTTGTATTAAGCAACTGAAACTAGTTACTTTTTGTATTAAGCAACTGAAACTAGTTACTTTTCATATTAAGTAACTATAAAAGTAACTTTTTATAACTAACTTTCCATTCCCTGCAAAATATACTTCTAAATACATAATTGTCTGAAAAATATGTGCATATAAAGAATATACAAGTAGGATTTGCTTTGGGAGTGAAAATAATCGATACTAAAACTTCTGAATATTAGTCATTTGTTTATTTATTTATCAGTTTTAAAGGCAACATCAGGGGCTGGGGAGCCCAGTCGGTTAGGCATTCGCCTAGCATGCAAAAGGTCCCAGGTTAGGGTCCGGGCATCGTCAAAATAACTGCCGACCTATAAACGGCCCGTGCAGCCAAAAATGTACGACGCATAATACCCCGTGCAGAGGGAGTGCACGTTAAATACCCTCCAAAGTCCTGACGCTGGGTACGATGTCGCCCTTAACAGTTGCGTTGGGTGACTATTCAGGTGTCGGCTCGTCACTTGACTGTGGTTCTAAAATACGACCCCCGTGGCCAATAGCCTTCGTGTAGCTCTAGTGCGACGATAACTCAAACTAAACTAAACTAACGTCGCACTAGACCTAAATGGTGACGGGCATCATAATTTTGAACCACAGTCAAGTGACGAATCGACACCTGAGTAGGCACCCAACGCTATTTCAATAGTGAACTCGGAACAGTGACGTCAAAATTTCCGTCCACGCATATGGTTGAGAAAGCCTCTCTAGCTTTGTAAGGTAAGTAGATAAATTAAGTACAACCATAAAGAGCCTTAGAGCAGCGCCGGATTTTGCCGCCTATAGGCTACGATTGATTTGCCGCCCGTCACAATATTCTCCCCCTTCGGGGAAAGGTAGCTGGTTAGCTGCAAAATAGGGTGGTATGTGCTGTTTAAAATAGATACACATATTAGAATCATCTATGTATCTTTACACGCAAAATCGAAAGCGAAATAGGCGAATTTTTTTTAAACTATTATATTTTTCTTTCAACTTCGAAAACCCGAAGGAGGGGGTGCAATTGCCCTCCCAGCAGCCATGTTTGCTACTAGCGCGACGATAATTCAAACTAAACTAAATGCAAGATCAAGTCAATGATTGTTAATTAGACTTGAGATATGTAATGTGCATGCAATTAATTATGTTACATGTCTGCATGCAATTCATTAATGTTATATATAAGCAATTTGTTTAATGTCAAAACAATAAAATAGACCTGCCTTCATCCAAGTGGAGTTTGTTGGATCCAGTCGGCTGTTCATGGTGACGCAGTCCTCCAGATGTGGGGACATATCGCCAGCAAGAAGGAGAACATGACATCTGAAACGAAGCATGCATATTGTAATAAATGATATTTTAACCCTCTGAGGGTTAAGCAAATCGGCTGAAGTGAAAAAGTTATTTAAGCAACTAGTGCCGAAAATAATACTTTATCAAGCGAGTGGGCTTTTATTTAATAAATAATGACAAGAGCTTAATAAAGTATTATTTGACACGTGCTTGCTTACAATATTTTTTATAATAGCGTGCAAAGAGTATTTCTACCAATGAGTGATTTTCATGACATCATTTAGTTTCCATGGCGATGTTCGAAAATGCAAAGTAGTAAAAGAAAAGTTGTAAAATAATTTTCTATTTTGAATCAAAATTCATCATTTTTATAGTACTTGTAGTTTCCATGGCGATATTAGAAAATGCAAAAGTAATGAACCAATAGAAATAAGTGAGTTTCATGACATCATTTAGTTTCCATGGAGATATTAATGAAATCATTTTGTTTTCTACCAATCAGATACTCTTATTTACTTTCAAAAAGACGGGTCAAGATACAAAAAAGATTTTTTTTTACCAAAAGTAAAGTACAATACTGCTTATTTCCCTATATAATCCACCTTGACGATTAAAGCATTTGTCATATCTGTTAACAAGCTTTGAAATACCCTCTTCATAAAATGTAACCGCCATGATTTGAAGGGAGTTGTGACGGTTTCCTTGAGCTCCACGTCAACTTGGAAGCGCTACGATCCAAGCCACTATGCTTATCAATAATTCACTTATGGTAAACCTTTGAGTTTCCCTAAACACTTGGTCAGATAAAAACATCTTTTTTTGTATTTTGACCCGTCTTTTTGTTACAGCCCATCGGAGGTTGAAAAAAAAACAGCCCTCATATTTGAAACTAAAATCTAAAATTCTATCCAACTGAAGTTTTTTTTTTTATAATACAAGTCAAAAATAAAAAGAAAAGCTTTTTAAATTTGAAAAAAAATAAGTTAAATACAGCAGGTTACATTATTTAGTTGCAGAAAGTGTCGATCAACTATTCGCAATTTTTTCACTAAATATTAAAATTGACAATAATTTAGATAGCAATAATTTAACAAACACATGCAACTTGCACAACAACAGAAAGATAAATTTTGTGTAGAATTTAGCTTAAGGGAATCTAAAGACCCAGCATCCTTCTTTCACTCCCCATGCTAAGTGTATGGGACAGTTCTTGGAACACACTGCCTTTGTTTTTAAGTTTATTAACTAGCATTTTTTTGCATTAGGAAGTCCAGGAAGTTTTCTGAGGATCCTCGAGCTCACTTTTTCATTTTATTTAGCCGAATTTTTTTTAAATTTGATATTTAAAAAAATCCTGCTATTTTTCCAACAAATTAAGACTTTTTACTGAAAAATAAGTGCTACAACATAAAATTCAACTTCTCTTTTAGAGTTTTACGATGGAATTTGCAGCAAATTATAAAAAAAAAGGTTTGAATTTTATGTTGTAGCACTCATTTTTCAGTAAAAAGTCTTAATTTGTTGGAAAAATAGCAGGAATTTTTTTAATATCAAATTTAAAAAAAATCTGGCTAAATAAAATGAAAAAGTGAGCTCGAGGATCCTCAGAAAACTTCCTGGACTTCCTAATGCAAAAAATTGCTAGTTAATAAACTTAAAAACAAAGGCAGTGTGTTCCAAGAACTGTCCCATACACTTAGCATGGGGAGTGAAAGAAGGATGCTGGGTCTTTAGCTTCCTCTTAAAGTAAGAAGTACTTTTACAAAATATATAATATATAAAAAAAATAATGGTTATTGAAATAAAAATATGAAATACTTGAAATTCTTTGCGTTGACTTTTTTCACTGGGTCCATTTCTCGAACAATGCCTAAGTCTGTGCGTCTACAAAAAAAAAGGCATTTAAAATATCTAATCGTAAACTACTAAAAAAAAATTGATATTGTAACAAACTATAAATAAATCTTAAACATGTTGTTTTTAGGACTACCGTATATACTCGTGTATAAGCCGAGAAATTTTGGACAATTTCAGTGCCGTAAAAATCTGGGTCGACTTATACACGAGACATCAAATTTCCAAAAAAAAAAATCCCATGTCCTTAAAATAAAACTAAATTTCAATCAAACTTAAGGTTTAGATACTATCTATTAAAAATAAGGACCCAAAAGCGGTTAAATCTTGAAGATGAAATAAGATTGGTATCTATTCACGGTATCCACCATAATGATGTTTAATTGTTAGTTCTCGACGTGATGCGTATTTTGCACGTGTAGCTCTGGCACAGGGCAGTTCAGTCAACCAGTCTTTAAGCTGCAAAGAAAACAACATCGGTCCGTGACCTTGGCAGCATAGTCTTCACGCTTCACTGAACTTAGTTTCAACTAAGATTCTCCATTCAGGGTGGGCAATGTCAAGGACACTCGGAGATGAAACCCGTTTTATTTTCATTAGGGTTGAAATTTAGCTAGCAAAATAAATAAAAATTACGATCCCGTTATGAACCGGTTTCTTCTTATTTTCTTCAGAAGGCTGACCGTATTTCCTACCTCGACTAATACACGGGTTACCGATTTTGGAAGGATATTTGTTTTAAAAATGGGGGGTCGGGTTATACACGAGTATATACGGTAATTTTTTTTAAAGTAATAATAAAAACATGTAATTATATTTACATCATTTATTTATTATCATAATCATTTTATCGAATCACAATTTTTATTTAAAATTTTTAAAAAATCTGCTATTAAATTATTAAAAATCATGATATTGTAACTAACTATGAATAAAGCCTAAATATATAAAAATGCTAGAGATAAAAAAAATTAGATTAATTGCTAAAGCTTAAATAGGCTAGACAAATTTTCTAAAAAAAAAGAGAAAAACATATAGTCATTTACTTATATTTACTGCGATCATTTTACGAGTTGCAATTTTAATTTCAATTAAATTCAACAAATCGATTGTGTAAAAATAAACAAATCTATTGTGAATTGTGTAATACTCTTCATAGGGAGCCTGTTATTAAAACAAACAAGTAGGTTTGTAACAGAATCTGTCACTTAACCCGCTTCCACACAACAGTTGTGTTGAATAGGTAAAAAGGCGACAAACACAGCATTATTATTCTATATTAAACATTTACATGCTAAATTTGGCTAGTTTCATTTATTTTATTTCGAAAATTCAATCATTATTACTTATCGTTTGCAAAAATTAATTTATATTTCAAAGAATAAATATGTAATATTCCTCGCTTTTAAATAGAATGAAAATATTTCATATCAACATACAAAGAATCTGGTAGTGAAATATATTTGACGTCATTTCAATCTGATCGATGTTGCAAAATTAAATTATTTTAATTTATTGTCTAAAAGAATTAAAGTTTCTCGAGCGATTGTTGCAAATGGCAATGTTGATTTAATTCTAATAAAAATGGCTTCCTATGCTTTTTAAATGAGCATTAAATTTTGCAGTTTTTTAAATAATTGAAGTAATTCGAATTCTTTTCTGAAATTTTCAATGTATTCTAATTTCGATGCGCTGAATTTTTTGACGTATCACACTTGTCCGTAGCATTTGTAGTTTGGGCTATGAAAGTTTGTGACGGACGGACAGACAGATGGACTGAACGATTACAATACCTTCCACTTTTTACGTTATAAATGTAGTGTGGAAGCTAATAATCATGCGATCGATCAATTGTACTTTAAACAGGAGAAAAGAAACCCAAAATGAATACATTGTCCATAACGTTGAACAAGCATACTTAAATATTTTTTTCAAACGTAAGTTATTCTGCTCTTCATGTGCAGAGTGTGTAAATATGATATTTTCAAAATTGTCAACTTATTTCTGATGAAAAATATTTTTTCTGATTTAATTTAATGCAACTTAAGAACCAATAAGCATTATACATTATATAGAAACTAATATACAGACGAACCTCGTTAACGCGAACTCGCTTAGCACGAAATTTTGCTTAACAGGGACTGTCAGTCCCATAGAGCTAATGCATTAGTTTTGAAATCATAATTTTTGCAAAAGAATTGCTTTGTCATGTTATCCCATTTTCACCAGGTATGGGAATCATCATAACATCAATTTAAAACAAAATTGAAAGAAAATAACATCCGGTTATTTAATTATTAATTGATAAAGTTTTAAAATAGTGTCGCCATCTGCTGTAATTTGTGGCATTTTAAAACTTCAAAAATATATAATTTAATAACTAGATAACAGTTTCGTTTCAAAATTTATTTCATTTCGATGTTATATTCATTCTCAAACCTGGGACAAAAGGGCTAACATGGCAAAGCAATACTTGTGAGGAAGTTATGATTAGAAAACTAATGCATTAGCTCTATGGGACTGACAATCCCTCTTAAGATGAACTGAAAGCAATTGGCCTATAAAGCTTTGAGATAATGCTAAAAATCTCTTAACGCGAAATTCTGCTTAACCCCCAAAAAAATTGAGAATTTGTCTTTTTTTCCCTTTAAATTTCGAATTCAAAGTTTCGAAGAACAAATGGAACAAATGAAACAAAACATTAAAAAAAGTGAACTATGGAAAAATAAATTGTCTGCTACTTCTGAGAAAATCATGAGATTTCACATGATTAGTCAGTATTAAACCAATTGCTGCTCCTTAAGAGGGATTGTTAGTCCCATAGAGCTAATGCATTAGTTTTGGAATCACAACTTCAGCAGAAGTATTGCTTTGCCATGTTAGCCCTTTTTGTCCAGCTATGGGAATCAACATAACATCGAAATGAAACAAATTTGAAACCAAAATATTATCTAGTTATTTAATTATATATTTTTGAAGTTTTAAAATGCCAAAAATATACAGCAGATGGCGACACTATTTTAAAACTCAATTAATAATTAAATGACCGGATGTTATTTTCTTTTCAATTTTGTTTTAAATTAATGTTATGATGATTCCCATACCTGGTGAAAATGGGATAACATAGCAAAGCAATTCTTTTGCAAAAAGTTGTGATTTCAAAACTAATGCATTAGCTCTATGGGACTGACAGTCCCTCTTAAAAGTTTTCCTTAATTTTCTATAGTATATACACTAGTCCAAATGAACTTTATTAATTGAATTACTAATTCTATACAGTGTATTGTGACATTGTAAAATTAGAATAGTTTTTTGATGTTATTGTTTAAAAACTAGTCACTGGTTCAATGTAAAAAAAAAATCCTGACGGCTAACATGAAATTTGGCTAACACGAAATGTTTCGGTGTTCCCTTCGACTTCGTGTTATGACTGTATAACATTATTCTAATATAAAATAGTGCTTAATTAAATGCATGCAATTATTATAAATAAAATATTTTTCTTTATTAAGCACTTACTCATTTTTAAGTTAACTAATTGTCTCTTTCAAAACACAACTTAGGAAACTTTTTTAAATTACCTTCACAGAAAACTTTGAATTAAACTTTTGGCTGCACAACCAGATTTCAAACCAAATGCAAATTAAACCATAAATTTTTACCATAAAAAAAAAGAAAAATGTTCTATATTACAAACCTTACTATACTCTTTCTACTTACAGATTCATATATTAGAATCTTTTTTTTTTTTAAATTTGCTTACTTGATGTATGAATCAATGAAGAGAGAGAGATTGTATGCATTGACAGCATTGTTGAAGTACTGTCTGTAAATTTGAATCAAATCGTGGCTCCGCTCTTCCAAATACTGAAAGAAAAAAAAACATTCGTCAAATGCTGATACATAGTTCTTATAAAACACAGATGGATAATGGAAAATGAGCATTAAAAAGTTTTTTTGAAAATACTTAGCTTTAATTTGTTACCATATTCTTTTTAAGTACAGTAAAAGCCCGTATCCGCTCCCTAAACTGGAAAGCTCAATATCCGGGAAAACTTTAAATTCCGATTTGGCACAGAATTAAGCTGATTAAATTGAAATATTTTCGCCAAAATTGCGATTTCTTGCCAAATATACGTAAAAAACTTTTCATAAATGTATTTTCCAAGAAAAATTTCGATTGGTGACAACATTTGGCGTAAAAGGGTTTTTTGGAAACATTAAATATCCTACTGGGTTCTAGACCATGGTTGGACGATTATAGTTTTAGCATGTGAAAGTAACGATCGATTTTTCTAAAAATATATAATATTTTTTAATACAAAATATGTGGGATACTTATATCATTGATAAATGCAAATCGCCTATTTGCATAAGATGCAGCCATTTATCCCTGTATATTCCAGAAAAATCGTCACTTTTTGGTAACTCATTGCAACGCCTGGTGACCCGAAATACAGCAGATAAAAAAGGCCATGCTAAGGAACTCAAGGTCATACTGAAATAAATTAATAGTGAAATCAGAGTATTTAAGTGTGTTACCAGTAATACAAATTCAGGAAATTACAAACCCAAATTACTTATTGTAATAATCTCACATAATCTGCATTAGCTTAAAACTAGTTCTTTAATAATGTTTTCGAATGGGTAAAACGCATGAACTGAAACAGAGTGTAAAATAGATGGATTGCATGCTCCAAATTGTAGCCCATGAGGTTGAGGGGTTACATTCCTGATTGAATATTTCTGACGCTTAGTCAAATATTAAATGCTAATTTCATGCAAAATTACTCATTTCGTTGCAGGGTTGTAAAAACTACGGGTTTTTTTTCATGAAACCCAACCCACTAGGGTTTTAGGGTTTTTTCAGGTTTTTGGGGTTTAGGACTTTTTTCAGGGTTTTATGGTATTTTAAGGGGTTCAGTTAGTATTTGTATGTGTTTTTCAGGATTTTGCGATTTATTTAGGGAAGTTTGTTTTAATTATTTATCTATACATTACAATTTTTAAAACTAACAGAACATCTTGAGAGAGATAATCAGGAATGATGTAATTTAAATTAGAACAATTAAAAAATAATTGCATATAGTTTAAGATAAATGTATATTTAAATTTATAAATGTATTGTCTAGAACCAAGAATCGTTTGTTTGTGTATGTGTAAAATTATAAAATCCGGAATATTGTTATGATAGAAATTTAAATTAGAATTTTAAAAATGTATTTGTTATATTTAACTGTTAAATAAATTATATAAATTTAAATTTTAAAAGCATTTTAAATATTAAAGGTTCAAAAATGTAAAAATATATTAAGAATAATTCTAAAATATTAATTAAAAATTATATGAAATGTATATTTTTTGGATGTATAAAAAAAGTGTTTACTTTTTTTTTAATTTTTAGTGAAGGCAATTTTAAGTTCAATTGTCCACTTGGGTTTTTTGATGGATTTTTTCAAGGGTTTTTTTTTTAAAACCCACCCGGGTTTTTTCGGGTCGGGTAAAATCATAACAACCCTGTTCTGTTGTGCCGTGGGTAAAAGTTATTATCACTACAACTTTTAACATTAAACGGGGAAAAAACTAGAAGAATAGCTTATTGACACATATTGCAACTAAATAATGTAACGCGTTTTATTTAATTTGATCTTTTTTTCCAAATTCAAAAAGTTTTTTTTTTTTTTTAACTTGTGACTTACACTACAGTTACATGGAACTAACCTTAAAATATATCCCTGTATAAAGTCATTAACATCATGTTTAACATTTGTCACAGTATGGTCCTCTATAACCGGATTATACCGAAATTAAATAGTTTTTATCCAAAACACATGATCTAGAAATTGACAATGAAAATTGGAATGGGGTCATACCCGAGTACCGTATTTTTAAACAACCCTAGTTTCAAAACTCAAGCTATTAAGAGGGATTGTCAGTCCCATAGAGCTAATGCATTAGTTTTTTAATCATAACTTCCGCAGAAGTATTGCTTTGCCATGTTAGCCCTTTTTTCCCAGGTACGAGAATCAGCATATCATCGAAATGAAACAAATTTTGAAACGAAAATGTTATCTAGTTATTTAATTATATATTTTTGAAGTTTTAAAATGCCAAATATTACAGCAGATGGCGACACATTTTAAAACTTTATCAATTAATAACTTTAAATAACCGGATGTTATTTTCTATTCATTTTGTTTTAAATGGGTGTTATGATGATTCCCGTACCTGGTGAAAATGGGATAACATGGCAAAGCAATTCTTTTGCAAAAAATGTGATTTCAAAACTAATGCATTATCTCTATGGGACTGACAGTCCCTCTTAAGAAACAACCGAAAACTCATTAACTAGAAATAGAATACAAAAATAAGCATGCTCACCCTCCCGAAATGATGCCACATAAGATAATCCAGCGTAGATGCGGTCATCCCCGAGTTACGCAAGTGGATTGCATTCATCTTCTGGTAGCCCCATTCGGTCCAGCCACTGACTGTGCACGTTGGGTTTACCAGGAACAGTCCATCTACGCAGTCGGGGTGGGTGAGCTGAAAGGGGAAGTTACAGTTAGAATGATTGTTTTAGAATCATTAAATTTAAGCATTCTATCGAAAAAATGTTTTCAAAACAATTCTATTTTAATATTCTAAAACCAATTATTTTCAAATATTCTAAAACCAATTATTTTCAAATATTCTAAAACCAATTATTTTCAAATATTCTAAAACCAATTATTTTCAAATAACAATTATTTTCAAATACTTTTTCTAACATTCTAAAAAAAGGTTGTTTTTTTTAAAAAAAGTGAATATTATTTTAAAAAAAAATACTTCTTTTTTAAATGTATTTTAAAAACACTTCTTTTTGAATACTCTAATAATAAAATTTAAACATTCTATTGAAATAATGTTTACAAAACAATTCTGTTTAAATATTCTAAAACAAATTATTTTTTAAATACTTTTTTTTCTAAACATTCTAAAAAGGTTTTTGAATACTATATTAATTAAAGTTAAACATTCTATCAAAAAATGATTTAAAAACAATTCTATTTAAATATTCTAAAACTAATTATTTTTAAATATTCCAAAAACAATTATTTTTAAATATTTTGTCTAACATTCTAAAAAGGTTTTTTAAAAACTCTTTGAATATTATAAAAAACAATTTTTAAATATTTTTCTAACATTTTAAAAAAGGTTTTTTAAAACTCTTATAATGTTATAAAAAAAACTTTTTAAATATGCATAAAAAACACTTCTTTTTGCATACTCTAACAATTAAATTTAAAATTCTATTAAAAAAATGGTTTCGAAACAATTCTTCTTAAAATATTCTAAAAACAATTATTTGTTTTGTTGTTTTGTTTGTTTTTTTAAACATTCTATTAAATAATTTTTTCTAACATCTTAAAAAGTTCTTTCAGAAACAATTCTTTTAGGATATTGTTTAAAAAAATTAAATATGCATAACACTTGTATTTAAATATTATAAAAAGAATTCTTTCAAAACATTATATTCTTTTTAATAATTATTTTTTAAATATTTATATTCTATTTTATTTAAATATTCTAAAAAATGATTACCTTTAAATATTCTATTCATTTAAAATAATCTAAAAAAAAAATTAAAATATTCTTTTGATATATTCCCAAAAAGCTTTATCATTAAGCATGTGTTTTAACACATGGTTAATGATAAAGGTTTTTGGAATATATCAAAAGTTTAAAAACTTTAGTATTAAATATTATGTGACAAGTTCAAATAGACAATACAAATTAGTTCGATGATAACAACTATATAAGTTAAAGCCGATTTTGTTCTTACTGCAAAACGGGAGAGAATATTGGCCCCAGCTCCAGCACCAAATCCAATAAAATGCTTCAATCTAGAAAATAAATAATAGTTGACAGTTATTTTTTAAAAATTTTAATAAATTATGTTTTTTTAAATACATATTTTTATAAAAATATGAAAGTTGTAGAGCAAGTTGAAGCTCTTTATATAAAAAAAAATCCAAATATGGAAATTTTGACTAAAATTTCGCCCTATGTATTTTGATCAAATGTATAAACGGTCACCTAGTTTTCTAAAAACCCAGCTAAGGCTTTTGGCTAAATAACTTTCTGATAAAGCAGCTATGACTGTTTTACATAAAATTACTTTAGTCTTTGTCTTCTGTTATCTTAAATTTTTTTTTAATTATTTGTTAATGCCTGCAGCTGTTGTGGATTAGTTAATCTATGACTGTATCATTTACATTTTTTTTTTTCATTTATATCTATGTGTACTTATAAAAAAAATCCATTATTCATGTTAGTGTTTGGTTTTCTACGAAAAGCCGGAAATGTAAGTAAAAGTATTAAATAGTCTTACATCTATAAGCATGGATGAAAAATTATTCTTTCTAAATAATTTTTTCTAACATTAAAAAAATAACAATAAAACATTCTACTTTAAAAATATTTTTTCGGAACAAAATTTTTTAAATATATTTAGAAACTCTTGTTATTTAATATTGAAAAAAAAAATATTTTTAAATAGTCTAAAAAAAAAATTTGTAAAACATTCAATAATTATTCTAAAAACTTATTATTTTAATTATTTATTTAAAATGTTTCAAAAATAATTTTTGAAAACATTCTTTTGCAATGTTCCAAAAACTTTTAACCTAAACAGTTTCTTTAGTACAATTCTAAAAATTATTTTTCAAGGTAAGTAAGACTTACCCATAGAATTTCATTACAGGCACTATGGTCTCAGCCAATTCATCCATAGTAGGGTACACATAGCTAAAAGAAAATTAAACAGAACAATTACAGTCAAACCTCGATAACTCGACTTCTCATAAGTCGAATAATCCTCTAACTCGAATTTTGATCAAGTCGCGAATCATTTATATACTTTTCTTTAAAAAAAACTGTCTCGATAACTCGAAGTGAACATCTTCTAAGTCGAAGTTTTTGTGACAGATTTCCCCTATAACAACACAATATAGTTCAAAACTTCAAATTCTTCAAAAATTAGGTAACTTTGTGAATGCCAACAACCTTAAAAAATACAAGAAATATCTGAGTTGGTTTTTTTTCAAATGAGATTTACATGGTTTGTATACTAATTAATATGTAAGGAGGCCAAATTTTGTTAAAGCTATTAAAAAAAATTTTAATGCTAACAATTATAGTATTATGGCACCTATCAAACCATGTCGACCTATCCTAAGTACCAGCAGAGAGGAATGGGATGTAATTTCGAGTTATCAAGTATTGACCGTAGTTAAATTGGATGAGGAAAAATTATGAGATCAAAAATAACAAAAACTGCAATGTATCGACATTATTAAAGACATGGATAAATGGTAATGCCCAACAATATAATTTATTGAATTTCTCTGCTATATTCAAGTGCAACTCAAACTTCAATTTGACGGCCATGGCTGTTGTCTTGAGTGGCAACAGCTCCACCAATTGCGAGAAATCGCTTCTTAAATGACACCTTCAGTACAAAAGAAATAAGCTCCTAAAAATTTGGTATCTGAACCTCTGATAGTTTGGCTGCGAGTCTGATATGCAAGTCATTCAGCAGGGCTTTTTCCTTCGTAGACATAGATTACAAATAAAAGTTAAACCAAAGTTGGAGAGTATTATGTGCAGTCTCTTTACACTGGGTATTTATTTTTTGTCGGACTTTTGTTTCGCTAGACAAACTGTTTCTAAGTTGGTAGTTATTTTGGAAATGCCCCGACTTGAACCCATGACCTTCATGCAAGACAAGCACTTTATCGACTGGGTTCCCCATCCCCTTGAGTTAATCAATTTATTGTTGTTGTTGTTGTTTCTAATGCGAACCGTCGGAGTAGAGAAACTACCCGATTTTAAGGCGAAGTGGGGCGGCTTCCGTTTTTATTGAGCGCCACAAGGGAGGAAGTCCGACTTTTGCTCGTCAGCATGACACATCCGTTTTACAGGAAGGTCCCTTTCACACATCCATTCTCACTCACATATCGGAATTTTGATCCAGATCAAAGGCCGATAACCCCCTGATCTGGTACCCCCCAGAGGTATTAATTTGGTATGGGAACATGGAGGACTTTGTGACCACGACATATTTAACGTGCCCCAGCCACCATTAGCAACACGGCGGTCTTTAGTCGAATATAATCAATTTGTAAAACCCCTATATTTGAGATTTCTCATATTTAAAATCTGAGGCCATATGTCCTATTGCAAATAAGAGTGCATACTTAAGGCATTTTTGGATGTTATATAAGCATATATTTCTAGCGTTACAACTGAGGAGTAAATCAAAAATTATCGTTATAAGCAGCGTGTAAAATAAGCGGTATCGCATCGCGAAACGCGACACCAGCGATAGCGATTTAGCTTTGTATCGCATTTAGTTGCGATACTCACAAAGCATATCTCCGTTTGTCATAACCATGGTGTTTTTGCAAACGATTCGAAGTCAGATCGCTTCAGTTCAGTTGTCTAAGTCATGGAGCTCTATCTCAATTCGAATCCGTTGGCCACTTTTCGTTCGGGCAAGGAAACATCTCAACTCCAGACCAGACTGGAAGTGAGTAGGAAAAAATTTAAACAAACCGCCGATAATCGCGCCAGAACAGAAAGATTTAGCGAGATTTCCAATTCGTTATTATTTGTGTTGCGAAAATCAACGAAAGTAAAATATGGCGGTTCAGTTACGAACTGTTAAAAACTGGATCACGTCGTCGGATCCGAATAATGAGTGCGGCTGAAGTACGAATCTAACGGTAACGTTGTTACTAAAATAACGTGCGCTTTATGTGCAAAGCACGTAGGTAACTTAAAATGTAAAAAAATTTCAACGCATTGCTAATCAAAGGAATTAGCGGTGCAACGATAAAGATGGACAATATTCAAAAGTGCTATGCATTAATTAAAAATTGCTACACACAAATACTTTGGTGTAGCAGAACTGCTATACACACAATAAAGTATTTTACACGCTGGTTATAAGCAAGATATTATAACATTAAGGTCTATATGGGCCGTTCAAGGTACCGAACATTTATGCGTTGTTAACGAAATTTTTGTTTTCACATAGTTTCACTGTATTTGATGTTTCTCAGACTTAACAAGTAGGTTTGTAACAGAATGTGTCACTTAACCCGCTTCCACACAACAGTTGTATTTAACAGGTAAAAAAGCACCAAACAAAGCATTAATTCTATATTAAACATTTACATGCTAAATTTGGCTAGTTTCATTTATTTTATTTTGAAAATTCAATCATTATTACTTATCGTTTGTAAAAATTAATTTATATTTCAAAGAATAAATATGTAATATTCCTCGCTTTTAAATTAATAGAATGAAAATATTTCATATCAACATACAAAGAATCTCGTAGTGAAATATATTTCACGTCATTTCAAACGGATCAATGTCCATAAATAAATCTATTTTAATTCATTGTCTAAAAGAATTAAAGTTTCTCAGGCGATTGTTGCTAATGACAATGGGGATTTAATTCTAATAAAAAGGGCTTCCTATGCTTTTTAAATGAGCATTAAATTTTGCAGTTTTTTAAATAATTGAAGTACATACTTCGAATTCAAATTCTTTTCTGAAATTTTCAATATATTCTAATTTCGATGCACTGAATTTTTGGAAGTATCGCACTTGTCCGTAGCATTTGTAGTTTGGGCTATGAAAGTGGGTGACAGACGGACTGAACGATTATAATACCTTCCACTTTTTACGTTATAAACGTTGTGTGGAAGCTAAAATGTACGTTAAATTAACGAATAAAAGCACATACTTTTCCGGCAAGTTAGGTGCCCCCTCTGTCTGTCCCGGGGCATTGACATGGTAGATGGTAAAGCTCTGCATGAGGATTCGCATGTCCACAAAGTTGAAGAACGCCTGGAAATTGGACACATCTGAAAAATTAAAATAATGAATTTTTACGTGATAAACACTTTATAGGCGCGTTCACATGTGCTAAGAAATTGGCATTTTGCCGCCGATTTTGTGAAACCTTATAACCATGTTCACATGCAAATGCCAGCATGGCGGAAGCGACGTCGTAGCGTTAACGTCACATCAGGGTTACTACATGATGCTGCTCTTTTCGCCGTTTTAGGCAATTATATTTAAACAATTTTTCTATTAAAAATTAGAAATGCTTACAAATAAGATTAGCTTTAGATCCGCAGAATTAACTTCATAATTACAATGATAACCAAAAAATTTTAATGAATTATATTTTTGTTTCAATTGAGTTGAAAGATTTTTTTAGTTTTAACCAAAAATTCTGAAAATAAAGAATAAATAACAAAATAAACTCCTGCCAGGCATATTAAGAATAAATATTTTCAAAGGTTCCACAGTATAATGAAAAATTAACAAAACCTTATAGAAAATAAAAGCATACTCGCTTTATATGCATTATGGCATTCTAAAAACAATTGCTCCTAATACAACTGACAATTTTTTTTTGCATTTGATAACCGAGTAACTGACGCCAAATATTCCGCTGATCAACAAACCGCAATGCATACAGAGGTGGCATAAAATCATTACTACCTACGAGGCAGGTACGTTTTCGTTACCGCAATTTTCCCTAGAGGAGGATTTTTTTTCTTGAAAGCCGGCAAATAGCCGGCATTTGCCTTGCATGAGAACGGGCCCTATGGGTGCATTAAGTTGGTGCACATGAAGTCCAATTTAACATCTAAAGCTTCATTGATTTTACTTCCATGTTTAACCCGACTTTCGCTTAAACAGCTTGCGCTTGGTTCCCTTTAAGCTAGTTAAGAGGATGCTTACCGTAGTACAAATTCTCACTTCATTCTTATATCAATATTGCATTTCCATTGTTAGTTTTATATGATATGCAAGTTCTCTCATTTACCATAGTAGTTACATAAAGTAAAATGTTCCTCATTATTTTCGAATGACTTCAAGAATATTTGTGATAATAAGAATATTTGTGATCTCTCCCACTTATTTGGTTTACTTAGCTGTTTTCCCACTTTTAACAGAGGACAATTTAAACTTTTATTTCGGGTCGGGCCACTACTTGTTTAAATGTAACTCGTTATAATTACAATTAATTTTCATAAAAAGTAACTAATTACCTGTAAAATTACTCATTTCCAAAAGTAACAAATTACAATTACTTTTAAGATTACTTTTTACGACAAAATTTCATATTTACAAATGTTTCGAAAAAATAAAGTATAAATGACTAAATGATTTTTTTTTAAAATCAATTTTATTATACAGTTATCAGAAAATCTACTTGTTGTGGTAGAACAACAGCTGCATCTCAAAATTTTAGTCGCTTACACAGCTACGATTGGGTCCGAGACACAAACCACCAGAACTAACATTTCAACAGCCGCACTAGCTGATAGGGGCGTATTATATTTTATGAACATGCTTTTAACTGTAGGTAGGGTACAGAATACAGTCATATTATGGTCGTTACTTTGGAAAAATG
Source organism: Oedothorax gibbosus (assembly GCA_019343175.1). Taxonomy (NCBI): domain Eukaryota; kingdom Metazoa; phylum Arthropoda; class Arachnida; order Araneae; family Linyphiidae; genus Oedothorax; species Oedothorax gibbosus. The sequence goes on along the minus strand of CM033272.1, from coordinate 43,376,805 downwards.
TAGACAACTGTAAATCGGCTTCAGCGGCAGGATGACTAGTTTTAACACTCTCAAAAAATCATCATCACTGCTAGATGAGTGTTTATAATCACTGCAATCAGTAGGGAATGTTTTATTTTTGTGAGAACAATATTTCTCCTCTAAGCAAAGAGTTTGAGTGAGTTTTTTTTGTAGATTTTTTTTGCTTTTTTTATAAAGAATGAATTTTACGATTTTTTTGTACATACTAAATTAGGTATTAATGATCTAAAATTAATGGTAGAGATTACTGTACGTCCCCTGGCGAACTTTCAAATCAAAAGTCGTATTTGGCGACTTTTTAAAACCAGTTCAAGAAAGATGTATGGTATTCTTATGAAACTCAACAACGTGATAGGTTAAAACACATCGGTGCGAAGTCATAAATTCGAATCTTCAGTCGAAGAGACAGGTTGCCAGAAAAATTATTTATCGAAATCGAAAACATCGGCCAAGGGTGACCGTAAGTAAATCGATCAAATACTGTAAAAAGTAATTATTACAGGTAACGCGTTACCGCCCAGGCCTGCTTTTAATTTTTAGTTGTTCTCATTCTGCCAAAGAACTATCAGTCAGAGCTTGTTTATGCAACAGAACGATCCAACTTTCTCTTTATATAAATTTATATTTTTTTCAATTATTGTGAAAAGCACTTTGGCTGATACAGTTTAAAATATTGATTGAAGGCAAAGAAAAAACATAGACCATGCTTCCATGATGCTACTTGGATCTTTTAGACAGTTTAATTTCTAAAAAGATACACACTATAAACAGTCACAGTTAAGTTTGCAGCACACATACCCTGAAAGAAAGGATTACAAGTTTTTTCATTTCAGTTTGATATATAGAACAATTATGATATTTATTAACTGACAACAGCTAAATCTCAAAATAAGTGAATATACAGGGTGTCTATAAAAGAACTCCGGGGTTTTGTGGCAAAATATTTTAATGAAATAAAAAACATACTTACATGTTTTATACATGACTGAAAAGCTTACATTTTCAAGTTTTTTTTAACACTTAGTAAGTTCTATATGAGCCCCGTTAGTTGCACAGCAGACGTCTAAACGTATTCTACCTCTTCCCATGTCCTGGCGAGCATGTCTGGGGGGACGGTTGCCACACAATTGACTATTCGTTCCCTGAGATGTTGAACATCACGAATTTTCTCTGCATACACAAGATTCTTGATATGCCCCCAGAAGAAAAACGTTTCGTTTCTATAAGCCAAATAACACATTGAGCCTTTTTTGTTGCGGAGTTGCCATCATTTCAAATTTCGCGACGTCATTTTAAGGTCAACGCCCTGCAGCGCCGCCAACAGTTGATACAAACATTCCCAATTGGTATGAGTAAAACTTTTTGAGCTACTCTTCTCAGAGAAATCGACTAAATTTTTCTATCTTTTATAGTTAGTGAGATATGAATTTTTAAAACCCCGGAGTTCTTTTATAGACACCCTGTATATCAAACTGGGATGACTTGCTACAATATATTATTATTTGAGCTTACGATTGAGGCCTATGTCGTGAAACGTCAGAATTGCGGGCTTGTTCCGATCCCCTTGCACGGCAACAGATACAGACCCGTACTCCGTGTCGATTGTGTCATCCTATAGAAGAAACAAGTAGGTTTGTAACAGAATCTGTCACTTAACTCGCTTCCACATATTGTGTTTAACAGGAAAAAAGACGCCCAAACACAACATTAATTCTATATTTAACATTTACAAGCTAAATTTGGCTAGTTTCATTTATTTATTTCGAAAATTCAATAATTATTACTTATCGTTTGCAAAAATCAATTTATATTTAAAGAATAAATATGTCATATTCCTCGCTTTTAAATAGAATGAAAACATTTATATCAACATACAAGGATTCCGTAGTGAAATATATTTGACGTCATTTCAAACTGATCGATGTCGCAAAAATAAATTTATTTTAATTTATTGTCTAAAAGAATTAAAGTTTCTCGAGCGATGTTGCGAATGGCAAATGTGATTTAATTCTAATAAAACAGGGCCTTTAGCTATTTGTAATTCAAGTTTTAAAGCCAAAATTAACTATTTTCGTTAATCTTCTTTCTAAGATTTAATAATTAGACTTTATCGTTTGCTAATATTTGTTTAAAGTTCGAAGAATAATTATGTAATCTTTTTAATAAATATTTTTGTCGCCACAATTTCCCATTTACATTTCTTTCGAAAATTCACTTATTTATAGTTGTTAAATTAATTTACAGTTCAAAAAATATATAATTTGTACAATTGATGCTTTAAAAATAAAAGCGAAACTTAGCATATTTTTTTTTGCCAAGTTAGAATTCTCTATGCATCTTTCTTCATACATATATATAGAACCATTAAAAAACTCTATTGTGATAATACAACAATCCAAACCGAATTATATCACATAAATAAATATTTTTTTCAAGTGTGTTTATTTTTATTTTAACAAAAGTTTCTCGTACGTTTAACGAAATGGCAACAGTGAAAATATTGAATAAAACTGGAATTTGCATGTTATTTCAATGTAGATTAAATTTTTAGTTATTTAAATTTTAAATAAGCTTCTAGTTTAAATTTTTTAATGAAATTTGGCATGTAGCCTAATCTGATTTTTTGCTTCAAAATGACGTATCCCACTTGTCTGTGGGACTTGTGGATGACAACAGTGAAAATATGAATAAAAATTGAATTTGCATGTTATTTCAAAGTAGATAAAAAAAATTTAGTAATTTAAATTTTAAATAAACTTCTAATTTAAATTTTTTAATGAAATTTGGAATGTAGCCTAATCTGATTTTTTTGCTTTAAAATGACGTATCCCACTTGTCTGTGGGACTTGTGGTTCTTTCTGTGAAAGTGGGTGACAGACGGACAGACAGACGGACTGAACGATTATAAAACCTTCCACTTTTTACGTTATAAACGTAGTGTGGAAGCTAAAAATGAGACACGAAGCAAAGGAATATTTGTGAAAACTAAATTAGATTATCAATTCGATCAAAATAATCATGTAACACGACTTTCAATTACTACTCAATACATCAATCAATACATAAAATCCAATTATTTCCTTTAAAGGAAATTATATACCCTATACCCTATAAGGTAATTTCAATAACTTTAACCCCCGTACTGATCAGATAATTTTTTAGAAAACGGTTATAAATGTGCCTATTATTTTTATCCTTTAATAATGTGTGAATGAACAATGTTGATATTAATTTTTCATTTGTTTTTAGCTTGAAAGTTTTTAAAAAATTCTATTTTTAGGAAACGCCAACAAAATTATTCTGTTATTTCCACAGAAGCAAAAAGGAAGTGGATAAAATCTAAAATGATCTATTTCTTTTAATGAATCCTTTAATAATGTGTGAATGAACAATGTTGATATTAATTTTTCATTTGTTTTTAGCTTGAAAGTTTTTAAAAAATTCTATTTTTAGGAAACGCCAACAAAATTATTCTGTTATTTCCACAGAAGCAAAAAGGAAGTGGATAAAATCTAAAATGATCTATTTCTTTTAATGAATCCTTTAATAATGACTGAATGAACAATGTTGATATTAATTTTTCATTTGTTTTTAGCTTGAAAGTTTTTAAAAAATTCTATTTTTAGGAAAAGCCAACAAAATTATTCTGTTATTTCCACAGAAGCAAAAAGGAAGTGGATAAAATCTAAAATGATCTATTTCTTTTAATGAATCCTTTAATAATGTGTGAATGAACAATGTTGATATTAATTTTTCATTTGTTTTTAGCTTGAAAGTTTTAAAAAATACTATTTTAGGAAAAGCCAACAAATTATTCTGTTATTTCACAGAAGAAAAAGAAGTGTAAAATCTAAAATGATCTATTTCTTTAAGAATCCTTTATATGTTGATGAACATGTGATATAATTTTCATTGTTTTTAGCTGAAAGTAAAATTCTATTTAGAAAGCCAACAAAATTATTCGTTATTTCACAGAAGCAAAAAGGAAGTGATAAAATCTAAATGATCTATTTCTTTTAATGAACTTTAAAAGTGTGAATGAACAATGTTGATATTTTTTCATTGATTTTAGCTTGAAAGTTTTTAAAAAATTCTATTTTTAGGAAAAGCCAACAAAATTATTCTGTTAATTATTTTCATAGAAGCCAAAAGGAAGTGGATAAAATCTAAAATGATCTATTTCTTTTAATGAATCCTTAATAATGACTGAATGAACAATGTTGATATTAATTTTTCATTTGTTTTTAGCTTGAAAGTTTTTAAAAAATTCTATTTTTAGGAAACGCCAACAAAATTATTCTGTTATTTCCACAGAAGCAAAAAGGAAGTGGATAAAATCTAAAATGATCTATTTCTTTTAATGAATCCTTTAATAATGTGTGAATGAACAATGTTGATATTAATTTTTCATTTGTTTTTAGCTTGAAAGTTTAAAAAAAATAACATTTCATGGAAAAGCCAACCACCTCACTCTGTCATTTTCACTGAAAAAAATGAAGTGGTTAAAACCCAAAAACGATCTATTACAGCTACCTTTGCCCATGCGAGATTCTCTCAAAAACCTAAGTATAATATTCAACAGAACATCGCACTGGGAACTCGTGTACCAAATTTTAATAATAATAATTTTTTTATATATAACACAGTCTAACAGGTTTTTACAGAATTACAAGATTAGAGATAGGTACAATTTACAACCAAGTCTTATTTGGGAATCGAACCCCGGCCTCCAGTTCTGCAGTCCAGAGCTATAACCGTTACACTACGGGGCCACAGAGACGAAATTTGATTTATTTTCATTTTACATTAAAAGAAACAAAAAAAACACCTTTATATAATATAGTGCAAAAAAATAACTTTTTCAAATCAATAATCGTGGGAAATGTGATGCTTTTAACGAAATCATGTTTCAAAGTTACTTTTACGCACTAGTGTGACAAAGTAAATAAGAGCATCTGATAGGTGAAAAATTCTTTATGTGAACGTGATATTTTATTCGGCGGCTTTGTGATTGGTGTAAAATTCTTTATTTGAACGTGATTCTTTATTTGTCGTCTTATTTCCAATTGCCAATCTAAGAAATACTTTTTGCACATGATTTTAAAATAATCAAATATAAATAATCACCTTCAAATCATTTGAACGTGATAATAAAATAATTAATAAGCCAATCAATAAATACTTTTTTTTGCACGTTTTTATAAAAAATAGTGTGTGACAACACGTTGAAAATAGCCTTTTTTAAACTCGTGAAATAATTTATTCAACTCATTTAAAAAAGCCTTACTTTTTACACTAGTTGCATAAATAACTATTATTGTTGGAAAAATGTAGGGCTAGTGGTTTAATTGTAGCCAAGCTAGGAGGTTGGCTAAAATTTAAAGATTGTAGCAAACCTGTTGGGTGAACGATTCAGCTCTTGACAGGGAGCGAATAAGCGGCTGATCGGGCTCGATGTTCCTCAACTCTATGTCGTCCATTTGGTTGCAGTTCATCATGAAAAACTTGGGCTTAACCTAGAAGAAGAAATTGAATATAAAACATGCATTAGAATCTGAAAAACGTATAAATACACTTTATATTGTGCAATAACTTTTTAAATAAAATTGCAATGGAGACTTTACCGCGTGTAAAAGTTACTATTATTGCGAAAAGTAAAAACATCTGTTTAAAAATATTCTTTAGTCGAACGATTTTAGTTGTGATTGGAAAATTCTGCAATTTTATCCCAAATTAACAAAGACTATTTTTGTAATGATTTAAATTCAATCATTTGTATAAATATCACCTTATCATTGACGTTTAAAAGATAATTGTTATTCTTTTTTTTGACGTTTTATTGTTGTGCCATCGTGATATGTTTTTATGACATCGTGAATTTTATTATCATTTAACCTATTCACTGTGCAAATATGCGATTGATTGGAAAAAAAGCTTCGTTATTGTACCAGCTAAGTGCAAAATTTAAAGATTGTAAGCAACGTTATGGAACTGATCAGCTCTGATCGGAGCGAATCAGACGGCTGATCGGCTCTGTTTCTCACTCTAGTTGATCGTCCTTGGTTGAATTTCATGAAAAAGCGGGCTACCTGAGACTTTGAATTAACTGCATTGTATTCTTGACAAGTAGTTGCACGTTAGTAAATATACTTCTACTATTAGTAGTAAACATTAATAATATTTAAGAAAAATCCTGGCTTAATCCTTAGCGAGTATTTTTTAGCTTGGGGACATCTCGAAAATCAAGTTTCCCAAGACATTGCTTGTGTGTAACGCTAAAACTGCTTTCGATCAGCTTCCAGGTGCTTGCAACGTTAGTTTAAGTTAGTCTTTTTATTAGTGTACATGGTTGCCATTAAAAGTTATTTATCTCTCGAAAAAACTCATCACATATTTATTTTGTCGCCAAGCCAGTGACTAGGATTTTGCCTATAATGTGTTTTATATAGCCTAAATTTCCCAAATAAGAATATTTCAAATTACACTGCTCAAAACAATTAGGGGAACGCATGGTTTAAACCCTTTCACCCCCAATGATTCCATTTGGAGTCATCAGCTTGCTATTTTTTTTCTCACTAAGTTGAGCTCAAACTTATTTATCGATAGATGGAATAATCATGTCTTTTGAAGAATTAAATAATGTTTGTTTTAATTAATGAAAACATGAAAAACATGGTAATATAAAAACCACTCCCAAAATCTTTTATGAAATAAATTGACCCTAAATTCTTCACGCTTCCATTCTTAGATGTTTCAAAATTGATTTAAACTTTTTTTAACAAATAAAGTTTTGAAAAAATTATTGTTATAATTTATTCAAAAGTTACGATTCCAATTTTTCCCCCCTTAAATTTTAGTTAAAAAATTAAGATTTTTCCCCTGTTTTTTACCATTTCCTTCTGGATGCATAATAAATCTATTTCACAAATTTTAGATTTTTAGAATAAAAAATAAAAAGTTGTAACTGAAAAATTTAACAAAAGTACGCAAAGTGCTCCCTTAATTGTTTTGAGCAGTGTAGAATGAATACTATTTTTTAAAAATTATCCATTGTTTTGACAAAAAAAATTACATTTCTTTCTACAATGTTGAACATGATTTTGACAAAATAAAATCCAAAAATTGAACCCACTACAAAAGAGTACTAAAGCTAAATATAGTTAATATACTAACTAAAGTACTAAAGTGAATGAGCGAAGTAAAGGAGATGAGAGTAAAACGTAAACAGTTTGTAAAAAGTTAATGATGCGTACAACCAATAAAGGTTAATGATCTCTACAATTTATTTATTCTATATTCTCTTACTTTTAATACTTTTTAATAACTTCGGACAAACTTGAAACAACTAAAAAATGTATCTCAAATATACAAAGAGGAATTAAACAGATCTTAGTTGCCAGAAACTTTTTAAATCCGGTTTCGTCGGAAAAATTTTTTAACAGCCCCATAAAACTACATTTCTACAACACAAAACCGCACATTCTAGAGAAGTTTTTAATAAAAAAATATTGGGCATTAAAAGCTTAATTCTGCAGACAAAAACATCGAAGATCTTTAAGAGATTTCAAAAACTTAAATATGTGAACAAACGTATTCAAAAACTCACGCACGCATCACAAACTGAATGAATAGAAAAAGTAAAATATGATGTATTTACCGTATTAGTGATAAGTTGCTGGTCAAATTTTTATATTCTATTGCGTATTTAAAACTTTTTTTGTTAAGAGTTTTGGAATACAAAAACCATCAAAAATCTAAAATAAACACCAAAAATACTTCTCTGCTCTAGAGTCTAGTTCTGACTCATAGATAGATCTATATCCAATAAAATAATCGTAATATTTGACCCCGCCTTCGCCGAACACAATGTGATGATGATCTCTATGGAAACATGAATTCTTTCATGATAATACTCTTGCACTTACTTTTCTGCATGTATTTAGATGGTGCACATTAAATCTTAAATCTAAACCATTAACTACTTAACGTGCCAACTTAAATTACTCACTTCATATTTGAAATTTATTTATTACTTAATATTTTAGCTGTGTTAAATGAGTGGTGGCGCTGCGACATTGTCAATCATTTTCAACGACGTACAGAAGACAGATTAAAAAGAAAAGGTTGGGTCGAGTACATAGACATAAAATAGATTGGACTGCGCATTGCTCTGTCAAGCAGCTTCTAAAAGCGCACCAATCATGAAAATCGCCAAGAGGAGAAAAGTTGCAACATATGGCAACTTATCGCTATTGTTTCGTTAGAACTATGCCAATTGTCGCCAGACCTGAAAACTAGATACTAGTAGGCTGGCAAACCTGAATGGTGACTCACATATGTTCCCAAGTCACGTGGGTTTATGGCATCCAGCTGCATGGCAGTTTTTTTTAATGTTTTTGCAGACGATTTTTTCCCTATATTTCTTATTTTTTTCTTCTAGCTTTACTCATGTAATTTTTTTTTAATCGTACAAGATGCCAAATTCTTGTGTAGTTGTTAATTGCACAGAGTGGCGTAAAAAAGGATTTGTCGCACTTCACAGGTAAATTTATTTAGTTCTGCATACTTTAAGTAATTGTGTTTTTTATAAACTATACTTTTTATAGAGGGAATTTATTATAAAAGACCTCTTTTATGCTGAAGAATCATATATTGGGCAAGCAGATCTACGACAAAATAACTATACAAAGAGAATTCGTCGTCCAAACAACTGCGATAAGTTGCCAAAAATAGCAACTTTATTCGCCGAAAAAGCAATTCATTTTTGTTCCTTTCCCAAGTTCTTTTTTATACCACTAGATTGTCGGCCTCATATGTTCAAGTCGTTGTGAAAAAACTCGCCAACTGGTCGTGATCACGTGCTGGGGTAAATCTTACCCCAGCACGTGACCCATGAGGGGATCGCCTTAGGTTTGCCAATGCGCAGTCCATTCTGTTATATGTCTCTGGTCGGATAAGGTAACTGATGAATAATGACTTGGCGATAAGTGCTACCAATTTGTTAGTTTATCACATTTTTGGCAAAAACAAAACTATAAAAAAGTTATAATAAAAATATATTTTTAAGACATTACTTCTTCTTCTAATTCAGTAAAATTCATGTAAAATTTTTTACTGTTCTGTACACTTGGGTAAACAAATAGACTTGTTGTTTACAAATAGACTTGTTGTTTACAATAACGTTTTAAATTTCATTTTTCAACTACTAATGGGCTTTTAATTTAACAAAATTGCATATTTGTGATAACAAACCAAAAGAATAAAAGAGTTTTGACAAGACAAGAATATATTATTATGATTTACCCATTATTATTATTTACCCAGTTCTTAAAATAATATGTAATATTCTTAAAAATGTGCACCTCGCGTGGAGCCACAATCCAGCTAACCTTTTCAACCAACCAATATGTAATATGGTGTAATTCTAATGACTTTCTATTTTATCAATAACACATTAATTGAATAAAAGTGCCTTTTTGACATCAGAAATACGTACGCATTTAAAATTTTTAATTCTTCCTTTGCCCAATAAATTTATAAAAGTAATATTTATGTTTAAGGTGGACCGTCAGTTAAAATCTTCCCTCTACTTCATATGTTACAATTCTGAACTCATTCTCGCGCATTTGTTTTTGCGTGCATCAGTTTGAAATTTTTTGGTGCATTAGATATGAATTATTTCTTTTATGTAAGCTGTTTTTTATAACTGAGATGTATTCCTATTTTTTTAAAATTAAACTTTAAAATAGAACGCAATTTTTTATTTGTTTCCTTTCGCAGCCCGTAGATGGCGCCACTAGGGCCCCGAAATTCCATTTATAAGGAGAAGATACTTTTTTTCGTATTTTTTATATATTTCTCGATCAACTGTTATAATTTCTCTGTAATAAACTCAATCAGGGTTATCTTGTAGACCATTTTATATCGAAATTTCCCTTAAAAAGTAATGCTTTAAAAGGATTAATAGAATTTTCGCCTGTAGAATGCGAGTTCATCTCACCATAGCCTCCTACATAGAATGCCGCGTATACTCGAGAAATAACATAGATTCATAGGCTGTCCTCAAAAAGTACTCTGGTCGTGCCATCTGTTGGTAGTCGGTCGCATATTTTAGTAGGAATGTATTCGCGGTGAATGACGGATCCAGCTAGATATTTCGAATACCGTTCGGTACGAGTAACATAATAAACAAATGATTATTTTTTTATTTTGTTTCTGCTTCCAAGCAATATTATTTGCCAGAGAAATTCATAAAATACCATTTTAAATTTTAAAAAATCTTTCTTCAACATGTTTGCACATAGCCTCCTACATAGAATGCCGCGTATACTCGAGAAATAACATGATTCACAGGCTGTCCTCAAAAAGTACTCTGGTCGCGCCATCTGTTGGTAGTCGGTCGCATATTTTAGTAGGAATGTATTCGCGGTGAATGACGGATCCAGCGGGCTATTTCGAATACCGTTCGGTCCGAGTAACATAATAAACAAATGAGTTCTTTTTTTTATTTTGTTTCTGCTTCCAAGCAATATTATTTGCCAGAGAAATTCATAAAATACCATTTTAAATTTTAAAAAATCTTTCTTCAACATATGTTTGCATAGTGTAAAAACTGTTACAGAATACTACTGCCAAAAATCACAATTTTTAGAAATTTAAGATTAAAAAGCTAAAAACAACAAGCACATATTTTTAAAAACATAATCATGTAATGAGTTTCTTTGTTTTTTAACTTAAAAAAAAACGCTATAGAACTATTCATTTAAAATCCCCGTACAAGAATTTTCTACTGGTTATTAAAACACTAATGAAGTAATTTAAAGTAATGAGAACCTTGTTCAGACGTTCCATTATTTAAAAAAAATTAGCTTTGGCTTCTTAAAGAAAAATTAACAAATACTATAACACTTATTAAAAATGCTTCTGTTAAGAATAAAAGTCCCTTAATAATAAAAACTATAATTTCGAACAACAACAAAATTTTAAAATGAGATAGATCATTTAAATCTCAACTATAAAATGCATTTAAAGTATTAGAATTTATGCGAATATAGATATTGAAAAGTTTTTTTTATCAAAACTTATTAATTCCAAAACACATATATTAGAAAACAGAATGCCCGAACTAAAATGAATATAAATCTAGATAGAACAAAAGTAAATATGTGTTTAAACTATATATTCTGAGGGGAAAAACAAAAAATAATAATTAATGCATTACGAAAAGATTCAAGAATAAAAATATTTAGAAATTTTCACCAAAAGAGAATAATTTTAAAAACTCCTTACCTTCCATTTCGTAGGAATTCCTATATAGAAACACCGTGTTCTTTCCTTGACTTATATGATAGTATGATGCAAAAAAAAGCCATTATTTGTTGCATTTACAAAATTTACAAAAAAAATTATAAATTTCGAACTCTGTAACCAAAATTCCTTATCACAATCACAGCGAACTGGGTGTAAACAAACAACACATGTCACCGAGCACATTGTTTGTCGCGTCATGGCGCCATCTGTTGATAGCTTTCTCACGACTTCCAATTTTGATCGAGTTTGGACGGCATTATATGTAGGGGGCTATGTCAGTACACGGAGAGACCATCGTGAAACCATGACGTCATGCTACGATGATTTGAGTCACGTGATTAGAATGAGCCAATTAATGCACAGAGTTAGTTTGAACTCTAGACGTAGATTTGTGGGAGTGCTAATTCTAGCAGCTTGTCTCTTTTTCAGTACACGGAGAAACCGATGTGAAACCATGACGTCATGTACGTTCACTGACAATGTCTCTCAATGCATGGCAAGTGTGTTGTCCGTATGTGTATGAATAGCTTTCTGTCACGTGATAACATATGAAGTCCCTCTGTGCATGTCATTTGACTGTGACTGTATCGACGTTTTATTTGTTTTGATTTGCAGAATTGAAAAAAAGTAAAAGAGTATATATAGAATATTTTACAGATTTCGTTGATTTTTGCTTTAATAAATGTTCTAAATATACAAAGAATTATTTTAAAGAACTACAGAATATTATAATCCATAGATTTATTTGCTTAGAAATGTCCGATGCAGTGAAGTGCAAAAAATTCTTGACTGAGGCTGAAGTGGAAGAGCTGAAAAAGATTCGGCAGGAAGAATGGGAAAAAGTTAGGAAGCCAGATGATCCCGAGGGTAAAATTATATTTTAGCTTAACTATATGTCATCAAGGGGCTATATATCGTAAAGAATTGAAGACAATATTATTTTGATAGCTGTTCCTTTTTTGCTCTGGTATAGCTATGGCCGGTCTCGGTAGAGATTTACTGTACGGTCCCCCTTGGTGAACTTTCCAAAATCGCGCCAAAAGTCGGCATTTTGGCGACTTTTTTTTAAAAAACCGCGATTTAAAGAAAATATCGTATGGGAATATTTCTTATCCCAACTAACGGTCCGATAGGGTTGCCGGAAAACGTCATTGGTGCGAAGTTATAGAAGTCGAATCATCAGTCAAAGTCAAACAGGTTGCCAGAAAAAAATATTTATTGCCCAATCCGAAAAAATCGCGCCAAGGGGGACAATAAATCTGATCCGCCGGTCTCTATTTGGCGATTTACTTTTTTTGCCAAGCAAGGAAAATGCCCAAATGTAGCAACATTCAATTCATATTTCTTTCATTTCGATAGGCATATAAACCCAACATTAAATTTTCACGATTGCCAATGAACACAATGGCCATTATATAATAGCTCGTACCACCAAAAATTAGCCGAATTTGAATAAGAAATATTTCTCTTATCGATATGTCGGGCTATTTGATGGCCACATGATTAAGCTCTTATTGATAAGATAATTTAACCAAGATGCTAAATTAACCTGAATTCTTACAATGATATGAGAGGTGCTGCCTTGCGAACCTTACCTTTTACAATACTAATTTTCGATACACTTAAAATCTACTCATTATCCTGTTTCTCAGCAGTATGACGTTAAATTTGGATGCTTGACTGTGAATTTAGATAAATTCCACTTCCTATAAATTTGCTTTTAAGACCTAAATAATCGTCGGAACAGCTATGATCTGGTCTTGATTCAGCAATTTGTGTTACACTGCCAAGCATCAAAAATGCCCAAATGTGGTAAATACTCCATTTCGTATTTCATGCATTTTGATAGATTTATAGCTACCTAATTTTCAAGATAGGCCATCATATCATAGCTGTTCTGGAGGAAAGCGTTATGTAGCGAAACAGATCATAACTTAACTAGAAAACTACAGTTAATTATATTTTAATCTTATCTTTCCCATGGAAACTGCACAATTTTCAGTTTGGTGAACAAAATAGTTCTTTGTTTAGGAATTTATTGGGGGATTCATTATAATTAAAATATAAATTATTTAAGCAAAATGATAACAAATAATTATTGAATTTTCGAACGAAAATAAATGAAACTAGCCAAATTTAGCCTGTAAATGTTTAATAAAGAATTAATAATGTGTTTGGTGTATTTTTCCCTGTTGAACACCAATGTTGTGTGGAATCAGGTTAAATAATCGTCATCAGACCATAACTTAACTAGAAACTACAGTTAATTATATTTTAATCTTATCTTTCCATGGAAACTGCACAATTTTCAGTTGGTGAACAAAATAGTTCTTTGTTTAGGAATTTATTGGGGATTCATTATAATTACAAATAAATTATTTAAGCAAAATGATAACAAATAATTATTGAATTTTCGAACGAAATAAATGAAACTAGCCAAATTTAGCCTGTAAATGTTTAATAAAGAATTAATAATGTGTTTGGCGTCTTTTTCCCTGTTGAACACCAATGTTGTGTGGAATCAGGTTAAGTGATAGATTCTGTTGTTTGATTTAACTTCTATATGTGGACAATTGATATTCAAGCTGTCATATTCTGGATTTTATTCGTACAGAGGCTCCAGAGCAGGAATGGGATCCCCGCTCTCTATACGAGCGCCTCCAGGAACAGAAGGACCTGCGACAGACGGAACTCGAGGAAGGACGCCGTCTCAAGAACTTGATTCGAGGACTGGACGATGACGAGGTGCGTGGTTTCTTTCTTTTTCTATCGTTCTTGGATGTATGTGTATATGAGGTTCTTAGAGGAAGTGAAATACAGTAGAGTCCCGGTTATCTGAAATTCGGCTTAACCAAAAGGCTCCAAAATTATGTTTTTTGCTAAAATATAAAATGTACACATAAATGCCTAAATAAAGAAATAATTAAAAAAATGAATTCGTACTTACAAAAATAAATATATTTATCAAAATATGCAGTAATTTTTTTCTGCTCAAGTTTGGCTTGTTTTAAAGCATCCCTTTCCTGCCATCTTTTAAACTTGAGAACGTCTGAAGTAGTGGCTTCACCTTGGGCTTCTATGTATCTAAGAGCCTGATCTAAGATTTTTGTAGCTTCCGTATGCAAAATGCTACACTTGTTAGACTCGGGCTCATATTCGTTATCGGGTTCCTTTTCGTCCCGGGTTACTGCTCATTTTCTAGGCTTGAGGTGGATGATTCCCAATAATCCGAAAATTCCTATGAAATATCCATTAACCGAAAGTGCTCCGGTCCCATACCTTTCGGATAAGCCGGACTCTGTTGTATATTTTTTGAAGAATATGAAGTGTTTGAGTGATGATATTCAGGGCTTTCTGTAGATCAAACTAAACGGACATATCACACAAGCGAAAATTCTGTTTACCATAGCTTCAACGCAAAAGTTGGATATAATCTCCCGTCTGCTATAGAAGTTGGTTGAAGAAAGTATCTTTAGCGTCGTCAACCCCATTTGACCTCGTCGATGCAACCACTTGTTTGAACCAATCATATGCATAGATATCATAATCATATATCAATCATATGCAATCATTATTAAGATCACTACAGTCGAACCCCGTTAACGTCAACTCGAAGGGAACACCAAAATGTTTCGTGTTAACCAAATTTCATGTTAACCGTCGGGAACTTTTTTATATTGAACCAGTGAATAGTTTTTTTTAAAACAACCCCAAAAAAATTATAATTTTATAAAGTAATACACTAATCATATATATATACAATTATTAATGCAATTAATAAAGTTCATTTGGAGTAGTACATTAGAAAAATTGGGAAAATTTTTAAGGAACCACATTTGGATTAAAAGTGACGAATCATCGGAGATCACGATTTTCTCAGAAATAGAAGACAAAATTAATTTTTAGAACATTGTTTGTCACTTTTTTTATGTTTTGTTTCATTTGTGCTTCGAAACTTCGAATTATACTAAGAAAAAAGTCATATTCTGAATTTTGTTGTTCGGGTTAAGCGGGATTTCGCCTCAACAATTTCACGTTAAGAGATTTTTAAGCATTAGCTCAAAGCTTAATAGGTCGGGGAAGCTTTTAGTTCATCTTTCGAAATTTCGTTTTAACGAGGTCCGACTGTATTTCGTCACTATGAAGATGGCGGCTCTTATGCTACTCTTCTAATCGCTGATCTTGTGTATGCGTAGATTCAGCCAACATTGATGAACAAACATAAATTTATACCAAATATGAGGGTGAATACCAAATATGAGTGTCTATTTTAATTATTTTATTCTAATTTTTTTTTTAATTTTTTTATTCTAATTCTTTAATTATTTTATTCTAATTTTTTAATTATTTTATTCTAATTTTTTAATTATTTTATTCTAATTTTTTAATTATTTTATTCTAATTTTTTAATTGTTTTATTCTAATTTATACCAAATATGAGTGTCTATTCGTGACTGCCCGGAAATAGAATATGCGTTCATTCAACGTTGTCTTTCAATTTCGCGGAGTCTTAATTGAGATAAAAGTTGAAGATCGAGTTGTGTTAAGGGTTGAGTTGATTGAATGAAACACAGTCTTGTGGAGAACTTAGTAACAAACATTGTAAAATAGTAACTTCAGTAGAAATTTTTTATCTACGAACCGATGACTTTCCAGGTGGCGTTTCTGGAGCTGGTGGATCAAACTAAAGTGGAGGCAGAGGCGAAACTTTGGGAGGAAGAACAAAGAGAGATGAAGGAGTACAGGTATTGTTGCCGCTTGCAGGGCTTAAGTCCTTTTGTCCTCAAAGTCGAGTTTCAGGCTCAAAAAGTCTCCGGAGACTTAACCCTCTGAGAGATACCGAACACACAAATAAACCTGCCACCTGAATGTCTGGTTTTTCAGCCACATACAGGATTTATAAATTTACCCAAATTTTAAAATTAAAAGTATTGAGGACTACCGTATATACTCGTGTATAAGCCGAGAAATTTCGGACAATTTCAGTGCCGTAAAAATCGGGGTCGACTTATACACGAGACATCAAATTTCCAAAAAAAAAAAATCCCATGTCCTTAAAATAAAACTAAATTTCAATCAAACTTAAGGTTTAGATACTATCTATTAAAAATAAGGACCCAAAAGTGGTTAAATCTTGAAGATGAAATAAGATTGGTATCTATTCACGGTATCCACCATAATGATGTTTAATTGTTAGTTCTCGACGTGATGCGTATTTTGCACGTGTAGCTCTGGCACAGGGTAGTTCAGTCAACCAGTCTTTAAGGTGTAAAGAAAACAACATCGGTCCGTGACCTTGGCAGCATAGTCTTCACGCTTCACTGAACTTAGTTTCAACTAAGATTCTCCATTCAGGGTCGGCAATGTCATGGACACTCGGAGATGAAACCCGTTTTATTTTCATTGGGGTTGAAATTTAGCTTGCAAAATAAATAAAAAATACAATCCCGTTATGAACCGGTTTCTTCTTATTTTCTTCAGAAGGCTGGCCTTATTTCCTACCTCGACTTATACACGGGTTACCGATTTTGGAAGGATATTTGGTTTAAAAATGGGGGGCGGGTTTACTCGGAGTCGGGTTATACACGAGTATATACGGTAGTTTATTATTATCTTCTACGGAATAAGTTTTAAAATTTAAAAAAATTACATGCAGTGAAAACAGTTTGCAATTCAGCCAATTTGCTTATCCTTCATAGATTTACATTGTGCTTGCTATAAGCAGAGTCTCCAGTGACTTAAAGACTAAGTTTAAATAAGAAAAATATTGAATTCTTTTTTCTTATCTGGATATAGTTAAAAATTTATGAACAATATATTCTCTATTTCTATATAGTGTTGTAATCTCTATAGTGTGTCTCTTCTGTATAATGTGTAAATTTGCCTTGTAACAATACGATGATGATAATATAAATTTTTTTTGGACAATTGACTTTTGTTTTCAATTTGCGATTTTGGCCTTTCTGACAAGCATGTCTAGAGCAACTGCATCTTTCGCCCTGCCTTCAGGCTACCACTGGTTATATTAAATGAATAATGAAAACGTTATCCATTCCATTTATTATATATCCATTATATGTATTACACATCCATTACCCTTGTTTGTTAAATGTATTACATATCCATTACCTTAATCATTATATATATATATATATTGCATATCCATTATATGTATTACATATCCATTATCTTAATTCATTATATTTATATATTACATATCCGTTATCTTAATTCATTATATTTATATAAAACATATCCATTATCCTTATTCATTATATATGTATTTATATTTATTACATATTTGTTATCTTTATCCATTATATGTAGTACACATCCATTATTATTATTATTCATTATATGTATTACATATCCCTTATCTTTATCCATTATATTTATTACAGAGAAGCTGTGTCCACATTAACAGATGCCGAGCAAGAGGCAAAATTGCAGCACTTGCGAAAAACCCTAAATATCTCTTCAGGGGGGTCGTCTAAAAAATCCCAGCAGACTTTACTGGCTGGGGCTCTAAAACGAAAAGCGTAAGTTTCTTTATTTTTAAAAAATTTTATATGCAGTTGTATTATGAGTATGTGCCTTTAAAAATATTGGAAAGTGTATAACTTTGTTGTTTTGACTTTAGTTCTGCTGCATTGAGTCCAGAGAAGAAGCAAGAACTAAGTAAAGGTATTTTTTGTTATTTTTTTTTAATCTATAATAATAAAAGAAAGTCTGTCTGTGTGTCTGTCTTCGGAACGTAAAAGACCTACTTATACTGCCCTCAGAAATTCTAAATTTTTAAGATAGATTCCCTTTAATACTAACGTGTGCACCTGAGGCTTAGTTTTTTCATATTTGTTCCATTTTTAGAGAAAATTCGAATTTTCTGAAAAAAATACACCACTTTCGCTCAAATCCGATCATTTTTTCTCTTTCCTGATGCCATCGGCTGAAAAATTTAAATAAAACTTTTAACGAAAACATTTAAATTCAAAATGTTTATTTTATTCTTTTGCCATTACTTTCAGAAACTAAATTCATTATTTGAAAAATAATTGACATGTTTCAAGTGACGTAATTCCGCCAGTCTTCATTCCCGGATTTTATTGTGGGTTTATTTGATGATTTTTTCATTGATTTTTCTGTTGACTGCATGTATGCATATTTAAGCAATAAATGTATAGTTAGCTATTACTGGAACTATGATGGTTAATAAAGGCCATCGCACTAGAGCTATTAGTGTTTTATGTCTTTATTTTTCCGCCAAATACGTTGCCAAACTCGCCAAATTATTAACTAAAATTCGCCAAATAGGCAATTTCTTTTATAAATATAATAATTTATAAGCTGGTCGTGTCATTGTGTTAGAGCTGTATAATGGGTGTGTTTGTAGCTATATCTATTTTCTCGCCAAATTATTTCCCAAAACGCGCCAAATGAGCTAAAAGGTTTTATGTATTTATGAGGGAATTGTGATAACATTTATGAGTGCATTTTATAGCGTATTTTTCATTTTGGAATTTTAAGGCGATGAAACGGGATTTTATAATTTATAACGGGCGGAAAAAATATAAATAAGTTCATGATCCTATAACAGGTTATATGGTACATATATTTGGAATCTATTTGATATTTTTTTATTCCGTGCGAAGAAGGGTATAAATTTGCTAGTTATATATAAAATACATCTTATAGATTTATTGGAAAAATGAATATTTTTCTACAATTTATTACCTTTTTTTTTATTTAGCAGATATAAAATCAAATCACGTGTTTATATTATATGTGTTGTATTGTTTGTGTAGCAAGTTTTTTTCTTTCTTTTTTTTGAAAATAACAGTTTAGTTGTAAAAACAATATAATAAGGGTTGAAATTAATTATGTTTCGTATCAATATATTTATATATATTTTCCTTTCGCAGAATTGTTGCTTATTTTCCAATTGTACTTTGTAATTTCTTTAGTTTCTAACATGCTTTGAGTAAACTTTATTATTAAATATTAAATTTATTTTCCCTTTTGTTCTGGGTATTTTTCTGACCTCTTAACATGATACCCAGAACATTGTGCAGCAACATTTTTTTTTCTTGGTCTTTATTTGTGTGCAAATAACACAATTTAGTTGTTAAAACAATATAATTTAAGGATTTGTTTTGTACCCAAGAAAACCACAATTGAAAAATATATGTATCTTGTATCTCGATTAGTAGCTCGGTCGACCCGGGGGTCTCTGCCGATTCATCTGGGATGGTCCCTAGTGGGAACGAAGGGATTGGGGGCTAATTGCGGTAAAACGCAAGGAAGGTGGGCAAAGGTGCCAGTTAAAGTGGGTGGAACATATCAGGACATAATAAAAGAAGCAAATTTAACAAAAAAAGGGAATATATACAAAATAACATGTTTAGGTGGGTGATCAAAATAAACAAATCAATGAATGGATGAAGAAAAAGGTATTTACAATATATACATAATTTGATTGAGGAGACAATCAAGACAGATGATAAACAGTGATCATCCAAAAATAAAAAATATCTTAATACTAATATTTTTATGTTATATATGTGTGTCTGAAAGGCGTTCTTTAATAGGTGAAGGAGAAACTTCCCATGTCGAACCAAAAGACGAAACCTCTCCAGACAGCCAATCAAAGCGACCTAACAACAGAATAACCTGTCTCGGCGTGTTGCCAGGTTTGGGAGCTTACTACTCCGACAGCAGCGATTCTGAAAACTCCTCGGAATCAGAAGTAGAGAGGGAAAATGAATATGATCTCGTAGGGAGGAGGCACGTTAAAGTCGAAGTTTGTGCTGAGCAGCGTCGGTAGAAACTGGTTGCTGGTCACTTCTTGGTGTTAACAAAAAAAAAAATTCAAAAGCAATATGTTGTAAAATCGTTTTAAGCTCCCGAACAGTGTGGAAATGAGCAAAGGTTGCTTTCACCGCATAAATATTAAATTAAATTTATTTCAAATATTTTTTTTTTTTTTTTAAACTGCAATCGGGTTTATTTTGAAAGAGATGATCCTAAAAACATTTCCAGAGGAAAAAGTACTTTATAAATAAAATGTGTAAATTATAAAACTTTAAAATTTAAGATTATTGTAATGCACAAAATACGGAAAAAGCCGGCTCTAATGATCTGAGGGTTAAGAGTCTGTGTGAGATGAAAACTGGAGAAAATTATTTAAAATGCAGGATTTAAAAATAAAACAATCAAAAAGAGATACTATACCCTATAATATTTTCTAAAAATTGTTTTATATTTTTTGCTTTTGTAGGGTTGTTGCCATAATTTAGTGGTTCAGTACTAACTAAAAAAATATTGGACTTAGGCTGTAATTTGCCCCTCCCCCCCCCTTATTTCAAGGAATTTTTTTATGATCCTCCTTATGTATAATAGTTCTAATTCCAAAGCAATGTTTTATTAGAAATTAGTGCTTCAGTGCTAGATTTGAAAAAAAAAAATAGTGGCCTTAAGTTTATTTATTCTAATTATGTGTAATAGCTCTAATTATAAAGCAATATTATTCCAATCCAAACCTGGGGAGCCAGTCGGTGAGGCGCCTGCCTTGCTTGTGAAATGTCCCGGGCATTGCTAAAGTAACCGGTAACTGCCGACCTATAAACGGTCTGTGCAGCCAAGAAGTTAATATGCACCTAAGTCCCTACACTGCGTATGATGTTGTGTTGGGCTTCTACTCTGGTGTTGGCTCTTCACTTGACTGTGGTTCTAAATCCGACGACCTTAGCTAATAGCCCTCATGTAGCTCTTGTGACGATAATTCAACCTATCCCTAACCACCTATTATTTCAAATTGCAGCATGTATAATATCCTTAATTCTAAAGCAACATTATTCCACCCCCCCCCCCCAAAAAAAAAAAAAACTTTAATCAGATTTACTGTACGGTCCCCCTTGGCGCGATTTTTTCGGATTTGGCGTTAAATAATTTTTTCTTGCAACCTGTTTGACTTTGGCTGATGACTCGAATTCTATAACTTTGCACCAGTGACGTTTTCCGGCAACCCTATCGGACCGTTAGTTGGGATAAGAAATATTCACATACAATATTTTCTTTGAATCGTGTTTTTTTTAAGTCGCCTACGGACTTTTGGCGCGATTTTTGGAAAGTTCGCCAAGGGGGACCGTACATTAAATCTCTACCAAAACTTTGTGTGGCTTTAGGAACAGAAGAATATTTTGCCTTTGAAGTGACTGGACAGAAACTATGTGGACTTAGTATGTTCATTTTCGATCCTCCCTTGAGTGTGGTGTACCTTGTATATTTTGGTTGTAGTGCATTATTCCCTGGGAATAATGACAGTAAAAAAAACTTGTAAAGATGGAATAAATTTTATTGTGTAAAATTTTATTGTCTTTCTTAATAAAAATGGGTATGTACCAGGTTTTGGGTGGCAGTCAAAGAGTTCTATAGTAGGGAAGAGGAACGACTCGTACTGAGCTGCCATCGGCAGCCATGGCTCAATAGAGTGGCAAAAGTGTTAGTTAATTTATAATTTTGATACTGAGAGAGGAAGTACTGCTCCCCAGGGCAAAGGCGGGAATCGAACCCGCACCTGTTACAGCGCGCGGACTGCTTGCATTATGGCTTGCGATCCAAACCACTCGGCCATCGGGCCCCACATGCCACCCTATATTGTCTTCGTGTTGGTCCAAGGTGCTATTGCCATGTTCAGTCTCTACCCTACCATAGAACTCTTTGGTGGCAGTAGAAATGCTGACTAGACTGAAAAAAAATTCTTTCTCATGCCTCGATAGGTGAATCAAATAAGTCATGTGGGTACAGAGCATTGATTACAGGAAGCACAAGAATTAAAGCTGCAAGAAAATAAATTGCCTGTACCAAGCCAATTGAATCGCTGTATATGGTACAATTTCCACCTGTCTACATGATGTTTCAAAAACACAGCTTAAATGATCGGATTCATTCAGTATCGAAAATTGAATTTCATTAATTTCTTAGTCTCCAAGCATGAAGATCTGCATCAGACTGATCGGAACTTTTAAAATTAAGCATTACCTAGGAGCTTGGTATAGCTTTTTAAAATTGCAAGACTTGTCCTTGTTGCTATAGCTAATTTTTTTTAATTTGTTCTTTATGATTTATATGCAGTCTTAAATGTAAACAAACAAAAAATCTTATTACTATATCCTATCCTATCATCTTCAAATTCATCATGCATTCACGATTAAAATTTCACACCGCTAATTTTAAAATAAAACGTGCACTAACACAAAAACGCCACCGTCGAAATTTTAACGAGACGACCGGACAGCTACGTCTTGGTGGGAAAATAAGAAGAGAAAGCAAGAATTGCGTTAAATTTGGCGAAAAATTCAAGCTACTAAAAATCAGAAAAATAAGATTCCATTAATTTTTGTTCTAAAATGTAAGTATCTAAGGCGATTTTCCCATAGAGTTTCCTTTATAAGACAGAAAATTGGGGTTGATATGAGAAAAAAAGATAGCTTCAATTCTTTCTCTAGCAGAAAGCGATCCATTAACGCTCGAGATCAGTGCTCACGTCTCTCCGTGTATGCCTAACTTGCTCTGTCTCTCCATTAGTGTCCAATTTGTAAAGTGACTTATGTAAAATAGAGAAAGTAAGTATTCAAATATTATATATTGAGTCAATAAAATTGTAATATTTTAAAGTGTGATGAAGCATTCAGGATAAAAAAAATTTAAAATGCGAATCCCGAAGAAAAAGTTTTGACAAAAAAAAATCTATGTTGGCAACGTTCTTTACAAACAACAAACACATTTTCCGGTTTTTCTTTTTCTCGCCTAAAACTAATTTCTCATTTAAATCCAAACATCTCATTTCTCGTACAACTTTCAATATATAAATTAAATTCACGATGGGTTCATCCGAAGAGTTCCAAAAACGCCTGTCGCAGGAGCTGGACAAGATGAAAACGATCCAGAAAGACATGCAGAAGGCCATGGCTGCCAAGCAGACTTTGGACGGGCAGCTCTCCGAAAACAACGTCGTCAAGGAGGAGCTCGATTTCCTCACTCCTGAAAACAAGGTCTACAAGATGACGGGCCCAGTCCTGGTCGAACAAGAAATCGACGAGGCGAAGCAGAATGTTGATAAACGTATCATGTTCATCTCGTCTGAGGTCAAACGGAATGAAGAACTCCTTAAGGACTTAAGCGCTCAACAGGACAAGCAGCAGGAAGTCCTGCAACGATTGCAAAAGGAGTTCGCAGAGGAGCAGCAGTTGAGGATGGCGAAGAAATAAAGGACTGAGACTTGCTTGCATTCATCGTTTATGTTATCTCCGAGTTAATACGTTCAATACCTTGTTAATTTCCGTGTTAATACGTTCAATATCATGTTAATTTCCATTGAGTGATTAAATATCATGTTCTTTTCAATAAACATGCAGTAATGGAAAATTATTACTGGGTTTCTCGCAGATATTTACTATATTATTACTGAAGTAATCGGTAACCCGCTCCTCTGCTCATTCGACTGGAGTTTTATTAGTCCTTAAATCGAGTAATGCATTATCTTCTTTCTGCTGTTTTTTTTCGTTTGGGCGCCCAATCCATTACAAATCAAATGTGGACATGTCATTTTTATAAATTTATTATTTTATAAACTCATTATAACCTTTTGTTTGCTTTTAAAATGTCCATATTGTGTTTGCATCTACCACCGCGATAAATTGGGAATGAAGAACTCCTTAAAGAGTCCTTCAGAGGAGCAACAGTTGAGGATTGTGAAGAAATAACGGACTGGGACACGCTTGCTGTTTGCTAGTATTTTGTGATTAAATCTTAAGTTCAATATAATTTTAGTTATGTGATTAAATATGTTAATTTCCCATAACACAGTAATTGAAAGCTATTAGGCATTGTTTTTTTCCCGGAACTGTTCTGAAAAAGGAGTTTGCTAAGGAGCAGCAGTTGAGGATGGCTAAGAAATAATGGACTGGGAGTACTGGGACTCTCTTGTACACACTGTTTGTTGATTTTTAATATTTTGTGATTAAATATAATTTAACATGTTCAATATCATGTTAATTTCCATTATGTGATTAAGTATCATGTTTTCAAAAAGCATGCAGTATTCCAGAGTTATTTTGCAATTTAAGGAATTTGTCCCAGATTTTTAGCAGTAACATGTTCTCCTGCAACTCAACAGAGGTTGTATGTATTAGAAAAAAACAACCTAAATCGAGTAATGCAATATCTATTTTCTAATTTTTTTTCCGGCGGGCAGCAAATCCATTGAAAATTAAATGTGGACATTTTTATTTACTTAATAAAATAATAACCAATAACCCAATAATAATTCATTATAACCTTTTGTTTGCATATAAATTGCTTTAAAAATGTTTGCATCTGTCACCCCAATAAATTGAAAAAGGTAAAGGAATGAAGAACTCAGAGAGGAAAAACAGTTGAGGATGGCAAAGAAATAACGGATTGGGACTTGCTTGCGTGCATTCTTTATGGTAATTGTAGTATTTTGTGATTAAATCTTAAGTTCAATATCATTTGAATTTCCCTTTCGTGATTAAAGATCATGCTTTTTTTCATAAACATAGCAATTGAGAATTATTAGGCAATTTACGGGGTTTCTGAAAGTTTTTTCGAAGAGCATCAGTTGAGCATGATTTAACGAGAATGGACTGTCTTTGCATACACTGTTTGTTATTTCCAGTTTTTTTGTAATTTAATATGTTGAATATCTTGTTGATTTCCATCATCCAATTAAGTATGTTTTTTTTTCATAAACTCAGTAATTATAGGGGATTCAGTACTGCATAGATATAATGGCCAGTCTGTATATTGGCGAGCTTGAAAATTTAATGTAAGGCAATGCAATGTGTGGCAATGCATATTGAGTTGTAAGAAATATGAAGTGCAATGTTCACCACATTTGGGCATTTTCGTTGCTTGGAAGTGTAATCGCCAAATTGAGACTGGGCATTATATCATAGCTGTTCCAGTTTTAACAGGGTTCCTGGAAAGCTTTTTACCTTATTGCCGTTGGAACAGGCTCCATAGTAGATGGCTTTAGTGTTAAATCAAGCAATGCGATGGTTTTATTCTTATGAGTGGCGGCTGTACTAATAAATTACAAATCAAATGTGGACATTTTTCATAAATTGTAAAAAAAACACTTTATAACCATTTGTTCGCCTTTAAATTGATTTTAAATTTTCAATATTGTGTTTGCATCCATCGCTGCAATAAATTGAAAATTCAACTCGTTAAGAGGGATTGTCAGTCCCATAGAGCTAATGCATTAGTTTTGGAATCATAACTTCCGCAGAAGTATTGCTTTGCCATGTTAGCCCTTTTTTCCCCAGGTATGGAAATCACTATAACATCAAAATGAAACAAATTTGAAACGAAATTGTTATATAGTTATTTAATTATATATTTTTGAAGTTTTAAAGTGCCAAAAATATACTGCAGATGGCGACACTATTTTAAAACGTTATCAATTAATAATAAATAATCGGATGATATTTTCTTTTAAATTGTTTTAAATTGATGTTAAGCTGATTCCCATACCTAGTGAAAATGGAATAACATGGCAAAGCAGTTCTTTAGCAAAAGTTGTGATTTCAAAACTAATGCATTAGCTCTATGGGACTGACAGTCCCTCTTAAAGTCTTAGACTGATATTGCATTAAGATTATATAAGATAAAGAAAATATGGAAAAAAAGAACAATCTTAGCTACATTTTTTATGCATTAAAGACATTTTGCAAGCCTTGCCATATAGTAGAATTTGAAATATATAAACAAGTTCATGAAATATTTCTTAGCTTATTTGCTTTGATATTTAAAAATAATTTAACACTTAACATTAAGTAACATGTATTTTGTACTTTACATTTGCTGAAGTGTTCACTATTAATGTCTTAAAGCTTTAAGTTATTTAAACTGTATGTGGATTTTTTAATTTTTTTTTAATGACAACCAGAGTTCAAAATTAAGTCACTAGTTACGAAATGACACTGAATAATTTAATAATGCAACAACAAAATAAATTTAGTTCGTAATTTATCTGTAATTTGATTTATTTTAAGCCTATGCAAATGTCATATTAAAGTGATATTAAATGTTATGCTAACAAGGTTGAACAATTGTTTTGCAGATAATTTTTTTTTAAAATACAATGACATTTTAATATGCCCAAACTGACTTTTTGGTTTTTTAAACCTACTGAAAATATAATTTTGAAAATTGATTGAATGCTTAATTTTAATCATTATTTAATGATTCATAATTATTGAGTGACAGTCACTGTTGTTTAGTATACCTTCCAAAAAGTTCTTCACATTTCACTAAATTTTTCTCTTTGCTAGTTTACTTTGTTAAAATTTACAGAAGTTCTAAATTATGCTAATATCTAAGCCAAAGTTTACCATGATTAATTTCTACTTTATTTAATAATTCGGTTACTACTGGGAATTTTTTATGTATAAAAAAAACTTAAGTGTTTTACTATTTATTAGCAAAATATATATTTAGCAAGACCTACCGAATACTGGTACATAGGTGTAAGAACTAATGCCTACAACAATAACAACTGCCACGATAATAACATTGTTATTAACAATTTATTAAACAATTGCACACATAATATGCTTTTTCATGTTTATTAACCTCTATATAAATTATAAAATTAACGAGTATGCACAATAGGATAAAATTTCAAAGCACTCAAATTGACTTTCTTAGCAGTTTGATTTAATTTTTCATTAACCAAAATAGAAACAAAAAAAAATACTTAACAAATGACGTGTTTGATTTTCCCTTAGCAAGCACATACAGTACATATGTTACACAAGCAGGGTAAGAAAATTCCTACTTCAATATACAATAGTATCCTCCTTAACCATAGAGGTAGGAAGGAGGTGTAGAGAGGTCCACCAAATTGAAGCAGGGCTGTCAGGTTTTTCAGGCTACTGCACATAACATACTGACACCGAGGTATCCCAAGATGCACCGCTCTAGCCTGCTTTTGTGTGCTACTGCGCATATACAAGGACCTCTCTATTCTCCTTCCTAGCTCTATGCCCTTAACCGGACTGTGTTCAATTAAATCTCGCTTTAAATGGGTGAATTTTTTAATTCTTAAAGAGTAAAACTAAAAAAAATTGTCAGAACAATGCAGTAAGTTGCAGAATTTCTAGTAAATAAAAAAATAACTTTTTTTAATGATGTGTGAAGCTTTAATACAGGGGTTCCCAACCTTTTTGCCCCTGCGTACCACTTGACTTTTTGAGAAATTTTGGAGTACCACCAGACCTAAATATTTGAATAATATTTACTCTTAGTATAATATTTACTCTTCTAAATAAAAGTGTACAAAGGTTCTTTGAATTAAATTCCTGACAAAACTTCATATTTAAAGGTTAGATATTTTTTTTATTTATAACATGCTTATAATAAAGGAGAAATAAAAAGATTAAAATAGCATTAATTTACAGTTTTATTTATTACCCATAGGTCTAAAAACATACAAATAAAAAAAAAAGTGCAAACTTCAGCAAAAATTTAATCAGCATACAAAATATACTTTTATGGTCTTTAGTGCAAAACTTGTTGTGGTTTGCCTGTGATTAAAAGATCAACATTAGGAGTACAGAGCTTGCCGGAGGATCAAAGAGTACTACGTTTTACATCCGACCCAGAAGTTAATTAAAGATTTCTCTTTAAAATAATATTAATGTTTAAAATGAGTAATATGTTTGCGTGCTCACTGCTCTTGCGTGCAGAAGCTATTAATAGCATTATGTTGCTCCCATCACTTACGCGTACCACCTGAAATTTTCCCGCGTACCACCGGTTGGGAATCCCTGCTTTAATACATTGAATAAAATAATACATTTCGATTGGGCCTTTATTCCTACAGCAACTTATTATCAATGTAGAAATGTGCAATCAAATGTAATTATCTAAACTTTATTTCCCTTCTCCGGTTTAACCAGATTTTTGCACAACCATTTGAGCTGGTTAAGAGGGTGTCTACTGTCCGGTTACAATCTACCAAAATATTTTTTAATTCTTCTAGAATTTAATTGCCAATAACAAAATATGTTAAACCGCAACATAACATTGATTTGCAAACAAATTCAACACACTAAGTTTCAATGGATTTAAACAATCAAAAGCTATTGTTCCTTGTTTGAAAAATTCCCTAAAACTTGTGTAACTAAAACATTCAAATATACATGTGATTAATGTACAAAACTATAAATTTCATTCAAAACAAGCCAAGTGCCCGTGCAAATTTCAAACCTCTGCAACATTATAAAATAATAGATTTAAGGCATTTTGCTCGAAATCCACCCAAAATTAAGATTAAACTTTCATGCATCTGTGACATAATTAAAAACATAATTATAATTAAATTCTAATTGACATTTTAATTAAAAAATACTTAAAAGGATTTTAATTCAACTCGTCTTTAATCTTTCACATGGTAAAGTCACAGATATGTTTACATATCACAGATTTTTGAAGGTTTTATCTTGATACATCAAGATCAAAAACCTTCAAAAATCTGTGACCTGTAAAAATATCTGTGACTTCATAATGTAAAAGATTAAAGGCATTTTTATCCAAAAAAACAGAAAAACATCTGTGACTTAACTCCTTATATATTGCTATTTTCAGTTTAGGTATCACTCAGTAAATCGTAATTTGAGACCACATCGAAGCATTAAAATAATATAAAAGCTTTAAGATATTTTTAACTAAATTAGCCAAGTGTAGACTATATTTGTAAAAACTTGGGTCTAGGGCAAAAGCAATTTGACAATATAGATTTAAGACACCGGCATATAACTCAAAAGCAACTAGGTAAGTGTCGACAATATTTGTTAAAACTTTGGTGAATAATTCAAAATGTATATGTAAAACATCAAAATATGCTAAAATTTTATAACAATATTTGTTAATACTTTGGTGAACTTCAAGCATTGTTACATTTAGAAATATATATTTAAATCATTTCATTCAAAATATGCTGAAACTTTAAAACAACTTAACAATGTGCCGATTTTCCCTTAGCAATCATCTTGCGTACATATTCTGCACTTTCCGGTGAAAGCCCCAACAACCCAACAATCTCTTCGAACGACTCAATGGTGTTTTCTCCGACCACATATCCGTTAAGTTTCGCGGCAACCGGCGAATCCCGTAGCTCATTCTGTTTGATTCCGAGGCTCTTGAACACCTTGACATGGTGGGTCTGCAGGTAGTATTTCTGGTGGTAACTGCAAAAGAAATTATATTGTTTGGTCTATATTTTTTGCGTTTTTTTTAAATAGCCCTCATGTCTGCTCATTTCCACATGAAGACTAGTCAGGCAAGAAAAATTCTAAAAGACTCCCCAAAAATGAAGGTGTTGGTTTGGTTCAAGTTACCGTAGTAATTAGGAAGAGTTTCCCGTATATTTTAGGTTTTTTTAATAGCCCTAATGTCTGCTCATTGTTACACGAAGACTAGTCAGGCATGGACAAATCTAAAAGAACCCCCAAAATATTAAGATGTGGGTTCAAGTTTTCCGTATTTAAGTCTTATCTCGACATCCGTTAAGTTTTGAACCAATAGCGAATCACTGAGCTTGTGTTACGTTTAAGTCATCAGCTTAACATGGTGGGTCTGCAGGTAGTATTTCTGGTGGTAACTGCAAAAGAAAATAGTATATTGTTTGGTCCATATTTTTTGCGTTTTTTTTAATAGCCCTCATGTCTGCTCATTGCTACACGAAGACTAGTCAGGCATGGACAAATCCAAAAGAACCCCCAAAATATTAAGATGTGGGTTCAAGTTTTCCGTATTTAAGTCTTATCTCGACATCCGTTAAGTTTTGAACCAATAGCGAATCACTGAGCTTGTGTTACGTTTAAGTCATCAGCTTAACATGGCGAGTCTGCAGGTAGTATTTCTGGTGGTAACTGCAAAAGAGAATAGTTTGTTGTTGGTGAAAGTTTCCCATATTTTTTGCATCTCATATTTTTTGTTTCCCATATTTTTTGCATCATATTTTTTGTTTCCCATATTTTTTGCATCATATTTTTTTGTTTCCCATATTTTTTGCATTTCATATTTTTTGTTTCCCATATTTTTTGCATTGTGAGCTTATATCGTGGTTGAAAACAGTCGCAAGGGAAGGCACCATTAAAAGCAATTAATTTATTAAC
The DNA here is from genome assembly GCA_019343175.1 of Oedothorax gibbosus. Taxonomy (NCBI): domain Eukaryota; kingdom Metazoa; phylum Arthropoda; class Arachnida; order Araneae; family Linyphiidae; genus Oedothorax; species Oedothorax gibbosus. Next base: position 43,346,269 of record CM033272.1, on the reverse strand, counting down.
AATAGCATTTGTAAAATTAACTTAGGCATAAAGAACAATAACGATTAATCGGGGTACGCTCGATCTACGAGCGGCTGATCCGCTACGGAAAGCAAACAAAGGGGGAGAGAGAACGGCCATAGAGTTAGGAAGGAGAGGGGTCTATGAGTTCAAATGGTTTGAAGCAGGGCTGTCAGGTTTTTCGAGCTACTGCGCATCACATACTGGCACTGAGGTATCCCAAGATGCACCGCTCTAGAGGTGTTTTGAGCTACTGCGCATAGCATAGTGACCGAAACTGGCACTGAGGTATCCCAAGATGCACCGCTCTAGCCTGCTTCATTTGTGCACTACTGCACATATACATGGACCTCTCTATTCTCTTTCTTACCTCTATGCCATCGGCTGCCTTCTGTTTACAAAGTCTGAAGATTCAACATCTGTTGCCAGTCCCAACACGCTATCCTTATTAGGCTCAATTTGGTTGACAAATAGCCCCTCTACTAGCTCTAAATTGCCAATGGACCCAAGAGCTGCCGCCACAGTTTATTTGATAGCCCTAATATATGCTCTTCCCAACACAAAGACTTGTTGGGCCAGTATAAAGAACTTTGTGTAGAAATGATTGAACCTGGTAACACACAAAAACATTTAGTAACACTAACATCACAACAAACTACTTACAGGAAAACACATCCAAAGATAAAAATTTAATACCAGAATAAAAAAACACAATTACACTTATGTGCAACTATCTACAGAGAAACAACTCATGGCATTTTGCCTTGGATCAAGCATACACCCACAAAATTGGTATAAAACACGAGCAAGAAATGTAGCGAAAAAAAGGGACGGGTTAGATTGACTGCAAAGTCTGTTGTTGTGGCTAATCCTCCAGCTGTCAGACCAAGCCCAAAAAACCGTTGACCCATAGAAAGTAAATAACTATGAGGGGGGGGGGCAGTGCCGGATTTTGGCCTAGGCCTACAAGGCCCGGGCCTAGGGGCCCAGTCAGGAAGGGGGCCCTTAATAAAAAGTTAAAACCGCCAAAAAATCGTCTAAAAATATTGAAAATGTCGCCGTGTGATTTTATAAATTTGATAGAATAACTTTAGTAACATCCTGTATTATTCTGATGTTTATTAAAGTCGATTACAAATTATATGTTCTGTACTAGTGTATTTAATTTGCTAAATTTCCAAAATAGCTTCGAGCTGGTGGGGGGGCCACAAATGTCAAGTGCCCAGGGGCCCTGGGTCTTTAAATCCGGCACTGAGGGGAGGAAAGGTAGACGTCATCTCTGGAAAGTCTGACGCAGTCCAAAACATGATCGGGAGAGGCCTGCCGAACATAACGTTTAGAGCGCAAACTGGGAAGATCTTCCTTTTCCCTCCAAGAACAAGACATATTATGTGGCCACTTGCCAATCTGGCGATTGCCGTGCAGGAGGCTCTGTCACAATTGAGAACCAGTGAAGAGCCCGGCTCTTTTCCTGCATACCGTTGATGACTGGGAGGGATTCTCCACTCCCTCGAAATTTCAGCCTTGATGATGGTTCCTCTTCTCAAAAGTTTTATAGTCATAGAGCTGTGCTAAATGTGATGTGTAATCTTCAAACATCTATACATTTCTTATTAAACTTATTTGTTAATGCTATACCAGGGCTCGAAATTAACTTTTTATGCCAGGTGCACGAGTGCACCCAAGTCTTGTGAATTAGGTGCACTAAATAATAGTTAGGTGCACAAATATAAATATTATGTGCAAACATATAATATGAATAACAAGTTTAAAAAAAACTTTTCTTCATACAAATTGACTAAATGCAGGGTTTCCGCGCATATGAAAAGTCATGAATTTGGACATAGGGTAAATTTTGTCGTGAAAAGTCATGAATTTAGCAAAAAACGATCAAAAGTCATGAAAATCGTTGTATTCGAATCGCTGGAGTTTCACAACTTTCGGATCGCTGTAGTTTAGCGATTTTCCGATCGCCGTAGTTTCGCGACTTTCGGATCACCGGAGTTCCGAGACTTTCGGATCGGCGTAGTTTCGCGACTTTCGGTTCAGCCGGAGTTTCACGACTTTCGGATCCCCGGAGTTTCGCGACTTTCAGAACGCCGGAGTTTCGTGACTTTCGGATCACCAGAGTTTCGCGACTTTCGGATCTCCAGAGTTTCGCGACTTTCGGAACTTGGGTGCACAACGTGCACCCAAGTTGAAAACTTATGTGCACAATTTTCTTTTTAGGTGCACCCGTGCACACGCTAATTTCGAGCCCTGTGCTATACAAATATTAAAATAATGCTTTTAGGAATCTCTAAACGAAGGAATTCTTTAGTAGGTACATTGTAATTTAAAAATATCGTTAATATGTAAAAGTTACAATCAAGCATTCTGTATGAGTACTTCTAGGGCGATGTGATAATAAAAAGAAAAGTCTTACGTACTCTTCTGCATTATAGAACTTGGTGAAGGGCTCTATTGAGGTCGATACTTGACGACCAACCTTGGTTTCTATCTCTTTCTTCATATCTGTTGCCACATCTTTCTCTTCTTCCTCGCGATAGAAAATGGCCATGCGGTACTGACGCTTGTGTGCAACGCTCGGGTCTTGGTGTTTCCAATACAACTTGAGGAGGTCAACGTAGGTGATTGCAGTAGGGTCGTAGTCGATTTCGGTAGCTTCCGTGTGATCGGATCTAAGAAAAAGAAACAATTATTTGTTATTATCGGCCCCATGGCTGAGAAGTACAGTAGAACCTCAATTATACGATCTAATTGGGACCGGAGGTAGGTCGGATAATCGAAAATTCCGGATAATAGAGAATTTTCATTACACTAAATCTTATGGTACAGATACGATCGCCGAAAGTCTGCGGACCTAAAATTATCAACCTAAAATCTGCTTCTTATTTCAGAACCACTGGAACATTCTGATTTAAAGATTGACGGAGATTCCCAATTTTTGAATCACGGAAGTTTGCCACAATTTCGGTATCACCGGAAATTCCTCACAAAAGAATCGCTGTATATTTCCGAAACTGGTTTCTGTTTTGGGAGTCACCAATAGCCCTCGTGTAGCTCTAGTGCGACACTAATTTAACACTATCAAACCTAATCTTTTTTGTGAACAATCAAAAATGTTGGTTTGGCAATCAAAAACTTAACTGGATAAATTTTTTGATGCTGACTTAGGGACGGTCGGTTAACAGAGAGTTCCGGATAAAAGAGGGACGGATAATTGAGGTTCTACTGTATGTCTTCACTCTACCACAAACCTAATAGCCCTTGTGTAGCTCTAGTGTGACGGCAATTCAAAACTAACCCTACCACTAACCAGTCTGAGGTTTGACAGCTTGGATTGGTCCAAGTTGAATCACGCTTTCATCGTCAGTGGGTTGATAAAATTAAGATCGGAGCTAGCTTGAGAACGAAACACTACCGGTTTCAGGTCAATCGCTTCAAGCTGAAAGAGCACAGCAAGCCTAGGACCATTGAGTTTTATAGATTGTTTTTAAATGTTACAGTGGGTCCCAACAGATATTTGGTAAACTAATTTCAGAACTCGAAAGATCAACCTCAAATTGTGTGTTTTCATTTATTTGTATCAGATATCGCCAATTGAAACAACCCCTACATATATTGGTCAAATCAAAGACGCTGGTCTGGCGACTTTTCCAGCTTGGCGACATTTCGAAAAAAATCACATTTTCCGAACACCATCCTTGCTTGCGATTTTTTTTTTTTTTGGTAATCTTAAAGGTGGTCTTGATTAGCTTCTGTATGCGTGCTACTTTAGCTTAACATCCATGGTTGTCAGAGAAAATTATTTAGCGCTCTTTAAAATGTTACAAATTTTGTAAATTTACACCGGGCCAGCGACTAGGATTTTACTTAAGTTAGGATCGGGCTAGCTTTAGAAGCAAACAATATGGGTTTCAGGTCAGTCTGACCACTTGAAAAGAACATCTGCTGAAATGGAAAGCCCTTAGCATGCACAGGGTACAGTTATGAAATAATGGCCAATATGTTCATTGTCTACATTTGGCAAGCTAAATTTAGCAGAGTTTCTTACCTATCGAGTTGTGTTTGAAATATGAAGTGGAATGTTTACCACATTTGGACATTTTCATTGCTTGGCATCGTAAAGCAAATCGCCAAATTGAGACTGGCCATTATATCATAGCTGTTCTCGATCAATCGCAAATTATTCGTTTTCCTTTTTGTTTGTGCAGATATCGACATATTGAGACTACCCCTGCATGAATTTAAAATTGATGTGGCTATTTAAACAACGTTCTTACAGATTACGGTACGTGGGGTTGGTTGATGATCCACTGGTATAGCCAACTCTTGTCCGGTATACTCCTTTCTGGCAACCGAACATGGCATCGGGGTGCCAAAAGCACCCCATGGCAAAGGTTGCAGTTTTCATGTTGCTGGGAGCCACATTTTTTGTTGGCTATAGGACGCAAATTTTCGGCGTGTAGACAAATTTTTTTTTGGGCAAGAGCAACATAGGCCTAATGATTTTTACGTTGCTTATCCAACGATATTGCGGCAACATTTTATCGAAGTGGAAGCGGGACACTATGATGGGACGCTTAATTTTCGTGTTTTCTATAGTTTTTGCTTCTTTTTCAGTAGAATTTTACTCATAGCCAGCTAAAAAGAGAATTTTTCAAATACTTTGCCGCTATGCTGACATCTGCCATCAGGCCGCATTCCAACCGCTGGAACCTTTGTTGAACCTTTTTTTAGGGGTTGTTTGTTTTTCTGAAAACTATTGATTGTGAAGGGAACTAACAGCAAGTGCGCTTGCGCAATTAGATCATGTGCCACAAAGGATGAAACTGAACAACCAATGAAATCTCAGTATGGAGAACGTGACATCATAAGAAATATTCTCATGATCAAGTCTCTCTGTGAATGGATACCAGTACATGACAGAGTCTCTTTGTGTATGAGCACTTTTAACTGATTATGTCTCTGTGTGTGTGGCCCTTAAAGCAATCCAACCGGGAATAACGTATAGGAACAATCTGGCAACTCTGGAATAGTTCTTGTTTAATAAAAAAGAATTCCAGGTGGTCTAGTGGTTTGGATCGCAAACCATTAGGCTAGCAGTTTGCGTGCTGTAACGGGTGCGGGCTCAATTTTTGCTTGTATCCTAAATGTACTTCCTTTCTCTATGTCAGTAAAAATTCTTTCTGTGTTTGTCTTACTTGACGAAAGCTTATAAGAGGGTCTCTGATCAAGCGCACAAGCCGAAAAATATATGTACCTACCCTACTACTAAAGCTAATTAAATACATTGTGTTTTTTAGTTCTTAAAATTATTTAAATTATACTGGGGAAAATATTTGTTGCGCATTTTTTATGAAGTAAGTCTTTTAAAGCATTCTTAAAAATAAGTGTCAAAATTCTATTTTAATACAACTCTTATTTTAAAACTATGATTTAATACAATTAAGCCATTCTGATAACTCTGTATTAGCATTATTATACTAAATGCTGTATTATAACTGTTATTATGCCTAAAATACTATTTTAATACTTATATAATGTAGCATAATACTATTTGCTGTATAATACAAAGTTGTTATTATTTTCTCTACAACATTTTAAAATCAACATAATAAAACGGAACACCTAGCGTATTCAGGCCGGAATGCTATTTGGCAACTTTTGGCGTTTGTGAAAAAGTAAACACAGGGTTGCTATAGTTAGTAGTATTTTACGAAATATTTATCATACTATTACGGCATCAGTAAATTCACTTAAAAAAATTATTATTTTAATTTTTAACATCAATATTTGGTTCAAAACGTTGAAAAATTATTAAGATTAGTTAATTTAGAATAATAATTACGTAGCTCGTTACTTGTTTTGGTTTCATAGCTGGTTTATTGCTTTTCCAGATGCAGGCTTATTAACTGTCATTTTAGTATGGCTTTTTTTCCCGTGACATATTCTCTCGGTTGCATTTCTCAAATTTCTTCCGCTGCTTCTGCTCACGGAGTGGTGTCGTTAGCGTGAGGGAATAGTTTCACATGATGTTTTATTTTTATCATGTCTTGAAAGCCCAGTAATGTTTTAATGTTATAATGGTCGAAACTTTAAATGTTGCACGCCATATACGTTACGATTATCCCGTCTGCGCCGCAAGTTGTGAAACTCGGAAATCTTTGTGTCCCTTCGAGCTGTGATATCCTTTAAAAAAAACGCTGGTACCACCCGGGCGTCGATTGTGCTACTCGGTAATCTCCGGCCGTCGATTGTGGCCACTCGAGCCGATTGTAATCTTCGGCAATCATCGGCCGTGATTGTGGCCACTTCGAGCGTTAATCCTTCAAAAACCTGGTTGATTGTGGCACTAGACATGAAACGTTGTGATTATAACTTATTTAATCGAAAGTTGTTAAGTTAAATTATTATCGGCCTGAGGCCGATTATAAGAAAATCCAAACCAAACCTTACACACCTTTCGAACAAATACTCCCCTGCACAAAAACCGGAATTTTCAAAATAAACCCTTTTCACGCTTTACTATTATTTACATAATTCTTGTACGTTGTATTTTCAACCAAACCAACCTTAAAAGTAAATTAGTTTGCAAGATTTGGCAACAAGATTAATGTAAACATCCATTGAGTTGAAAGTTGAACTGGAATGTTTACCAAATTAAGTACGTTTTCGCTACTTGGCTGCAAAAGTTAAGCCGCCAAATCGAGATCGGCCTGAATACGCTAGCAGTACCAATAAAACATATCAATAAACACTCTTCTTTTTTTGGTTTAAACGGGGATATGATTTTACTGAGCTCCTCATACATTTTCTTTTGAATTCAAACCAAGACATATACAGTGGACGCCGCTTTTTGGAATCACTGGTTAATTGAATCAACCGCTTAATTGGAATTATTTTCGTAGAACAGAACAGAATCACTTTTACATTGAAAATCCGCCGCTTATCGGAATCAAACCACCTTTTTACCGCCGTTTTAAGGACTAGAAAAATTCTAAAAAAGTTACTTTTTTCTACGATTCGTGGTATTTTTTGTTTACCCCAAATGACCTCTAACTACAGATGCAAACCAAAGAGGCGCCGGCAAATCCATCTTTAAAAGAAGGTAAATCGCAGAAATTGTGTATTATTAAGGCAAGGAGGTTGAGAGAAAATTACAGAGTAGGGGGAGGGTAGAGAGAAAAGAATTTTTAATTGACGCGTGTGCATGCAGGTGTAGACAGTAGTGAGTAGACTCATTTTGACTTTTGATCGATTAAATTAAGTACATGTTTTTTGGAGTGTTATCGTGATGTCTAAACGGAAAGATTTTAGCTTAGCCGAAAAATATGAACTCCTAAAAAAATTTGATAATATCTGGAAAAATGCAGCCAAAGAGAAGCTGCAATTAAATTTGGACTTTCTCAAACAACTTTATGTAGGATTTTGAAGAAAAGAAATGGAATTATAGAAAGTTACGAAACAAAGCCCAACATAAATCTGAACTGATTCACAACCACCACCGACAGCTAATGAATCTCGTCGGGCTCTTCAAATATTAAGAAGAACTTTAGAGCAACGAGGTGCTACGTGTGATGATTATGATTCCTTTTGTAACATTGAAAGGAAGGTAAACAAACTTATCAGTGACACGACAAAGCAGTCGAAAATAGCAAAGTATTTTCATTAAAGTAAGCAAAATATAATAATTAAATTTTAGTACTATAGTAAATACAGTACATGGTTGCCAGATTGGAATTATTTATCTAATTTTTTTGTGGCCAACGTTCCGAAAAAGTCGCTGTATACTGAAAATAGGATTTAACCATTGTTTATGCTTTTATATTATATTTTAAAATTATGCATAGACATAATATTGTTTGAATTATGTATTACATTTTTTGTAGGTATTCATATATTATCGGTTAGTTTGTATAACTCTTGATTTTATCAAACATAGCATTACGTGTTTTTCTTAATAGTATGTAGTACTAGTATTACTCAGTAACATAAAAAAAATGTATGTTGTATCTCATGACCACCACTTTTTTCTTGATAATTTCATGACTTTTGGTTAAATGATTCAGCCGCTTCATTGGTTCAAAACGTACTAGGACGGATGTGATTCATTTAAGCGGCGGCTACTGTATATATATACGAGGGCTATTTTTTTCAACCTCCGATGTAACAAAAAGACGAGCCAAAATACAAAAAAGTTCTTTTTACCAAAAGTAATGTACAATACTGCTTATTTCTCCACATAATCACTTTGACGATTAAAGCATTTGTCATATATGTAAACAAGCTTTGAAATATCCTCTTCATAAAATGTAGCCGCCAATGATTTGAAGGGAGTTGTGACAGTTTCTTTGAGCTCAGTGTCAATTTGGAAGCGCTACAATCCAAGCCACTATGCTAATTGATAATTCATTTATGGTAAACCTTCAAATATCCCTAAAGACTTGGTCAACTCGCTTGAGCAATGCCGTCTGTAGCGACAAACAACATTCAGCCTTCCATTTTTTCTGCAACCTTTTTATTTTACGTCTTACCTTGCAACTTAGATTACCAGCATTTTAAGGTGCAGTCCAGGGTTGGAAAAAAACATGTTTTTTTTTGTTTAAAACATGTTTTTTTTTTAAGTTTAAAACATGTTTTTTTTTTGTTTTAAAACATGTTTTTTTTTTGTTTAAAACATGTTTTTTTTTTTGTGTTTTTTAAAACATGTTTTTTTTGTTTGTTTAAAACATGTTTTTTTTTAAACATGTTTTTTTATTTAAAACATTGTTTTTTTTTTTTGTTAAAACATGTTTTTTTAAAAACAATTAAATTTTAGCTACTGAACAAGTTGTATGAGTTTAAAAAAAACACAGTTCTTTTTGCGTTTTGGTCTTCTATATTTACTTCCATCCCCAATAATTTTAGGCATATGCCTTGCATCTTTCTTTGTCGAAGAATCATAGAATACAAGAAATCCTTCGATTATCTGGCGATTCAGTGTCTTCCTTTGATTAAATCAGATGAGCTAATAAAATTTATAAACTAATAATGTAATAGTTTGTTTTGGTATTATTTTAATTAACTAAAATTATGTACCACATTGATAATTAGCATAAATCGTTTTTTTAAAATTGTTTTAAACGTTTTTTTATTACTATGTTTTAAACATGTTTTTTATTACTATGTTTTAAACATGTTTAAAACAATTGTTTTAAACAAAATGTTTTAAACATAACAACCCTGGTTCAGTTCAACCTACCCTTTTTCTTAACAATTCAAGATTTTTTAGGCAAATTAAAAAAAAATTATGAAATTTTTTAAACTGGATATTTGAAATATATACGTATATAAAGGAAACATACATTCTAAAGGTCCTTTTCGGAAACATTTTTCTCTGCAATTTTTAAACATTTTCTGTTTTCGTAATGCAGAATAAATTCAAGGTAGCCTACAAGTTTTTTAAAAAAAGTTAATTATTATTAATAGTACATTTTTTTTGCAGCAAATTTGTACTCCAAATCCTTTGTATGCAGCTAGTTTTTTTTTTTTTAACTCGTCAGTTTATCTAACTCTGGTCATATGAGTTAAACTTATGAGCTGAAATGGGCACAGCAGGTTGTGGCATCTGCATCTCATTCTAACTTTGTGGCTGGGGAGCCTACTTGGTTAAGGCGTTCGCTTTGCATGCGGAAGGTCCCGGGTTCGGGTCTGGACATCGTCAAAATAACTGCCGACCTATAAACGGCCGGTGCCGCCAAAAATGTCCGACGAATAATACTCCGTGTAGAGAGAGTGCACGCTAAATATGCTCCTAAGTCCCATCGCTGTGTACGATGTCGCCCTTAACGGTTGCGTTGGGTGCCTACTCGGGTGTCGGCTCATCACTTGACTGTAGTTCTAAATTACTGTCAGTCCTTTGGCAGTGAATATGTCTCATTATGTAAAAAGGTATAAAAATCAGAAACTCATTAAACTCAAACAAAGTTTATTTATAAACAAGAACAGCCATGATTAGAATAAATGAAATGATAAAGTAACAAAGCATATAACAGTTAGGCTAAGTCATGTCTAGTTGTAGGCAGAATCAGACACCACACACCTTTTCCAAAAAAACAGACATGCTTTTATATCCTAAATTAAAGGTTACAAAATACAGTTAAGATAAGACTGATCCAGAGTTGGATATATACTCAGAACAAATTGGGTCTTGGCATGTGAAATTGAGCTAATACTATAGTTTAAAGTACCACTGAGAACTTACTAGTACAACAATTACGACGCCTGTCTTCAATAGCCCTTGTGTTGCTCTAGTGCGATGATAATACAAAACTAACCTATCCTTATTCTAACTCTCTTCTTTATTCCAGCAGATAACTGAAAATGCAACAACCGCCACCATGCGGCGCTGGTGAGCGACTTTTCCTGTCGCAAGAACTGAGCGACTTCTCTTTCACTGTGCGCGACAGGGACAAAAGTCCCTGGCGATTCCCGATCCACACCATGGTATTGTCATCGCAGAGCGTTGTTTTCAAGAGCATGTTCGAGAATGAGTTTTCGGAGAAAGAGACGAGAAACGCGTTCATCAGCGACATTAATCCGAGGGTTATGGAGCTGCTTCTTGGGTAAGTACAGTGTAAGAAATTGGATGAAAATATTTAGGAGCAATCTGTGCTACTAACTTAAAAAACTAAGAGCAAATGAACATTTTCTGGGAGCATTTTTAAGAAAAATGTGTATCGGAAAAAATAATACTTTTGTTGTTGTTGTTGCCAATCCCCAAAGTCCAGCGGGGCTAGACTAAGTCCATGAAGTTAAAAACCCTGAGGAAGTCCAGGACCAAAAAAGGACTTTCGAGTATATCATGATGGGTGAGTCCAAGGCACTCCAAGATGTGGGTTGGAGAAGCTTGCTCTGAGGAGCACTTGGTGCATGCGTCGAAAGTTCTCAAACCATCTGAGAAGGTCATAGTTTTGAGGTGTCCACTTAGAAAACGGGTAATTGCAGTTTGTCCTTGTCTGTCACAATTAAGTACCAGAGAGCCGCCAGGTTGACGGCCCTGGTACCAGTGATGCACTGGGGCAGTGGACCAAATTGTTTTTCCCCTCAACTTGGCTTGTGAATAAGTCTCTGAGTAGGTAAGAGGCTCAAGTGGAGCCATGACATCACTAGCTCCCGCTTTGGCCAGTTCATCTGCTATTTAATAATACTTTTATATAATGTAACCACAAGTTTGGAAGTCATCAGCATTGATACTGTATTACTTTTAAGACAGCCATAGTTGTGCATGTATAGAATTACTGTTGTTTCTAAATTCTATGAGGGCTGAAAGAATCACAATTTACAATTGCTGGAGTTTCTAGATTTTATGATCGCTGGAGTATCGCTATTTTAAGGTGATTATTTTTGGCCTCAATCCCGTTATAAAGTTAACAGTGACAATAAAAAAACTAGTCATGATAACTGCAACGAAATTTATTTTGAAAGTGCAAAAGTGTATGATTTGGTAGAATTATGTGACTTTTCCTGTTGCAAGGAGTTGAGTGACTTTTCTTTTACTGTGCGCGACAGGTTCGTGGCGCTTCCCCATTCGGAGTGTGATGGAGTTACTTCTTGGGTAAGATTTACAAACAAGGTTATAAATTGACATTGCTAGTTGCAATACGTGGCAAAGCCTTAAATAATGCAATAACAAAAGAAATTAAGTTATTATCAAAACTAGTTTTTCCAAATCGTCAGTACCAATTTTTTAGCATGGTTTTGAACAATTTTGCTGAAAAAAAAAAATATATATATATATATATATATATATGATAATAATATATATATATATAATATATATATAATATAATATATATATATATATATATATATATATATATATATATATATATATATAATATATATCTTAAAATTAAAATTTTGCCCCCATCATAAATTTTTAATTTAATCTCTACTGTGATCCTAAAATACCAAAATTTCGGCAGTGTTAAAATTGCAAAACTTTGGCAATCTATTAATTGCAAAACTCCCACGGTCGTACAATCCCAAAATTGCAGCCATCGTAAAATTCAGGCGACCGTAATATTCAGACACTAGGAGCCTAACTCCTAAATTGTTATGCCTAATTATTTTATAACTCCAACTCTCCTAAAAATGTGAAACTCGGGTTATTCTGTAATCACAAATATCTGGTGATTCTATAAGCATGCTACCCTGCGATTTTAAAATTGTCCAGTTGTAGTCGTTCCGAAATTTGTGGATTAATTTTTAAGAAAAAGAATATTTTCTCAAAACAGTTCCTGAAAATTGTGCATTAGCTCCTGCATTTTTAAGCTGGTTGATTAAGTTATAAGTTCCTTTATCTAATTTCTAACACTGATTGTGACTCTAAAATACAGATCATCACTCCTGCAGATTGATAGGTGGGGTACAGGTCTTTTATGCCGATTCTTAAAATATTCCTTTTCAGTTACTTTTACAAGGGGACGGCAAACCTCTCGAGTTGGTTGGACGGCCGTGAACTCCTACAGGCTGGCCACAAGTATCAAGTGGAGCCCTTAGTACAGCATTGTGCCAGGTCAGTAAACGATAGCCTGTTCACTAGGACTAGAGGTCATTGTAGTGGAATGTCCTGACGCTGATCTGCATTGGTTACCTATTATACTTAGAATATCCTGTTATTATATCCTGCAAGATACAAATTGGAGAACTGACCCTGAAACAGGGTGGTAACAGAACCTGGAAATCTTTTATATTCTGGAAATATCAGGGAATTCTCATGAAAATTTCTCAAATTACGCTAAATATCGGGGAATTTTTCCATTTAGGATTATTTAAACAGTAGGTTGAGGTTGTTCTTGCGATCACTATACTAGCGGACACTTCTTGATCGAAAGAAAATATTCCGGTTGGTCCGATTGGCCTGAACCAGAGCTACGAAAGTAAACTCCACTCTCTTCCTATCATGCAGAGGCAAAAAACTGTCAATTTTTATCAGACGCCAATATGCTCCAAAGTCCCAACGCTGTGTACGATGTCGCTCTTAACGGATGTGTTGTATGCTACTCGGGTGTCGGCGCGTCACTTGACTGTGGTTCTAAATTACGACGCCCGTCGCCAATAGCCATCGTGTAGCTCTAGTATGACAACAATTCAAACTAAACTAAAATGTAATTGTAGTATCAGGGAATTTTTTTATGAAAGTATCAGGGAAATCATGGAAATATCAGGGAACTTTTTTTTAAGGATTTTGTTACCACCCTGCTGAAAGATGGGTGACATGGGTTTTATCTGCAGAGTTCTGAAGTACTTTCTTTTTGAAGAAACAAGAAAGTTCTAGAATGTTCTGAATAATAATTGAGTTCCCCTGTGCTGGTATTTGAACCCACGATTTCACAAAACCTTGGTTCTGTAAAGTACACGGGTCTACAAGTCTGCTTAGGAATTGCGTCATGATGATTCAAACAAATTTTAACTAGTCTCATAAAGACCTTATTGTTTAAAAGATCCTTTTTTATGATCTTAAAAATTATTTTTTCGCAAGTATGTATAACTCCAGTCCAGACCCAAGAGCAGAAAGGGGTCAAATCTGCGACGCACGGCGCAAAACAATCGCGATTCTGCAGAACATTTAGTGTTCTGGCTTTAAAAAAAAATGGAATAAAATTTTATTTCTCATTTAAAAGAGTAGCAATTTTAATCGATTTTGCCACATTGGATCGGTTAATTTTCAAAGTATGGCAATTAGCTGATTTTTAAAGGTCCACGATCTACCAACTTTAAAATGTTGTGAATTGCAGATGTTAAGTCGAGGATTTACTGATTTGTGATGATTCGGTTTTTTATTTTTGCAAAGCTCGCAAAGTATAAGAAATAGGGTCCAGTCCGTTTATTGGCGACGTTTGTCAATCTTAAATGCAATTGGTCGCAGGGTTGTTATGATTTTACCCGACCCGAAAAAACCCAGGTGGGTTTTTTCAAAAAAAACATTTGAAAAACCCATCAAAAAACCCAAGTGGGCAATTAAACTTAAAATTGCCTCACTGAAAATTAAGTAAAAACTTTTATACATCCAAAAAATATACATTTCATATCCTTTTTAATTAATAGTTTAGTATTATTCTTAATATACATTTACATTTTTGTACCTTCAATTTTTAAATGCATTACAAATTTAAATTTATACAATTATTTAACAATTAAATATAACAATACATTTTTAAAATTCTATTTAAATTTCTATCGTTACATATCCGGATTATATAATTTTACGCATACAAACAAACATACTTGGTTCTAGACATACATTTATAAATTTAAATATAGATTATCTAACAACTATATGCATTATTTTTTAATTGTTCTAATTTAATTCCATCATTCTGACTATCTCTCTCAAGATGTCAGTTAGTTTAAAATTGTGATGTATAGACAAATAGTTAAAACTTCCCTAAATAAATCACAAAATTCTGAAAGCACATCCAAATACTGAAAAACCCATAAACCCTGAAAACCTAAACCCGAAAAAACACTGAAAACCCCAAAACCCAAGTGGTTGGGTTTTAACAACCCTGATTGGTCGAAACCGCCAATGAACAAACTGGACCCTATATCATAGTTATGCCAGGGAAAATGCGAGTTTTACGACAACTATACCCTTCATTTGACTCTTATAGGTTTCTCGAAACAGTGCTCACCCTGAGCAACGTGTGCTACATCTACAATGACGCCACACTCTATTCGTTGGCAACCCTAAGAGAAAAGAGCCTCAGGCTCATTCTCGATGCAGGATTCTTGCTGCTGCGTAGCAAGTCATTTGAGGTATTGTTTGGAATAAAATATATAATTCTTATTTTCAAAGACATTAAATAGAATGGACTTCTCATTGGCAAACCTAACTCCCCCCCCACCTTTACAAAATTTAAAAAAATATTTTTAAAGCTACCGTATATACTCGTGTATAACCCGACTCCGTGTATAAGTCGACCCCCATTTTTAAACCAAATATCCTTCCAAAATCGGTAACCCGTGTATTAGTCGAGGTAGGAAATAAGGTCAGAGCCTTCTGAAGAAAATAAGAAGAAACCGGTTAATGATGGGATCAATCGTTTTTTATTTATTTTGCAAGCCAAATTTCAACCACAATGAAAATAAAACGGGTTTCGGCTCCGAGTGTCCTTGACATTGCCGACCCTGAATGGAGAAGCTTAGTTGAAACTATGTTCAGTGAAGCGTGAAGACCACGCTGCCAAGGTCACGGACCAGCGTTGTTTTCTTTACACCTTTTGCCAGAGCTACACTTGCAAAATACTTATCACGCCGAGAACTAACAATTAAGCATCATTATGGTGGATACCGTGAATATAGATACCAATCTTATTTCATCTTCAAAATTTAACTGCTTTTGTATTTATTTTTAATAGATAGTATTTAAACCTTAAGTTTGATTGAAATTTAGGTTTAGTTTAAGAATTGTGGATTTTTTTCTCGGGAAATTTGATGTCTCGTGTATAAGTCGACCCCGATTTTTGCGGCACTAAATTTGTCCAAAATTTCTCGGCTTATACACGAGTATATACGGTAATTGATTTAAATATTTGTTTAACAAAATTATTTAATAATGAGAAATGTTGGCATGATACTTATAAGTGCAGGAATTTAAAGGGGTAATTCGTAAGTAATTTTTTTCTAATCTTTAAATCCTACATTCTCAAAAATGTTTAAAGAAAAAATCTTATTTGCTATGTGATAGCTTAAAACAAAAGAGAACAATTATTTTAACTAACTTTGTTTCCAGGTTTTATAAATCTAAGTGAAAGTCTGGAAATGGTTCTAAATTATTTTCACAATCCCATGAGGTTTTACAGTACAACCCGATTATAGTTTCATTTAAGTGACCGAAATATTATGGCATTACAAGCGAGTAATGTAATCAACAAAGTTAAATATTGAGTATATTAAAAGATGTATTATGTACTTATATTGTTAATTCAAGTTATAAAGGGACATCTATTGAATAAATTTAACCCTATGTATTAATAGTTTAGTTTAATCAAAATAATTTGTAAATAGTAGTGAAGAAGATTTTTTTTAAAAAATTCTTCACGAATGCATTTTTGATACATAAACATATAATTTTAGTGCTATAACTGAGGATTAAATTAAAAATTAACGTTATAAGCAAGACACTTGATAAGTTATAACAGGGTTCGTACGCCTCCTGAAAAACTCCTGAATTTTAATTTTTTCTTTTTAAGGGCTCTTATAACTCCTGAAATTTGTGTCTCATATCCTGATTTTTCCCCCTCTCCTGAAAAAATTGACGACTTTACTTTATTCGGAATAAGTCTACTGCGCATGCATAGTAGAAAAAAAATAGAGTTCAGACATTGTGATAATAGTTAATGTCCCGGAATGCACCGCACAACTCTACAGAAGATTTTTTTCCTTTTGTTTCGTCATTTGAAGTGCAGTGAAGTCACTAGACTAATACGATAATAAACAAACATATTCCATTTTATTCTTTGTTACCTCCTTAATTTACATTGCTGCGCTCCTGAAAAACTCCTTAGAAACTCCTGAATTTCACTATCATAGATAGAGTATGAACCCTGTTATAAACACTAAAGGTCTAAAGGCAGTTCAAGGGAATGGACGTTTATGGTGTTATAAACAACTTGTCGTTGTAACCGAGTTTGATTGTGTTATATTCCTGTACATTGTCTTTTGACAGGTTCTGACAAAAGAAGCCGTCATGGACATCATCACAAGCTCATCTCTGAACATCGAAAACGAACTGATGGTGTTTGAGGCCCTTTTGCGGTGGGCCCCGATGCAATGCTGCCGTCTAGGGTTGCCAGTCACCGAGGCAAACATCCTGCAGGTTTCATTTTTTTCTGTGTTTGGTATAGTTATAAATGCAGAGTTGGCCAGTCATTCTTTTAGTGGGTTCAGGGATAGATTTAAGAGTAAGCCTTTAGGCTAAAGTTTATTAGCTGCCCTTCTATAGTTTATATTCCCGTAACATACAAACAAAGGATAGAATTCTTTGTTGTTTTCCTCTTCTTCAAACATTAAGTACCTACATTTAGTTTACGTAAAGCTATAATTTTAGTAGCATAATAAATAAAATTGTAGTTTTTCAGAGAAAACTTATTTTTATCCCAAAAAAAATTTCAACAAATATTTAAAAGAAATACACAAAATATTGATCGTTGCTAATAGACTATTATCAGGCAACTGCAGTGCTCAAGTAACCCAATGCCACTCTGATTGCAAGGCGCTGAAAACTGGCAAAATCATTCAGGGACGTCACAATGTAGGTTTTCCGAACACATCCAACCTATATTCGAAAAGCCATATAGGAAGACTACAGAAAGACCGCCAACAGAAGGTATAGCAAATTCCCATCAGTAATTTAGGTAACAACTAATACAGTAGCCGAAGTAGCCAATCTCTACCATGGGGATCCTTTTCGTAGACAATGAGTTGCAAAAGGCTAATAACAACCTTAATGTATTTTTAAAAAGGTAGTTCTCTTTAACATCTTGCCAACACCAATCCTAGACAATCTCTCACTACATTTACTTCTATTTCCAGGAACTGGAGCCATTCCTCAAATTCATGTGCTTCGACGACATGTCGGACACGGAAAAAAGTGCCCTCCCGCCTGCCGTCCTATCCCTCGTTCAACCGTCCAATCGTAATCGTGTCTCACACTATGTCCCAGACAGCCTCATGTCCTACTGTTCCTCATTCACCCTCAGAGAGGACCCGGACACGGCATTAGAGTTCATCGCACCCTCGCTGACGCTGGTCGCATTTTCCATCAGCGCACCTGCACATATGGTAAGATCTTGTTTTACTGTTATCGGTTGTTTTGAAAAAGGAGCTTGTGTATTTGTTCCGATCATCATTAAGTTTGACGTTTCATGTACATTTTCCCCCCCATGTTCGGGATATGACATCACCGATGTATGACATTGTGGGATATGATATTACCGGTATGACGTTGCGGGTTATGACGTCACTAATATGACATAATAACCGGTAGTTAAAGGTTTCTTTTTCAACGCTTGGGAGATCGCCAGGTGATTAGGAGAGATTTATGAACTCATGTGCGCATTTTTACGGGGGCTTATACTTTTTTCTTCGGTCAAGAGGTTTAGGTTACCGGTTTCTGGTTACCATGATCAAATAAATTTTTGTGTATTTACAGTTACCCTGTTAGCTACCTAATACTAGCCCGTACAATCGAGACACTTAAACCTAAACCCAGTCAGTTTAGTATCAGCCTGGATTGTAAGAGGTCTTGGGTACAATTCCTTTAAAAGTTGATCCATACCTCTTAACCACCTTGTGCTTGAATCATTTAGCATTAGCTTTAAGCTAAAATATTAGTAGTTTGCCAGCCCCTGAACTTATTTAAACCAATTGTGCACATTTCCTTGTTGATTTTTTTTATACTACGCCAGTCAACAGCATCTCTGTATCAGTTAACGAGCAGCACAATCACTGCAAAAATCTTCACAATTAGCCTTTATTAGAGTTGTCTAGATTAGGTAAAAGTTTTAAAATTTCAGGCCACTTATTGAATAGCATAATCAACCTTAGTTTTGCTACCTCCCATCACCCTTATACAGGGTTCGTATGCCTCCTGAAATTCCTGAAAAAATCCTGAATTTCATTATTTTTTCCTAAGGGCCCTTATAACTCCTGAAATTTGTGTCTCATCTCCTGATATATATTTTTTCTCTTCCTGAGAAATTGACGACATGAATCTTTTTTCTCCTTTCTCTGCTGTTTTTCTCCCGTACTTTATTTAAAATAAGTCTAATGCTCATGCTTAGTAGAAAACAGAGTTCAGACATTGTGATACTAGTTAATGTCCCACAAAGCACTGCACAAATCTTTAAGGGAAGTTTTTTGTTCTTCTGCTTCCTCATTTAAAGTGCAGTACTATCACTAGATTAATACGATAATAAACAAACATATTCAATTTTATTCCTCGTTACCTCCTGAATTTACATTGCTGAACTCCCGAATTTCACCATCAAAGATAGAGTACGAACCCTGCTTATAAACTTTGCCTGCTGACAGTGACCAAACATCTGCACATTTAACTTGCACATTCTATTTCTAGTACTCTGCCCAGTTTGTTTGGGCTTACTACAAGACGGTTGATGGTTTCACTTTGCAAACCGGTTTTTGTATTAACTTTCCCCTGGTAGCATCTCCATCTTCCTCCTCTATGGACTTGTTTTATGCACAACTTTTGCTGTACTTTTACAGCGCGTCCCAAAAGTTTATGGACTGCTGTGTTTTTTTAATTTTATAATAGGAAAACGTTTCGCAAGAATTTTTTTTTATTTTTAATTATCAAAAATATCAATACAATATTAGTACTGTACACAAATAACATAACAACATCGCAGATTTAGTGAAAAATGAAAAAAATGAAAATTTGGTTGTCCCAAAAGTTTATAGACAAGTCCATTTTTCCATTTAATTTTGCACTATTGTTCAAATTTTTAAACCGTTCTTCATTATCACTTGAAAAACTCGATCAGGCATACTTAAAACAAGAGTTTGCAGAATTTCAGGCTTCAAATTAAACCAACTTTGTTCAATTTGCATCGTTAGATCTTGAACTGTTGCAAATTGGCGCCCATTTGCATAAACGTCCCTCGAAAGTATTCCCCAGAGGTTCTCCATAGGGTTCAGGTCAGGACTTAAAGCTGGCCACTCCATAACTTTAACATTGTGGCGTCTAAACCACTGCATAGTGGAGTTAGGCACATGAATGGAGCAGTTGTCTTGTTGATATTCCCATTTATTTCCCCTAGCAACTCTCCAAATGGAAGTAAGTGAGCTTCAAGAGTTCCTTGATAATCATCAGAATATTGCCGACCTTTCAAAAAAGCAATATCAGTTGTTCTGTTGAAGGAGAAGGCTTCTCACACCATTACTGAACCCCCTCCTTGTTGCCTGCTTAAAAAGGACCTTGGTTCCTTCCGAAGATCGTGCCAATAGTACTTCCATCCATCGGGGCCATCTAAATTAAACTTTTTTCGTCACTGAAAACCACACTTAGCCATTCGTCTTTGTAATGCATGTAATTTCTTGCCCACTTAACTCGAGCATCCTTATGGCGTTTTGTAAGCTTTGGCGTGCGTCGCATTTTATGATATTTTAAAAACTTACTTGCTTTTAGCCTTCGGTGGACTGTAGATTTTGATACTGAGGCTGTAATTTCTTTGGCTGTAGATCGTACAGACAAATTTTCGGTCAAAACAAGTCTCACAATTTCTCTGTCTTGCCTCTTTGTTGTCTTTTTTGGCTTTCCAGGACGAGATTTTGGTTCGAAAATGTCACCTTTCGCTAGGATTTGATAAATTCCAGCTTTGCTACACTTAATTCTTCTAGCAATATCTACAACTCTCATCCCACGAGCTTTTAAACGCTGAATTTGTAAAATTTCATTTTTCGTAAATTGCACGTTGGCAGGCATCTTTGCAATGAATCAAAAAAGGAACAACCCATTAGTTTTTATCTCAGGAAGCTATTACGTCACGTGTACAAATAATAGAATATGCAAATTTATATTTTCATTAATAAAAACAGCTCTTAACACCTTTTGTCCATAAACTTTTGGGACAGCATTTTTACATTTTTTTTTTTTTAAATAAATTTATGATCTCTCACAGTTGTTTGAGCGTTTTATTATTTGAAATACTCTCTTAGATATTTGCATGAATTATTTCGTCATTCACACTCGCTTATTCTTCTCTTTAACTTGAAAAAAACAGCTGTCTATAAACTTTTGGGACGCGCTGTACAGGTCTTAGGACGATAAAAGAAAGAACATATATTCTACATACAAGATTATTACTTGCACCTTTTATTGTCTTAAGACCTTATAGGATTTAAAATCAGAATGTAATTCTAAATTAAACATTTATTCAAAGATTTAACTCAACGTTTATAAAAAATTACAGAAGAGCCAGAACGCGATGCACATGTTAGCTGGCGTGAAGTAAAAGTGTTTATGAATCAGTTCACTTCAGTTCGTAGGGAGAGTTCTTGTTGAATGAAACTTGACAAAGTGACGAAGCAAGAAACGAATGTCATCAAAATAATTTTTAATTAAAAATAAATCAAACAATTTACAATTAAAGCTCAAAAATAAAGATATCTAAACAGTGGGCGTTTTCGCCATGTTGTTATCAGTTCACCGGCGCTTCAACTCAAATCACCACCAGATTCGAAGCTTATAAAAAGAAAGAGAAAAGTGAGTAAGAAACATTAAAGCCTGTGCTTAAATATACCGCTAAACAATAGCACCACAGCCGCGGTAGTTGAGAATCCGCATTGCGCATGCGTACCCGTGACGCGAAATGAAGCTCCGGTGAAAGAAAACGTAAACAAACCAACGCGGCACCCGCAGCAACATGCCGTGACGTCACCGTTTTACGCAGTGGCCCGATGACACACCGCTATAGGGAACCGTATTTGCATGAGAGGAAAACTTATAATTTTGCTAACAGTTCTTAGGAGTGACTTCACTTCAGTTGGTTCGCCACAGTACTCCCCCCCCCCCCCAAAGTGGTGCTGGTTAGAGGTACCTGGGGTTGAAACACACGCAGCGTCCAGAGCGTGCTGTTTGAAGCGGCACACTGTTCTCTGTACAGGTCTGTGGTGGACTAGGTGATTCATGAGGCGTGTCTGGAGGATTCGGTGGGACGACTGAAACTGGTGTGGGCACAAACAAACCTCTACAGGATACTCCCGCCCAGTGATCAACGCGCGACGCGCGTTATATTACACTCGTCAACCCTCGCCCAGGAGCCCTGTTAACTATCTACCACTCACTACCCACACACCACGCCACGCTCGGGCTCTTTAAAACCAGCAGGGAAACAGTGTCCCCTACTCCCTAAGGGGAGTTGCCCCCCCCCGCACCTTGGTGCAAGCCTCATCGGCAGAAAATGAGACCCGGGCATTCATCATATGCAAGTCCGGTTAAACGGTGACACCCGCCTTTACTACTTGCACGCGAAGTAGCAAGAACCGGAGAGAGAGGTTCCAGGGAAGTCGGTTTCCGTGGGGGCGGGATTCAGGAGTATACTGTTGCCACCCTGATCCACGTCCACACTGAACTGGTGTGGGCACAGCTGGGGATTTGGCAGTCGAAGAAGTTGTAGGTGGTGTGGAAATATTGATGTATCTGGCAACGATAAGGGCTGGCTTCAGTCAATCAATACTGATGACTTTTTCGTTTGCTTGGACATCCAGAGTGAAAGTCTTGTTGGTGTGTTTTAATACTATGAAAGGTCAATCGTAAGGCTGACGAAGAGCCTTCTTAACACAGTCTCGACGCACAAAGGCATGGGAGCAGGTTGCCAGCGCTGGGTGCACAAAAGGAGTTTGCTTGATGTGTGCAGAAGCTGGCCTTGGAGACAGCTCCCTCATGCACTCTCAAAGTTGTTGTAGGAACTCTGGTGTGTCGACAGTCGTTGGAGATGAACTCGGAAGGCAGTCGGATGGTCGAACCATACACCAATTCTGAAGAAGTGCAGCCGAGGTCTTCTTTGATCGCCGATCGTAATCCCAGGAGGACGAGTGGCAGTGCTTGTGTCCATCGAAGCGTATGGTGGCACTTCAGAGACCGGTGGAATCGCTCCACCACGCCGTTGCTTGCTGGGTGGTACGGTGAGGTACTTCAAATAACACGCTCTGGACGCTTCGTGCGTTTCAATCCCAGGTACCTCTAATCAGCACCTGCGGTACTTGGGGGGGGGGGGGGGGGCAAACCAACTGAAGTGAAGTCACTCCTAAGAACTGCAGTGAACTGATTCATAAGCACTTTTACTTCACGACAGCTAACATGTGCACGCGAAGGCAACTTTTTGAGTTTAACCATTTATCACAAATTTCGCCAACATAAGCGTTGTGTGTGTGGCAAAATGTGCCTTTAGAGCACTTGCTGAACAAAACTGTTTGATGCAAATGGGACAAACATGATAAGTGTCTATTAAGAGAATATATTTGTTCAAACTTCTGATCGCAAAGTTCACATGCATATGGCTTCTCTCCTGTGTGCGTAACTGCATGTTTTGCCATAGCACTTTCCCATTTGAAGCATTTGTTACAGATTGTACAAACATGTGGTTTTTCTGCACTGTGCGCCATTGAGTGTTGCCGCAAGCCATCCTTCCTGTGGAATCGTTTTTGGCCCACATTACAAACATGTTTCTTTACACTTGAATGAGTCGGACGGTGGCTCAAATAATGTTTACGCTTATTATACTCTTTCTGGCACACCTGACAAACATAAGTTTGGTTTTCCCCTTCTCCGTAAATAATTTGGTTTAATATTTAAATGGTTTCGCTTGATGCGTTTTTTAAGTGTACTATTCAAGAAAAATCGCCTCTGGCAGAGTTCACACTCGTAGGGTTTCTTTATATTGTGGATGGCAACATGCAATTTCAGTTAACTTTTAGGAGCAAATGCTTTGCCACAAGCATAAGGTCTTTCACTTGAGTGGCTAAGGTGATTATCAAGATTCCACTTGAAATGAAACTCCTTTGGCCAGACTTTACACTTATAGGGTTTTTCATCTGTATGGGTGACTAAACGCTTCCTCAGTATATGATGTTGGGTAATCTGTTTACTGCACACTGGACAAGCAAATTGCCCTTTCTTTTTGTGGGTAAGAAGATGTACGCTGCGCTGAGATAACACTTCAAAGCAAACCGTTTGTTGCAAAACTCGCAAGCATGCAGCCATTGAGGAAGAGCATATTCTACATACAAGACTGTAACTTGCCCGTTCTAATTTCAGATTGGCCTCAGGTTCACCCTCCCTCTAACAGAATTCCCCTGCGCCATTACCCTCACAATGACGAGACGGATCGACAAGGTCATCAGTGTCATTGTCCAACCTATCTTCCACTACCTTCACACACATTTTTTACGGGGGGGATATTCTCTTTGGTCAAGAGATAGTTTTTCCAGTTACCATGACCAAATACATTTTTGCTGTATTTATATTGTCGATTGATTGCATTGGCAAGTTCTGAAAGCCTGTACCCGAATGAAAAAAAATAAACTAATGAATAATGCCACGTGTAGAATATGCTTCAAAGTTCCAACGCTGCGTACGATGTCGCCATTAATAGTTGCTTTCCAAATAATGCACTGAGAGCGTTAGTTTCGGCTTACTACAAAGCTATCGCTGGTTTCGCTTGGTTTTTGTATTGGCTTTCCCTCGGCAGCTTCTTCTTAACTATATGTGCTCGTTTTACACACAACCTTTGCTGTACTTAAGAGGATATTGAGGAAGAACATATTCTACATACAAGACTATACCTTGCCCATTCTATTTCCAGATTGGCCTCAGGTTCACCCTCCCTCTAACAGAATTCCCCTGCGCCTTTACCCTGACCATGACCCGACAGATCGGATCGTCAAGGTCGTCAGTGTCATTGCCCAACCTCTCTTCCGCGACATTTACGGAAGGGGAAAAGGTCAATGGATTGACGTCGTATGACGTGGCTATGACGTTGAATAAACCTTGCTGGTTGGAGGCCAAGACTGTGTACCAGGTATAGGGGAATATACATTACCTAAATGTAAGGCACAACTGAAGAGTCCAGGGGAAGGATTGACTAGGAATCTTCCCGCATTCAGGTTTGCTTGGCGGACATTGGTGACAGGAAAACCGGTTTCTCCTTTGGATCTTTTCTCACTGTACAAACGTGGGTCTCGTGTGAATCAGGAATGCTCAAGAGAAGAACCAAGTGAGAAGCTGGTTTCCTTGCACTATTTAGGCAATGAATCACTATTGTTGTCAAAGAGGCCAGATACATGCAAATATCTTGCCGGTGAAGGTTTTTTTTCCCTTGTACTCTTCAACTGTCAATTATCCCTCGATGAATTGAACAACATTCTAAGGTAATTATGTATCTTATAAGGTAGTAGGTAATTTAAATGAGCTTAAAACTTAAATAATCCTGTGGAAGCTACAAGTTGTGCCGGTACGATTTTTTCAAAAACCTTATGAAACCTTTAATCAAAACGGAGTGTCTACGTACACGGGCACCGTACAAGCATTGCGTGCACGGGTAGTAACTGCGCAGGAGCGAGGCTTATTAACAGTTTTAGTTTGATTCATCCTTGACCACCGTAGCTTAGTGGTAGCATAAAAGGTTCGTATTCTAAAGGTCTCGGTTTCAAAACACGCTTTAGGCTGAATTATAGATTTTTTTCACCCTGATAAGATCATCGTTTCAAATTTGTCCTGGAAAAGTTTACTTGCATTTTTTACGTTTTCATGAAGTATTTAAATTTCTATTTTTTTTAAAACTTTCATTGCAAATGGCTAGAATTGATGTTTTTTTAGAGAAAACAAATTTTCCGGGGCCCCAAACGAGTGTTTAGGCTTTCAATGCGCCCTACAATACTGCCCATGTTGGATACTGATGTTTTTATAGAGAAAACAAAATTGCCCGGGGCCCAAATAAGAGTAATCTCAACTTTCAAGTATATCATGAATGTCCATGCAAGCAATGTAAGCACGGTTCCAGTAAGCCCCGACTTGAGCATGTGCGTTAATACCCGTACACGTAATGGGTGAACGGTGCCCGTGCGCGTAGCCTCTGCCTAATCAAAAACCATGACGCAGCAGATCGGATCGTCAAGATCGTCAGAGTCATTGCCCAACCTCTCTTCAGCGACATTTACGGAAAAGGTCAACAGACTTGCGTCATATGACGTCGCAATGACGTTGAACAAACCTTGATGGTTGGAGGCCTTATTTTTCATTGAGTTTAACTTTATTTTCTCTAAAATGCTAATAATCAAAACTTAACTTAAGGCTGTTCAGCACCTATCTTTTCCATTAAATGTTTTCAATTCGCAGATCATTCATATCGAAATGAAAGCTCGAATCCAAATGTTTTTTCATGTGTTTTTGCAGTTGGAGATGGTCTGCAAAGATATCTTTTATATTGTCATAAAAAATTTACTTTATTTAATGTCTTTTAGCAATGTTATGCATCATTTTCTATAAAAAGTTATACGATTACGTGACAAGTAACGTGTTACTTGTAATAATTACTTTTTACAGTAATCTTACAGGTAACTCGTTACATTTGAGAACCCAGTAATTTTACAGGTAATTCGTTACATAATTTTCGAAAAAGTAATCTTTGTTACAGTAACGCGTTACCTTCATTAATTTTATCATTAACACTTTAATAAATGTCCAAAACAAAAAAAAAATGCTTTAAAAAAACGAAATATAAAAAACTTTCACATACTCTTTGCTAAAAGGAGAAATATTGTTAACACAAAAATGAAACGTTTCCTACTGATTGCAGAGATTAAACACTCATCTAGCAGTAATGAGGATTTTTTTTGATAATGTAAAAGCTTTTTTGATAATGTAAATCCTTCAGCCGAAGCCGATTTTGAGTTGTCTACATCTTTCCAAAGTAACGACCATAATATGACTGTATTCTGTACCCTACTAACAATTAAAAGCATGTTCGTAAAATATAATACCCCCTTATCAGCCAGTACGGCTGTTGAAAGGTTAGTTCTGGTGGTTTATGTCTCCGGACCCAATCGTAGCTGTGTAAGGGACAAAAATTTTGAGATGCAGCTTTTGTTGTACCCCAATAAGTTGATTTTCTGCTAACTATTTAATAAAGTCGATTTCAGAAAAAAAATCATTCATTCATTTATACTTTATTTTTCAAACCATTTGTAAATATGAAATTTTGTCGTTAAAAGTAATCTTAAAAGTAATTGTAATTTGTTACTTTTGGAAATTAGTAATTTTACAGGTAATTAGTTACTTTTTACGAAAAGTAATTGTAATTTGTTACTTTTGGAAATTAGTAATTTTACAGGTAATTAGTTACTTTTTACAAAAAGTAATTGTAATTTGTTACTTTTGGAAATTAGTAATTTTACAGGTAATTAGTTACTTTTTACAAAAAGTAATTGTAATTTGTTACTTTTGGAAATTAGTAATTTTACAGGTAATTAGTTACTTTTTACAAAAAGTAATTGTAATTTGTTACTTTTGGAAATTAGTAATTTTACAGGTAATTAGTTACTTTTTACTAAAAGTAATTGTAATTGTAACGAGTTACATTTAAACAAGTAACGGCCCAGCCCTGGTTATTCGCAACGCTTACTTTTTTTGTTACTTCTCGCGTCGCTCTTCATGGATATTTTCGGCAGTTCGACTTAAATTTAATTATATAAAAATTTAACTTTTAACAACATTTAATTTTCATTCTTCTGATTGTCCTTATATCTTTGTTCTCTTTGAAAAATGGTAAGAAGGTTAAATTTTTCTTATAACTGGAAATTTCTAAAAGTAACTAATTAGTTACTTTCGTATTATGTAACTATAACAAAGTAACTTTTTAACACGTTCACGCCGGCGCGGCCCACCGGTGGCCCGCGCTAGATTGTTTCATCGGGCGGCGCGAGCCAACAGTGGCCCACACTAGATTGTCTCAACGGGCAGTGCGGGCCACCGGTGGCCCACACTAGATTGTGTTATTAGACGCTGAAAATTAAATTAATAAAAATATAACGTTCTTTCATTAAAAAATTGTGGCGGTTTACCACACGCGCAACCTCATCAACGATCTTTTTTGTGTAATTTGTTAAAACATTTCAAGCAAAGTGCTGGCTGACCCCTGCAGGTGCGAACAGGCAGAAATCGCCGCCGCCAGATGAAGCACCGCATTAATTTGATTGCCGCCTCACAGAAAAAAATTAAAATCGGCCCCGGCGTGAACGTGTTAAAAGTAACTTTCAAAATAATGATTTTTGAATTTTTACAGTTGGAGATGGTTGACAGGTCTCAGAGGTCCCACTGTGCCCCGGGAACCAGGGTCGAAACCGAAACAGTTCTGACGGAACGAGGATCCATCAGCATTTCTATTCACTGTCAAAATGTGTATGGAATCACTGGTATCAGTATCCTATAAAAGACGAACATACTGTGTATGACTATGATTAAAATACTGTGTATCACCGTATGTTCGTACAGTTACATACTGTGTGAAGTGTACTGCCCTTGGCTTGTAAATATACTTTTGATAGACTTGATAATTTTGAACTCTTCGAGCTGCTGTCAAATTCGTTTACAATGACAACTTGTTACAACGCCATAAATTTTCGGTCTCCTGGACTTTGTCGTTATAAGCAGGATATTATAACAATAATGTTTAATTAACTCCGGTTATAATGCTAGAATTATACGTTTACATGATATCTAAAATTTCTACTCAATAAAAAAATTCACTATTTAAATTTTATTCTCCAAAAGATGCAAAAAGTTGCCAAGTTTAAAATTTGCTTCAACAAAAAATATTGACCAGAGAAGGAGAAATTAAATTACTAATGCACATCTAAAAATAATCTAATGCACATAGAGTTAAAATAGTGGTGTTCTTGGCATGTAAACTTCTTCACTCCTGAAAAAATCCTATTTATAATTGTTTTTATAAACATTTTTCCGAACAATTATATATTTAGAAGTATATATTGCAAGCCCTTGGCAGGCAAACATAAGAAAATTGTGAAGCTTCAAACTATCTGGGGTAAATATTTCAAACAAATGAGCTGCATTATATTAATAGAATTATTTTGTCATTACAAAAATGGTCATCCTCTTTACAATGAATCTGGGTTATAATGAAAGCTCGCTTGTAGTTATCTTTTTAGGTGTCACTTATGACTTTCTTGGTGGGGGGGGGGCAAGTTCGCCAAGCACTGCGACCTCAAGTCTATTGTACTCAACCCCAGAAATGACACAGGCACAAGAGACACACAAAGAAAGAGACGGTACAAACACATAGACAAATAACAACATTTATTGACGGACGCAAACACCCATGCCTTTACCAGGATTCGAACCCAAACCCTTAAGCTCCAAAGGCTAGCTCCCTTACCGTTGTGCTACCGGGTCGGCTAGTGGTCCTTTCCAAACTCTTATCTACCTAATGTTATTTTATACATCCATAGTAGACTGTTTAGAAAATGAGTTCGCTTTTAGTGAATTCGAATTTCCTTTCCTTAATATTTTTTCTTCAGATCTCTGTCGTTAGATAAATGGCAAGTGGAAGCGAGATAATAATCTTCAACAATCTATAAGCAATTCATCTTCCCAACTGCCTATTCTTTTCAACCACCCCTTGAAAACTGGACACAAGTTTAACTGCACGATTCCGCCACCTGTACTTCTCTGTCTCTCTCATTTTAGCTTCCACACTACGTTTATAAAGTAAAATATGGAAGGTATTATAATCATCCAGTCCGTCTGTCCGTCACCCACTTTCGTAGTCCAAACTACAAATGCTACGGACAAGTGTGATACGTCAACAAATTCAGCACATCGAAATTAGAATACATTGAAAATTTCAGAAAAGAATTAAATTCAAAGTACTTCAATTATGTAAAAAAATGCAACATTTAATGCTCATTTAAAAAGGATAGGAAGCCATTTTTATTAGGATTAAATCACCATTGCCATTCGCAACAATCGCTCCAGAAACTTTAATTCTTTTAGACAATAAATTGAAATAAATTTATTTTTGCGGCATCACTCAGTTTGAAATGACGTCAAATATATTTCACTACAAGATTCTTTGTATGTTGATATGAATTTTTTTTTCATTCTATTTAAAAGCGAGGAATATTACATAGATATTTATTCTTTAAAATATAGAATTATTTTTGCAAACAATAATAATTATTGAATTTTCGAAATAAAATTTAAATGAAACTATCCAAATTTAGCATAAAAATGTTTAATATAGAATTAATGCTGTGTTTGGTGCCTTTTTACCTGTTAAACACAACTGTTGTGTGGAAGCGGGTTAAGTGACAGATTCAGTTACAAACCTACTTGTTTTTATTAAAGATTTGACACATTTTCAATGAGAAAACGGCCTTGAATAAATTTTCGACTTTTATAAAGAGAAAAGCCTTCACCATTGAAGACAATTTAAAATCATCAAGCGCATTTAAGCTGAAGCAATAACAAAATGTATCGAGTCTTACAGAAGAAAAGTTATAGGGGGTTTTGTGGATAAGACGGTTTACTTGCTAAGGGCAGGATAATCCGAGTGTCAAAAATACCTAGATTTAGATGTATATATCCGTACACAACTTTATAATGCTATATATGTTTTTATGTATACTTTGTGCTAATAAGTTGGGGTTGAAGTTATTTTTTACTTTGTTTCAAAGACTTAGTGAAAGAACATGCTACGTGAAATTTTTTGAAAAATTTTAGAATATTTAGTCAATGAACATGTTATTACCTGCTGTAAAGATGGCTCTTTTTTTCATAAACAAATAATTTTTAACAAATCTAAGGGCAAATTAAAAACTTTAAAGCTCATTTCCACCTTTTTGTCACAGAACATGTTCTTCCTTTTCATTTGGGAGATATAAATTAATCAAAAGAAAAAAATGCTGGAAAAGTAACTCTAAAATATGCACGTTTGGGTCCATTTTTAAACAGATTGATGACGGTTTAAAAAACATTTGTTTTTCAACAAACAGATCCACCAAGAAAAAAAGTAATGAAGATTTTCTTGCTATTTTAAGTACTGTGCGATAATTTTAATTGCACGTTAAAAAGATAGTGTATATATTGTTGATTGACAAAAAAATCTTGAACTTAAGTTAGATCTATAAAAATATCCATTATGTTTAACTACTCTTAATTACTAGTTTAAGATAAGTTCATTTGTTGTTGAATTTTTTTTTTCTAGTTTATTTCCAGAATTATGTATATTTTATTTGAATGAATAATAACTTTTAAAATAGAATATTTCTTTAATCAGGAAAAAACATGTTTTCAACACTGTTGATGACATTAAAAAAAATTAAATAGTTAAGTTATTAATTGCACACTTAACTAAAATAACAATTTTCTAAGTTTAAAAGAACTTTTTTATATCATACAAACTAACACAAGCACTCATTAAATAATTACAAATTGAAAGGGTTTTGTTTATTAACAAATATACATTTTTGAACCTATGCTGACTTTCTTTTTTTTTTAGCTGGTCAATAAACTTATACAATTGCAAATTTGTTTTTAAATATCTTATTTACAAATATACACACTTCCCATACTGAACTTTTATACTGCAATTTCAGGACTTGTAACCTATTTAAAATAGGTCCAGTCCTTATAATTTTCTTTAAAAGTATAACACCTCTTTCATTTATTCGCATTTTCCAAGACTAAGATCAAGTTCTTTAACTTGGAACACTCATTTTAGTAAAATATCATATTGTACCGCACAAACTAGGTGAGCAATTTTTAGATTCAAAATTAGTAAAACATATTCCGGTCACTGGCAATTTTATAATTAGCCCTTACATTTTGGGGTTAAAAGTTTTAAGTTGAGTTTGTTAGTCAATCTGATTTTTTTAAAAAGGGGGAATGGGAGCTATAGCCGGGTCTCTAAACCAAAGTCTTCTCTCACTGTTAATTCTATAACAGAATTCCAAACCAAATTACTCTGTCTCTATTGAATATTTTTTTTTTTTTTTAAAGTTAATTTTTTAATGATAAATGAAGCTGACTTACAGGACTCTATAATGCAACTTTAAAATGGGTTCAAATATATATATATATATTTTTAGATGATATATTCATACCCGTTTAAAAAAAATTATAGAGCTCTGTATGCCAGCTACATTTATCATATAAAACAACCATTTGTAAAAATATTCAATACAGCCTTAGCAGTTTGGCTTAGAAAATAAATTATTTTTTCCATTGGATTAAACACAGAGAGAAAACTTTGGTTTGAAAATCCGGCTCCCATTCTCCCTTACAATTGGATCAATCAGGCATGAAATATAGGATTACAGTAGAACAAGGTTTTCAAATCATCATAAATAGAAAAATGATATAACTTGTTTTTATACATATTCATAAAACCTGCTCAAGTTTCATAATCTTTTTTAACATAATCAGTTACATTACCAAGAAAATAGATTTTTAAAAATTCCACCCTTCTTTACTTTTGGTGATTTGATGGTGTTTGAGATGTGAAACAAATTAAAAAAAAACACTACTATGATATAATTTGGCTTCTGTTTCCCATTGAAAAAAGAATTTCCATTTCCCTTGTTATAACTATAAGGGATTTTAAGTTTTTCAACTAGCAGTTGCATAAGGACTGGACCTTGTCCCAGGCTGATGAGAGGACCCTCGCTACTTTTGAGAGGAAGATCCTCCGGTCAATTTTTGGTGGTGTCTGTGACAATGGAGTGTGGAGAAGGAGAACTAACTCTGAACTTTATAAACTATTCAGAGAGCAGGACATCCTGAAATATCATAAAATCCAACGCATGAAATGGGCCGGACACATTATTAGAATGAATGATGACAGAACAACAAAAAAGATTTTTTTGGCTAAACCAAATGGAACTCGAAAAAGAGGCAGACCCAGACTGAGGTGGGTGGACTGCCTCCAAAAGGCCTTTGTTTCGATAAAGGTCAGAGACTGGAAAGCTGTTGCGCGCAGAAGGAGAGACTGGGCAAATCTCCTTGAGAAAGCCAGGGTCCACCCAGGACTGTCGAGCTATTGATGATGATGATGAGTTGCATAAGGAAATCTAGATAAATGTTTTTTTATATTTATTTTATACTGAAAATTCTAAAATTTAATCATTAAAAAAATTCCTTGCAAAATGTAAACTAAGAACACTAATTGGCGGAACTTTAAAAGGGAAGTGAAACTGAGATATTGACTTACTATTGAGAATAATCAGAGTTTACAAGAATTACTTGAACTTGTTAACTGCATTTTGATTAACTTAAAAACAGAGGCAGTTTGTCTCAAAAATGTCTCCATATACATAATATAAGTAAAAGAACAGGCGGAAAACTATTTGTAACGGATAAACAAAGCCAAGTATACCCAAATTAGAAAAACTAGGATTTTTCTTCAAAATTTATATGTATAGAATCTAACATCAGATGAAAATAAATTACCATACTGGTTTTGGATCAATGATTTTAAGGTCAATGTTACTTATGCCTAAGAAATTTTTTATATATAAAAACAGAGAAGGCTATAGACAAATTTTACAGGGTTCGTAATTTTTTTTAAAAAAGGGCACATTTAGAACTTAAAATGTAAACTATATATCTATAAGGGTCAATTTTTAAATATAAGAAAATCAATTTTTCAAAAACAATTCTTTGATAACCGAAGTCTCGATTTGAAGTGTTCTATTGGATTATTTATATCTATGAAAAAATTTAAGTTTAAAAAAGGAAAATAAATAATTTTAAGGCCCTTAAAATTCGTTTTCCTGATGAGCAGGTATTCAAAGACTATATTGCGCTGTGTTAGTGACCTAACGGACAAATGTGACTGAGTTATCAACGCTAAAATATTTAAAATTTAAATATCTAGCAATTAGAGCAAATCTTAAATCAATTAATAGAATAATTGGAAACTAAGAACCAAACACTAATACAGATGAAAGCATATACCTATTTTTTCACTGAAATGCAATAAAAAAAATAAACTTCAGGTGATTTTTCTGAAAAACTAGCTTTTTGCCGATAGGATTCTTTTCCTACACAGTGCGATATGAATTGGTCAAACAAAATGTAGCCATGGTCTCTTGGCATGATTCAGAAAGCCATGTTTTGGGTAGGCGTTTAAATTGGAATATAAATTTTAAGGCCCTTAAAATTCATTTTCCCAGAGAGCAGATTTTGAAGGACTATATGAACTGGTCAAACAAAATGAGTGATTATAGATACAACTCCCGAGCCATGGGCTCGCCACATTTATGGTACGAGCTTAACACTTTTAAAATACTAAGTTTAAATTGGAAAATAAGTTTTAAGGCCCTTAAAATTCATTTTCCCAGAGAGCAGGTTTTGAAGGACTATTCTGGTGGAACAAAATATTTGATTACAACTCCAGAGCCATCTGGCGCATGTCGGAAAGCCGCAATCGGAACAGGAGCTTAACTTCTTAAAAATAACAAGTTTAAATTGGAAAATAAATAGTAAGGCCCTTAACATTCATTTTCCCAGAGAGCAGGTTTAGAAAGAAAATATAAACAGTTTAAACAAAATTTGTGATTACAGATACAACTCCCGAGCCATGGTTTCCTGGCAAGAATCGGACAGCCACATTTGGGGCAAGATTTTGACTTCGTTTTCCAGCATGGTTAGGAGGTCGGGCCGAGTTTGCATCTTAAGCATGGCTTTGGCTGTCTCCATACCCTGAAAAAGAAATCTTTTATAATGGGAATGCTTCAGATTGTTTAATTGCTTGTTTTTATTTTTCCATATCCTGCGACTTTATTGGTAGTTTCGGTTTCACTCTCAAAATGACTGTATTAGATTAAAAGAAACTTTTCTTTCTATGCAAGCGTTTATTTAACAAATGATTTGAACAATCAACAGCCCAGCAAGAAGTTGGCATTTAAAAAAGTTAATTGGTAAAATATTCTTAGAAAACTCATTTTTGAATAACGAAAGAAAAGTAATTCCATACATTGTTTTTGAAAATCTGAATAAGAATCCATGTTCAAATGTGTTACTTTAAACTGCAAAATTAGTTTTCCTTTTGTAGTTCCAGAGATTTATCGATCGTAAAAACATTATGCACATAAATTATTTTGGAACTTATTATATTTGACTTTTTTCATGCAATTATAAAAAATAGTGTATGCAACGCATGTGAAAAGTAAATGTTTTAAAACATGCATCATTTCACTCGCTCACACGTTGCTCGTGAAATAAAATCCACTTGCTTTAAAAAGTATTACTTTTCACACTTGCTGGGTAAATAACTTATATAATTCGATAAGGATAATCAACAAGAAAAGTATTTAGTGATCATAACAGCCACTAAGAACAAATTCAACACATGATTTTAGCTGTCATATAACACGTTCTTCCATAATCTTCATTTCGTATTAGGGAATTGCAGGGTTTCTGCCAAAATGAAATGTCTCAAATTCATAGCTGAAATTAAAAAATTTCATGACTCCAGGAATCGGACCAAAAATAAGAAAAATTTCAATTCGAGCCATTATGAAATTTGATGTGCAATGCATTATCTTCTAAAATATACTTTTATATTAAGTAAACAATTATTTCTTCGCATATCTAAACCAAATATAGGAAAATAAGAATCTGAACTAAAAACAAAAAAACAGCAAACATACCTACTCAACTGCTACACAAACATACTCGACTGCTACATAAATCATACTTGGTGTAGCAGTTGAGTAATTTTGTTTAGTAGTATAGCTTAATAATACATCAATAATTTTTTTTTTATGAATCTTGACATGACAAATTTATGTAATTATATAATACTATGCTACTAAATGTACTTCTAATTTCTTTATAAACACTTTAAAATAATTACAATTACTTTTATTTATGGTGTTGGGGGAAGGGAGGTCATCTTTATCATATTTGTCTATGAACATGGGCAGGAACATTGACAGTTCCATTAAGGCTAAATATTTAGTCGCTAGGTTTTTCAAAATTAAATTCTTGACTGCCTCTTTGGAATAGAAATCCTCAACTTTTGGTCTTTCAATGCATATCCTTATTAACATGGTTCATACATTTGTTAGTAAAAATATTCAAGCATTTTTTCAAAAAAATTCAAGGGCTCGAAATTTACTAACAACATAGCATCTAAATATATAAAGCGTGTATATGACGACACACCACTTTAAAACTAAAAATTGTCTAAAATCAGAAACCCCAGTATACGCCAAAGTAGAAAAAAAAGGGTCAAACGTAAACAAAGTCTCTTTTTATTCAAGGTAGTTCATGTGATTATGACTCACAGACACTTGATCGAAAGAAAATATTCTGG
Source organism: Oedothorax gibbosus (assembly GCA_019343175.1). Classification (NCBI taxonomy): domain Eukaryota; kingdom Metazoa; phylum Arthropoda; class Arachnida; order Araneae; family Linyphiidae; genus Oedothorax; species Oedothorax gibbosus. The sequence goes on along the minus strand of CM033272.1, from coordinate 43,310,357 downwards.
TTGGTACGACTTGGCCTGAACCGGAGCTACAAAAATAAAACTTCTGATCACGCAGAGCCAAAGAACTGTCAATCATTCTGATGCAATGTGACGACAGCGATAGATTTCGTGAAAATTACTAGGCAGCTAAATAAGTAAATCAGGAAGTATTATGGGATTCCTCATCTAATGGGAGATTGCACTGGCTGGTTGAGATTTGAAGACATCTTAGCGTAATAAAATCTTAATTCATCTTCACATTTTGATAAAAAAATTTATCTTCATTATTAGAAACTGTTATTTGAACTTATTGTTCATTGAAATTTAAGTTTAGTTTCACCGAATTGCGGTGCGAAGAAAAAGTAAACAATCGTTTAAAAAATGCATAGCAGTTCCAGTGAATCAGTTGACTTTTTTTTCACTGTTTCAGTGAATTTGCATAGAAAATTGCGATGCGATACTGCTTAAATCGAACCCTGCTTACGGCTCAATGTAAATACAAACTTCACCTATCTGCGGCGTTTATGGCGACATATTACATAATTTTACACAAGATGTTTCGAAAATAAATTCATACAAATATACCGGTTTTTCATGACTTTTGATCGTTTTTGGCTCAAATTCATGACTTTTCATGACAAAATTTACCTAATGTCAAAATTCATGACTTTTCATATGCGCGGAAACCCTGTAATTGAAACTAAAAAATTAGGTGTTGCCACTCACTGTGAGACTAGTCTTCATATAAACCTTAACCTTGGAAACAAGATCATCGGGTAGGCTTTTCTCGTCGAATACTTCCGTGATGAGGTTGATTTGTAAGGCTTCTTGTGCGGTTAAAATGCGGCTCCTCATTATTAGGTCCGTGGCCTGAAAAATAGCATTAAACTTGCACTATAGGTTAAACAGGTAACTTACCAAGGATTGGAAAGTTACTTTTAAAAAGTAACACTGTTACAGTTACTTAATACGAAAAATAACTAGTTCGAGTTACTTTTAGAAATTTCAAGTTGGAAGAAAAATTTCATTTTAGCTATCTTACCGTTTATCAAAGAGAACTAAGATTAAAGAAATAGGGATAAAAAGTTGAGAACAAGAACGTTGGTAGAAGTTAAATTTTAAATCATTAAATTTAAGACGAACGTTGAACTGGGCTGAAAAATCTGTGGATAGCTGCATAAGAGGTAATAGAAGAGTAATGAAATTTTTCGAAATTCAAGTGCCTCAGTGTTAATCCAATGGCGAAAAAACTATTTTCTCTACCACATTTCACCGGCTGTATTGAATATTTTTACAAACGTTTTTTTTTAATAATAAATGTAGATAACTTACAGGTTTCTATCTTCCCACTTTTTGAAATTGCTTAGAATATTTTGTGTAAAATTATTTATTGAAAATTTTTTTAAAATATTCGAACCCATTTCAAAAAGTGGGAAGGTCGGGACCTGTAAATCAGGTACATTTATCATATAAAAAAATATGCTTGTAAAAATATTCAATACAGCCAGAGAAAATATTTTTTCTCCATAGGATTGACACTGATGCATTTGCTTTGGAGACCCCCGGTCCAGCGCGCCCTATCCCCCTTAATGAAAAATCTAACAGCGTTACCTTAAAAAAATTAATGTTACATACAAGCAACACATTACTCCAATCCCCGTTACTTACTATAGTTAACATAATAGACTCAGACATTATATATACAATAATATAGTTAATATACTTTTAAAACCAAAAAAGTTTTATGGAAGCTAACTTTGGCCCAAGCTTGATTGTCTCAAGAACTTCCAGATTTAACCCGGAAATAACTATTTTCTGAATTTCAGTGTCATATGTACACCATTTGGCTTAACCCTTTCAGTCCCAATGACAATTTGGCATCATCATTTTAGAAATTTTTTTTCTGATCGTCTATAGCCATTTATGACATCAAAAAGCACATCATTCGATTCTTCAAATTTTTTTCTATTAGAAAAGATTTTTTATAAATCCCAATAGATGTCAGCCCTATTATTTTTTTTAATTATGATCAGAAACATGATGATGCCAAATGGCATCACTGGGACTGAAAGGGTTAAGGGAGGGGAGTATCGGAGACTGGACTGCAAAATCAAAAGACACTGTAACCTCGAAAATAATTAGTTTAAATCTAGTAAAATAGTAGTTTCGCAAATCATTCACTGATTAAACCTACCATTCTTCTATTGGATGTTTTTTTTGTTGGCAGGTTTCTTCCTTAAAGTTACACATGTTTTCTGTGGGTGGCGCTAGCGTCTTAAGAAATTTCTATTGTAAATACGAACACACGGTTGGACATTACGAGAGATGCTTCTTTTTTCCCGATAAGGAAAGAACCAACACCAGATGTCAAAAGTTGAGAAACATTGTGTTGCAGCCTTTACTTAGATATTTTGCCCTTATTCCCCAAAGTTGGGATAAGTAGCCAACAATTAGCGCCCTTCCCTCCGCCACTGAACCCTCTCTTTAATGGGGAGACAAGAGTTTTCCTAAACCATATTGATTGTTACCATAGAAAGCACGTCGTAATAAGTTTTGTTAAGTAAGATGTAAGCTCCTGTTAGTTTAAGTTCAAAGAATATATTTTATTAAGTTTTAGTAATATTTTTTTATAAATGTTCAAAGCAGGAATTGGACAGTTTCTTTTACAAAGTATTTATGTTACAGTTAGTAACTTAATGCAAAAAGTAACTACTTACAGTTACTTAATACAAAAAGTAAAGCAATTTCAGGAAATAAGAAAAATTGAAATTTAAGAGAACCAGGAAGTAAGGACAATCGAAAAAGGTTAACGAAAATTCAGCGTTGTGTTAAAAGTTAAATTTTAAATAATTAAACTTAAGCCGAACAACGAACTGTGTAGAAAAATTGGTTTGCATGATAAGTAACGAAATTTTTCGTTCTTTCGTTACCGCTAAAAGCAACTTAGTTACAGTTACAACTACTTTCCGAAAAATCTAACAGGTTATCTAGTAACTGTTACAAGTAACGTGTTACTCCAAACGTTCAAAGAATACATTTTTAGGTAATTTATTGTGTTAACTTGCATTATTTGTACCAAATAAGAACACTACCGTCACCTGCTCTAAAAGGTAAGAACAACCGACTTAGAAATTGGCGAAATTCTGCAATGGTTTTGTAGTAGTACACATTGCATTTTAGTGATCTCCAAGACTTCCTGGCAAAAAGAAAGTGCTAAAATGTTAATTTGAATTTTTCAAATCTGGGAGTTCTGGGAAAATTGCTTTTTATTGTTTTGTGAGATATGGAGTTTCATGATTTTAGAAGATTCCGGAAAATTTAAGATTACCAGGAATTCACTTTCACTTTTTAACTGCTGAAGTTTTGCTATCTTAAAATCACCAAAGTTTCACGATTTCCTAAAACCCGATAATTTCCTCTGTTGAGAATCGGTACAGAATTTTAATTTCAGAATCACCGTATAAGTTCGATTCTAAAATCGCCGGAGATTCCTCATTTTAGAATAGCCGAATGTATTTCTGGGTTTCTTTTGTGAACAACCAAAAATGACTTAGTTGAAGAATTTTTTTAATGTTGACTTGGGAACGGTCCGTTAACAGATCAAAGAGGGATGGATAATTGAGCTTCTGCTGTAGTTTTAACTTAAAATAATTTGGCTTACCCTCGTCGCTCCCACGATCCGAGGCAGAGTATAAGTAGCACCGCCTTCCGGGAAATAGCCGAACCTCAACTGCGGAAGACAGAATGTTGCTTTATGGCTAGCGATAACTGTATCCGCGTGGTTTAGTACGGTCATGGCCAGGCCGTGAGCCGCGCCATTAACGACAGCAACTAGAGGTTTCTTGAACGCAGACAGGGCTTCGATTAAGTTCCTGAAATAAAAGATTAATGTTTTAAATATATATAACATTTATCCTCTTACTTTGCTCCAGAGGTACTAATACATGGACTTTTGTAAAATTCACTTCACAACTTCATTTTACAATTTTTTCTTAGTTCGAACTTTTTTATTATAAACTAGAATGCTCAAGCATTCCAAAAATCAGGGTTCATACTGCTCTATCTATGATAGTGAAATTCAGGAGTGCAGCAATGTAAATACAGGAGGTAACGAGGAATAAAATTTATTGTTTGTTTATTATCGTATTAGTCTAGTAACTTCCACTGCACTTCAAATGGTGAAACAGAAGAAAAAACACTTCTACAGAGTTGTGCGGTGCATTCTGGGACATTAACTATTATCACGATGTTGGAACTCTATTTTTCTACTGTGCATGTGCAGTAGACTAATTCCGAATAAAATACGGGAGAAAAACAACAGAGAAAGGAGAAAAACTATTCATGACCCAATTTTTTTTAGGAGAAGCGGGAAAAAATATCAGGAGATGAGACAAATGTCAGGAGTTATAAGGGCCCTTAGAAGAAAAAAATTAAATTCGGGAATTTCAGGAGGCGTACCAACCCTGAAAATTACCCATACCTACCACAAGACAATTACCCATAACAAAGACTGAGAAAGAGTGACCTTGGGGAAATGAAAATTCAGTCGGAATTAGAGAGGGGATCCCTCTCTGTCCGACGCAGGACTGTTAGGAAATACACTTATAAAATAAGTAAATGCTAAACTTACTGCATTTGGTGGTGTTTTTTGTCTGTTTAATATTTCACCTAACCAGCGATTTCGTTTGTTGATGTTTTCAACTTGTGCATGTGGAAATTCCAAATTCAACCTCCATAAACAATGCGCGTGTTCACTTTACTTTATAAGCATTCAGTGAACATCACTATTCGTATTTGTTTTGGTTTGTTTGGAAACTTATATTTATTAGTAGCTCTTGTAGAACGTTTTCACGGCTGTTAAGTCTCTATGCAGTAGGTCTTTTAGTTATTTTTCAACCATACTATTTGTTGTGCAAGAAGATGACTTTTATGCTAATTTTCTTGTTTTTGTATCTGTGTTCATGAATACTGGGCACCGTAACCGCGCCCGTGGTTTACTGTATAAATACAGTGAACTCTTATGCAAGTTGTCGGCTTAGGCGAGTTAGCTTGAGTTGTGTGCTGTGGTGTACTGCGTGATGTTTTTTATTTAGTACTATGATTTAATTTATGAATAAATTTTAGATTGTTTTTAAACCCCGTCTCCAGTAATTACTTAGGACTTTAAACTTACATTTTTCCCACTGTGAATTATTAGATAATATTAAAACTCTGACATTTAGGTTAGTTCAGGAACATTTTTGCAATGCCCCTAGTCCCGGTAGCAGAAACCGCGCAGCACGGCAGCAATGCTGCAGCCCGATTTGGGGTCTGCGGCTAAATTATATTGCTTCAATCCAACACCATAAATAAAATTAAATATACTTATTTTTTAATTTTTATTAAAAAAATTACAAATAAATGTAGTAGAATACTATTAAATAATTATTTAAATTTGTCGCATCATGATTCATAAAATAATTATCATTGTGTTGTTAAGCTATACTGCTAAACAAAATTAAGTGCTATACAAAGATTGATTTATGTATAAATTCAAGTGATTTAATTGGCGTGAGGCACGCTGATTTATAAGTAACTAATCTTTCTTGAGCATTTTGCTACAGCTTTCTTCTACATTTTAGCATTTTTTTTACCCAGGCTGATCCCTGCCGTGCAGTGCACCAGTAGGTGCAATGGCTTCCCGTACCGAATATGTTATATGTCATGATTGTACTATATTAATTAAACTTAAAAATTAAGGCATTAATTTAACAGCCGCTTGCAGGTGTATGGTAAATCTTCTGATAATGTCGCGAGGGGGGGCGGGGGGTCTTTTTCCTTGCAGCCAAATTTTTTCCTTAAAACGTCATGCTGCAGCCACATTCCAAAAGTTCTGCTACTGGGCCCCTAGTTAACCTATAACAAGGACTTATATAACTTACTTCCACTTGACACTTATATAACTTATTATATATAGACCTGAAGAAATTTAAGTCTACTACAAGCAAAGTCATTTTCTAAGCGAATCACTATATCCATATAAAAAATAACATAGTTAAATGGGGAGTTCGGAAGGGACCACTAAAAAGGTTCACTGTATCCCAGGTTCATTACAGCAAGGATCGACTGTATCACAAAATCTCACCAGGGAATTGGGGTAAAAAAATACAGAGATGCTTGGCGAGAAAAACCATTGAAGCCGTCTGAAAGCCTTCAAGTCAAATTAAAAGATTATTCAAACATGGAATGGCTTCAATTGGCAAACCTGTTTTTGCGGTAGTTGGATTGGATTAGCTTCACATTAGAGCTACTCATTTCGAGTTCAGATCTTAGTGCGTATTATATGAAGACGTCCCCCATGCAAATTTTGTGTCTTACAATAAATTTAGAATGTATTGTATTTACAAAAAGGTCCGATTCTCTAGGATAAATAACGGCTGTAATAATCATTAGGGAACTTTTTGTTTGCACTTCAACTAGTTTAAACATTCACTAGTTTGCCGGCAATATTCGCCAACGTTGTTTGGCTTATTATTGAAGCGATCAACAGCTTCACTCTGCAAAACTGTTTTTTCATTGGCTATTTGACTTGGCAACAATTCTATCTTATTCATATCTCCCATCACGGGGCCACTTTTATTTGCGCCCCCCTGTAGTCAAAGCCGCATCAAGTGATGTATGGTCGCCCCTCTAATAAAGGTTTACGGGCAATTCTGACACCCAATAACTTACTTGACCGCATGCGCGATGGCAGGGGCTGCCTTCGTCCTATCAGGTCCGAGCAGCGGCCTGAGATCGATTCCTAGTCCAAAAGATTCTCCGATGCCGTTTAGGATGAGTGCGTGGCATTGGGGATCCCTCTCTGTCCGACGCAGGACGTCACATAATTCGTTAAGACTCTGGAAGAGAGATAATTTATTGAGCAATAGCTGGTTTGCGGTTGCCTTCTGCCATCATGTCGCGTTTAATCGAGTATTTGTTTACTGTTCACTTAGTCATAGAATGTTCGATTGCTAGGATGTTAGAACTGACGTGTAAACATTGGGATCTACTTGTAATCGTTCCAGACTCACTTAATATGATTAAATCTGGCAATGAGTATAATATGATAATCTGATTTATGGAATCAGTGGTTTAATTTAAAGCCGAGTTGAATTATTATCGCACTAGAGCTACACTTGCGCCATTGGTGACAGGCGTCGTAATTTGAGAACTACATCAAGACATCCGAGTATACAGGCAATTCTACCATAATTTTTAATTTTATGTCCCTTGGGCATAAGTTTTAAAAAAAATTAATATTTCTTTTAATTTTTTTCTTATTATACTAATAAACTGGTCCTTATATAATTGCTAAACGTTTGCTTAATAATTGTAATTTTTTTTCTATAAATATGTTTAAGTGGAATATAAGGAGTAAAAAATCCATTTTTATTAAACTGGAGTTAGTTTCAACACAAAAAAGACCGTAAAACATCGTGAGTTTCCTCACTGTCCGTTCTTTACCTTACATTCCCAACCGTCACAATGATCTAGGGATGGAAAACCGAAACCTGTTTTAAGACAAACCGGTTTGGTCGTGACTTCGGTTTCATTGAAAATTAGTTATTTTCATTAGGCCACTTTAAACCGGTTTCTTTGAAACCGGTTTTTTATACTTAAAACTGCCATCCCTAAATTTTTTGTAAAAAAAATTCAAATGAGCCATGCTGAACTTTTTTTTGTAATTCTAGGACCCTTATAAACCTTTTTACAAATATTTAGTGATTATGGTAGAACTGCCCATACACCTAACGCAAGTTTTAAGGACGACATCATACACAGCATTTTAATCTTGGAGCCTTATTTAACGTGCACTTATTTTACACTATTATTTGTCAGACTTTTTTGTTGTTGTTGTTGTTTCTAATGCCACTCGGTAACCGAGCCCGGAGTAGAGAACTACCCGATTTTAAGGCGAAGTGGGGCGGCTTCCGTTTTTGTTGAGCGCCACAAGGGAGGAAGTCCGACTTTTGCTCGTCAGCATGACACATCCGTTTTACAGGAAGGTCCCTTTCACACATCCATTCTCACTCACATATCGAATTTTGATCCAGATCAAAGGCCGATAACCCCCTGATCTGGTACCCCCAGAGGTATTAATTTGGTATGGGAACATGGAGGACTTTGTGACCACGACATATTTTACGTGGCCCAGCCACCATTAGCAACACGGCGGTCTTTAGTCGAATACAAGCGCCGACCCAGCAACCATCAGAACTGCGAGCACCGCCGAGGACAGAACCCACAACCCTTCCGATGCGAGCACGACGCTTCACACGACTGAGCTACCGCGGCTCAGACTTTTTAACTGCACATACTGTTTATATGTTGGCAGTTATTTTGACAGTGCCTGGAACCAAACATGCAAGGCACGCACCTTACAGACAGGGCTAACCAGCCCTCTCCAGTAAGTTCAGTTCCCCAAGAGACTGAAAGAGAGTTGATTAATGGGATCACTGGTTAATAGTTGGAACTCGCAATATTCACTTATGCTTATGATATAGCTGAGTGAACGCTATATTTCTATGGTTTGAAAAAAAAAACTTTTTGGTTTAGTTCAAACCCTTAACGAGTGGATAACTTTTCAAGAAAACAGTAATAAAAGTGCCTATTCTTGAAAAATCCTCTGTCAAATAGCTGTTTTTACTTAAACTTATAATGTCTTATTATTGTGTCTTATCAATTATAATTATGTTTATTTAGTCACATATACAGGGTTTTTTTTAACCCCCCTTGTGACGAACAAAAATTTTCTGTAATGTTTGTTTTTGTGTTAATAAAGTAATTGTTGTTGAAAACCACGACCCAGCGTTATTAGTTCTTTCAATCTAACCCTTCAATCTCTAAGGCAACGTTAATTCTACCAACTCTCCAGATTTCAGGAATCTCTTGCTTCTGGAAATCTCCGAAACTCAGTTATAAAATTTTATGGATTCCGGTCGCCAAAACAAAGTTTTATGTCGCCCCCCTTCGAAAATTCGGCATTTGTATAATAAGAAAACTCACAAAGTAGTTAAAAATTTGGTATTGCTGGGTTAAATCCGGAAAGTTGGCAGTTTTGTTTTTATGACAGAAAAACAATTTGTCATAATAAACTACAGTTGCTTTGCTTGCATAACACTTACCTCCAGGGATTGGAAAGTTACTTAAAAAAGTACTGTTACAGTTACAGTTACTTAAAAAAAGTAACTCGTTACGTACAGCTTACTTAATGAAAAGTAACACGTTACAGTTACTTAGTACGAAAGTAAGATTCACGTTACTCTTTGAATTTCAGTATGAGAAAATTGTAATTTAGCATCTTTCCATTTTTCAAGAAAATCATTATTAACGAAACAATTTCACAACTCTGGCTGCCGTTAGCAGCCAAAGTGGACAAAGCTAGTTTGCTTTTCCCACCCAGAAAGCTCAGATTCGGGAATGCGAAATGTTCCCTCTCCTTAGGAGGGAATTTATAAATACGCATCAACAGCCTCGGAAAGTAACGGAAGTAACGCATTTTCGTACTTCGTACCGCTAAAGTAACTAAGTTACAGTTACTTTCTGAAAAATGTAACGGCGTTACCGAGTTACTAAAAAAAGTAACTTTACAAGTAAGCGTTACTCCAATCCCTGCTTACCTCTACTGTAAAGTGCGACAGCCTCAGTATGACTTGGGTGTAGTCCTTTAATCTGTGCACCAGAAGAGTTCGGTAGTAGCAAGCTAGAGTGGAAGAGCGATCGATTTTTAGAACTTGGTCTCTGGGTAAGGTCGATAAATCTGTTGGCAAAAGAGAATTGTGTCGTTAGATTATATTTACACTGCACCCATTATTACAAGTGCAGCAATAGGAAGTAAGAAACAGACATAACTAATATTTAAAGGGAGTCGGATGGTTCTATCTCACCCATGTTAATTTTACTAACTTTAGGAACTAACTTTAGGAGATTGTGAATTTTTTTATAGTTTGTTCCTTACATCTAGTTTGTTGATTTAAACTGAGGATATTTCACAATAAAAAAATACTTTCACAGTGATTTTTTTAAAAATATGTATTAAATAACTAAAATAAAAATCCGATTTAAAGTTCTATAACTTTTTTTTTTAGCAGAGATATTTAAAATTCCTCTGTTTAAATCAAAGAGCTATTAATGGGGAAGGAAATAATAAAACAAAACATGTTGATATCTTTTATAGTTCCTAAGAAAAATGTTCCTAACTGTTGAAAAACCTTGTATTTCAGGAAACACAAAAGAAAATTAAGGTACAGGTAAGAACTGATATATACAGAACGTCTAAAAAATGCTTATAAAAAGAAAATTACCAAACAAAAATCAATAATCTTGGCTATAGTTATGCAGAAGTATGCATTTAGTTATGCATTTTTGACCCAAACACCCATCCGACTCCTATTAACCAAACTTAACTTTTAATAACAATCATAACTAATATAAATAAGTAACTCATAAAAACGTAAACAGGCTTGAAAAGGGGTACAAGGTAATATAAAGCAAGTGTTTAGAAATTCATCCGAGTTTAAATAGGTATATTATAGTTACAAACACAGATTGCAAACAGTATTGTAATACTGTTTGCAATCTGTGTTTGCAACTATAATATATATGTATCTAAACATTTTATAATTATTGCTGGATTGTTGAATAGATGTTATGCTGAAACTGCACTCGCTTATGCCGCCAGAAGATAATTATTTTGTTATTATTCATTAAATATTAACAAAAAAAATAGAGTATGTAACAGTAAAACAACAATGGCAGGTTCAATGTCTAAGAGAAAAGCGCCTATTTTTAGGGACTTATCACTACGTTTGGATTAAATATTATTCATAGTAAATGACAAAAATATATTTTTATAATATCGTGCAAAAAAACTAACTTTTTCAAATCAATAATCGTGGCAAAAGTGATGCTTTTAACGAAATCGTGTTTCATAGTTACTTTTACGCACTAGTGCGACAAAGTAAATACGAGCATCTGATTGGTGTAAAAAATTTTTTATTTGAGCGTGATATTTTATTCGGCGGCTTTGTGGTTTGTGTAAAATTCTTTATTTGAACGTGATTTTAAAATAATCATTAATATAAATAATCACCTTCAAATCATTTGAACATGATAATAAAATAATTAATAAGCCAATCAATAAATGCCAATTTAATAAATACTTTTTTGCATGTTATCGTGCATACTCGCTCGTGAAATAATTTATTCAACTTCTTTAAAAAAGCCTTACTTTTCACACTAGTTGCATAAATAACTATTTAAAGATATCAGCAATACATACATTGCATTTTATGCCAACAAAAAATGACATTAAAATAATCTATTGATAGTTATTTAAATTAACCAAAATTGTTTTGGTAATGCTTTGCATACTTAAAATTTATTTGCATAAAAGTTCAATAACAGGAATAAAAACAAGTTGAATGCAGAAAACTGTAAAATGGAACACAGCAGACTGTGAATTGAGGCCAGTTTCTACTCATTGTTTTGATTTGTCTGTACAGTATTTGTACAGTGTCTCACATTACAGTATCAGTCTTTGAAGGGGATCAGATTTACTGTACGGTGCCCCTTGGGCGATAAATAATTTTTTCTGGCAACCTGTCTGACTTGAATTTTATGACTTCGCACCGACGACGTTTTCTGGCAACCCTATTGGACCATTGGTTGAGTTTTCATAAGAAATATTCCCATACGATATTTTATTTGAATCGTGGTTTTAAAAAAAAGTCGCCAAAATACGGACTTTTGGCGCAATTTTGGAAAGTTCGCCAAGGGGGACCGTACAGTAAATCTCTACCCTTTGAAGGTACTCAGCTAAGTTTCTAAGATTTAAAGTATATAATTTATTATAAGTTACTTTTACAAGTTTCAGCGTATTAACCAAGCGTAAATAAAAACATAACCTATCTCATAATTAGTATGACCAGACATACTGCATTTCACAGTACAGTATTATTACTTTTTAGGTATTCGTACTGCTTCAAAGAGTTCTAAAGTATGTAAAATGTCTCTTTTGGATTTGTACTGCAAAATGCCCCACATTTTGAGTGGAGATTTAAATTCCTTTATATAAAACATCTTAAAGCAAATAAACTATTAAGTAATTTATTTAAAAAAGTGTGATTCATTTCAAACAGTTTAGTGGTTTGCGTCTCATTACAAGACTCGGAGTTCATTACAAACTTGAAATTATAATAATAATGAACTATACCAAGATGCATAGAATTAGTATTTGCTTCTTTAACATTGTACTGTATTGATGTTCCAAATATCCTTTACTGATAATTCATGAAATGATATCAAATGGTATATCTTCTTAAGAAACAAATATAATATTTAGAAATGCATTATACTATGTCAGAGAGAAATGTTAATACTTCTAATGTACATTATATAAAAACACCTACTGTTTACATCCATACTTGGGAGAAAAAAAAAGTTTAGTTGTAGACTCTTACTTATTAGACAGACAAGTTGAAGCAATACTTTTAACACTACCAACTTAACATATATTACATGTTATAAAAATTTAAAATAAATGCTGATATCAGCATGGGAGAACATATTGAAGGTGTGCTGAACAGTATAGAGGGGAATTGATTGGCTTAAAATAAAAGTTTACATAAAATATAAATCAATCTTCTATCTTGTTAAGGGTACACCTGTGCAATGCCAGGTATATAAAGCTAGTCCATTATAAAAAAATAATTACTATTGTGTACTTACAACATTTAAAAATTTAAATATTGAATTTTTGTGTTCAGGTTTGACCACCCAACCAAAGAGTCTTAGGGTAGAGTTTACTGTACGGTCCCCCTTGGCGAACTTTCCAAAATCCCGCCAAAAGTCGATATTTTGGCGACTTTTTTTTTTAAAAACCACGATTCAAAGAAAAGATCGTATGAAAATATTTCTCATGAAAACTCAACCAACGGTCCGATAGGGTTGCCGGAAAACGTCATTGGTGCGAAGTCATAGAATTCGAATCTTGAGTCGAAGTCAGACAGGACAGGTTGCCAGAAAAAATTATTTATCCCCAAATCCGAAAGAATCACGCCAAGGAGGACCGTACAGTAAATATGATCCAGTCTTTGTGTTGATCCAATAGAAAAAGTAATTTCCTAAGACACATTACTCTGGCTGCATTAAATATTTTTACAATTTATGCAGTGCAAACTACTCAGCAAAAAACTTTTATACTCACTGTCTTTTTTGGGAGGCTGATGCGTTGTGGCAACAGGCTCTTTCCGATAGAAGTTGGAGTTCTTTTCTTGAACTAATAAAGTTTTATTTGGTATATTTTTATGAATAAGTTCTTTGTTGTTACTATACGTTTTTAAACTAGATTTACTGTGATTAAAAGTTAATTTTTCAGGAGATTTACATTTATACACATTTTGCTTTGAAATTTCAACCACCATTTTAGGTTCCTCCAAACGGTTTACGGACTCTTTCTTTACGGGCGAGACAATGTCCTTAGTGGATACATAAAATTGCTGACTAACTTCGTCCCGTTCCTCGCACCGCAAAATCCTCAAATATTTGTTTAATATCCTTTTGCCTGCTTGCTTAATCAGGGAATCGTTTTTGAAACGATTACTCACTATTCGCTTAAGAATTTCGGAAAAATCTCTTTTCTGGGATGCCTCAGCAGACTCTTCAGAGCAGACAGAATCAAGATCGCTTTTATTTTCAACGTCTGACATTTCCTCGTAAGACATTCCCGTTTCAGACATGATTGGCGAATTGATTTCGACACAATGCAAATCTGTTGCATCAGATAGAGAATTTTCTTTTGGGTCAGGCAAAATTACATCTTCTTCAAACTGTAAGTCTTTAGAACTTTCCCCACGATAAGTTATGCACAATCTAGACGGAGTTTCTTCTTTTAAGCAGTGGTCTTCAAAACTGTAATCATGATACTTGGCATACGTTTTAATCAGAGTCTGACTTTGGAGCATACAGTCTTCGGACAATTGCGTTTTGTAGGAGTCCTTAAAATCAGTCCCCGAGGTTTCATTTTCGTTTTTGATCTGGTAGTTTTTAGAGTGTTCCGCTTTACAGACACTATTCTGAGCTTCAAATTGAAGTTGGCATTTTTCGTCTTCAATTTGGCAAGACATTTTACAAGTACTCAATAGGGTTTCCTTTTTGACTTGTTCATCAATAGAATTCTCAGTTTGATAGCTCTCACAAGTCTGCACTAGAATTTCATTTTGTAACTGAAACTCTGTAGAATCGATTTGGCAGGGGCTTTCAGACGATTTGATAAAGATTTCACTGTCGGCTGGACAGATTCCACTGTCGGCTGGACAGTTTTCACTGTCGGCTGGACAGATTCCACTGTCGGCTGGACAGATTCCACTGTCGGCTGGACAGATTCCACTGTCGGCTGGACAGATTCCACTGTCGGCTGGACAGTTTTCACTGTCGGCTGGACAGTTTTCACTGTCGGCTGGACAGTTTTCAGAATTTTCACAAGATGTAGCCAAGGTTCCCTTTTCTAACTGGAATTCTTTAGATTCTTCGATCTGGCCAGGAGGGTCACAAGACCTAGCCAAGGTTTCATCTTTTGACTGCAAATCTTTAGCATTGTTTATTACTTCACAAGTACCCAAGCTCTTGTTTTCTAACAAAAAATCTTTAGAATCTTCAATCAGGCCAGAACTTTCACAGGATGTAGCCAAACTTTCAATTTTTAACTGAAATTCTTTAGAATCATCTACCTGGCCAAGATTCTCGCAAGGTACAGCAGAAGTCTCATTTTCCAACTGAATGTTTTCAGAATCCTCAATCTGGCCAGCACTCTTACAAGATGTAGCCAAAGTTTCGATTTCTTTAGAATTGTCCATTTGGCTAAAAATTTCACAAGATCCAACCAGCGCTCCATTTTCAACTTAAAATCTTTAGAATCTTCAATCAGGCCAGAACTTTCACAGGAAGTAGCCAAAGTTTCAATTTTTAACTGAAATTCTTTAGAATCATCTACCTGGCCAAGATTCTCGCAAGGTACAGCAGAAGTCTCATTTTCCAAATGAATGTTTTCAGAATCCTCAATCTGGCCAGCACTCTCACAAGATGTAGCCAAAGCTTTGATTTCTTTAGAATTGTCCATTTGGCTAAAAATTTCACAAGATCCAACCAGCGCTCCATTTTCTAACTTAAAATCTTTAGAATCTTCAATCTGGTCAAAACTTTCACAAATAGCCAAGGTTTCATTTTCTAACCGAAAATCTTTTGAATCTTCTGCCTGGCAGGGTGTAGACAAATTTTCATTTTCTATTGGAGTCTCTTCAGAACCTTCCACCCGGCCAAGAATTTTAAACACTGTTCCATCTTCTAACATAAGATATTCACATTCTTCAACCTGGTCAGGATTTTCAAACGAAATAGCCAAGGTTTCGTTTTCTAAATAAAGTTCTTTAGCATCTTCTAGGCAAGATACTTTACAACCATCAGAGGTCTCATTTTCTAACTGGCAGTCTTTTGTATCTTCAGTTTGGCAATGTTTAACAAGAGGTTTTTCTAGGAACTCTTTTGTATCTACCTCCTGACAAGCCCCACAATGTTCTAGAACAGGCGGGCTGTCGTCAGCGATGGCAGCTTTGTCTGACGAACCGGATTCTTCGACAGAGGTAAGACGGGGTATTTCGGAATCGGCCTCATAGCAAGTTGAAATCACCACTTCCGCGCCAACTTCTCGGAAGCAAGCATCTATGGTGCGAATTCCTTCTTCCGCAATATCGAAAAAAAATGGAGGCAGCGAAAACTCTGAATTGTCTGCTTCTGGCTCATGATACATCCTAGGAATAAATGTGGACAAAGAATCGGGAAGCTCAAGGTTGTTTCCAGAAAATTCTTGGGAACTGGAAATCTTGCAATTGATTGAAGAATTCTTAATGTTGATATGTTTCTTAATCTTGAGTTTGCCCAAGTTTTCCTTCTTAAGTTTAAAACATTCCACAGACGTCAAGTTAGAATCTTCCTCATTTTGTTCATCGATGCTCGAGTTTTTGTTGATCCTACGGGAAATACGCCTTCCTTCATATTTGACAACCCTCTTTGCCGATACTTTTCTTTGTCTGTTCTTTAGAGTCGCGCTTCTTGTCGTTCTCAATGAGGGTGGGGATTTGATTGTCTCGGGCGATTCACTTTTGCAATCCTGTTCCTCCTGGATAGAGCTTGATGTGTCAGTTTTGTTGTCTGTATCTTCCATTAGTCGAGGAGGGCTGGATGAATTGGTTGTGTCAGTTTTGTTGTCTGTATCTTCCATTAGTCGAGGAGGGCTGGATGAATTGGTTGTGTCAGTTTTGTTGTCTGTATCTTCCATTAGTCGAGGAGGGCTGGATGAATTGGTTGTGTCAGTTTTGTTGTCTGTACCTTCCATTAGTCGAGGAGGGCTGGATGAATTGGTTGTGCCAGTTTTGTTGTCTGTATCTTCCATTAGTCGAGGAGGGCTGGATGAATTTGTTGTGTCATGCAGATCAAACTTTAGCCTCTTCACAGGATTAAGTGCATCTCTTTTGACAACCATATCTTCTTTTAGTCTGGTGGCATGGCTATGGTCGTGCAGATCTTCTTGTAGTCCCTTAGGAGGATTCTGCAAAGCATCCATGTGTTCATTTGGCTTCATAGTTGGTACAGGAGCCTGATCACTTTTTTCATGTAGCTCTTCCTTTAGTTTAATGGGCGTTAGGCAATATGAATCACTTTGGGCATCTAGTTCATCTTTTGGTCTTTTGGCTGGAGGGCTCTCCCCAGGTTTGGACCGTCCAAACAAGGAACACGAAGCTGCCTGTCTAACATTTATCTGACGTAGAATATTGTCCGGCGAAAAATCCTTCGCCCACTCGATTTCGTGAAGTGATTCATACAGCTTTTGAACCTCGGATCTGCGCTTTCTATTGCTGTCTGATTTGCTGGGGGAGTAGCTTTCCTCGTAGGTCAATTTGCGAAATTCATTCCCACCATCGTCACCAAGGCAGAATGTCTCTGACTTTGTGGGAGAGAAGCTCTCTTTATATATGACCTTGCGCACTTCTTTAGCATCGGTATTCTGGAGGCAGAACTCTTTCTGAACTTCTGATCTCTGGCCGTCGAACTTGCTTGGAGAAAAACTCTTCTCGTACGTCACTTTATGAACCTCTTTCTTGCCGTTATTTTCGACCCTAAACTCGATATTAGTCCGCGCTATCGTAATTTCTTTGGCAGACGGCTTCTCGATTCTCTCGTAGCTTGTTCTCTTGTAGGAGGTGTGCGTTTCCGTACAGTGGCAATCACAAGTCTTCTTGACAATATTTCTACGTAAATTATGCCTCGATTGTCCAACTATGGCTTGAACTGTCGAACTACCAACATCGGAGATGGCAGGTTTGTCGCTGACGCAAGACAAACTACTGGAAGCCGAGGAACCGGAGGAATTCCGGTTTCTCTTTGTGCCTCTTTTGCTGTTGTCACAGAAGATGGCGGAATCGTTCGAACTCGATGAAAAAGAATTGCAAGTAGACCACTCAGGATTGACTTCCGGAACGACGTCGCTTTTTGCTTGCTTCACAGAGCCCGGTTCCTTCGATGACATGACTGAAATCAGCAACCTCCGCTTGGAAAGGTCACAGAATGCAATCAGCAGCGTCATGTTGGATCCATATCTTCATTTTCAGTACTAGAGGACCAGCATCTGAAATAAATAAGTTATTTATTTTAAACTTCTATGTTTGTCTATATTTATTAGTTAAACTTTACATTAAAGAGCAAATATAAACCCATTCACTACCAGGAGGTATGGAAGTGTACATCCTCTCATTTCGATCATGAACGACCAGAACATACACTGTGTACACCGTTCACTATACAGTAAACAGCTGCTGCAATAGCTTTGCCAGCCCAGTCTTTCTTACTCGAGAAATTAAGTCTGGGAGTGAAAAGGTTAGGAATAATTTCAGGTTTAAAATTACAAAAATGAAAGAGATGCATTATATTTCACATTTAACTTATCTGAACATGAAGCCATTAGTTATGAAAGAGTTCTACGAAGAAAGAACTATTATTTTTTTTAAATTAACCTTTGTTCTATGAAGCTTTCATGTTTCAGTTTTTAAAATGGAATCAAGGTTAAAACAAGCAACTTTTTCTCGACAATTTTCTCTCATTACAGTGTTATTTGTAATAAAGTCTTGATCACTGTTCTGTAAAGCTTTTGTGTATTAATATTTAAAATATGCTTAGATCAAAACAATCAAACAACTTTTCGAATTCCAGTGTGAATTAATATTGCACAGGAATCAAGTATGCATTTGAATCGTATCAGGGTTAGCTTTTAATTCTTAGAAACTTTAACTTGTTTTTCTTCAATTTCAAACTGGATAAACTGAGGTTACAAATATTTTGAGAAAGATAAAAAAAAAAAAGTAGGTTTTTATAGTTAAAAGTACAAAGAAATAACATAACTCAAATTCTATTCACAGGGTCACAAGTAAAAATTTGTGTCGACTTGTTTTTAGTTATAGTAAAATATAAATGAAAATGCAGCTAATTCTAAATACCAGAAATCTTTATACAAAATAACTGTTAACTTATGAATATACGAACACTTAAACAAAAAGAAATTAATAGATTCAGGTAGAGGGGGGCTTTTGTGTGAAAATGAATTTCACAAAATGAAATTTGCAAGGGAAAAAGAAAGTTCCTTTATCCTGAAAAAGATGAGTTTTGAAGTAGATGTTTCCGAACTAATAAAAGTCCTTCCTAACCCAGAAGTGACCCCTTCTGCATTATTTTGTGTGAAGATTTCTATAATCTTACCCGATTGCTTTCTAAAAAAAGTAAAAAAAAGTAATTCAATAAATTGTGGCTGTTTTTAAAACACGACTTATTTTAACTCTTTAAAACATGGCCTTTTTAAGCTTGTCATTGTTGCGCCAACGATGGGGATGTGAACGATGGCGATATTTACAGGAGAGAAACGTTGTGATGTCCGCCGACCACTTTAAATCATTGAAAATATCTTTCATAAGTTTATCAATCCAGTTTTCGAATGGCAAACAAAAATTTTGCGACACGTTATGGATATGATGGCACGAGTCTCATCAACGTCTAGAAAATGGGGCACCTTTCCCTCTTTGAATTCTTGTTCCCTTCTCACGCATGAATCCATTAGAACTGACATTAAATGTACCGAGGGAATTCCCTTCAAATAACTTTACTATTTCTTCAAAAAGTCTTTGGGCGCTCACAGTGGTAACACTAAGAAATGTAAGATGTTCAACTACAGCTAAATTTAAAGGAGAAAAATAACTTGTTAAAATAGAAAGAACCCTCAAATTGTTGTTGCTAATAGCCTCATCGAGATTCAGGGAAAACTTGCAAATTCTTAAATTATCCAAAGTTTCATTCAAAAATGTCTTATCAAGTCCAAACTTCATTTTGTACGAGGCACAGCTCCTTTTAAATGAGAGATGGTGTAAAGCTTTCTTGTCTAAAGCTAGTGTTTTGTTAACTTCAATGACTGGAGCCAAAGATAGAGGCAAACTATGTTCAGCAATCACTCCTAAAATTAGAGCCTCAGAATTTGAAACTATCACATAAAGGAACTGCTACTTGAGCTTGAGGAATATTCGACGATGCTGACGACGAAGTTGAGGGCTTTGAAAACAACGTACTCGTCAAAGAATAGTTAGTGTTCTTAACACTTTCTCCCATGTTTTTTTTGTTTTGATGTGGTCCGATATCGCTCCATATCCCCTTTGTCCATAATAAATATAATCACAGCAAAGCTCACAAATGGCCTTTCCGCTGACATCTACTTTCTTTACATAATCGCCGACTATAACATCAGCTTCTTTATCGCCCAGTTTCAATTTCAGCGATTTTGTTAGCCAGTCACAACGGAACTTGTTTTTTTTTCATTTAAATCTACTTCTCGTAACTTTGGACCATCCAAAATAATCTTAGGCATTTTAAATTTAATAGGTTAATTGTATGTAGAAAAATCAAAAGAAATTAGAACAGCATTCATTACGATATATTTCAAACTGACCCGAACTTGTAAGTCGATCGAGTCGAAGAGAAAGAATAAGAATTTAAACTACTTTAACAATGTGCGTGCGCGAAAAATAGGTCCTGTAGTTTGCTTCAAATTTCCCGAACATGCCGTTGCTGATCACATGATCATTTAACAATTCTTAGACTCTATTGGACGAACACATTACCGCAACTCCTTTCCTAACCAACTGGTTTCATTCTAGAAGCCGGTGAACACGCTCCCCCCCCTTCCCGCTCTACTCCTTTTCTTCCGCTCAAGGTCGTATGATGAAATCTAGGCACGTGCACGACTGCTTTTCCTTTCCCTCCGACGCTACGCTCCCCCCTACCCCTATATTTCTTACACAAATTTTATTGAAAATCCCCTATATTTCCTACACAAATTTTAATGCTAATTTGCATCGATCTCGGGGATGATAAATTTCCTGAGTAAAAAAATCGGATTTCCGCGTTTCCGCAGAAATATACCATGTCTGAACACTTTCGCTGTAACTAAATATGAACGCTATCAACTTACTTAACAGAGCAGTCGCTGATTCCAATAATACCTCGATGTTTTCATTTCTGTCTGAATGTTTCTTTGAGAATATGCAATCTAAAACAAGAGATACAGGGTTATTACTTTGACAAAATTAGGTCATTATTTTGAGGAAAACTTTTGATTTTAAGGATACGATTTCAGAAAGCTGTCTAATATTGAAAACTGTTAATAAAGGAAATAATCTGACCAAGAAATACCTGACAATACCTTTAATGACACCCACAAGCAACAGTAACAAATAACTTTTTAATCTTTAACTATGTTTTCAACGAAACTGTTGACTGTCTTAATAACACAAAGATTAACTATATACTTTAACTTGTAGCAGATTCAAAAAAAAAAAATCAAAAGAAAAACATCAGCTCTCTAAACAGTCGTTGCCTGAACAAAAACCCTGTTTGAACACAACAAGTTAACCTTTTCAGTCCCAGTGATGCCATTTGGCATCATCATTTTTCTGATCATAATTTTAAAAAATAATAGAGCTGACATATATTGGGATTATTAAAAAATATTTTCTAATAGAAAAAAGTGTGAAGAATCGAATGATGTGCTTTTTGATATCATAAATGGCTATAGACGATCAGAAATTTTTTTCTAAAATGATGATGCCAAATTGTCATTGGGACTGAAAGGGTTAAAGCTTGTATTAGTATATGTACGTGTTACAGAAGTTTTGCATGTGTTCTGAGAAGAAAAGGCAAGCCAAAGAAATATTTCAAGTGATTTCTTGTTCTGCAGAGAGTTGTACCCATCTTCCGCTCCTTTTAAGATTTAGTAAAGATGTTATAATACAAACGCAGTGCATTATAAAATGTTTTATCTTACCTTACTTAATTATTTCAGTTCTTAAAGATTCAACACTTTGGTAGACCCTTCTATTCAGATTTTACACAAAATCATAACAGAGGAATGTTACACATGATAAATAAACGTTTTAGGAACTAAAACACAATTTTTAAAGGTGCTTTAACCATCAACACACTTTGAAAACTCATAAAAAAATTTAATAAGTTTTTGTAAGAATCATAAAAAGTATTGGATTATGGTAAGTTTCATATAAACATCAACCAATTCATAGATAGTTTCAGGTTGCCAAATTAGAAACTTACTTTTTTATTTATAATAACATTACTATTGTATATTTTTAAAAAACACTTTGATGATCATAAATTCATAAAGAAATAATCAATATGGCCTGTACATTTTCAGGCACTCTACCTACTATACTACAAACAAAGTAAGCTTGTGCACAAGATTCGTGCACCAAAACGATTTCGAACAGAAATTTTGTTATGAAAATCAAAACAAACCAGTGAGCCTTCAATATGAAACAAATATTTGTTTTATATATTTTCCATTTAAGTAAGGCGGAACCATTGTACTCACGTAATTGCTTTTAATATGTACTCATACAATAACTTTTTTAAAATATCCTACCATTGACATACAAGGGGCAAATGGGTTAATTTAGATACTGGAAAGCTAAGAATATTGGATTACTTTTGTTTTAAATGTTGAAAGAACATTAAATAAATACATTTTGTAATTAATTACAAGTGTTGAAAACTTTATAATGTATAAAGATTTACCATAATTTATTTTTATAAATTCGTTTTCCAAGCACAATATCATGTTCTATCATACTGAAGGCACTGAAGCTAGACATGCACGAAGTTACTTTGTCTTAGGACTTACCTTTTTACTCCTCCTTGATTAGTGCTTTCTAACCACGTGATATATTAACACCAATCAAAGATGAGTATAAAGGTAAGTCGCGCGGACTGCGTTCCTCCGTATATGCCAATCTTTATGTTATGGACATTTTTACGTAAAAATGCTTGAAATGATGCCAGCTATGAAAGTTTCTAAAAAGAAAAATGTCATTGAAAAATTTCGATTAATAAAGATAAATATTATAATGTAATAGTTGATAAACCTGTGAAAATATAAAATAAATTTACTAATTTATATTTACTATTTTTTTGTTTTAACATTTTGGGTTGAAAGTAGGCCAAGAATGGGCGTTGGATAAAGTCAAGAAGTTGAAAGTTCCACACCAAAAAGAATCACATAAAAATGTTGACTGTATACGAGTTCAAAGTCTTAAATTTTTTTTAATGGGCTTGTTTCAACACTTCGCCACAAAAAACAAAATAACCAATGGCATTGCAGTTCGGATCGCTTGACCTTTTTTAAACCAATGAGCTATTCCAACACTTTTTCAAAGAAAACGAAACAACCAATGAAATCGCAGTTTAGACAGCGTGACGTCATAAAAAATATTTCCATTATAAATTTTATCTTTTGCAATGTTAACACAGTGACGACATCTATTGTTCAGCTTAAAAAACAAAAAGTAGGTTGTAGAATGCAAGTGTGTGGCAATTACATCACCTGCATTCAGTAGAATGCAGGTGTAATGTAATAATTCTTCTAATAACACCATGCATGATAGATATACTATTAAATAATCTATCTATCATGGTGTTGAATCAAAAAACTAATTTTGTCAGAAAGTAAAGTAAGATTTTTTTTAAAAAAAGAATGGGAAGTTAATAAGCCAAAAACCTCTAAAAAGATACAATATAAAATTGTGTATATCGGCGCATTTATTTTTTAAATCAGGATCCTACATAAGATATGACAAGAACAGAGCCTGCGAAATTATCCCTACTCATTAGTTACTAAGTACAAAGTATATAAGACAGAGTCATGTCATATGAAACCTTTATGGCAACCGGCGTTTAAGGTTCTTATATTAGCCATATAGACCAATATTTAGTGCCAATATATTAGCTTATAGGTTAATTTGGCGCTAATATTAGCCTATGTTACTGATATTAGTGTATAATTTGACACTAATATCATAGTATATAGGTTAATATATGCCATAAATTGCCTAGGGTGGTGAGAGGAAGCGTTCGAAAACTCGCCAAAAATCCGATGTGTCGCTTCTCTCGTGTAAGTATCTGCACATGTCAGATCAGGACATGTTTGTATTAGTGCGTGTTACACACAGATAGTAAGTCAGAGGCTCATCAAAACAACTTACGCATGCAATCAAGTATCTTTACGAATATTCCTTCCACTTCACTTATTAAATTGCCTAGGGTGGAGAAAGGAAGCGTTCGAACACTTGCTACGATTCCGATTTGTCACTTTTCTTGTGCGTGTATTTTGTATTAATACATGTAGATGTTGAGTTACTCTTCGGAGGCTCACCAAAACTACTTACGCAACCAAAAGTATCTTCACAATTACTTTCCTGTTTAAAAACTCACCTTTTCAAACTCAAAGCACCAGTCGAGAAAATGACTTCGGAACATAAACAAGAAAACCCGAGCTTAGAGCGGGCCCACTTTGGACTGGGCTGTTTCTGGCGAGTTGAAGCTCTGTTCGGGGTTCAACCCGGAGTTGTAAAAACCCGGGTTGGGTACTGTGGACCGGCCGGTCCATCTCCGGTTTACCCAAGCATGTGAGTATTTTTTAATAAGTAACCGATGTTTCACAAAAAATATAAATATGTGCTGTTTTTTTTTTAAAGTGTAGTTTTTTATTTTGCTATAATATTTTAAGGTATAGAATATTCTAAATTAATTTTTAACATTCATTTTTTAAAGGATATTTTAGAATATTTTCCTTATTTTATTTTATTAAAATTTTCAAAACAATTATTTTCTATTTTAATCTCTTTTTTTAGAATATTCTGTTTTCTTAAAAAATATTTATAGAGTACCTATTATAGGTTTTTTTTAAATATATTTTTAGAATATTCTATTTTTACTATTTTATCTAATAAGAATTGAAATTCTAATAACAAAAATTTATAATTAAGAAAAATTTCGTTTTTTTTTATTAAATATTCTAAATTCTTTAGCATATCAAACAAATTACGATTTAAATTTTCTTTAAGCATTTAAATTAAAATATTCTGCATTTTTTAGAACGTAAATTTTTTTTAGCATACACTAAATTTGAATAATTAATTCTATACTTTTTACAGAAAGTTTTAATTATTCTTGAACTGACAAAATTTTTCACCGTGTGTTTGAAAGTATTTTTACATATGCTTTTTGTAATATTTTAATAGCATAGATATAGAATGATTGTTTAAAGAACATTGTAGGATATTCTCATTTATTTAACTCTTTTTATAATCTTCACTTTATTTTAAAAAATTTTTAGTGTAATCTAAATTATTCTTTTGTTTTTATTATTTTATCCTTTATTAGAATAAGTTATTATTTTTTACTGTTCGTTTTTAAGAGTATTTTAAATTCTTTAGAATAGTTTGCATTTTCAGAATAATTAAAAATTTTTGGAATAGACGAAATTATAAAAAATAATTCTTGTCGTTTATAATCATTATTTCTTTACTACAGTCCCAACCACACCGAAGCTGTTGAAGTGGACTACCTTCCCTCCGTTGTGACCTTCAGTGACCTTTTACGGCTCTTTTGGAAGGAAGCTTCTGATTGCGGCTGCAGTAAGAAGCTGCAGTACATGACAGCTGTTTTTTACAGCCGCGACTCTCAAAAGGCAGATGCAGAGAAGAGCAGAGAGGAATATGAAAGAGAGACTGGGAAAAAAGTGGAAGCAAAAATATTACCGCTAGATACTTTTCACGAAGCAGAAAAGTAAATAAGTGTCTGAAAATAATACGTTAATATCATGGAATAGAACTATATACATAGAACATATAACTATTTTCAAGTTTTTTTTATTATTCTGTTTTTAAAATATTTTTTAAAATACTTTTGTAGAGTATTCTATTTTTTAAATATTTTTTTTAGAATATTCTATTTTTTAAATATTTTTTTTAGAATATTCCATTTTACAAATATTTTTGGGGGGATATTCTATTTTTTTCATATATTTTTTTAATATTCTCTTTTTTAAAAACTATTTTACCCTATATTAGAATGATCAATTTTTTTAGAATATTCTAAATTCTTTAGAATATTTAAGTTTTGTTTCGTAATAGTTAATATATGTTTGCTCTGTTGCAGTTATCATCAAAAGTACTTTTTAAGAACCTACCACGGGGCATTTTACGAGGGCCTTCCGAAAGACGATCCGATAACCTCCACGAGGAATGCGAAACTCAACGGATTCCTCAGCGGACACGGCAATATTCAGGTGCGCTAGTCCCTTCACACAGACATAACTTTAACTTAAGAAAACTAGCAACTTCATATATTTAAAATGTATCATGTATTTTACAAAATTCAACAAATTAGCATAGAATGCTATATGAAAAAGAAATCGAATATTATAATATTTTATAAAATTCCGCATCAGAAACAACTGACTATATACATCATGTTCCAGTTCCATGTACTACTCAACTATAAGGACACAGAAATTATTTCGTCCAGTTCGGATTGTCGGCTTTCCCCATAGATATCATAATTAAAGTATTAGATTGGCTGATCACGTGACCTCCAATGCTAACGACGGGACGCGCATGGAGGCTTTTTTGGAGGGCTTAATGGCCAGTGTTGCTACCACTTTAAGGAGAAAAATACTGCGAAAAAAATACTATTTAATTCTAAAATTACAAAAAAAAATACTAGAAAAGGATTTAAAGTCACTATAAATATTCCAAAATGCAGCTAGTATTTTTACGATATTTTTTTGTAATTTTAGAATTATTCTAAAATACTAATATACTCTTTAAACTTTATAACTAAACTTTTAACTTAATTTTAGAATTTATTTTAGAATTATTGTAATTGAACTTTGTAATTTTATCCTTAAAGTGGCAGCAACACTGGCCATTAAGCCCTCCAAAAAAGCCTCCATGCGCGTCCCGTCGTTAGCATTTGGAAGTCACGTGATCAGCCAATCTAATACTTTAATTATGATATCTATGGCTTTCCCGAAGAAAAAGAACAAAACCAAGCATGGCGATCCGTACAGGTTTCGTTCCCCACTTTTAGAACAGGCGACAAACCAAACCGGACGGATAGTGCGATGTCACAGAGAGCTTTTCTCGCCTTATTAGTTGAGAAGGCCGTAACTACACTGAAAATAAGAACACACACACAAAAAAATCCGCATACAGGACTGGAAAGGTTAAGGTGTGAAATTTAAGGGGCGAATGCGCTCGAATGACCGCGGGTCTCCAAACCAAAGTGCCTCTGTCTTAACCCAATGAAAAAAAAAAAATACTTTTTTTAGCCGCATTTCTCCGGTTGTATTGAACATTTTTGCAAACGATTTTTTAATGTAATAAATGTAGCTGACTTACAGATCTCTATAATCACATTTTTGAAATAGTTTCGATTTTTTTGTTTTAAATTTTAAATGAATAATTTTACACAAAATATTCGAACCCATTTCAAAAAGTAGGATTATAGAGACCTGTAAGTCAGCTACGTTTATAAAAATATTCAATACAGCCGGAGAAATATGGCTTAGAAAATATTTCTTTTTCCCCGTTGGATTAACACAGAGGCTGTGGAGACCGCGGTCGATCGGGCTCATTCGCCTTTATATAAAAAGTGGAAACTTATGTAAGAATCCCCATTTTATGCTCTTCTTTTTCTTAGAGACATTGAAAAGATAAACTATTTCCTTCTGAAACATTCCATGCCTAATTTAACTTGATATGTTATTTATCCTGCTATTTCCTTAAACCTCCCGCAGAGGGACGATATGTGAGAAAGAAAAATTCAACCTAGTTTTAGAATATCGGCATGAAAGTTTAAAACATTCGAAGAAAGTTTAGATACTAGAACAAGCTAATAAGGTCGAATTTCGAATCAATACATCGACGATTACTCAATTAGCGATATGGAAAGATTATCGCAACAGAAATTTAAAGTTAAACGTAATAGATCCTTTGAGGAATTATCTTAAATGGAATTTTTATTAATGCAAATTCTCACTAATGGAATAATTATTATACATAAAATAATTCATTATCATTGATCATAATGGATCATTAATGATACATTGGTTATGTAATAAAATGTGAATACTTGTTTATTAATGGAATGTAAATTAAGAAAATTTGGAATAATAATTAATCATCTTGGATCAGAAATAGAATATTAATTCAGAGAGATTGGAATATTAATTATCATGGATCGAAAATGGAATATCAAAAACAGAATAATCAAGAAAAGTTGTAATATTAAATTGATTATGTTAAAAAATAAATGGAATATTAAATGATTATGTTAAAAAATAAATGGAATATTAATTACGAGAAATTGGAATACATAATTTAAGAGAAATTAGAATATTAATTAAGAGATATTGGAATATAATTTAAGAAAAATTAGAACATTAATTTATAATTTTTTTACATTAATTATCAAATGTATAATTAATTATCATGGATAATTAATGAATTAGAAGTTAAGAGAAATGGGAATATTAATTAATATG
The DNA here is from genome assembly GCA_019343175.1 of Oedothorax gibbosus. Lineage (NCBI taxonomy): Eukaryota > Metazoa > Arthropoda > Arachnida > Araneae > Linyphiidae > Oedothorax > Oedothorax gibbosus. Next base: position 43,282,372 of record CM033272.1, on the reverse strand, counting down.
AATCATATTAATTAAACATAAATAATTTCCAAATATTAAAATAATAAATGATATTGTAGTTAAACTGATTAAAACTAATTATCAAATTTCAGGATTTTAAGGAAAACGAGCCTCTGCTAAAATTAAGTGACGAACAGCTTTGTTACGTGGAGGAACACATTACAGGGAAACAAAAACCTGGAATCATGATACCGTTTGCGAGAACGGTGCTAAAGGTGACATGGCATTACGTCAAAACGAAGATAACCGGAAAGTGATCTATGCTGCGAATGAACGATTCAAACCGGGCGGAGCGTTGTTTGTTTGTGGGAACTGGGTAGAAGACAATGTCGACGTACTGCGACGTTACAATAGACGTGGAGGCTCTCATTTGGACGAATTAGCTGCCTGGTGGTTTGTTTATGGGGTAAAAGACATTGTTTGACGTGTTGCGGTGTCACGGAGTAGGCGTGGTCGTTCCAACTGTCTATTTCTCTTTTGTAGTAAAACATGTTCTATGAATTGGCTTGTTCCAAGTGACGTATTCATCCATGAAAAATTCATTGGTGGATTCGGTGATTAGTGGTATGGCAAGGTAAACTCCGTTCACTAGATTAATTAACCAATTGAGAACGTATTTTCATTCCTGTAGAACAATTCCCACTCAAGACATAAAACACAGGAGCAGGGACCCCGCTCCTTCACCTAGGGATACTCCTTCACTAACCGCCGTATTCACAAGTTCGAGTCAAGTAGCGAGATATCCCCAGAACATGAATCCTGCGAAGAAGGGACAACTTGAGGGTTATTTCAAATTCGTATTCACAACCGCGATATTTATCCGGGTTTCACCTTTCGGGTTTCCTCCTCAGGTTTCAATCAGATTTTGTAACAGGACATATCATTGGTCAAGCGGAATCACGTGACGTTGTTTACTGATAGAGATATTTCTCACTTGTTCTATTTGCATCGTGAGACAGATCGCAATCGCCTCTGGGGAGTCGGATGGTTCTATCTCGCCTATGTTAATTTTACTAACTTTAGGAACATTTTTCTCAGGAACTTGAATTGTTTTTATAGTTTGTTCCTTACATATAGCTCTTTAATTTAAACTGAAGATATTTCCAAAGTATAAAAAAATACTTTCACAGTGAGTTTTTTAAAAATATGTATTTAAAAAAAAATCCAATTTAAAGTTATATAACCTTTTTTGTAGCAGAGATATTTAAAATTGAGCAGAGATATTTTAAAATTCCTCAGTTTAAATCAAATAGCTATTAATAGGGAAGAAATAATAAAACAAAACACGCTGATATATTTTATAGTTCCTGAGAAAAATTTTCCTAAGTGTTGAAAAACCTTATATTTCAGGAAGCGCAAAAGAAAATTAAGGTATTGGTAAGAACTTATATGTACTTAGTTTCTGAAAAATGCTTATAAAAATAAAACTACTAAACAGAAATCGATAATCTTGGTCTTAAATTAAAGCTATACATATGCAGATTAAAAGTAAAAGAAACACAGAAAATCGACATTTTTGACCCAAACACCCATCCGACTCCCCTTTAAAAAAATGGCTGAAGCAAAGAAAATAAACTTTATGCCAGATGACTCTGAAGTTTTAATAACTTTAATTTAAAAATATAAAGGAATATTGGAAAATAAGAAAACTAATGCATTTATAATTATGTATATGTATAAATCTTTAACCAAGAATATTAATCCGCTAATTATATTTTACAGTGGCAAATAATAGTATGGTTATAATATTCCTCTGTTATTTGTATTTTATTATTAAGTTTGTAACATTTTTGTGCATAACTACCGCAGCACACAACTTTTAAAACAGTTTTAGTCAATTTAAAGATACGTATTTAAATGGATTGTACAATAAAAATTATCATCGCATATCTCACGTAAGTCTCTACGTAGAAATTTAGTATCAATCTAAATCATGTTGAAAATATATTTATCTTTCTAATATGCTGTACTTCTACAATGAACAATCTTATAAAGATCAATTAAAATGGATTAGAACTAAATAATTATAATCACTAGTTTCAAAGAAGAACCTGATAAGCTTTTTTTATTTTTATTTTGAACATTTCTCAGAGATATCCCTCTGAAAACCCACCGATATTGGTGGGATAACCCGTAGAGCAGATTCGGCTCCTTATCTCCTGCCTTTTGGCATAACTCGCACTTGTGAATAAGGAATTTCACGAAACCTACCGATCTATCCCCCAGACGGGGAAACCTGCGGGTGACCCGAACTTGTGAATACGGCCGTAAGGGATAGGACTAGGGATGGGATGTGTGAACTTGCTGCAAGCTTTTTCAATCGTTTTCTATGTCAACGTGACATGTCAAATCAATCACTAACGAGGAAAAAATGCTTTCGGTAAAGTCTTGGTGGAAGACTGGAGGTGATTATCGAATAAGTTCACGTCTTGTCTCTTCGTGTATTTGCAGAATTAGATAGCCAGCACGTCTCTCCGTATATGTGTAACTTGAGTAGAAAAAACTTACTGCAGCAATAATCCAGCAATTTATCTAAATAACCTTGGTTAGTAATCGATCGCTTACGTATTCCGCTTTTAGTCTTTTATAGGGGATGTATAGCTTTTAAGTCTCTTAGAACTGATACTAAAGAATAAAAGTATACTTTACGCTTCAAAATGATTCCTATTCGAGGCAAATCGAGGCTCTGTACTCAATTGTTCTTGAAACAGCTTTCTTCTGATAGTTTCGCTTTTCTCCACACCACCCGAATCCGAGCTCAAGAACTCGGGACTCACAATGTGGAGTTCTTATTTCCGCGGCTGTGCGGTCCATCGGTGAAGAAGCTCCTGGAAGAATACAACATCGAAGTTTCCAAAGTCCCGAATTCCGGGCCGCGCGGGAACGTCTTAAAAGGCGACGTCTTATCTTACATCAAGGACCAAAAACTCTCCTTTGCGCCGTCGAAGAAGCACGCCGATGCGAGTAAAAAAGTCGTCATCAAGAAGGGCAAAACCCACGACGATCTCGAGATGTCGCCTTCCAAGAAAACCACAGCTCAACAATCGGTATTGTCCAAGAACACGATCCCACATGCTTATATGAACGTCGAGTGTAACATCGATAAAGTTTATGAATACCAGGAACGGATGAAAAAGGACGGATTCGACTCACCACTTATCAGTTTCATCGTCAAATGTGCGGCTGCAGCTGCCCGTAAAGTTCCACAAATGAACATCACCAAACACAACGGACAAGTTAGGTCTTTAAATTCAGTCAACATCGCCTTGAACAAAGCCGGCAACACGACAACCGTAGTCAAGAAAGCCGACACATTAACCGTTCAGCTGATATCAGAAGAAATATCTAAATTGGTAGAAGCTACGGATGTGTCGATGAGAATTTACGATCTCGGCGATTCGGGAATAGCTGAGTTCAAGGCCGTAATTACGCCGCCTGAAGTTGCTGTGCTGGCCGTTGGTTCCGCTCGCTGTGTTTTCGAGGATTCCGATTTTAGGCAGAAAGTTCGGATCACTCTGTCCTTCAATAATGAAGTTATTAGCTCCGAAATTGCTGGATCGTTCATTGGATATTTTAAGGAACACTTAGAAAATCCGGTGACTGTTTGTCTGCCATAATCAGATATAGAGTTAACAGTGAATGAGACCGGATGGCCCCAGGTCTCCAAACCAAAGTGCCACTGTGTTATTCCAATGGGGAAAAATGAGATTTTCTAAGCCACATTTCGGTACAGCTATGGTATAATGACAGGTCTGTCCACTGGCGCATTTTAGCGAGCTTGAAAATTTAACACAGGGTTGCTATACTTACCGAGATGTATGAAATATGAAGGACTGTTTACCACATTTGGATACTTTTGTTGCTTGGCAACGTAACACAAATCACCAAATCTAGAGCGGCCATTATATTATAGCTTTTCCCACATTTCCCTGGCTAACAGGGCTCTATAATCCCATTTTTTGAAATTGCTTCGAATATTTTGTTGTAAAATTTATTGAATTTTTTTTAAATATTTGAAATCATCTCAAAAAGTGGAATTATAGAGACCTGTTAGCCAGCTACATTTATCATATGAAAAAAAAAATCTGTCAATTTTTTTAATACAGCCAAAGAAATGTGGCTTAGAATATATATTTTTATTGGCACTTTAAGTTCGAGACCCTTGGTCATTCACCGTTAATCCTAGCCACTGGCCCGGTGGCTTTACAAGCTTGGTGACATCTCGAAAACCATGTTTCCGAATGCTGTTTTTACTTGTGAATTTTCTCGGTAACCCTAAAACTGGTCTTGATCAGCTTCTGAATGCATGCAGTGTTAATTTAACATCCTCTTTTTTTTTATTAGTGTTCATGGTTGCCAGAAAGTTATGAAACGCTTTTTTTTAAAAACTCTGGGCAACTGACTAAGATTTTACCCATATATATATAGATTAATTAGAAAATGTGTGTAGTGTAAAATTAGATATTATCAGAAATTGGTTTTTGGCATACTAATGCATGAAAGATTTTATCAAGAAAACATTTAATGTTCTGGATGTTAAGTTTATTTGCTTCCTGTATAGAAATGTATATGATTCATTATTTAAAATATAATTTGCTTTATTTCAATTAAAAATTATGAAATATCAAACTTCCTTCACTGTAATTATATCTAAAAGGTATCTTTTAAAGATAATTCATATATCAAATTGAAAATATATAATTAAAGGTTTCTTTAAATTAATATTTATAAAATTTGCCTGTTGAAAAATGTAATAAATACCATTTTGAACTGTATTTATTTCTTTAGTTTGTGCATTAATTTAAATAATTTGCCACAGGGTAATAAATATAGGAAAACAATATTAATGCAAATTTTGCATATTAGCAAGCAATCTTTTGCATATTATTGAAAACAAAGTTTAAAAAATATTGTTTTACAGCAGGAGGTAGCAGAAAATATAAATTACTTTGTTGTCTAATAGGTAATATAAATTATAAAGGACTTTAGTTGAGATTCATAAATGAAATAACTGCACAAGTTCTGCACAAAATACGAAACAATGTCATAATCTAACATCCGACAATGCCATATTTTTTTAAAAAAATATTTCATGTACTCAACATGTTGCAGAGAATGCACGAAGTATTTTCTATGTACAGAACTTTTTTCTATGTCAGACATTTAACAATGATTGTTGACATTGAAATTACATCACATTAAATTTTCTTGAATAGAATTAATGCAAACTTTTAGTAAAAAAATATTTGAATGCCAATATATCATTCTCTCTATACATAAACCCATATCTTTATATAATACAATTATATACATTTGAAAAAACCTTCTCGGTTACAACATGGCGAAATGACAAAAATGAAGTTTATAACAAAAAACAAAATGAGTATCATTGGAATTACTCTAATCCTAGGGGTATTTACCAGGATATGGTAAATTCCACCAGGATTTTAAAATAATATACACTTTAAACCTAGTATTAAAAATTTAACTGGAAACTTGATACCTACAACAAGTATAAAACACAAAAAGTTGAGAGAAAAAAAGAAATAGTAAAATAATTATTTGATTAGAAAATGATTACTTTTGACAAACTCTGGCAGGCAATTTTGTGGCACACAAATTTCCTATTAAAAAAACATATACGTTTTTAAACATAGCACATTTTCAAAGTGGTGTTATGCACCTATTTATTTAGAGAACTTTTGTTAGAAAAAAAATAGGCCTAAGAATCTACTTACAACTTAGATACATGAAAAGTCCTGGGTAAAAACCCCTTCATCAACTAGGAACCTGTCCGTATTGAGGTCTGCTTGGAAAGTAGTAGTGATCAGAAACCGGTTTATTCCTTGGTTCTTCTTCTGCAGTACAAACAACACATGTGTCTTGCGTGAATCTCGGTCGGTAGAAAAATCATAGTTTAAAACTTCTTAATTTACTTAAGAATCTTAAAACTGCTCTTTATTATTTAAATTGTTGTTTTACATCTTTGCTATTCACATTATTAAATCTGTATTTTAGTAAATAAAATATCCATTAAAATTATTTTGCGAAAATATTACGTATTTTACGAGAATAAAAAAATCATGCTACTAACATCCATGTATACATTAATTTCAAAATTAAAAGGATGTTATTTTTATGGCGTTATTTCGATATCCCCGCAAATTCGAATCTCGAGTCGTGTGATAACAGCCAGGGCAAAACTAGTTTCTTCACACAAGTTTAGGCGATTAAAGGCTATCGTCGCCAAGTACACCTGATGCAGGCAGATTCCTAGTCGATGAAGGGTTTTTTCCCCAGGACTCTTTATATTTAGGCAAAGTTCTTTGTGGCCTATTTGGAAAAAAGTACAGATGAATCGACAAACATAACAATAACAAAAAACAGTTTCCTACTAAGGAAGTCCTGATGTGATGAATTTGCAGACGGGCAAACTCTGATTGGGTGAACATTTGTAGCTAGATTCTTTTGCTGATTTGGCTAAACTACCGATGTGGTGAAATTGTGGCTATTCAAACTCTGATTAGGTGAGTATTTTGCAATTATATACTTCTTCCCATGTAGCTAAAGTGATCCCAAACAGCCTCAGCCGAAAGTCCTTGAACCCAGGTAAATGAAGATGAATTAGAGTGTTGCACTTTGCCATGAATGCAGACAAACACTTAGGCCCTTTCTATCGGGTCTAGTTTCAAAACTTAAAATTCTTCAAACTAAGATATAGGGTCCAGTTTATTGATTGGGGATTTTGTCCAATTTATCATCAAAAGTCCCCAATGAACAAAGTGGACCCTATATGAAGAGTACAGGGGAAAAAGAGCTTGATTTCGTAGGAATCTTTACGTATTCTTTTGTGCTTGGCGGACATTGGCGACAGAAAACCGGTTTTTCTTTCGCGGTACAAACGCGTGACCCGTGTCCACTGATCTCTGGCGTGAATCAGGGTTGCCGTGAGAGAAAAACAAAGTGAGTAACCGGTTTCCTTACACCAGTTTAGGCGATGATTTGCTATTGTTTCCAAAGAATCCTGTTGCAGACAGATTCCTATGAAATCAAGCTCTTTTTCCCCTGTACTCTTCATATCTTATAGTCTAGCGGCTCAGTGGCTGAGAGGTTAAACGTGTCCGCCTCATAAGCCCAAGATCGCGGGTTCGAGCCCCGGCTGAGTCGTCGGATTTTCTGGATGGGAAAATCTTGGGCACGCTTGTCATATGATTATGTGGCATGTAAAAGATCCCTGGAGGGCCCATTTGGCTTGGGTTCTCTCGGCAAAATTAAATCTCGGCATACTTTAACATCCACAGAGAGCTCAGATTCATTGTAATCTGGGCGTCAAAATTGGTAGCGAGAGTCGCCTATATGGTGCCACAAAGAAATGACTCTCAGTTCTGGGGAATATGCCGAGTGTGCAAAAAGGCTTTACCGCCACTATTGCAGCCCCATTGGAGAAAAAAAAAATCTTATAGTCTGTACGATTACAATGCAAGCTTGGCTGCCCCCTACCTCATATGGTTTTCCAGGAAACAACGAACATCAATTGGTTTGAGGCTCTGCAGGATGGTTAATAGCGATTGCTTCAAAAAACCCAAGTTGGCAAGGAGGAAAACGAAAACAGCGCCACTCATGCCGTACTCGGAATGGGGAAGCCATTGCAATTAACCTCACAGCAGAGCACAAACAAGATATATTTAGAACAGCGACGCTATAGTTAAACTCATAGTTTCCTTGCACAGAGGCCACGACCATGGGCGGAGCAATCAGATGAGAAAATTTCATCCATTTTATTTTGTCTTTATCTGATTGCTCCGCGTGTTTTATAGCTCCGCCCGTGGTCGTGGCTTCTGTGCAAGGAAACTATGAGTTTAACTTTAACAGTGTTTCCTTAAAAACCACAGGAGTGGGAAGAAAGCACTTTCGAAGCTTGCGTTGTAATTGTCAGGACTATTAAGGGAAACCTGCCTCGACTTTCCAATCCTTAACAATCGTCAAAAGCGGCAAATGAATAGACTGGATAAATATCAGCTTGGGAAATGTGCAGATCCTTCTCCCGACGTGCCTAAAGTAATCCGCAGCACCCCCGATTTTGTAGCATAGTTCTTAACGGTAATGCTCAGGCCTGAACCTTTGGCACGCTAGGCAAGCATATTACCAAAAGTCTGACTGTGTAAAAAACTGTCTGATGATGTGATTATTTAGAGAGTCTGATTATCTGAAAATGTGGCATGTGTATCCTCCGATATGCCTAAAGCGATCCAGATCGCCCTCTCAGCCTAAGAGCTAGCTGAAAGTCCTTCGTCATCAGAGTGACTCTCTTGCCATGGATGCAACACAGCACAGCGTCTTCAAACAGTTCCGCAAAGAAAGCTTCAGCCTCTTTATGAATACATTCCAATGCTGAGACGTTGAAGCAATATATAGTCCTTACGATTGCAATGCAAGCATCAAATGCAATTTCTTCCTCCACCTATTCGTGCGGTTTTCCAGGAAACGTGTGTGAACATCATTGTTTCCAACCTCCCCTATACCTTGTCTATCTAGAATGCGAGCCTCGAAAGCATTTTCCTCCCCCATCCCCGCATGTGGTTTTCTTCGAAACGGCGTGAGCATGTTTTCCCCCCACCCTACTTGGGTTTGAACTGTTTGGATTGTTAACCTCACAACAGAACCTCACACACGTTAGGTTTAGAAAAGCGATGATCCCCCCGTTTCCTAGAAAACCAAGCGAAGGGGAAGAAAGTCTTTTCGAGGTTCTCATAGTAAATAGACAGACTATAATTGGGTTTGGAGAGCAGTAGCGATTAACCTCACAGCAGACCCTTAAACAAGGTAGGATTAGGGGTCTGCTGTGAGACCACAGCAGCAGCAACGCTCACACTGTTTGCTGGAAAACCACACATGGAGGAGGGGAAGTAAGTACTTTTGAAGCTTGGCGCTGCAATTGAAGAGTTTAGTAGAAGAACATGTTAAGGGACAGAAAGGTGAAAACAAGAAAATGAGCTTTAAAGTTTTTAGTTTGCACTCCAGATCTGCTGAAAACAGTACTTGCAAACCGTAAAAAATATTATACGTAACAATTTTCTCCTTATACATAAACTTTAAGTTATCTTTTTTTTTATAGGATGGATTAACATGCTCATTGACACAAAAATCTCAATTTTTAAAAAAAAATGTCACTTGGCATGTTTTGGCACTAAGCTCTTCAATAGTTAGGACTATAAGTGAGTCCCTTAAACCTTCCTGATGAAATTGTGGCCTTGCAAAGTCTGATTGGATGAACATCTTACAACTAGATCGTTCTCCTGATGAGGCTAAAGCGATCCAGATCGTCCTCTCAGCCTCAGAGCCAGCTGAAAGTCCTTGGTCATTAGCGTGACCCTCTTGCCATGGATGCAGCACAGCACTGCATCTTCAAACAGTTCCACTAAGAAAGCTTCAGCCGCTTCATGAATACATTCCAATGCAGAGACGTTGAATCGATATCCAGCTTGGCCGTTATCCGTTATGATTTCTTTTAGACAGCGCGCCATTGGCATCTTGGGGACGAGCAAGGCCTAGGAAAGAACGAAGGATCTATGTGAAAAACTGGGATTGGAAGTTACTTTTAAAAAGTAACTGTTACAGGTACCAAATATGAAAAGTAACTCTGTTACAGGTACTAAATATTAAAAGTAACTCTGTTACAGGTACTAAATATGAAAAGTAACTATGTTACAGGTACCAAATATGAAAAGTAACTCTGTTACAGGTACTAAATATGAAAAGTAACTCTGTTACAGGTACTAAATATGAAAATTAACTCTGTTACAGGTACTAAATATGAAAAGTAACTTGTTACAGGTACTAAATATGAAAAGTAACTCTGTTACAGGTACTAAATATGAAAAGTAACTCTGTTACAGGTACTAAATATGAAAAGTAACTCTGTTACAGGTACTAAATATGAAAAGTAACTCTGTTACAGGTACTAAATATGAAAAGTAACTCTGTTACAGGTACTAAATATTAAAAGTAACTCTGTTACAGGTACTAAATATGAAAAGTAACTCTGTTACAGGTACTAAATATGAAAAATAACTCTGTTACAGGTAGGTACTAAATATGAAAAGTAACTCTGTTACAGGTATTAAATATGAGATGTAACTAATTACAGTTACTTTTAGAAAGTTCAAGTCATAAGGAAAATTGTAATTTAATCATTTTACTGTTTTTCAAAGAGAGCTAAAATTAAAAAAAAACATAAGCAAAAAAACCCCCCACCAGACTACAATTCCAATGATTTTTTTAAATTTAATTTTGTAGACACTCAGAATACTTTTTTTTTGTATTGTAAACCCTCGAAATCCGAAAGTCAGGGCAACGTTACTCAAAACCTGAAATTCTCCAAATCAGAGAATCACAATGATCTGTGAATCCCCGAACTACATAAATTTGCTAATTGTAAACACTTAAAATAAAAATATCTAGCCAACTTTTAATGCTAAGAAGAAGGCACTGCAGATGAATATAAACAATTTTACTTTGTAATTTTTAAAAAAGGGTTAATAATCGGAAATACTTACTGTAGAACGTTGATATTTTCTTATTTCCTGCAAAGCGACAGTATTTGGTGATTTCCTACGCCTTGTTGCCAAAGGTCTTGAAAGTCTGTCGGAAAGAAAGATATCAGACTGGACTAGAAAATTTATCCTGATCTTTGATGGCCATACGTTATGGGAAAAATATTTTTTTTAAAATCTTTAACCTGGAACTTTTTTTTATAAATTTTTAAAACATTGCCATTGAAATAGACTCAGCATAGGGGATGACGCCTTTAAATTTTCTTCTTTAAACATTTATTTTTTTAATTCTAAAACCTCACTATAGCTTCCTATAAATGATATTGTTATAGATGCTGAACATCAAGAATATTTTAAAGTCATTAAAGTAGAATAAATTGTAGGTTGCTAAATGACATTCCGATTTTTAAGACCTTGGCAACAGTAAATAATCACTTTTAGTGCCTCGATAAATCATCTAAGGCAGGGGTTCCCAACCGGTGGTACGCGGGAAAATTTCAAGTGATACGTGTGAGTGATGTGAGCAACATTGTGCTATTAATAGCTTCTGTACCCATGAGTAGTGAGCACGCAAACATTACCCATTATTTTAAACATTAACATTATTTTAAAGAGAAATCTTTAATTAACTTCTGGAGCGAATGTAAAACCTAGTACCTTTTGAGCTTCCCGCAATCTCTGCTATTTTTGATGCCATTTGTTAAGAGTTACTTGTGTGAGAGTGGATTTTCTGAACTCTTATGCATAGAAAATAAACATAGAAGCAGAATAAGTGTTGAAGAGGACTTAAGAGTGAAGATGAGTTTCATTACTCCTAATGTTGATATTTTAATCACAGGCAAACAACAACAAGTTTCGCACTAAAGACTATAAAAGTATATTTTGTATGATGATTAGTTTTTTTTTGCTGAGTTTGTACTATTTTATTATTTGTATGTTTTTAGAACTGGGTAATGAATAAACTGTAAATTAATACCATTTTAATCTTTTTATTTATCCTTTATTATAAGCATGTTATAAATAAACAAATATCTAACCATTAAATATGAAGTTTTCTCAGGAATTTGATTCAAAAAGCCTTTGAACACTTTAGCAGAGTAAATATTATACGTTTTTAAAAATATTTATATAGGTCTGGTGGTACTCCAAAATTTCTCAACAAGTCAAGTGGTACGCAGGTGCAAAAAGGTTGGGAACCCCTTGATCTAAGGGATAGTTGCACAGACCTGTTTCCGTACCTAAATAATGTTAAAAGTACCTATATTTAAGGAACATTAAATAAATAATTAATTATCAGAAACTAACAATGGTTTTTCGTAGAATCTGTGAACATATAAATTAACCAATGTATTTGTTTTAATTAGATTTTAGATACATGAACAATTAATTCATACACATAGGTTTTTGAAGAAAAAAATTTGAATTTTTTAGGGACTCTATTTGTTTTTCTTATTATTTGAAATAAAATTTAAATTCATTGAACACAAAATGTCTGTTGGATTTGCAAAGCTGTACTCTGATAAACAAAAGTGGATGTAGAAATGTTCAGTTATAGAAGCAAAAAGTTTTAAAAATTGTATCTCTGTATAAAATAAATCTACTCACTGTGACTGTACAACTGTGGTCTGCCTGTTTCTAACAGGAATACTGGAACTATTAGCCAGTGTTGAATTTGTCTGTTGAGCCGATTTTCTTTGAGCTTTGGTTGATCGCCGCAATGCAGGTTGCTCGGGTCTTTCTTCTTCATTATTGGAGGTGAATTGTTGGGATGACCTTGTGTAGGGGGTAAGTCCTATAGGCAAAAATATAACTGTTAGATACTCATAATTACAATAATGTTTAAACCAGTAATAGAAATTAGAACATTTAAGTTAGGTTGAATTATTGTTGCACTAGAGCTACCCGAGGGTTATTTGAAATTGGAAAAGACAATTTAGGAGCAGTTTTGAAAAAAATAATTTATTATTAAAAAATTATTTTATTTAAAAATTTGTCCACACACTTTGGACGTCTATGCTAATCAACTGGTGGATTTTATTTTTAAGATTGTCCAAGTTTTGCCATTTATAGAATCAAAAGAGTTTCACAGTTATAAAATCACTGGAGTTTCGATAGTTGAAGTTTCAAAATTACATTCAATGTTACATGAGCTTCTGAATTTTGCAATCACCGCAGTTATACGATTTTAAGACTCAAATTTTGCAATTTTAAGATGATTATTTTTAGACTGATTGTTGCAAATCGTGATAAAAAAAACAGGGTTCATACTCTATCTATGATAGTGAAATTCAGGAGTTTCTAAGGAGTTTTTCAGGAGTGCAGCAATGTAAATTCAGGAGATAACAAGGAATAAAATTGAATATGTTTTGTTTATTATCGTATTAGTCTAGTGACTTCACTGCACTCCAAATGACGAAACAGAAGGGAAAAAATCGTCTAAAGAGTTGTGCGGTGCATTCCGGGACATTAACTATTATCCCAATATCTGAACTCTATTTTTCAACTGTGCATGCGCAGTACACTTATTCAGAATAAAGTAAACTATTCAGAATAAAGTAAAATATTCTGAATAAAGTAGTTTTTTCAGGAGAGGAGGAAAAAATATCAGGAGATGACACAAATTTTAGGAGTTATAAGGGCCCTTAGAAGAAAAAATTGAAATTCAGGAGTTTTTCAGGAATTTCAGGAGGCGTACGAACCCTGAAAAAAGTAGGCATTAACTGTTGTGATAATCTAGTCACAAAAACTGCAACTAAATTTATGTTGTCACAAAATTGAAGGATTAGGTCACATTTGTGCATTCAACCGTAAATTTCGAACCCTGGTTTCAATTCAAAACTTTTGGGTAATTGGGTTTCTTCAAGGCCAGTAAATTTTTTTTACGGGCTACATTCAAATAACAAAGACAGTAAAAAAAAAACTTTATTTATGGTTGCCTTTATCTTTCGAATGTTATGAAATAAAAAATTTTATAATTAAAATAAATAGAAATTTAGAAAAACAATAATATTCTAACTTTGAGATACTTTTTTATCCTTCGAGGATTTCGTTGGCAACTGTTTCCTTGAAGTGGCTTCAGCTATTTTCTTCTTTTTTGAAGTCTTAATTAGAGAAGCCGGTTCTGCTTCTTCTTCAGATGATGATTCGAAGCGGCTACGAAAAAATATTGAAATTAGAATGAAAATAGATGATAGTAATCATGAAAAGAAAATTTACCCTTTTGTTATCAATGTGCCTTCAATCTCAAAGTTCAGAGGGGAGTAAAATCCTAGTCGCTGGTCCAGTGACAATTTAAAAATTAGGTGAGTTTTTAAAGAGTGATAAATAACTTTTCTGGTCACTATGTAAGCTAATCAAAAGAAGGGGATGTTACATGCATACAAAAGCTATTCGAGACAACTTTGAGGGTTAGCGAAAAAAATTGCATGCAAATATTAGTGTTCGGAAGGCGTGATTTTCGAAATGTCACCGGGTCAGCGACTAGGATCTGACCAACTTTTGTAAAAACGACACTCCTAAACATTTAATGGCTATTTGCATAAGGTGCACTCGCTTCTAGGAATTAACTTCGAAAGTACAGGTATGTGGATTTTTCAGTTATATGTTTACAAAAAAAAACTTACTCTATTATTCTTCGTGTCATTTTCTAGTCGTGATCAATAAAAATTATAAGATATGATCTATGATTTCTTTTGTTAAGTTTTGGTTTGAGTAATTATTTTGAATTTGAAGCGGTGCAATTTTGATTGTTGCCATTTATTTTGTATAATTAGTAAATTTTGGTTTTGATAATTTTTCAAAGCTCATTCAATGATTTAAAATCCTTGAAAAGAATTCAATACCATTTACATTTGAAAAACATTAAAAAATATCTAACATATATTTTCATTTTCAATCACAAAGATATTTCTTCCCTCATGCAAAAAAGAAGGGCTATAAAGAGTCCGGTCGGTTGAGGCAGGCCTGGTTTGAGTCGAGTCGGGGCATTTCCAAAATAACTGCTATGGGTTTGTCTGTGCAGCCAAAAACGCCCGATGAATTATATTCCATGTAGAAGGAGTTCACATTAAATATGCTCTGAAACATTGCTTAGGATGTTTTAATTTACTTTTAGTGTTACTCAGATGTTGTCATCGTCACTTGACTGGGGTTTTAAAAATTACGAAACATACCAACTAAAATAAATAATAAAAAAAAAACCTAAATCACCGGCATCAGTCCGGAAGCAATAAACCAGAGCCTCCCCCAACTGAACTGTGTAAACGAACCCATTTTCGGTTTCTAAATGCATTTCAAAGCCACGAGCTGAGACACCCACTCGCAACTTTAAACAAAAAAAATTCCACCATCATGTCAAGCCAACAACATTTCTTCCTAACTCTTTTCTTCATTCTGTGTCTGGGATGCGATCTAGCCTACTGCGTCCGCGATGTGATATACGCTATCAACGCGGGCGGCGAGTCACACGTAGACCAACACGGGATACACTATCGGCGGGACCCGCTGCACGGACGTATCGGTACGGCATCGGACTACGGAAAACAACTGATTATCAGTCGGGTGTCCAGGAGCGACCAAGTACTGTACCAGACTGAGCGATATCACCATGCCACGTTTGGTTACGAGATACCGGTGAATCGGGACGGAGATTATGTGCTGGTCCTAAAGTTTTGCGAGGTGTATTTTCAGTCCCCAGGAATGAAGGTTTGAGGGTTTTTTTGTAGTTAAATTTCTAACAATTATGATGTAATGGTTTATTTGCATAAGGTTGCTCAGCAAAGAAATTGTCCAAATGTGGTAAACATTAGAAATTTTAAAAGCTATTAAATAATGGCCGGTCTTGATTTGGTGAGTTGAGTTTCGTTACCAGGTAACGGAGATATTGAAACGTGGTAATATTCTATTTCATACGTACAATTTGATAGGTATAGCTACGTTTATAACTTTAAAGCTTGCCAAAAGTCGCCAATGAACAGACCAGTCATTATATCATAGCGGTATCAAGATTTTGTTGTTGAATTGGAACAGCTAGAATAAAATGGCCAGGCTTGATTTGGTGATTTGCGTTACGTTGCCAAGCAACAAAAATGCCCAATTGTGGCCCAAAACATTCCCCTTCATATTTCATACGACTTGATAGGTTTAGCAACCCTACGATAAATTTTCTCGTCTAAATCTCGCCAATAAACAGACCGGTAATAATATCCTAGCGGTATCGAGATCTTGTAGTTAAATTGGACTGGCTTTGATATATTAACCGGGGTAGAGATTTACTGTACGGTCCCCCTTGGCGAACTTTCCAAAATCGCGCCAAAAGTCCTTATTTTGGAGACTTTTTTTTAAAAACATGATTCAAAGAAAAGATCGCATGGGAATATTTCTCATGAAAACTCAACCAACGGTCCGATTGGGTTGCGGGAAAACGTCATCGATGTGAACTCATAGAATTCGAATCTTCAGTCGACAGGACAGGTTGCCAGAAAAAATTATTTATCGCCATATCCGAAAAAATCACACCAAGGGGGACCGTACAGTAAATCTGATCCATTAACCGGTCTCGCTTTCATTTGCGTTATGTTGCCAAGCAATGCAAATGTTCAATTGTGGTAAATATTCCTCGTATCCATTCATATTTCATACAATTTGATAGGTTTAGCAACCCTACATTAAATTTTCAAGCTTGGCAATGAACAAACAACCATTATATCAAAACTCAAATCCTAAATTTATTTTTCCAAATGGTGGGTTAATCACAGTCACTGGCCTGGGGACTTTTTCGAGTTTGGCAACGTATATCGAAAATCGTATTTTCCAAACGCTACCTTTGCTTGTGATTTTTTCGACAGCCCTTAAACCAATCTTAATCTCCTACTTGATGCGTGCAACGTCAGTTTAGTTTTTCTTCTTTTGATTTCTGTACATGCTAGCCAGAAACATTTATCGCTCTTTAAAATCTAGCCAAATTTAGTATTTCTCATCGGGCCATTGACTAGGATTTTACCACATACTAAGTCGTTCTAAAACTGCTTAGGTTGTCAGCCTCATCTCTTGACCATTATTCAAAATTACCCTTCATAATTAGCTCTAGTGCAGCCACGTTTCAACTAAATTAAATTTAATTAGCCATTATTAGCCAAAATAACTGCCGACCTATAAACGGCCCATACAGCCAAAAATGTCTGACGAATAATACCCCGTGTAGAAGGAGCGCACGTTAAATACCCTCCCAAGTCCCGACGTTGCGTACGATGTCGCCCTTAACGTTTGTGTTGGGTGCCTACTCAGGTGTCGGCTCGTCACCTGACTGTGGTTCTAAAATACGACGCCCGTTGCCAATAGCCTTCCCCTTCATATTTCATACGACTTGATAGGTTTGGCAACCCTACGCTAACAAAAGTCGTCAATAAACAGACCGGTAATAATATCCTAGCGGTATCGAGATCTTGTAGTTAAATTGGACTGGCTTTGATATATTAACCAGCCCTAGTGTAGATCTAGTGTGACAATAATTCAAACTAGCCCTTGACTTAAGTTGACTGTGGTTCACAATTGAACAGCTTAGTGGAAGAACGTGCTAAGTGACATTTTCTAAAAAATTGAGATTTTTGTGTCAATGAACATATTATTCCATCCTTTAAAGACAATAAATTTCCCCCTTTCCTAAACTTAAAATGTCATTTTTTACGGTTTGCAAGTACAGATTTTAACGTATCTAAGTGCAAACGAAAAACTTTAAAGCTCATTTTCTCGTTTTCACCGTTTTGTCACTTAGCACGTTCTTCCACTAGCTCTTCAATAACCCTTCATCCATAGTTCTAGTGCAGCCACGATCCGACTAACCCAAATCTAAATTATCTTTTTTCTCAGGTGTTTGATGTCACGCTCAATGCAGTCCACAGCGTGGTTTCCGACCTTGACATCTTCGCCAAGGTCGGGAAAGGGGTGGCCCACGACGAATACGTTCCTTTCACCGTCCAGGGCAACAAGCTGATTGTGAACGACGAAGAATCGGAGCATGACGGAAAGATTAGAGTGGAATTCATAAAGGTTCTTTTTTTTCTAAATTTTATTTTGTTGACCTTTAAAGCAATACATTTATTGAAAATCGTAGCATAATTGGGAAAATTGTAGCGGAAATCGTGAAAGTTGTATTTTTAAAAAAATATATTCAGTATTTGTTCAACTTTTGTGTTGTTAAATTTATTTAAAATCTTAAAAACTAGTAGTATTGGTGAAAAATATACTGAAATTCTTAATTGTTGACATTATTTGAAGAAAGGTATTTTGTTTAACTTTTGTAGATATATTTATTAAGAATCATAGCATTACGAAAAAATTAAAAGTGAAATTTATAAAGGGTAGTATTTTTTTAATTGTACATTTTGTTAGGTTACCAGACATACTGCATTTTGCTGCACAGTTTAGTTTGTTATTCAACTATTAAGATATAAAAATTGTGCAAATGCTCAATGTTTAATTTTTCGATAGTTTTTTCCAAACAGAAACATAACTAAATTAAGAGTTGTGTAAATTTAAGGATGATACTGAAGTCGAAATGTAAATCACTAAAACAAATCTGGTGAGGTTAACATTTAGTATGTATTTGTCTAGCTTTTGATAAAAATAGGAAATATTTATATATAATCTTAAAATATAGAATTTTTTCACCAAAATTCATAAAGGTGTGACATTTAAAAAATATTACCTTTCTGTTTGTTTAGCTTTTGTAGTTTTTATTTATTGAAAGTGAATTTTGGAAGTTTTAATCAATATCATTTTCTAGCTTCCACACTACTTAATAACTAAAAAGTGGAAGGTATTTAATCGTTTAGTCCGTCCATCTGTCTGCCTGTCACCCACTTTCATAGCCCAAACTACAAATGCTACGGACAAGTGTGATACGTTAAATATTCAGCGAATCGAAATTAGAATACATTGAAATTTTCAGAAAAAAATTCAAATCTGAAGTACTTCAATTATTTAAAAAACTGCAAAATTAAATGCTATTTAAAAAGCATGCAAAGCCATTTTTATTAGAATTAATCACCATTGCCATTCGCAACAATCGCTTGAGAAACTTTAATTCTATTAAACAATAATTAAAATAAATATATTTTTGCACAATAAATCAGTTTAAAATGAATGTCAATATATTTCACAAAGAGATTCTTTGATTTTATGTTGATATGAAATGTTTTCTTTCTATTTAAAAGCGAGGAATATGACATATTTATTCTTTGAAACATAAATTATTTTAGCAAACGATAACAAATAATTATGAATTTTCGAAGAAATAAATGAAACTAGCCTTTACTGTTTTTATAGTTTTGTGTTTGACTTTATTGAAAGGAATTTGGTAACGGTTTTAATCAGATTCATTTGTTTAAACTTTTAAAAAGAGATGACATATCTTTGTTTTGTAATGATCCTTTTGTTAATAAAATTTTATTTATAGGGCTATAGGGATAATCCAAAAGTGAATGCAATTTTTGTTGTAAGAGGGACTTTGGCTGGTATGTATTATGATTTTTTTTTTTTTTTTTTGTATATTTAACTGACTAGTTATTTTTCAAACCTTAGGCTAACAGTCTGTAAAGCTGAAGTGTGTTAATCCAATGAGAAAAATGATTTTCTAAACCACATTTCTCCGACTGAATTGAATATTTTTACAAATGTTTTTTTATACAATGAATATAGCTATTACAGGGCTCTCTATAATCCCACTTTTTGAAATTAGTTTGAATATTTTAAAAATGTTTAATAAATAATTCTACATCAAAATATTTAAACTAATTTTAAAAAGTGGGATTATAGAGCCCTATAAGTCAGCTGCATTAAAAAAAAAGTTTGGGAAAATATTAAATTCAGCTGGAGAAATGTGGCTTATAAAAAAAAATAATTTTTCCATTGGATTAACACCGAGGCACTTTGGTTTGGAGACCCGTGGTCATACCCCCTTAAGGGGACATGCAGGGTTCGTACGCCTCCTGAAATTTCTGAAAAACTCCTGAAATTTTATTTTTTTTAAGGGCCCTTATAACTCCTCTGAAATTTGTGTCTCATCCCCTGATATTTTCCCCCTCTCCTGAAAAAAGTTGACGACACTAATAATTTTTCTCCTTTCTCTGCAGTTTTTCTCCCGTACTTTATCAGGGTGTCTACCGGTCGAAAAAGTCATGAAATTAGAGCAACGATCACGAAAATTTGAAAAATCCCCAAAAAATGATCCCCCCCCCTAAAAAAAGGAGTTTGGGTTTTACACCGAAGCCTCAAATTTTCCACAACATTTACACACCTTGTTTCCTTCATTCTCGGTCTATATCAATAAAAACTAAACTTAAATTTCAATAGGAAACAAGTTTAAATAATAAATTTTATTAATGAAGATAAAAAATTAATTAAAATTTGAAGATGAAATATGATTAGATTGCACTAATATGTCTTCAAATATCGGCCAATACGATAATAAACAAACATTAAAATTTCTTTCGTGATACCTCCTGAATTTACATCGCAGGTTTCCAATTTTGGAAGGATATTTGATTTAAAAATGGGGGATCGACTTATACACGGAGTCGGGTTATACACGAGTATATACGGTAATTAAAAAAATATATCCAGAATTTCACTATGCAAAAAACAGCTTATTTAATGCTTAAACACACCAAGAAGTTTGGGAGCAATAAGTAAAAAATCATGGATACTAATTATGAAACACTCTATCCTCATTTCTCCATTAGGTTAACATTAGGGAAATTAATTCCGTTTTTAAAATTCATGTCCCCTTAAGTCTGTTATATCTTTTTGACTCGCAATCAAAATGACAAAATTTAACCCAATTACAGATGTCCCCGAACTCCAATCCCTCCTTGCAGAAGAAAAAGAAGAGGACGAACTTGAAGAAGAACCGGAACTAACCAGTACCGACACCCCTAAAAGAGACTCCCCTCCGGTAAGACACCCGTCAGGCCCAAGAAGCCCTAACCCATATGAAACGGAAGACTCTGGTACAATGCTGCCCGTGTTTATAGCGATCGGTGCATTCCTGCCACTGCTGTTCTGTTTGTGTAGACTGTGAGGGACTATAGTGCGTGCAATTGGGGGGAAGAGGTTTCAAGGTCATCCTTTCTTGTTACATAATATTATGTAGAAAAATGAGAAATTACAAACCTTGAGGACTCTATTTTGTGAATTCAGCCTCAAAGGAAAATCTTCTGAAAGAATGGGGCTTTTTGAGGTTATAATTTCTGATTACATAATATTATGTAGAGGAATGAGAAACCTTGAGGGTTTTATTGCTTGTAAATGCAGTATGAGAAAATTTTCTTTGGGGAGGGTATTTTTTTTATGAGGGGACTAAGTACACTTTGTTAAAATAAGAAATGTTTCAATGTCACCTCTCATTACATAATAATATGTAGAGAAAATAAGAAATAACAAAGCTCGAGGGCTCTGTATCTTGTAAATCAGCACAAGAAAATTTTCTTTTGGAAGTTTTTTTGTGTGGGAAAACTTGAAGAACTGGAACCGACGCCCTTAAAAGAGACTCCCCACCGGTAAGGCACCCATCGGGCCCGCATATCCCTAACCCATATGAAACGGAAGACACTGGTACAATGTGGCCCGTGTTTATAGCGATCGGTGCATTCCTGTCCCCCTACTGTTCTGTTTGTATAGACTGAGGAAGGGACTATAGTGCGTGTAATTGAGGGAAGAGGTTTCAAGGTCGTTCTTTCTCGTTACATAATATTATGTAAAGAAATGAGAAATGTTGAGGGCTATTTTCTTGTAAATGACATATTATTTTTAAGTTTCTTTTTTTAAGGAGACTTTCTATACTTTGTTTGAAAGCCAGGTTTATTTTCCTTTTGAACCCTGTTCTAAGCTTAGAAACGACATTGAAGCTGCTATTTCTTGTAAATGTAGTAAAGGAAGTATTTTTTTTTTGGGTGAGGACCTTACTTGTCTCCCATCAAGATACACTTAAGTCATTTTTTCCCACCTTGTCAGTATTTCAGAGTTGTGTGAAAAAAACCACTACATCATCAAGTGATATTGTTCCTGGTTTGTTTCATGTACCTAAGGTGCGTTTCACATGTAACTGTTACGGTAATGTTTGCTGTAATTGCGGTGCCAGATAATTTCAGTGGGAAATGTTAAGCCAATTGGATCTTTCACTTGCGACCGAAGCAAAAACCGTACTTACAGTTTTTCAGCTGTCGTAAACCAAGTAGTGACAATGTCAAAATCCGCTAAATTTTCAAGAAACCAGTAAAATTATCTTAGTTAATTATTTCACTTTTGTTCTTTAAAAAAAAGTGTTTTATGTTTTTTCTATTTTATTTAAAAGTGACCAGATAAAGCTTCTTTGGTTGCTTTTATAAACGGTTAGTAAGTGTTATAAAACTGTTTTATAGTTACATTTTAACTCGCATTATGATTAGACATAACGTGAAAATTAAAAGGGGGCGATGGATGTTGATCAACCTAAAATACGAGGTAATGGTCCAGAAAAGGTTGGGAACCACTGCCCTAGAGTTACACGTTAACACAATTGCTATTACTTGATTGAATTACGCAGGTAAAACTGTATGTAAGGTTTTCGCTTCTGTTAAATCTGAAAGATTGAATCGACTTAATGTTGCCACTGTGAATTATCCTGCATTGTAAGTAGGATGATCATTACTGGAACCGTTTTGTTTGAAACATGCCGATTATTGTTTTTTTAATGTTTAATTTTGTATGGTGTTGTACTTATGTTTTCCTATAACATCAACTTTCCTTTTGATAAAGTCACACAAAATTTATTTTTTGGGGTATTTATATAATCGTAAATCATATGTTAAAGGGGTGTGGTGACGGTGTTGTGTTTTGGTAAGTGATAAACATGACAGTAGAAGTTAGCATTAAGTTTTTTGGTAAATGTACTTACCAATATTCAGATTGTGCAACAAAAGTATTACCTTTTTTTTATTGAAAAAATAAGATTGAACCTTATTTTTGAAATATAAATCTTGGCATTTATAAATAGTAATGTTTTTTTTTCTGCATCCATTGTTATCAGAATTATTGAATGCTTTTTCCAAAAATAATGAACTATATAGTTCTTTCAATTGCAACACAAGCTTCAAAAGCTCTTTCTTCCCCAACCCCTCGTGTGGTTTTCTAAGAAACTGTGTGAACATTGCTGTTTTTGTTTGCCCCCTCACCCAACTTGGGTTTGGAAAACAATTGCACTTAACCCAATGAGCTAGAAGAAACGTGGAGTGAGGTGTGTGATTCACTGAAAAGGGCAGCAAACGAGCCGGTTCAATAACGAAACGCGGAGGAATACACACCACTGCAGCAGAAACGAACCGGGCAGAAAACCTAGAAACTTGCCTATTTCGCTATTGGGTTCGTCTTTGCCGGTTTTTAGTTAGTGATCCACATGGTTATTTCTTAAAAAAGTTGAAATTTAAAGTTAAAGAAAGTTAATTTCTTTCGAACTAAAAATGTTAAAATACATTTCGGAGCCCAAGTCGATAGGATAGAGGGGTCTCATACAAGCATTGCATACAAGTGTAGGGAAAATAGTCCTTTGCTGCCCTGTTCCCTCAAAAGGGTGCGAGTGGGTTTTCGGCTCGCTGACACCTCACTCCAGTTTCCCTTCTAGCTCAACGACTTAACCTCACAGACAGTAGAGCCTTAAACAAGGTAGGTTTAGAACAGAGAGGTTCACACTGTTCCCTGGAAAACCACTTTTGAAGCTTGCATTGTAATCTGAAGAACTATAGTTAAGTTCTGGCAGTTTGTGCAATTTTACCACTGCAAAAATAATTAGGGTTATCAATCATAGTTTTCATCATGGTAGGAACGAAAAATGCTACCTTTTTTTTCTCCATAATACAGTTTGGTATGTTTTTTTCGATTGTCCATTAGTAACTTTGTGATTAAGTATAATGAAATACAGGGCTCGAAAAAACTCAGAAATTTTACCCGGCCCAGAGGACAGCTTGTCCAACAAAGTACACGTCCTCCTTTAAAACTAACCCGTCAAACTCTAATTATATAAATAGCTTCTAAATAAATAAAAATATAATTTTCTCTTACTTACTACAAACATTTAAATACAGGTGAGATGCTAGACCCTTGTAAGATTAAAAACAATTAAAAATGCATTACTAACGTTAACGGGGAAATGGCCGTCCACAAGGACGTCGGATTCAAGAAATTCGTTGTCCTCGTACAATTTTTGACCGCCGAGGACGGGCAGGTTTTCGAGCCCTGATTGAAATTGAACCCTAATTAGCAATATCATTATTATACTTTTATTATTATCCTACCTTTTTAAAATTTTGGGTTTTTGTTTTGTTAATTATATTGTTTCATATAGTAACTATGATTATTTGTTTTTATTTTATATATCTATTAAAATTTATATGTATTGTGGCACATAAGGATTTTTTCCCCCTTGGTATCACCGTACTTTATTAGTTTGATTGAACGTTTTATGAATTAGATTTGATATACTCATTCCATTTAGTTATTTTTTAAAAATCTTTTTCACCTATTGGCAACATATTTTCCAGTTTAGTTAAGCAGCTGAATTTGATTTCTGTTTTAAGAAACAGTTTATTAGAATCGTGAACTGTTGCAGTGAAGGTGCATCTAGGATTTTGCAGATTGTTTACGAAGATATAATTAATACGTTCGTTATTAAAAAAACCGCATAAATAATCGCAATAAAAATAAATAATAAGTACTCATTTCCTTTATGTTGGAAGTTTTTTCATCTTATCTAATAGAATAACTTTTAATTTCTCTGTATGGGGTTGTTTCACGGAGGATCTGGCAATAGCTCTGCGGTTTTGTTTTCATGTCTATCAAATTACTTTTGTTGATATTCGAAATTGAGTTTTCTAATAATGTTATTTTAGTTGTTATTTTTTAAAATTACATTTTCTTGCTGTGCTGTTGGTTGTTGAAATCATTTATCAAGGAAAACTTGCATTGAAAGAAGTTGGAATTTAAAAAAATTAACAACTGAAATATTCTCTTCGAAAACTTACTCCCGAATACCAAAATAACAGTAATTCGAGAGACATGAAAAAAAAACCCGCAGAGCTATTGCCAGATCCTCCGTGAAACAACGCCATTAAATTTTTACAACTTTAGGATGGTTCAATTTTTGTTCTCTGCATTAAATTTTTTTAATTAAGACAAAACATAAAAAAAGATTTTTTTTTAAATGTTTTGTAGATTTTTTAGTTATGCTTCTAGATTTTAAAAAATCTAGCCATTATAGAAAAAAACACCATAGCTTCTATTTATCATACAGGGATATTAGCGGTAGAAACATCTGTGATTTAGAGCCGAAAAGGCTCAACTTTGTACGAGAAACTTGTGATAATGTGTGTGCTATATGTTTCTTTCTTAAGTCGCTACAAGGGATTGACAAGCTTGTAACTGACATACTTACTTATACCTCTTTCACTCCAACATGGAGCATATGGCCTCCGTCATGGTCCGCCACCTCACCCTGTTGGCAGCAACGGTCTCAATCTCTCCCCATGACTTGTTGAGTTCTTTTACTTCCTTGGTGATTGTTCTACGCCACGTTGTTTTTGGCTTCCCTCTTTTTCTTTTGCCTTGCGGATTCCATTCTAAAGCTTCCTTTACTTTGAATTTTTCGGGCTTGCGCAGCACATGTCCGATCCACCGCCATTTTCGTTTTCTAATTTCATATTCTATTGGTTTTTGATTACATGTTTTTAATATTTCAGCATTTTGTTACTTTAGGGAACCACTTGATTTTCAGAATTTTTCAAAGGCATTTGTTAATGTTTGATTTGAAGTTTTTTCAGGTTTGTTTTGTTCCCATGCCATGTTTCAGCTCCGTATAGATTTTACATTTGTGTTAAAAATTCTTATTTTAGTTGAAAGTTAGAGAGCTCTCTCTCTGTAACTGACATAACTATCTTTTAACCATATTTGGGAATCGGAACTAAGTGGTTCAACAGCCAATAGTGGACCAAGAGCTTTGAGGTTCATTCAGGTTGTCAACGCCACACGCAAACCTGCCAACTCTCCAAATTTTATCCGGTAATACAGTAACCCCTCACTATATCGCGCCTCGTTACATCATACATTCAGATATATCGCGCCTTGTATCATGTCTCCCAATTTTTCCCCTGTTTTTTTCCCAATGTGTACTTTCCTCAAAATAAATAATAAACTTCCGTTCTTTGATATTTGCCGGAAAACAGGTTTTACGAGAAAAATCAAAACAGCCTACTTTAGAGGGATTTTTTAATAGAAAATGAGTGAAATGTGTCTAGTATGCCTGTGCAATAATGTGTATAGTAATTAATAATAAGATAAGTCCTTTCTAAATTTTTGTTTCTTTTTTTTAGAGTACATAGTTATATTATTTAAAATGATTTAGTTTTATCTTTCAAATACATACTGTGCTTTAGTTTAAAAACTTTTTATACCATAAATACATCAAAAGTATAATATTTATCAAGTCGCTTCGGTTATATCGCGGTTTTATGCTTGTCTCCCGGGAAGCGCGATATGAGGGGTTGCTGTACCACATTCTTAACTATTTTATAAACTTCTGTGTCAATTGCCGGATTTTCAAAAGGGGGAAACTGCATACTTTCTCTTGGCGACCAGAATTCGAAAAATGGTAATTACCAAGTTAAATCCGGAGAGTTGATTGGTTGAATTAACGTTGCACTAGACCCACAGTTGACAGGTCTGCAGATGGAACCTCTAGTGTTTACTACCCAAGCATGCTTGGTCCTTATTTTATTGACCCACTCATAGAATGAAAGACGGAGTGAACCTTTGAATATGTTTGCAGAAAAATAAATATCCTAAGTACATATTTTCATCTAAGGTACCTATATCATCTTCTCTCTAAAACTTCAATTAAAATACCCTCATTTTTTTAAAATTATTGTCAGCATACCTTATTTTACTTCTAATACAGCACAGAATAGGTCCAAACTCAAAAAACAACCATCCAATCTTAAATTTCCACTGATTGATTCAGAAAATAAACTTAAAAGTTTTGTCACTTACAATTTTGTCAAATCCTTGTAACTAAATACCAGACATCCTATTTTTTTCCCTCTCGCACGTCATTATTTATACAGTTGTCATTCCAAGAAGGATTATTTAAGGTGACCATGTATCCATAACATTCTTTATTTTATTTAATCTTGATTTATTAACTTTTGTGGCAGGTGTGAAAGATCTTGCGGTAAAAAGCCTCCTAATTTTCAGTCTGTCAAAGCTCATTATACAAGTAAACCAAGTCCACCAAAAGTTTCTTTGTGCTTGAGAGGTTTAAAAGTTAAAGCCTCATAACAAAATAACCTTTTAATTTTTTTTTTAAATTGCGGCTTCCTAGCGGATATTATCTGAACGATTTTCATTAGTGCACAGAAATTCTACATAGATGGTGCATGCAATAGGATATTTGACTGAAAAAATTTTTATTGGCTTAAAATATTCTTATGCCAAAAATATTAGACCCATATTTTTTCTTTTTTCAAATACCCCATCAAAAGGGAGAAAATGAATTTCAAAATTAGGACGAAAAATTATGCCCGAAAACGCTTTGTGGCTGTCATGTGGTATCTATGACGTCCCTAGTAACTATAAACAAACTTTGAAACACCATTTTGGAATCTACATTAAGCAAATTTGAAGAAAAGTCCACTTCTGTAAAACCTCCTTCCATTATCTATACAATTCTTATTTAAATAGTATATTACATTAAATCCAGTTTAATTGCAAGCAAAAAAACATCACACCGGTTTGTTTATATATACTAGTGACGTCAGCCAAATCGACGTGTTTGTGATCACGTGATGGACCGATGAAAAAATAAACCATTTTAAAATAGTTTTTATGATTTATTTTCGAAAAAATATATACGTTTGTTATTTTTGTGTTCAAACTATAATTAATTTAATATTGGAAGGTATTTTAGCGATATAGTCAAGTACCCTATTGCACTGATAACTCGAAAATGACAAAGTCGACTTGATTCACTTGTATACTGAAATATCAATCTTTCGCATTACACTCAAAAAGTATTTAAAAAGGAATCGTGTAGTGATTATGTATTTTAAAAATGCTACGCTTTAAAATTGAATATGTGTGCTTCCAATACGGTTTTTATTTAACCCGTTAATGATAACTTGTTCAGGACTATGTTCTTAATTTGGTTTATTGAAATAAACTTAAGCAAAAACATTTTCAGGTGGAAATTTTTTTGCCAACCGTCATTAATGGGTTAATATTTTGCTTAAACTATAAAAAAAAATATATATTTGAGTAGTCATTATCCTATTGCCAGGCAACTACTTTATTTCTTGCCATAATTTAAACAAAAAAATTGTGATTATGTGTGTAACCAATAATAAGCAAACTAACAACAGTTTGGGCATAAAAACATTATCGCATTTTGAAGTCCTGTTTTGTGTTATAACAGCAAACATTGTTATTAAAATATGGAGCACAAAATATGTCATTTAATATGAATTGTACTTATTCCAAATGTCATTCCTTGTCTTGTTATTTAATTTGTTTATTTAAAATTTGTAAAAAATATACATGTTGATTGAAAAGATATGAAGGGTGGTAGGTAAAAACTCAAGGTCACAATTTATTATGAAGATTGTATTTATTTTTAAAGTTTAAAAAATATATTTTTAATTGAATGGGAATGTTTCAGATGATGTAATACTCGTTTTCATTTTTCTCCTGACTGCGGTTTCATTGATTGATTTGGTTTCACTCCAATGACCAACATAGATGAAAAGAAACTTTTCTTTCTACGCAAGCTTTCTTTAACAAATGTTTTGAACAACCAACAGCACAGCAAGAAGCTGGCTTTTTTAAAATATATATTAAGTATTCTTAGAAAACTCATTTTAGAATACCAAAACAAGTAATTTCAGATATCAAATGAAAACAAACCATTGGAGCGGTTGCCATTCACCACGTGAAACAATCCCATTCAATTACGTTACTACAGGGTGGCGCATATAAAAGTGGCCCCGTCATGGAGATAACAATATGATAGAATTGTTGCAAAGTCAAAAACTAATGCAAAAACAGGTTTGCTAAGTGAGGCTATTGATCGCCTCAATATTAAGCCCAAACAAAGGTTTGGCGAATTATATGCTGCCAACTATGCTATGGTTTGACAATGTAATTTGAATACAATACTGAAGGTTTGTACAGCTTCGAAAAAAAAAGTTCTCACTAGTTATTCTTTTGGTCGTTATGTATTCTACAGAAACAGGACCTTTTTGTTTTCGTTGATACAAAATATTCTAAATTGATTGCAATACATAAAATGTGGTGTTCGGACCCGTTCCGGAATATTTTTGGACTTTTCAAAACAGATCCAGCCTGACGCCATTGCATAACTAATCGTTGCACAGCTTTCTTTTTTGGCACTTTGACACCATTAAATTCTTTAACAAACAACTGGGACATATTTTCCCTGAGTAGCTCCCCGAGTATGACCAAGAGTAGCTCTAATGTGATGCTAATCCAATCCAACCAATGCTTGAATAATCTCTTATTTCGACTTGAAGGCTTTCAGACGGCTTCGATAGTTTTTCTCGCCAAGCATTTCAACGTATTCCTATCTCTACTCCGGGGCCACTTTTATTTGCGCCACCCTGTACTTTCTATTACTACTTCAAGTTATGAGAAAATTTGCAATTTAACCATCCAACTGTTTTTCAATGAGAACCAAGATTAAAGAAACAAACAAAACAATTATAATAAACAATTTTTTTAATTTCAAAATTGACATTCGACAGCTTTCAGAAAGTAACAGTTACCGCTAAAAGCCACTTTCTGAAAAATTTAACAACGTTTACTTAAAAAAAGTAACATATTACTCTAATCCCTGTAAAATACTAATGTCACTATTGTATAAAATGCAAAGAACTTGGCTGGTTTTTAGCAGACCCCCTTCAAGCATTATGTACATGGTAGTGGGCCGTCGGTGGAAGGTTTGAAGAGTTTTATAAATTGCATCTGTGGTCTAGTCAGTATGTCATAAAAACATTTCATGTTAATAAAAAATGTCTTTATAAACTTGTATTTCATTTATTATTAACAATACAAAACATATTAACTTATGTCATTTACCTGCAAGAAAGAAAAACTGTTTTACATGTTTAGAATAAAAAAACCAAATATACACAAACTGCTAGTAGGGGGTTTAGCCCCCCAAAGTAAAATGAACTTACACTAGATAAATAAAATTTCAATGAATACATGTATAATGGATTTTAATTAGTTAAAATGGAAAATTTGTAGATTTTAATTTACTATAATTGATTAACTTTGATTCATTTTAATGGATAATTAGGTTCATTAATTGAAAGGGTTAAAACAGGTCAATTTAACTTTTTTTACCTACTGCAGTACAAAGGGCTATGAAATTGCGAGTAAAAAGAATTCAAAAGTAAAAGAACCGAAACAGCAGACTTTCCTGCTACTTAAATACACACTGAAATTGTTACCAAAAGACAAGTATATAAATGTAAATTAAAACTAACCAGCTTTATAAACTTGTATTTTCTTTATTTTCATTTATTATTAACAGTAACTTGATGTCATGTACCTGTAAGAAACAAAGAAAACTGTATTAGTACATGTATAGAATAACAAAATCAAATACACACCAACAGTAGCGGGCCAAAGTGAAATTACACTAGATAAAATTTCAATAAATGGATTTTAATTCATTAAAATGGAAAATTTATGGAATACTAACAAATATATACCCGTTCTTCGCACAGACTAAAAGAATATCAAATCGATCCAAGTATATGTGTCCTTTAATTTGCTATAGGATAATAAGCTTTGCCTTTGTTCCCGTTCATTATAAGGAATAAAATCCTGTTACTTATATTGCTTTAAAATTCCAAAATAAAAAAATACATCACTATAAAATGCACATCCTCAATATGAACTTACTGTCATCGCAATTTTTCTGATAAATTCAAAATTAACCATAATTGTACGTATTACAATGTTATTTCATGTCAAAACCTCCATTCTGTTTTTTTCTAAAAAAAAAAATTTAGCGCATTGGCACGTTTTTGGTAATCATTTGGCGAGAAAATAAATATTGTTACAAATATTGACATTGTACAG
Organism: Oedothorax gibbosus; assembly: GCA_019343175.1. Taxonomy (NCBI): domain Eukaryota; kingdom Metazoa; phylum Arthropoda; class Arachnida; order Araneae; family Linyphiidae; genus Oedothorax; species Oedothorax gibbosus. The sequence goes on along the minus strand of CM033272.1, from coordinate 43,251,635 downwards.
CTCTATCGCGATGACCTCCTAAAACCAACTAAATTATTTTTAAAAAAATATATTTTCCCATTTTGCATGTTTTTAAGTAATAATTTGGAGAGTTTGGCAAAAAAGTGAAGACATAAAACCCTAATATGCAGCTCTAGTGCGATGACCTTGAACAACCATCATAGTTATAATTCACCGTAATAGCTTAAACATGGGTGCATATAATATATACTCATACATGCAGTCAACAGAACCATCAATGAAATCATCGCCTATGCCCTCAATAAAGTCCTGGAATGGAGTTCAAACGGAATTACGTCACTTGAAACACGTCAATTATTTTTCAAATAATGAATTTAGTTTCTGAAGGTATTGGCAAGAAAATAACGGTTTTATTAGGAATTTTTGACACACTTGGCAACAAACTGAAAAATTTACGTTGATGGCGTTATGACAAAAAAACTTTTATTTTAGGAGCTTTTTGTAAAACCCTTGAAATTGATTGTTAATAAAAATATAATTGAAGGAAAATTACCTGACAATTGACTTTTCTTCAGTTGATAGCACATTGCCTTGTATTTCTGCATCATCTGAGGGGGGATTTTTCCTGCTCTGAATAGAAGGGATGATAGATTATGAAAATTGCATAGAAATATATAAAATATACAGGGTGTCTACAGGTCCCGAAAGTCACGGAAGTCCCGAAAATATAGAAATCAGAAATCGGTCGCGAAAGTACTGAAAAAGTAACGAAATTGATACTACGGTCACGAATTAAAAAAAAAAATCGAACAGGGTTCGCATGCGGCATGGAAATCCTGGAAAAGCATGGAATTTCATATTTTTATTTCAAGGCCTCAAATAGCCTGGAAAATTCATAGACAGCCTGGAAATTCCTTGAATTTCCCTGTAGCTCTAGTGCGACGATATTTCAAAACCTAACCTAACCTTGAATTTCCCGTTTTTATCACGATTCAAAATTGAATCGTACTAGCGTAGCGGTGAACGAAACATCTCCGTTTTTCTGCGCATGTTCGATTGTCTATAATAAATTTAATAAATTAAAAATAAATAATAATTTAATAAAAAACATCTTGCCCATAGTAAATTTAATAAAATAAACAAAAAAATTAATAAAAAAGAATTCTTGCCTATACTAAATTTAATAAATTTTTTAGTTGGTTTATAGAACATAGTTTAGTTTTATAGAACATTACTTAAATTGCTTGGAAATCAGAATAAAAAAAAGTGATAAAGCTTGCTAATAACTAAAAAAAACCTTTCGTGATGTTGAGTAGAGCCATAGAATTTTTTTCTTTGTTGAATGATTGCCATAAATTTAAATCAAAAGGAGTTGCACTTTTGTAATGAATAATTACTACAGTTCTTCCGATTACAGCAGAAGCTTCAAGAGCACTACCCCTTTGCGTGTTTTTTCCGGGTACTGTGCGAGCGTTGCTACCCTACTTGAGTTTGGAAAGAACAATTACAGGGTGGTAACAAAATCCTTGAAAAAAAGTTCCCTGATATTTACATGATTTCCCTGATAATTTCATAAAAAATTCCCTGATTTTACAATGGCTTTTTAGTTAAGTTTAGTTTGAATTATTGTCATACTAGAGCTGAGTAGGCACTCAACGCAACCGTTAAGGGCGACATCGAACGCAGCGTTGAGACTTTGGAGCATATTTGACGTTTGATAATAATTGACAGTTTTTTGCTTCTGCGTGATAGGAAGATAGTCGAGTTTACGTTTGTAGCTCCAGTTCAGGCCAATCGGACCAACCAGAATACTTTCCTTTGAACAAGAAGTGTCCGCTAGTATAGTGATCGCAAGAACAACCTTAATCTGCTGTTTAAATAATCCAAAATGGAAAAAAATTCCCTGATATTTTGCAAAATTTGAAGAATTTCCTGATATTTCCAGAATTAAAAAGTTCCCTGAGAATTCCCTGATTTCCAGGTTCTGTTACCACCCTGAATTAACCCCACAGCAGACCCTCAAACAAGGTAGGTTTAAGACAGCAACGCTCACCTGCAAAACCACACGAGGGGGTAGGGGGAGAAAGTGCTTTTGAAGCTTGAGTTGTAATCAGAAAGACTATAACTTTGTAATTGAACTTTAACTTACTTATCAAGATCGTCAATGAATTTATTTCTCAAGTCAGGGATAGCTGGTAGCTAAAAATGTTGAGTAAAAATATTGAAATACACAGACATTTGTGAATCAAATTTTTAAAGTATATAGAAGGATTTTTCAAAAATGGTATTGGAATATATATTTAAAAATTCAAATTGTAAAGAGTTATCCACACATTCAGGGCCGGATTTAAAGATTTGCCGCTTGTAGGCTACGATTGATTTGCCGCCCCTGTCACAATATTCTCCCCCTTCGGGGAAAGGTAGCTGGTTAGCTGCAAAATAGGGTGGTATGTGCTGTTTAAAATAGATACACATATTAGAATCATCTATGTACATTTACACGCTAAATCGAGAGCGAAATAGGCGATTTTTTTAAAAAACTGTTCGACTATTTTTCTTTCAACTTCGAAATCCGGGAAGAGCGGTGCAATTGCCCTCGCAGCTACCATGTTTGCTACGAAATATTAGTATTATATATATTTAAGGTTTACGCATTAATGTAAATTATTTGTTTTCTTTCTTAAAAATATTCGTATCTTTATAATAATAATTCTTATTTCGAATGCTGCTTTAATTGGTCGTAAAATTTGCCGCCCCAAAAAATTCGCCGCTCTAGGCTACAGCCTACTTAGCCTATTTAGAAATCCGGCCCTGCACACATTGAAAATGAATAATATAGATCTTGTTTTACAAATTATTATTGTTTTTAAAACAACATTGAAATAATTATGTACACATTGAAACTATTAATACTATGTTTATTACTATTGATACATTGGTTTATTATTTAATTATTGTTTTACAATTTATTGCTTTTAATACTGAAATTTAAATGGTCATATACACATGGAAAATGAATATTTAAATATTGTTTTACAGAAAAAACAAAATTATGTAAAAATAACTAAACATACCTAAACAAACATGTTAACATTAATACATAATTTAATAAATGCATTATGAATTTTCAAAAAAATTATTTAAAAAATAATAATTTAAATAAAAAAAACATACCACTCTGGGCGAAAGCAGAACAGGTAGAAACTCGTTGAGAAAGTAATGCTTCCGGACAAGACTGTTAAAAGAAATGCATTTTAAAATTAAAAATACCTTGATGCATATAATAGTTATTTATGCAACAAGTGTGAAAAGTAACACTTTTTAAAACTAGTGGATTTTATTTCACGAGCGAGTGAAATAATGACACGTGTTTTATATATAAAAAGTTTACTTTTCACACGTGTTTCATACACTATTTTTTATAATTACGTGAAAAAAATCAAATCTCATTGGTTCAAAAATAATTCACGTGCTAATTTTTTTACGTAAAGAAGATCGGCATCGATAAATCTCTGGAACTACAAAAGGTAAACTAATTTTTTAGTTTAAAGTCAAACATTTGAACATGGATACTGATTCAAAAATAAAAAAAATAATAACATTCACGCGCATAATATTTATAAATAAAGCAGATCAATAAATTTCTGGATTTTATGAAGATTATGAAATAGAAATTTTACTTGAAATGTTGGCATCTTATGAAAAGAGTGAAAAAAAGTACTTTTTTTCACTGCTTTTGGGTGAAAAAAAGTAATTTTGTATCATTGTTTCTAAAAAGTATAACTTTTCGCACGCGTCTGATATTAAAATTATAGTGTAAAAATCGGATTTTTTTCACGCAATTATAAAATATACATTTGTGCACACAAAAGCTACCATTCATACTTTTGATTATCTAATACTAAATATAAAATACTAATACTACATACTACTAATACTACAAAAAAAATATCGTAAAAATACTAGCTGCATTTTGGAATCTTTTTAGTGACTTGAAATTCTTTTCTAGTATTTTTTTTTTTGTAATTTTAGAATTAAATGGTATTTTTTCGTAGTATTTTTCTCCTTAAAGTGGCAGCAACACTGGCCATTTTGCCCTCTTATTCTGGTCTCCACGCGTGTCCCGTCGTTAGCATTGGAGGTCACGTGATCTGCCAATCTAATATTTTAACTATGATATTTTACGGTCGTAAGACATCTTCTGGTCCCTTGAATAACACTATAACCGGGATATACGGTACATTGAAAAGATTGCAAATAAATTCTTACCATAAACCATTGCTTATATGCTCCTGCATAGTAATCAGGAGTATTCTAAGCTAGGAGTGACTGACGGCCTATCAATATAGCTTCCAGCCATTCATACTTTTGATTATCTAATACTAAATATTAGGTAATGGAAGTATTGGGGTGGGGTGGAACTTCCGAAATGGTTAGATTAGTTTGAATTATCGTGGCACTAGAGCAACACGAGGGCTATTGGCGACGGGCGTCGTATTTTAGAACCATAGTCAAGTGACGAGCCGACACCTGAGTAGGCACCCAACGCAACCGTTATGGGCGACATCGTACGCCGCGTTAGGACTTTGAAGGGTATTTAACGTGCACTCCCGCTGCACGGGGTATTATTCGTCGGACATTTTTGGCTGCACGGGCCGTTTATAGCTCGGCAGTTATTTTGGCGATGCCCGGACCCGAGCCTGGGACCTTCCGCATGCTAGGCGAATGCCTAACCGACTGGGCTCCCCAGCCCCGACTTCCGAAATGGAGATTATGGGTTTTCTTTACGCTTTGGAGTCGAAACAAGTGGTTTTTGAACATTGTTCCGTCTGCCTAAAGCAGGGTGGTAACAAAATCCTTGAAAAAAAGTTCCCTGATATTTCCGTGATTTCCCTGATACTTTTGCAAAAAATTCCCTGATTTTACAATTACCTAGAAAATATACAATACAGTACATCAACTTTAATCCAGACATCGCGGTAAGACTTTCAGAATAAGTTCAGAGGAACCAGAACCACTTGATCAGAGAATAGCATTCTAACATAGTTCGCACACTCCTTGAAAAATTTTGAATGAAAAACTTTATTTTCAAGCCCTTAAAGCCGGTATGCTTGAAAATGAAGCTGAGTATAAGGGGAAAAAGTGTGCACTATTTATTACAAAATTGAATCAAATCAAAAAAAATTCAATGCTAAACACATAATATGATATTTTTAAACCCCACGTTTCTAAACAGTCATTAATATAGCTACAGACACAGTAGAACTCCAATTATCTGATGCGGTGCTGATTATCAGAACGATAGGAAAAATTCCATACTATGAAATATCCTCAGTTTAAATCAAAGATGTATATTATGTAAGGAACAAAATATAAAAAAGTTCATAATGATATCTCATACAGTTCCTGACAAAAATGTTCCTAAAGTTAGGAAAATTAAACATGGGCGAGATAGAACCATCCGACTCCTCTTAAGTAATTCAAAATGGAAAATTTCCCTGATATTTTGCAAAATTTGAAAAATTCCCTGATATTTCCAGAATTAAAAAGTTCCATGAGAATTCCCCGATTTCCAGGTTTTCCAGGTTCTGTTACCACCCTGTAAAACCACTCTACAGGTCAAACTAAAAGAGCAACACAGGGGGCTGGGGAGCCCAGTCGGTTAGGCATTCGCCTAGCATACGGAAGGTCCCAGGTTCGAGTCCGGGCATCGCCAAAATAAGTGCCGACCTATAAACGACCCATGCAGCCAAATATGTCCGACGAATAATACCCCGTGTGGAGGGAGTGCACGTTACATATCATTCGAAGTCCTAACGCTGTGTATGATGCCACACTTAACGGTTGCGTTGGGTGCCTACTCATGTGTCGGCTCGTCACTTGACTGTGGTTCTAAAATACGACGCCCGTCGCCAATAGCCCTCGTGTAGCTCTAGTGCGATGATAATTTAAACTAAACCAATAGAGCAACAAATTTCAAATTTGGTACACGAGTTCCCAGTATTTGTGGCATGTCATGACAAGGTTTTAAAGTTATCAAAATAGCCTTGTAGGGTATATAATTTAAATGCATAGATTTATTCAATGGTAATTGAAGGTCCTGTGCACCCCTAGGTTTGTATCATTTTTAAAATGGAATCATTGGATTAAATTAAGTAGAATAGAAGAACTTATTTTGGTTATGTGCTTTTTATTTTTAAATAAAAAAAAACTTATTTATAAATGTGTAAATGCAGTCTATATATACTATATAAAGTATAATACAATATAGATGATTATTTTTCTCAGAACTGCAATAGTTGTAAAATATAAAACTTTAGTTTTGGGTCATGTATCCCAATCTATAGGGATGCGTGACTCATCCATTATATATATACAACGGGTGCAGATACGAATATTCGCTGTATTACGAATATTCGGCCTGCCTGCCAAAGCAATGTTTAAGCCTAAGTTTTTGGTCTAGAAGATAGGCTAAGCTGAATGATTACATTACATTTAAAAAATAAATAGTTACATATCACGATAGATGGCGGACAATTCAACACAATTGTAAGCATTGGCAAAACCAAGAAGCGGTCATTTTAATGTAATGTAATCGATTCCTGCTGCCTATTTCTAGCCTCCTTTAGGAGCTTTGACACAGTCAATTACGCCTCGTAATTTAGAACCCTGGTCAAGTGACGAGGTGTTTTCTTTATGATTGCATTCTTTTCCCCCCTTCTTGATTAGTAAGTGTCTCGAAGTTTGTTGCATTCGGATTACTCGTTCAAGCTACAGACCTCTCCGAATAGCGAGCGTTATTTTATAACCACCCGGTATATGACCAAACTAGGGATGCACCGAATACCAAATTTGGCCGAATACCGAATATTCGGCCAAAGTCTTAGCCGAATATTTCGCCTACCTAAACTAATTTTTATTTTTTGTCAGATCTATGCAAGTTCTATTTATTATTCATCAATTTCAATTCAACACAAACATATAAGTACACAATCACACAATAATTTTAATACAATATAGCTATTTAATTTTTAATTAAACCAACACACAATAAAGTGGTATTCATTTGTTATTAGAGCAAGCCTTTTAGAAAGTGTAACTTGGAAAACTCACAACATGAAAACGAGAATAGAAGTATGAAAACATAAACAAAAGTAGGTGGATCCGAGGTAGAATGAAAATTAGAAAAAAACAATAAAACCATGGCTTACAATTGCGATACATATGGTAATTATTGTTTTATAAAGCCCACTCAAGTAACTGTTCCCTAAAGAGACATGTTTATTTAATACAACTTGAGTAAAGCTGATTTAACTTATAATAACTAAAACTTAAGAATTTGAGTCTATTAAAAAGAAAACAAGCCCCGTTTGGGAATTTTTTCGACGTTTTAGAAGATGAATTAACATGAAAATTTTTGAAAAAATTTAAATTTCACTATTTGGCTAAAGTGGCCGAATATTCGGTGCATCCCTAGACCAAACCAATACATTTGGTTGATATGGAGATGTTTTTTTCTTGGTTATACCAGGCGAAAGTCAATGATACAGCATTGTTTTAGAAGACAAGGTTAAAGCACTTATTTTTACATTTACACAAATGAAATCACCAAATAAAGCATTTATATTTAAAGTCTTTCAGAAGAGTATGAAAAATATTAGCTGACAAATATACTACCTGACTTCCAGAACATAGGATGGAATTTTCCCGCTTTGTTCATAAACAGTGAGCAGCTTATCAATCACATCTTCAGGTTGAACACGGGGCTAAAAGAATTTTTTTAAAAATTTTAATAAAATAAATATAGCAGAAAATCAATAAATATGTTAAATGATAACTTTAAGCAGACTCATGTGTAAATGTGGTTAACATTATTTTGTTTTGTAAATAAAATTAGTTATTGGTTGTTTGAAATTCTCACTATAACACACAGGGCAAGACCAAAAAAATAAATAATAATAAACAAGTAGGTTTGTAACAGAATCTGTCACTCAGCCCGCTTCCACACAACATGTGTTCAACAGAAAAAAAGGCGCCAAATACAATATTAATTCTATTATAAACATTTACACGCCAAATTTGGATAGTTTCATTTATTTTATTTCGAAAATTCAATAATTATTTCTTCAATAATTATTATCGTTTGCAAAAATTAATTTTATATTCAAAGAAAAAATAAATATTATATATATATTCCTCTCTTTTAAATATAATATTCCTCTCTTTTAAATATGTAATATTCCTCTCCTCTCTTAAAATGGAACCAAAACATTTCATGTCAACATACAAACAAAGAACTAAAGGATATATTTGACGTCATTTCAAACTGATTGATGTCACAAAAATAATTTTTTTCAAATTTAATATTTAAAAGAATTTAAGTTTATCGAGTGATTGTTGCGAATGGCAATGGTGATTTAATTCTAATAAAAATGGCTTCTTATACTTTTTAAATGAGCATTAAATTTTGCAGTTTTTAAAATAATTAAAGTACTTTGAATTCAAATTTTTTCGTGAGATTTTCAATGTCTTTTAATTTTGATGCGCTGAATTTTTTGATGTATCACACTTGTCTTAGTATTTGTAGTTTGGACTATGAAAGTGGGTGACAGACGGACTGAGAACGATTATAATACCTTCCACTTTTTACGTTATAAACGTAGTGTGGAAGCTAAAATCCACAATGAGAGAAAACTGTGGTGCTCAGCACAAAAATACCCAATACTAGCCCTCGTGACCAAGTAATTACTTTGTCGCAGACAGTTTAGTATTCAGCTAGAAGGCAAGAGGTTCCAGGATCAAAATCGGGCTAACCCATTCCTATTCAATCCCTATTACATTTTTCTTCTTCAGGCTATTCATTTTTTAATTACAAAGTCCAAGCCTTTTCTCACATTAAATAATTTATAAGTAATAGCTTTATAATATTAAAATAGGAAATATAGTAATAGATATATAATAAAATATGCAATATAATATTAATTCATTACAAGTATCAATAATTTAGACAACCTCACACACATAGATATCATAGTTAAAGTATTAGATTGGCAGATCACGTGACCTCCAATGCTAACGACGGGACGTGCATGGAGGCCAAATAAGGGGGCAAAATGGCCAGTGTTGCTGCCTTTTTAAGGAGAAAAATACTATGAAAAAATACCATTTATTTTTAAAATTACAAAAAAATACTAGAAAAGGATTTAAAGTCACTAAATAAGATTCAAAATGCAAGTATCATAGTATTTTCAATCAACTATTTTTTTTGTAATTTTGAGCCAATTAAATGGTACTTTTCATAGTATTTTCTCACTAAAGTGGAGCAACATGGCCATTTTGCCCCTTATTTGGCCTCCAATAGCGCGTCCGTCGTTAGCATTGGAGTCATGATCTGCAATCTAATATTTACTATGAATACTATCTCACACATTAAAAAAAGGAACCATTTTGACCTATTTACGGTTTTTTTCGGCACATGTATCAACAAAAGATACAGGAGAGTTATTTTATTTATTATGTGACCAGATTTTCAAAACCAATCACATAATACTGAATTCTTTTCAAATTTTAAACAACTGGCCTAACTGATAACAAACAACTAATAACTGAGAAATTATAACTAATAAATAGTTAGCATTATCCTGAGTAATCAAATATAAACAACTAATAATATTATCAAGGTCTTTTTAAAGTTTTGAACATAAAGTTTGTTTAAAACAGTTGTGAAATCTACATTTTATTATGGATTTTTTTTTGGGGGGGGGGAACTGAAACAGTTTGTTCGAATTATCTTTACATTAGAGCTACACGTGGGCTGTTGGTGAAGGTAGTCATAATTTAGAACCACAGTCAAGTGGCGAGCAAACATCTGAGTGGGCACCCAATGCAACTTTTTAGGGTGACATAGTACACCGGAGGATATTAAACATGCACTCCCTCCACACAGGGTATTATTTGTGGGAAACATTTTGTCTGCATGGGCCGTTATAGGTCGGCAGTTATTTTGGCGATGCCTGGACCCAAACCTGGGACCTTCCGCATGCAAGGGGGACGTTTAAACCGACTGGGCTCAAAGAAAATCGGGAAATTTTGTCTGCGGGACAGGGAGATAAAAAGCGAGACTGTCCCGCTAAAAACAGGACGTCTTCTCACATTAATTATTTATCAATCCATACACAGGGTTCATACTCTATCTATAATAGCAAAATTCAGGAGTGCAGCAACGTAAATTCAGGAGGTATCGTGGAATAAAATTGAATAGGTTTGTTTATTATCGTATTAGTCTAGGGACTTCGCTGCACTTCAAATAATGAAACAGAAGGGGAAAAAAATCTTCTAAAGAGTTGTGTGATGCATTCTGGGACATTAACTAGTATCACGATGTTTGAGCTATATTCCGAATAAAGTACGGGAGAAAAACAGCAGAGAAAGGGGAAAAACGATTCATAGCATCAATTTTTTCAGGAGATGAGACACAAGTTTCAAGAGTTATAAGGTCCCTTAGGGGGAAAAATATGAAATTTAGGAGTTTTTCAGGAATTTCAGGAGGCGTATGAGCCCTGCATACCTCTAGGTCATTTATTCTTGTTTTCAGTAATGCTCTGTAATCCGAATATGCATCCTGACATTCTGAAGGTACTGCAAAGATGCGATCCAAACACACCTAGAGCAACAAAGAACAATATTTTAAGAACAGCACAATAAACCCCCCTTAAAGAACTAAAATAGCTTACTTTCCTGTTATTTTAACACTATATCCCCACAAAATTTCTTATACAATATATATGTGATATATCGTACAAATCGTTATAAAGTTATAATATTAACCACACAAATCTCTATAATATTCTAATATTCAGTTCTTTCTTAAATAACTTTCAGTTAATGTCTTGCCGATCCATCGAACAGTTCCCACGTTTCAATAGGCGTCAATACATTCTTTCCAACAGAAATTGCAGACGGAGCAGACTTTGTTTTGACTTCCGATCCACTCTTCTCATGACCATTAAAAATATTCACTTTTTAATTAGACTCCGACATGTAAGGTTGTGTGCTTTTGGTGGGTCGAGCTACGGCTCCGGCCCGTTAAATACTCTAAATGATCTCTTTACAAAAAATGATCTTGGACGTCCATGCTATCTCCTTTTATTAGAATGAACTAATTAATAATTATACTCCCATTTGTAGTAGATGTTATTATACTACATATATGTTCTTATACAATGTATGGCCTGACGAAAAAAAGCATAAAAGGTTACTTTTAAGAACAAGTGCATGGAAATAGCTCTTTGGCATTGTTTCATCCTACTTTTTCTAGTTGATTATAAAAAGAATTTATCAAGCACTCAGTGAATGACAATTTTAATTTTTTTGAAATTATTAACCAACATTAAAACCTTGTATGAAACTAGAGATGTGGGCTGGGCATTTCTAAAATTGGAAATAGACTTTAACAAAAGCATTTTAAAAATGCTCGAAATAATTGTTGTTGTAACATAATTTCAGTTTGTGTGCTTGTCAGACCTTATAACTCGTCATTTAAACAGAACAACGAACCACACATATTCACTAATTTAGACGACCAACTAATGAAATAGTTAATATTATTGGTTCACTTGACACAAAATAATTTTTAAAAAATAAGCTTTTATAAATATACAAAGAATCGGATATTGTCACAGTGATAAGAAAAAAGGAGAGCCCAGTGGCTACGGCATGTCGAAAATATGGAGGCCAACAGAACAACCCAAATACTCCTGAAACAAAACCCTTTTGGATTAAGACCAAGAATTATATGGATTGATCAAGTAGAGCAGTGGTTCCCAACCTTTTCTGGACCATCGCCTCGTATTTTAGGTTGATTAACATCCATCGCCCCCTTTTCATTTTCATGTTATGTCTAATCATAATTTGAGTTAAAGTGTAACTATAAAAATGTTTTATAACACTTACTAACCGTTTATAAAAACAACCAAAGAAGCTTTATCCGGTCACTTTTAAATAAAATAGAAAAAACATAAAACACATATTTTTAAAGAACAAAAGGGAACTAATTAACAGATATTTTTACGGGTTTCTAGAATATTTGAGAGAGTTTAAAGTAAAAATTGGATGGTTTGGTTATGGTTGGAGAATGGTTTTACTGTACAAAGGTACAACATTATTTTAATTTTCCCCCTTTGAATACTCATCGCCCCTCAAGTATTTTTTATCCCCTTCATAACACAAATCGCCCACTTGGGGGCGATCGCCCCTAGGTTGGAAACCGCTGAAGTAGAGGAAGATCTAAAGTCTTTGGGGATTACCAACTGATAATGAAAGCTTTTATAAATTATAAACACCGTCATAATTATTGTGTGCAATTCTTTTTCTAAATTGAAAAATGAAATCCATTAGCTAATAAACAATATATATATATATATATATATATATTATATATATATATATATATATATATATATATATATATATATATATATATATATATATATATATATATATATATATATATATATATATATATATATATATATATATAAAGTTAAAGTAGAAGTTGTGTTACTCAAATTTAATTTGCCATGCAACTGCTTCCTACAACTACTTCTACCAGATATTGCGGGACAATCTGTTTTAGTGACTAGTTTTGTTTTGGGTTTTGTGTCTGAGGCAAGTATTTACGATAACGAATGTTAGTTTGTATATTTTCGATTTAGCATTCCTGTCATATAGTAGAAAAGAGGACCTGTTTGGAATATTTTTTACTTTAAAAGGAAAGGTTTCGTGCGCTTGACACGGTTATATCTTGCATACAAAATCGTTTTACGCGGTCTTTTGAGATTGATTACTGACTTTGGGTCGATGAATTTAAGTAAATATTGCGCGGGAAAAAGAAATATTTCAGATTTTGCAGTTTCTAAACATTCTGATCCGATTTTTTAAAAAAAGTACTGAACTTTCTAATTCTCCTTAGTTGAGAATTTAAAATCTTTACCTTTAAAATCTCCACATTTTTCTCATAAGGAACTAATTCTGACAGAACTCCAAGAAAGAAGCGGAAGGTTTGCGGATTTTTCAGCAGCGGGTGATCCCCAAATTGGGTCTGAAATTAATGAGAAATAATGATTTTCTAGGCAAATAACCAAATGCAATTTATAAAATGCACAAAAAATAATGTCTAAGTTAATTCTAAAAGAAATACATTTTCAATGGGGAAGTTGCATCCTATCTGAAATGACGGACTTCTTATGTCTTTTTCTGGAAAGAGCAAGTAGATTTTTATTCTACTACTAAGCTTTTTCAGCACAACAGCCTGTTAGTGGGCCAAGGCCTACCGCGCCCATTTCAGCTTACCTGACCAAGGGCTCTGGGGCGCAAGCCTTATGTCCGGTTAGGTGGTCAACCTCACGTCAAACCTCTAGTGTTTAGTTCCCAAGCATGCTTGGTCCTCATTTTATCGACCTATTTAAGGCATGAATGAAAGGATGAGTCAACCTCGTCCAATCCGGAAGATTTTGATTATTGTGAGATCACGCAAGATCAACATTATTTTTCACACAAGCATTCAAAATTTTTATATCAAGTGACTTAACCGTCTCCTTGGAGATTTAAAGTTATTTTTTCGGAAAAAGTAACATTCCATGAAAATTTGTGTGTGAGAAAGCTGCTTTTTTATCATTGTAAACATTTTGATGCTTGGTGAACCTGTGATTTAAGTGTTAAAATAGTTTGAAACTACGTCGTATAAGTAGCAAAGAATAAAAGTTGTTTTTGTTAACTAAGTGAAGACCAATTCCAGTAAGAAATCTGCACAATTGTCAACTTAAAAATGACTCATTTTGCCCGACTATGCAACTTAATCTAAGCCGAATATTCGGCCTACCTAAACCAATTTTTATTTTTTGTCGGATCTAAGTAAGTTGTATTTATTATTCATCAATTTCAATTAAACATAAACATATAAGTACACAATCACACAATAATTTTAATACAATATAGCTATTAAATTTTTAATTGAAGCAACACAGAATAAAGTACTACTCATTTGTTATTAAAACAAGCCTTTTAGAAGTGTAAATTGGTAAAATCACAACACGAAAACGGAAGTATGAAAACAAAAACAGAAGTAGGTGGATCCGGTAAAGCATGAAATTCAGAAAAAAATAATAAAACCATGGCTTACAATATTATTATACAATTAAATTTTTTAAAAATCTTTTAGTGAAAAAATTACAATTGTGATACATATAGTAATTATTGTTTTTTTTAAGCCCACTCATTGTAACTAAACGACATGTTTATTTAATATAACTTGAGTAAAGCTTGATTTAACATTATAAATAACTAAAACTTAAGAATATGAGTCTATTATAAAAGAAAACAAGTCCTGTTAGGGAATTTTTCGATGTTTTATAAGATAACTTCAAGAAATTTGGAAAGTTTTAAATTTCACTATTCGGCCAAACCGAATATTCGGCTAAAGTGGCCGAATACCGAATAGTAACCGGAGGTTAAATCCTAGTTTCGGTACACGGCGACTTTTTCGGAACGTTGCCGACAAAAAAAGATAAATAATTCCAATCTGGCAACAGTTGATTGACTTCGCGGTTTCCGAGTAGCATCGTCTAATCGCGCGGCGCTACGCGATGTTTTCTTGCCAACAAGTTTGGCGAGAAAAAAGTCGCTGTATACCGAAACTAGGAATTAACCTAAACGAATATTTGGTGCATCCCTATTTGTAACGAAATTTCTTGATTAACTCCTCGGTTATAACACTAAGAATATGCATTTATATGCTAGCCAAAATGCCATCTTAAAGAAGGCATTCTTTTTTAACGAAAAAAATTACAAACTTTGTTTTCACTATTTGAATTTTATTTTATTCGCCAAATGATGGGAACAGTGGTTAAATTGGAAATTTATTTGCCGCTTAAAAAAATTATTGATCGCGAAGGAGAAATTAAACTACTACTAATAGCATAAAGGGGAAACCCGATACCTTAGTGCTTCGCATTGCCACGCCCAGGTCCGGGGATCGAATACCGATTGGGTGAGGTTGACCCATCCTTTCATCCCTTGAGTTGGTCAATAAAATGGGTACCAAGCATGCTTAGGAACTAAACACTGGGGGTTTTGCGTGAGGCTGACCACCTAACCGGGACATAGGCGTAGCACCCTAGGTCACGAAAGCTGAAATGGGCATGGCAGGCCTTGGCCCATAAATGGGCTGTTGCGCCGAGGAGTTTAGTAATAGCACAAAGGGCTAAAATTAATTCAATAGATGTCCTTATATAAATTTCATTCATAAAATGAGTACACAATTCGTATTTTTTACATGATTTACTACACTTGCTTACTTTACTACATTTACTTCAACCTTGTTTATAACCTTACTCGTTTTTAACGTCGTAAGCAGAGATATCAGAGTTAAAGTATTAGATTGGCAGATCAAGTGGCCCCCAATGTTAACGACGGGACGCGCATGGAGACCAGAATAAGAGGGCATAATGGCCAGTGTTGCTGTCACTTTAAGGAGAAAAATACTGCGAAAAAATACATTTAATTCTAAAATTACAAAAAAAATATGTAAAAATACTAGCTGCATTTGGAATCTTTTTAGTGACTTTAAATCCTTTTCTAGTATTTTTTTTTTGTAATTTTAGAATTAAATGGTATTTTTCGTAGTATTTTTCTCCTTAAAGTGGCAGCAACACTGGCCATTTTGCCCTCTTATTCTGGTCTCCACGCGTGTCCCGTCGTTAGCGTAGGAGGTCACGTGATCTGCCAATCTAATATTTTAACTATGATATTTTACGGTCGTAAGACATCTTCTGGTCCCTTGAATAACACTATAACCGGGATATACGGTACATTGAAAAGATTGCAAATAAATTCTTACCGTAAACAATTGTTTATATGCTCCTGCATAGTAATCAGGAGCATTCAAAGCTAGGAGTGACTGACGGCCTATCAATATAGCTTTCAGAAAGTAGCCCGCATCAGAATTTTGAAGATACTTTTTCACAATCTCCCCAATGTGTTCTAAATCACATGAAAACATAATAAGAATAACGTGATAAATATATTTTTAAGAATATATGAAATCAATGATTTTAATCTATAATAATAAAAGAAAGAGTCTGTGTGTTTGTCTTCGGATCGTAAAAGACCTACTTATACTGTCTTCAGAAATTCGAAATTTTCAAGATATATTCCCTTTAATATGAACGTGTGCACCTGAGGCTTAGATTTTTCATATTTGTTCAATTTTTAGAGAAAATTCGAATTTTCTGAAAAAATACACCACTTTCGCTCAAATCCGATCATTTTTTCTCTTTCCTGATGCCATCGGCTGAAAAATTAAATAAAACTTTTAACGAAAACATTTAAAATTCAAAATGTTTATTTTATTATTTTGCCATTACTTTCAGAAACTAAATTCATTATTTGAAAAATAATTGACATGTTTCAAGTGACGTAATTCCGCCAGTCTTCATTCCCGGATTTTATTGTGGGTTTA
The DNA here is from genome assembly GCA_019343175.1 of Oedothorax gibbosus. Classification (NCBI taxonomy): domain Eukaryota; kingdom Metazoa; phylum Arthropoda; class Arachnida; order Araneae; family Linyphiidae; genus Oedothorax; species Oedothorax gibbosus. Next base: position 43,235,158 of record CM033272.1, on the reverse strand, counting down.
TTTAATGATTTTTTCATTGATTTTTCTGTTGACTGCATGTATGCATATTTAAGCAATAAATGTATAGTTAAGATATTACTGAACTATGATGGTTAATAAAGGCCATCGCACTAGAGCTATTAGTGTTTTATGTCTTTATTTTTTCGCCAAACTTGCCGCAATTTATGAGGTTGCCAAACTCGCCAAATTATTAACTAAAATTCGCCAAATAGGCAATTTCTTTTATAAATAATTTATAAGCTGGTCGGTTGTTCGAAGGTCATTGTGTTAGTGCTGTATAATGGGTGTGGGTAGCTATATCTATTTTCTCGCCAAATTATTTCCCAAAACGCGCCAAATGAGCTAAAAGGTTTTATGTATTTATGAGGGAATTGTGATGACATTTATGAGTGCATTTCATAGCGTATTTTTCATTTTGGAATTTTAAGGCAATGCAACGTGATTTTATAATTTATAACGAGCGGTAACAATGATAAGTTTATGATCCTATAACAGGGTATATGGTACACATATTTGGAATCTATTTGATATTTTTTTATTCCGTGCGAAGAACGGGTATAAGTTTGCTAGTTCAGTTATAAAGAAAGTAACCGAATAAAAATTATAGATTGTGACCCTGTATTGAGATACTCACTGGACAGAATAATCTGAGCTTGTCCATAAGTTTTGATGAAAGCGTGCACGAGAACCATAAAATTCTTCTGGTTTGTAGCCTCTGCCAGCAACACTTCAAAAAGAAGATTTTCGATGAAATGTCGACCCAGCTTTCCCATAATCTAAAGCGAATTTGAAAAGAGTCCGTTAGTATTATTTATGATAATTTTAAAGTAAAACTACTAATTCGAAAAAACAACTAAGAATGTATTGAATATTAGAAAAGATAAAACCCCTCGTTCTTTCTCGCAGTTTGTTTCGATTAATATATAACAAGTCAATTCCTAAATAAAACGGTGGGTGTGTGACACTATACGACTTACGATTACCGCTCAATAAATCCTAAATATTTAAGGGTCTAATAATACACTCTATAATTACTTTCAATAACTTAAAAAGTTCTATGGCAGCTGCCATGCACGATTTTTTCAGAAACTGTATTATGATATTCGACTAGTATTTGAACTCGTAAAATCAAATTTAAAAGTATGTACAGTATATACTCGTGTATAACCCGACTCCGTGTATAACCCGACACCCCATTTTTAAACCAAATATCCTTCCAAAATCGGTAACCCGTGTATAAGTCGAGGTAGGAAATAAGGCCGGCTTTCTGAAGAAAATAAGAAGAAACCAGTTCATAACGGGATCGTAATTTTTATTTATTTTGCAAACTAAATTTCAACCTCAATGAAAATAAAACGGGTTTCATCTCCGAGTGTCCTTGACATTGCCGACTCTGAATGGAGAATCTTAGTTGCAACTAAGTTCAGTGAAGCGTGAAGACTTTGCTTCCAAGGTCATGGACCGATGTGTTTTCTTTATACCTTAAAGACTGTGACTGAACTGCCCTGTGCCAGAGCTACACGTGCAAAATACGCATCACGCCGAGAACTAACAATTAAACTTAATTATGGTGGATACCGTGAATAGATACCAATCCTATTTCATCTTCAAGATTTAACCGCTTTTGGGTCCTTATTTTTAATAGATAGTATCTAAACCTTAAGTTTGATTAAAATTTAGTTTTATTTAAGGACATGGGATTTTTTTTTGGGGGGGAAATTTGATGTCTCGTGTATAAGTCGACCCCGATTTTTACGGCACTGAAATTGTCCAAAATTTCTCGGCTTATACACGAGTATATACGGTACTCTTTTTTGTTTTTAGCAATACCTTAAAACAGCCATCTATGGCAGCTGCCATTTGCACAAGCAAGATTTTCTCGAAAACCTTATTATAATGTCTGCCAGGTACTACAAAGTTGTGTACCAAATTTGGCATCCGTACTTCTTTTAGTTTGAGTTATAGAGTCAGACACACTAATGCAAAACTTTCATTACCTTATATTTCATTTTTGGAAATTAATTATATTTCATTATTGAAAATTAAAAAAAAATTCTTATCCCTAATTTATTATCTACACATCGTGCAATACACAATATTGTTTGTATCCTTTAAATGTGATTTTACTATTTATGAATGAAACAAATTACAAATGAAATAACCATAGATATCATAATTAAAGTATTAGATTGGCTGATCGCGTGACCTCCATTGCTAACGACGGGACGCACATGGAGGCTTTTTAAGAGGGCATAATGGCCAGTGTTGCTGCCACTTTAAGGAGAAAAATAATACGAAAAAATACCATTTAATTCTAAAATTACAAAAAAAATATACTAGAAAAGGATTTAAAGTCACTAAAAAGATACCAAAATGCAGCTCGTATTTTTACGATATTTTTTTGTGATTTTAGAATTATTCTAAAATACTAATATACTCTTTAAACTTTATACTAAACTTTTAACTTAATTTTAGAATTTATTTTAGAATTATTCTAAAATTACAAAAAAATATCGTAAAAATACTAGCTGCATTTTGGAATATTTTTAGCGACTTTAAATACTTTCTAGTATTTTTCTTTTAATTTCAGAAATAAATGGTATTATTTCGTAGTATTTTTCTTCTTAAAGTAGCAGCAACACTGGCCATTATGCCCTCTTAAAAGCCTCCATGCGCGTCCCGTCGTTAGCATTGGAGGTCACGTGATCAGCCAATCTAATACTTTAATTATGATATCTATGAAAATAACCGAGTTACGGAATTGTTTTGGAACGTTTGCTAAGATTAATTAAGTCTGGTTAATTAGTTGTCTTCTAATTGAAAAGATTTGCCTCACATTTTGTAAAACACAACAAACATGGAATGGATTCTCATTATTGTGACAATTCTCCTGAATAGCAAAGGCTTCAAAAACTGAAAAACAAACAATTTTTAAAATTTTAACTGAACTTAACAAGGAAAAAAGAAATATAGAAACAGTTAATCACGGTACAGCTATGATATATTTGCCTATATATTGACAACATTTGGCGTGCTAAATAATTAAACCTAGGGTTGCTGTACCTAGTTGAATGATATATGAAGTGGAATGTTTACCACATTTGGTTATTTACGTTGCTTGGCAAGGTAACACAAATCGCTAAATCGAGATCATAGCTGTTACGTCAATAATTGTTAGAATAACATTTTGTGTGTAAAATTATAGAAATTATATAATATACTAATTGAATAATATAAAAATTCGGAATACCTTGTTTAATTTAAAGGACCAAAAATAATTTTGTTATTTAATGAAAAAAAATAAGAAGAAATGTAATGAATACTAAGTACTAACAGTTAATATAATAGCGTAAGAAAAAAACTTAAATAAAAGTTAAGTACTTAGGAATAAACCATCTAAATAAATATTACTGGATGCTCTCGGTCCAAACTAGTAAATATTCTATTAATATTTTAGTTTATTTCCGACTTTACATGTTCAACACAATTATAAAATTCATCCATCAGCAGGTAATTTAAAAGGGGTACAATAAAAAACGAAAATCATTAAAAATAATTTCAAAACATAAATAGAAAATTAGTATACTTCTTTAATTACCTGATTCAGACGACATTTTTGTGAAATAAGTCAAAGTATTTACAAATAATATATCCAGAGAACTTTTCTCAATTGTTCCACAGTTGAAAAGAGAATACAGACTTTTGGCCCTTCAAGAAGAAACATGTATAAATTACAAAATACAAAAAAAAATATGGATTTAAAAAGTATATTTTTAAATCAAAAGCAGATTTCAAAGCCTCATATAAAAAAAATTCTTTCAATTAAGTGGGACTGTCAGTCCCTTAGAGCTAATGCATTAGTTTTGAAATCACAACTTCTGCAGAAGTATTGCTTTGCCATGTTATCCACTTTTCACCAGGTATGGGAATCATCATAACATCAATTTAAAACAAAATTGAAAAGAAAAAAAAACATCCGGTTATTTAATTATTAATTGATAAATTTTTAAAATAGTGTCTCCATCTGCTGTATATTTTTGGTATTTGAAAACTTCAAATATATATAATTAAAAATAACTAGATAACATTTTCGTTTCAAATTTGTTTCATTTCGATGTTATGTTGATTCCCATACCTGGGGAAAAAGGGATAACATGGCAAAGCAATACTTCTGCGGAAGTTGTGATTCCAAACTAATGCATTAGCTCTATGGGACTGACAATCCCTTTTAAGTGTTTATTTTTCAATGCAATAACTTAGACAAGATACATGATATTTTAAAACAAATTAACAATAATTTAGTCATTCTGTCATTAAAACTCTTTCTTGCGTTCTTATTAATAAAAAATGTCGCTTTTAGATAAATGTTTTTTTTTTTTTTAGAATAAAGGAATTTTTTATTAACTTAATTTATATTTATTAATTGATTTTGAAATTTTTATTTATTTATTAAAAGAATTATTAAGATAAATTAGAAAAATACAGTTGAACTAAACTGAAATCCTTCAAAACTTTTATCTTTCAAAACATTAGTAAGATTGGATTTTTTTAAAGTGAAATTTTTCACACAACACTTTTTTTTTTAAATAATTCATTTTATCAGTATGAATCAAAATTAAATGTAACTAGTTTTTTTTAATTATTACCAGGGCCGGATTTAAAGATTTGCCGCCTGTAGGCTACGATTGATTTGCCGCCCCTGTCACAATATTCTCCCCCTTCGGGGAAAGGTAGCTGGTTAGCTGCAAAATAGGGGGGTATGAGCTGTTTAAAATATATACACCTATTAGAATCGTGTATGTACCTTTACACACTAAATTGAAAGCGAAATAGGCGAATTTTTTAAACTGTTCTACTATTTTTCTTTCAACTTCGAAATCTGGGAGGGTGCCCTCACAGCTACGAAATACGTTTGCTACGAAATATTAGTAACGATATATTCATTTACGGTTTAGGCATTAATGTAAATTATTTGTTTTGTTTCGTAAAAATATGCGTATCTTCATAATAATTTTTTTTTTATGCCAAATGCCGCTTTAATTGGTCGTAAAATTTACCACCCCCAAAAATTCGCCGCTCTAGGCTACAGCCTACTTAGCCTATTTAGAAATCCGGCCCTGATTATTACATTGAAACTATTTTTCTGGCTAATAAACTTTAAATACTTGAGCTTGAATTGCTTCACTTAACTCTTATTTTCCTAGGAGCACGTTACCTTTTATCAATTTGGTTTTCAGACTGATGAGTAAATATATCTATAATAAAAAAAAAAAGAAAAAGACAGAATATTGCAAACACAAATATTTCAATAAAATTTTTTGAAAAGTGTGATACATACCTTCAATATAACTTCTTATTATACAATTAGAAATCTATAAAAAAAAACCCATCCAAATGTAATATTAAAAAAATTATATGATGTAAGCGTTATATTTAACATATTTAACGTAACAGAATAATTTTTAATGAATACTAGCATACAGTCCCTGGACAAATTATTAGACGTACTGTATTTTTTTTGCAGTAATTTTATGTTTCTTAAGAGTTTTTATGCAATAATGGTATATTTAAACTACAATATTATTGATTTTTATTTAAAAGAATTGTTGTAGACCACATATTTGTATTTATTTTTAACATGTGGCAACACTGTGTTGACAAATCGTGAATCAGTAGGTATCAGTAGGTCGCGAATCAGTAGGTACAGTACAGTCTTGCATTGATAGCATGCCGCGCAGAATTAAAGCTTTGATAGCGGCTAAAGGTGGCTCAACTAAATATTGACCTTTACTAACATTAATTCCACTTTTCTTTAAAACTTAATAAACTTATGCTTTTCTAAATGAATGCTGTTTTATTTATGTCAAATAAATCGGTAATGGATTGGATAATATAAAAATAAAAAAACAAATCAATTTAAAATAATAAAACGGTACAATATCACCCGGTAATTAATATTTTACATGAAATCTTGCAGTGCGTCTAATAATTTGTCCAGGGACTGTATGTACCATAGTAAACTTTGCATTTAATTTTTCAAGTTTTTTTTAGGTAATTGTTACATGAAATTATTGTTCCACTAGAGCTACATGAGGGGTAAGTGAGCATTATAATTTAGAACCACAGTCAAGTTGCAAACCAACATTCGAACCTGGGACATTTTGCATATCGACTGTCATTTTAGTAATATTTTTTTATAATTTTTTTTTATAATATTAATATTTTTAAAAATATTTTTTTACCTCTTTAATGGCTCCGTCAGAACTATTAACAGCATTCCTTACAAAATACAACAGCAAACCTAAAACCACATAAAAAAAAACTTGTTAACCTCCATGTACATTAGGCACAATTGAACCAAATTACTTTATAATTATCACTCGTTTGGTGACATCATTTTATTGCCAAATACAATAAAAGGTGAATGTAGATTGTAGAAAGTATTGTACTTTCAGTATAAAAAATAAACTCTGGCCTCAATTACAGCTTATAAGTTTGACAAAAAAAAATTAAGCACCATTTCTTATCGAGATTAAAATTGGCTCCTTTTTTTAAAAAAAATAATGACTTTTTAGGTGTTTTTACTTTAACCCAATTACATAATTTTAAGATAATTTAATGCTTTTTTTAAAAATATGGAATTAGTTAGTGGAGCCCTGATTAACCTACACTGCTCAAAAGAATTAGGGGAATGCATGCTTTAAACCCTTTCACCCCCCCCCCCCCCCCAATGATTCCAATTGGAATAATCAGCTTGCGATTTTTTCTCACTAACTTGAGCTAGCAGTTACAATTTATCGTTAGATGGAAGAATCGTGTCTTTTGAAGAATTAAATAATGTTTGTTTTAATTAAATGAAAATATGAAAAACATGGAATAAAATTCACTCCCAAAAAATTTTATGAAATAAATTGACCCTAAATTGATAATTGACCCCTGACGCTTGCATTCTTAGATGTTTAAAAATTGATTTTAACTTTTTTTTTAAACAAATAAAGTTTTGAAAAAATTGTTATAATTTATTCAAAAGTTATGATTCCAATTTTTTCCCTTAAATTTTAGTTAAAAAATTAAGATTTTTTCCCTGTTTTTTACCATTTCATTCTGGATGCATAATGAATCTATTTCACAAATTTTAGATTTTTAGAATAAAAAATAAAACGTTGGAACTGAAAGGGTTAACAAAAGTACGAAAAGTGCTCCCCTAAATGTTTTGAGCAGTGCAGATAGTTGATGGTTTACTGTACCCGTCTGCACAAATTCTTTAGGTACGTCTTCATTGGAATCAAACAAACATAGCTCAAGCATTGATTTCTTGAATTCAGCCAATGTTTCAGGATCTAAACTGCAAATAAACAAATAAATTATTGTTAATTATACAAAATTAAATCACATGATAAATAAGCTTCTTTTTTAATGTCATAAATAGTTTATGTAATAAAATTGTTAATAGTTGTAACCAAATTTTAATATATTAAATTGACTTCTGTACAGGCCAGACTTTTTCGTTTTTTTAGGTTAGTTGAGTATCATCCACTAGAGCTACACAAAGGCTATTGGTGACGGACACATTGCAATTCGTACTTTTTAAATCCCTAAAAGTAATTCAACTTGAAAGTTTAAATTAAAGTTTTAAAGAAATACTTTTAATAAAACTACTACTACTTTTTTTTTTTGTCGTGTCCATGAGAGTCGAACTCTATATGTGTCCGTGAATTTTGATAATTTCTTCTACGACTTGCTTGATGTTGTCTCCATACGGATCTAGCATAGTCGGCAGTACTCCAATCTTTCTCAGGCTGGCGCTCATAGCCGGACACTCATAGATGTGAGTAGGCGTAAGCTGTGTATCAGGACAATGTTCACAGCTTCTATAGATCTTCTTGCCATCTATCTTCATACCCCTGTGGTGGCCGGTTCTCAGCCTAGTTATGGTTTTAAGAGTAGATCTGTTCGCAGTTATTTCAGAGAGAAGATGTTTGGTCGGAATGGATTTTTCTCTAAGCTTATATCTGGCCACTGCATTCGCATCCTGAAGAGAAACATCACTGCAGTTAGTGTTGAGGTCTCTGCGATACGATGTTATGTCCTACTACTTGTACTACTACAAATAAGAATTTTGCAAACTTGATGTTCAGAAAAGTAAGTAATAAGACCTCGAACTTAAATAGGTTTATTCAAAAACTTACTTTGCGAGATAAATTTCAAGAGGCAGTACTCGCAAAGATTGAAGAATCCATAGTTCCTCAAGAGATAAGTATGGCTAAAAAATATATATACATTCATTAATTTTAATCCATTAGGAGGGGCTGTCAGTCACATAGAGCTAATGCATGAAATCACAATTTTTGCAAAAGAATTGGTTTGCCATGTTATCCACTTTTCACCAGGTATGAGAATCATCATAACATCAATTTAAAACAAAATTGGGAAGAGAATAACATTCGGTTATTTAATTATTAATTGATAAAAATTTAAAATAGTGTCTGCTGTATATTTTTGGCATTTTTAAACTTCAAAAATATATAATTAAATAACTAGATAACATTTTCATTTCAAATGTGTTTCGTTTCGATGTTATGTTGATTCCCATACCTGGGGAAAAGGGGCTAACATGGCAAAGCCATACTTCTGCGGAAGTTGCGATTCCAAAACTCGTGCATTAGCTCTATGGGACTGACAATCCCTCTTAAATCCTAGCGTTACCATAAGGTCACCGACAAAAAATTATTTGCTGCTATTACAAAAGCACATGTTTTGTTCGACAGTTATGTTAAATTATTTCTGATTTGCACTTGTTAGGCTTGATTAGGTTTAAACTTTCAAACTATCCATAACAGATTTGGCTACAAGTATACTTTTGTGTTTGAGTAATACGTAGTTTACAAATTCATAGTGCAAAAATTAATTCAGCCCATTATCAATGATTAGCAAGAAAACTTGCCATGCTAAAATGAGTTTATGTAAATAAAAAATATATAAGAAAAATGAATCAATTATCCATTTTCAAAAATTAATCCAATCCCTTTATAAATACTATTTTACTATATGTGAAATGTAATTTTGTACTATTTACCTTTTATAGTTATTGCATATCTTAGAAAGTTAAACTTGTATAAAGGTTCTTGTGTGCTATGTAACAAGTCTTTTAAAAAATTAAATGTTCTATTCCGCGAGTTTTTTCTTGCCAACTGTATGTGTGCCACGTTAGTTCAACACTCTCTCCTTTGGAATAGTGTACATGGTTGCCAGAAAAAGCTACTGATCGCTTTTTAAAAACTCGCCAAATTTTGGAATTTCTCGACGGGCCAGCGACTAGTTTGGTTTGATATTGTTTGATTCGACTTGATATACCTATATTGAACTTAGGGGGGGGGGGGGGGGGGGCGATACATGTAAAAATCATTTTTTTTTAAAAATTTCATAAAGTTAAAATAACATCTCAGGAATATGCCGGTAAATTTTTAGAATGAAATTTGCATTATATATTGGTTAAAAACTCACTTAAATGCTTCACCTCAACACAGCGCTTGAGGGCTTTGTGAAAACTTTAAGTACGTTTATATCAAAATTACTTTTTTAAAATTGGCGTGCAAGATAACTCAAAAAGTTCTCAATAGATCTTTATGACATTTGGTATACGTCTTCTCTATAGTATTAGCTTCTAGTTGAACTTCAAAAATGACAACAAAAAAATTAGTTTTTTTTTTTACCCAAAAAACCTTTGAAAAAAGGGTAAAAAAAATTTTACTTTTTTATTCTGAGGTGTGCTAATTTACTATTTTTCAGCTTTTTTGTTATTTTATTGGTTTAAGTAGAAGATGTAAGTTTTATGAACACTCTCAAATCAAAAATTTTGATTTCAGATGACTTTAGGGGAAGCTAGAATTACCGCCAATTGATACTTTTATCCACGATGGTCTCAGGAGAAAAGATGGCGGCCATTTTGAAAAAACTAAAGCAAACAAATTTGATTTTTGTATATTAATGTATAAACACTGAATTTTAAAATGATTCATGTATTCTTTCCCTTTTAATAACGTCTCCGAAAAACGATCAAAATTCAGGCGGTTACATGTATCGCCCCCTTAAGTTGCAATGTTCACCAGATGTGTGTGTGTGTGTGTTTTGCTATAATCCTAGCAGCTGGCACAGTAACAAACACAAACTAAAAAAGTTTTCAAAGAGTGTAAAATTTTTCTGGCAACCATGTATGGTAAATTCTCCCAATCAAAAAGTAAAAAAAATTAATTAAACTTTTTGTAAAAATTTATTGTACGGTCATCCTTAGCGATTTTTCCAAAATCTTGCCAAAAGTCTGTATTTTGGCGAATTTTTAAAAACCACGATTTAAAGAAAATAGCGTTTTGGAAAAGTTGACTGGGCGAGAAAATGGATAAAAAAATCCCTGAAATCGTAAATAATGAAAAATAAACAATACTTTTATCCTAATTGCGCCAACTTGGAGAATGGTTGCCAGAAAAAATTATTTATCACCAAATGTGAAAAAATTGCACCGAGGGTGATCGTACAGTAAATTTTTTAATAGTTGTAACAAATTAAGGTTAAATCCTAGTTTCGGTATACAGCGACTTTTTCGGAACCTTGGCGACAAAAAAAGGCGATAAATAATTCCAATCTGGCAACACAGTTGTTTGACTTCGCGGTTTCCGAGTATCAGTCACAGTCTCAGTTCCTGAGTTCGTCAATCATGCATCGCTACGCGATGTTTTCTCGCCAACAAGTTTGGCGAGAAATAAAAAGTCGCCGTATACCGAAACTAAGAATTAACCCAAATTAAAATTAAATGTCAACTGTTCACTTACACATTTGTTCACCAACTGTCGTATGAAGTCATGAGGGTTCATCAAGGACATACCTTTCATATATTGACATAATTTAAACAATGCGCTCTGCAATAATAAAAACAAATTGAATGGAAAAATGCAGGGCTAATGCTCAAAAAAGTAATGCTTTTAAAAGTTAAGTAATGCTTTTTAAAATTCACTCTGTTATAGTTAATTAATATAAAAAGTAACTAGTTACAGTTATTTAATACAACAAGTAACAAATCACAGTTACTTTCAGAAATTTCAAGTAATAAGAAAATTGGAATTTAGCCATCTTCCCATTTTTCAAAGAGAACCAGGACTTAAAAATATTGACAATCGGAAAAAGTTAAGAACACAAATCGAGTGTTGTTAAAAGTTAAATTTTAAATAATTAAATTTAACCCAAACGCCAAACTGTGCCGAAAATATCCGTGAAGAGAGTAACAGAAAAGTTTTAAAAAATCGTTATCGCTAAAAGTAACTAAGTTAAGTCACTTTCTAAAATATCTAATGGTGTACCTGAAAAAAGTAACTGTTACATTTAATGCGTTACTCAAATCCCTGAAAAAATAAGGTTTGGATCAGCGGTTCCCAACCTGGGGGGCGATCGCCTACAAGTGGACGATTTGTGTTATCAAGGGGGCAAAAAATACTTGAGGGGCGATCAGGGGGCGATGAGTATTCAAAGGGAGAAAATTAAAATAATGTTGTACCTTTGTACAGTAAAAAACTATTCTTCAACCATTACCAAACCGGCCAATTTTTACATTCAACTCTCTTAAATTTTCTAGAAACCAGTAAAAATATCTTAGTTAATTATTTCACTTTTGTTCTTTAAAAATATGTGTTTTATGTTTTTTCTATTTTATTTAAAAGTGACCGGATAAAGCTTCTTTGGTTGCTTTTATAAACGGTTAGTAAGTGTTATAAAACTGTTTTATAGTTACACTTTAACTCAAATTATGATTAGACATTACATGAAAATTAATAGGGGGCGATGGATGTTGATCAACCTAAAATACGAGGGTCCAGAAAAGGTTGGGAACCACTGGTTTAGATAGAAGGGCAGAAACTAAATAGTAGTCCTAACTATACTTTTTACAACAGAAGCTATTGAAACACTAACTTCCTAGGGGAAGATTCCCCTCGTGTTGATTTCCAAGAAAGAGCATTTTCATTTCTTCCTCACAAGTGTAAGAAATTCATCAAAAAAATTTGGGAGAGATTTACTGCACAGTTCCCCTTGGGGAACTTTCCAAAATCGCGCCAAAAGTCCGTATTTTGGCGAGATTTTTTTAAAAACCACGATTCAAAGAAAAGATCGTATGGGAATATTTCTTATGACCAACGGTCCTATAGGGTTGCCGGAAAACGTCATCGGCGCGAAGTCATAGAATTCGAATCATCAGTCGAAGTCAGACAGGTTGCCAGAAAAAATTATTTATCTCCAAATCCGAAAAATCGCGCCAAGGGGGACCGTACAGTAAATCTGAACAATTTAGGTGCAATCTGTGCGACTAACCCAAAAAAAACTAGGCGCAAATGCGGAATATCTAGGCCCAATTGCTAGAAAAAAATTTATTACATAAATGATATTTTCTATTACATTAAAGCTATGTTTATGACACATAAAAGCCATTTTGTATTACAAATATACTATTTGTGCAGTAGCATCATGTTTTCTTTTCGATTGTGGAGTATGTATTTTTTTTTGGGGGGGGGGAGCATTTGTTATTTAGCAGTATTTTTTTCACGGTAGGATTTTTTAAATTCTATTCTAATTAAAAAAATGATAAAAGTGTATATTGACGATTCTTAAAACTAGTCGCGACAACTGCGACTAAATTAATTTTATGGTCGCAAAATGAACAAATTTGGTTGCATTTTGCAACTAGCTACCGGGAATTTCGAGCCCTGTTCCTCACCCTACTTGGCTTTGGAAAGCAATTGTGATTAACCTCACATCAGAGCCTGGATCAGATTTACTGTACGTTCCCCTTTGGCGCGATTTTTTCGGATTTAGCGATACATAATTTTTTTCTGGCAACCTGTCCTGTCTGACTTCGACTCAAGATTCAAATTCTACGAGTTTGCATCGATGACGTTTTTCGGCAACCCTATCGGACCGTTGGTTGAGTTTTCATGAGAAATATTCCCATACGATCTATTCTTTGAATCATGGTTTTTTAAAAAAAAGTCGCCAAAATACGGACTTTTGGCGCGATTTTGGAAAGTTCGCCAAGGGGGACCGTACAGTAAATCTCTACCCAGAGCCTCAAGCAAGGTAGGTTTAGAGCAACAATGCTCAAGCCGTTTCCTGGAAAACCACATAAGTTAGGTTAGTTTGAAATATCGGCGCACTAGATCTACACAAGGGCTATTGGCGATGGGTGGCGGAATTTAGAACCACAGTCAAGTAACAAGCCTACACCTGAGTAGGCACTCAAAAAATACAACAGGGGTAGGGGTCTTTTGAAGCTTGCAGTAATCAGAAGGAGCATAGAGACAAAATTAACTATTGTGGTGTATTTTAAGAAAAACAATACAGACTCAATAAGTACATCAAATTAAGACGTTAGAAAATAAGAAGTATTCATTTCGTAGTTCAAAAATTACTTATAAAAAATAGAATACACAGAACAAAGTTGATTAAGTATTTAAAATAGACAAAAAAACAATTAAAGAAATTAAACTTACGCGTTGCTGACTGTTTAAGAATAAACTAAAATATTTTCGACTCTCCTCAGGAGCAACATTTAACAATTCGGTGACAAAGTTTGAACAGAAAGTTTTTGGACCAATAAAGTGTGTGACAATATTCATTATTTTATATAGACTTTTAAAAAAAGTAGTACCACGCTTCTTTTGCATACATAAGTTGATTTAATAAGCTTTTAATTTAAACCTCAATTGAAAATTTACCGGTTTTGAATTTTAAAGAATACGCCATTCTCGTGTCAATATTTTGTAATGTAATCATTTCCGGCTGCCTATTTCTAGCCTCATTAAGAACTTTAACCCAGCCAATTACGCTTTGTTGAGGTTGAGCAACTTTCTGGTTAGGAACGTAAAAAATTACGGGTCCACTAAAATGAATTCGAAATGTGCTCATTTACGGAGAGACAGAATGCATGCACGAAGAGACATGCACTCTTTTTTTTTTGACAACTCACCTTGACTTGCGCACCTGAAACTTGGTTACGAACTAAATAATCATTAAAGATTGATTTGCTGATTGGCATATTTGATATTTCCGATTGCAGCGCTACTATTTCTTAGTTACAAACTAATTTTACGTCAATTATTGATTTGTGATTGGAATTTTTGATCTTAGCGCTAACTTTCTACAGAACAAAATTCTGGGATGATAGTGGGGCTCGGATGGCCTAGTGGTTTGGATCGCAGACTATTACGCTAGCAGTCTGAGCGCTGTAACGGGTGCGGGCTCGATTCCCGCCTTCGAACTGAGTGTTCCCTCTCTCTCTGTGTCAGTAAAAATTCTGTCTGTGTCTGTCTTACTTGACGAAGGTTTATAAGCGAGTCTCTGATCAAGCACACCAAACCGGAATATATATGTACCAAACCATAACTGGAACGATAATGGGAATATTTCTTATGATGTCAGCTCTATATACTGCGATTTTATTGGTTGTTTTGTTTTCTTTCCCTACTACTTAAAACAGGGCTCATTGGTTTTTTATAACGTCAAGCGCTCCGAACTGCGATTTCATTGGTTGCTTTGTTTTCTTTGACATTACTCAAGCCCATTATTGATTTGTTGTGTTGTTTGGTCGCTCCAAAAAATTTTGCTTTTATTAAAATAGAACACTATAAATTACGGTTACCATGACAACACATGTTGACAAATGTAAATTTTTAAATATCGATCAGTTTGGTTTTTTCGTGTTTATGCATTATTATTATTATTATTATTGTTATTGTTATTATTATTATTATTATTATTTTACTTTTTGTTTCTAAAAATTCATAAACCTAAAATAAGACTTAGTAGCTTAATTACAGTTTGCTAAAAACCGAACTTTGAAATTATGTGTTCAGTGTTTGAAATGTACTTTTTCAAACAGTGTTATGTAATAGCTTATCATAAATGAAATAGGTTCATCTTGATACTTCAATGGGTTTTTCTACGGAGGATCTGGCAATAGCTCTGGGGTTTTGTTTTCATGTCTATTTTGGCATGAAAATCAATCAGTTCATGAAAACAAAACCGCAGAGCTATTGCTAGATCCTCCGTGAAACAACCCCATTAAATTCTGAATGACATTCTGAATTCTTATAATTATTTTCTCTAACTACTAACCATTAAACTAGGGAAAAAATTATCGCAGCATTAAAAAGTTATTATTGTACTTTTATCAAAAGCTATCCAAAGTTTAAAATTAATTTATTAAAAAAGAAAACTAATTATGATATTAATTATAGCTAAGTAGCTAAATATAAATTAATTAATTTCAATTTTTTAAAATAAAAGATGATTAAGTAAAAATATTATGCAATTGGGGTTGTTTCAGATGATCTAACTCCTTCCTCTGTTTTCATTTTTTACTGCGATTTTATATGGGTTGTTTTGATTTCCCTGTCAAAATTAGCGATTTTTTTTTGTTTGCTGCAATCCATTTTAGGAGTTCTTACCGGCAACTTGCTTGTTGTCTTGCTATTTATTATACTTAACCGAGTTTTATTAAATTAAATTTCAAGTATGCAAAAGCATTACCAGAACGTCAACGTTCAAAACTTCGGTTTAGATGATATTTTGTCTTATGCGGCGAAATTACACGAAATTGTAGGACAGCAATTTAACGTGATTCACAAACAGAAAAAAGCTTTAGTTCCTCTGGAAGAAAAGTTTGTACACAATATTTAGTAAGGTAAGAAAATATTGTATTCAAAACAAATGAAATTACAAAAGTATCAAAAATAAATGTAATCATGCATTTGAACGATTCGTTTTTTTTTAATGATTGTTATGAAGTTTTAAAAAAATCGTGTTATAATTGAAAAAAAATCAAATGGGAAATATCTGATAATCACATGTTTCGATCAGATGAAATAGGCAGGGGCTGAATGGAAAGATGCATGCACCAGAACCATGAAAATCCAGCTGCTTTGAGGAGAAAAAAAACATACATAAAACGTAAGGTTCCGTGTCATATTTTTCTACAATGTAAATATGATTGTTTAAAAGGTACTGCAGGTCTTTGAACGAAAAAATTAATGCGCAGTAAAATTTTTTAAAAGGCGAATTCCCCTGTGTCTACGTGAAAATTGCTCTTTTGGTGGGAAATTAATCTTTTAATAAAAAGTACATCCCCTAAATATGGTTTTATTAACTACATTTAAGGGATGTTTGATTTTTACAAATAAACCGGTTTTCAGAACTAAACTCGGTTTTTCAGTTTAACCGTTTCTAGTATTCCATCCCTTTTCTATCCCTATCTCCTCCCTGAGTGAAAAATGTTCCTCGAAACATCATTTTATTTCACCTGTTATTAAAATATAAAATGATTAAAAATCTAAAATGAAATTGTAAATTTATTGTACAAAATATACTATTTGATTTTATTAGCCTAAGTTGTCAACTAAGCCACAACGTTCGTTTCTCTGAATTCAGAACCGTAGAAGTGAATTACTACCAAAACAAATTTACTCGTGTAGGGGGCTAGTGACCTATGCAGCTCTCGTCTCGGATCGGAGGTACGCGTGAGTCCCAGTACCACTGAGACCTGCCGAGTATATGCGGAGATGTGCTCGTTAATTGTTGGGTCCGAAGTCTCTAAGTTCCATACCAAATCAATACTCTGGGTGACAGCAATTCTGGATCTCTATTGCCTTGTCTCTAAAAATTAGATGGTCCACTTTGTGTTTTCTGTTGTGCTGTTTTACTTGACGAGGTTTTAGCGTCGCTCAAGCACACAAACCTGAATATATGTCTACCAACCAACAACCTCAGTAGTGCCGCGCTGTGAATTGTGAAAATGGCGGACCTTGATCCAGATACTCTTAGTAAATTACGTGTTGTAGATTTGAGAGAACATTTATCTAGCCGTGGTTTGCCTACATCGGGATTAAAAGCTGAATTGGTAAACCGTCTGCGAGAAGCTCTATTAACTACAGATGATGAAAATGGTAAAAAGCACTTTGTTTACATCTTGTGGTTGACCGGCACTACACTACGTTTCTTATGATTTTATATTAAAAACTACTCAAATTACGTTATAAATACCTCCAATAATGCTTTTGACGTTATCTGTATCTTTGACGTTATCTCGCCATTAAATTCAATGCACGGTTGTAAAACTTTATATGCTAATGCTGGAACAGCTATGATATATTTAATGCCCGGCCCCAATTTGGCGATTTGCGTTACTTTGCCAAGCAACAGAAATGATCAAATGTTGTAAATATTCCACTCAATGTTTCATGCAACGGTTCAAGTATACATTAGCGCCCGAGTTTGGCGACAAGTAAAAAATTGTCGCCAAGTCAAAATGACAACAAACTTCGCGTCAGCCAAGTCTGTTGCCATCCTGAAATGACAACAAATACTTACCAAACATATTGCCGAGACCGAAAATATACAGCAAAAAGACCCATGAAAAATGAAAAATCTCATTAACTAATACCAGGGCATTAACGATCGAAGCGATCTTTAACAAAAATAACCGGAATTTAACAGTTTGTTTCACGATCAACAATGTAAAAAAATAGAATCATAACATGTTCTAAATCATTGCATGATTATTATTTTAAATAATATTAATGCGATTTAAGTAGGAATTAAATAAGGAAAATATGTGCACGTTTCCGATTAACTGATCTAGTAGGAAAATATTTTCTGTAGCTAAAAAGATTTTTCAAACAGTATTGAAAAAAAGATTAAAAAAGCACTAAAAAACATATTTTTTAAAAATAAAACATTCATTACTTACCAGGAAAAATAAGCAAATCCTACCACCATAATAAATAAAGATTCAGATCCACGTGCCGGTGCACCGTTGCAAGGCGGAGTCGAAAAAAAATAAAACAACCTACAACGTTGCCAAACTTCAGATTTCAGTTTTTTTGGCGAAAAAACAAAGGGAAAAGTCGCTAAAATTGGTGAATTTCGCAGTTAGGCAATTTCGCCAAAGTTATGTTGCCAAGGGTTGCCGTAAAACTGAATTTGGCGGGGTTGTCACTGTTGCCAGATTGGCGACAAAATTGCCAGACATCAATGTATACTTCAGCCCATGCAACTTGATAGGTATAGCAACCCTACGTTTAATTTTAAAGGTCACCAATGAACATACCTGCCATCATATCATAGCTGTACCTAACTGTTTTTTTAATTCTGTCATGAAAAGTATTTTAACTGGAGCTACACGAAGGCAACGGCTTTGACGATGCATCAGCACTGATTGTTTAAAAAACTAGCCATCGGCTGTCAATATAAATTCAAAGAAAAAATTAGTCCATCAGCCTTGAAAAACATATAAATGTTGATGTTTTTAATTGAAAAAAACCCCCGGAAAATTGTCATACTCTAATATTTTATCTTTTTGTTTGGGCTCCAATGAGATGGTAAAAGGGTTTTTGTCAGGACATGATGATGCCTTAAAATATTTTAAACGCTTTGTATTTAAATTTGAAACGTAACAATGCAGAGTTTTTTTATAGTTTAGAATAGATAATGGCCATTCAAACCTTTATGTTTATTGTTACTGAAATTTGATAGATAGTGGCCGGTTCCCTACATTATAACTTCATGGCCTGCTGCCTAAGTCTGCTAAACTCCCTAATTTCTAAGTGACATTAAAAAAAAATTAGTAGGAGGGTTGCAGTTAAATAATATTTTTTGGTTTTAACAAGAGATAACTGTAGGGATCGACCGATGGCGAATTTCGGCCGATGGGCCGATGCCGATTGTTATCCGATTGTTCAAAAGTTACATCGGCCGATGGGCCGATGTTTCCGCTTCCAGGGCCGATGCCGATGGCCGATGGAAAAACCAAAATACAAAATTCGTTAAATCCATGTGCAATCCATAAAAAAGGAAATTAACGCGATCCCTCCGATTTCCATATTTTTTAGAATTCTATGTCTGTGTTCGATTTAGACTTTTTTAATTTTTTAAAATTTTAAGGTATATAATAAAAACGACCAAAGCGATATTTTGTAGAAAAAAAATCGGATTTAACAGTTTTTTAATAAACATAATTTTAACATATGATACAGTTAACTCCCGTTTATCCGGAATGCTCGGGAAATTGACTCTTCCGGATAATCGAATTTTCCGGTTATTTTCCGTTACCAAAAAATGCCGATTTTTTTTCTCCGGAAAATACAAGAGATATTGGCTGCATCTTACATAATGCAAATAGGCAATGTTGTATTTATAATAATAAAATATATAATAGGTATTACAATATTTTGTATTAAAAAAATATTTATTAAGAAAAAAATCGATCTTTACTTTCAAATGCTAGAAATCTAAATACATAAATCGTCAAACCCATGGTCTAAAACCAGTAGGATATTTAAATATATAAACAAAATCTGGAGAATATTTAATTACAGAATTAAATTATAAAAATAACTTACTTTGGATTAGGGTTGTTTACGATTTCTGGAAAATCCAAAAATATTGTAAAGTTTTAAAAACGTTCTTTGGGTCAAATCAGAGAATTATTTGATATATATTTATTTAAATCTTGTTAAAGTTAATTTGTTAAGGTATCAGTCATTATTTTAATCTCAAATGAGCAACGCGATGCTACAAGCCGAAACTGACGCTGACCATCAGCGGTCAAGCTTGGCGCAATCACTTCCATTGGAAGGGTCGGAATTTCATAGTAACCACGTGAGAACAGCAAAAAAAATCTTAAGCATCTTAGTAGTAAAAAGGCAGTTGTTTAAAGCCACAATACTTTAAATACTACAGCCTCTTTTCTACTGTAATGGGATTCTCCGAATTATTGGGGGATCATTGTAGACCCCGCGCTAAGATTCTACTGATAACATTCATTGCCTTTGGCTGTGCAGAAAAACGTCTTTGAAACGAACATCGAATTGATGCTATTTTGGGGTTTGCATTTTTTACCCACACAAGCTTAGTACCTTTTTAATTTAATAATAATTACAAATATAGAGTTTAAAGGTTCTAAAGAAATATCTTCATTTGCTTAAGTTTAACTCTTTTTGTTAGTTTTTAAGCAAAGATACGAGGTGCGTTCATTTTCGTTCTTCAAATAACCGGGTAAATTATGTTAGAACACTATTACAGTAGAAGTCTATTGGATTCTATCGTATTTCAGAAACTAAGCCGATTAACGTTTAATTGTTTGTGTTGGAACATCCCAATTTTCCGTATAAATTTTAGATTCCAGATAAGCAAAATAGGTTTAAACCTTTAAAACATTTTCGTTACTAAGTTTATCCGGAATTCTATCAAAAATTAAATTATACTTCGATTCGGAATAAAGATGTTAAGTATTATCGGTATAAGCATTACCATTAACCGTATAGTTTTATCCGGAATTTAATTTTCCTTTCTCCGTACTGCTACCGATGTCGCTCTAAGGTTGCGCTGGGTGCCAGCTCATATGTTTGCCTCGTCACTTGATCACGGTTCCAAATTACGAGCGACCGGAAAAGCCCTCGTGTAGCTCTAAAGCTAAACCAGGAATGCTACCGGAAATTAAATTTTAGTTCTATTATATCCGGAATTTAATTCTAGTTTTAACCGGAAGCAATTTTCAGTTATCCGGATTGTAATTTCGGATCGACTTCGTTTAATCCGAAAGTCTTTTCGGATAAACGACATTGATATACTGATAGTATTCTAAATGATTTTAAAAAATTGGAACTTTAACAAAACGTAAATTGATCTGCGTTTAAAATTGAGCTCATGTAATAAAATTTTATCATTGCCGGATAACCTAAAGATACACGAAGGTTGAAACCTTAACCTGGGTGAACACGTAGAACATTGGCGAAAGATTTTAACTTTTTTTAAAAAATTCACACGATAACACAATTAGAATTTATTTAAGCATTATGTTATTTTAAATCAACGTTTTTGAGCCCAGCTTGAAAAATGAAGTATGTTACAGTTTGGCGCGCCGATGGTTTGTGTAATCAGCCACGTAATCTTTTGGAATTTGTTCTGTTGAAAAGATACGGCCAACTATTTTGACATAAAAGGTTTATTGTTAGTTGGATAAATTTACGTTGCACTAGAGCTACAGCACAGCCAAATTGTCACATAAGTTTGAACAGCGGTTGAAGCCGAAATTAATTGGTCTGGCATCCAACACAAACTTATAGTGACAACAACATATTTAACGTGCACCAGTCTCATATTACCTGCCAACTACTACGGATTGTCCGTAGTTTCTACGGATGAAAGTATTAAACTACGGAGTTACGGAAACACAGTCAAAACTACGGATAAGCTTCGATATTTTCTAAAAAATTTATTTGAGTTTTTTTTTCGCCTTGGTATTAGTGACCTTATAGCACTTAATGAAAAAATCGGTTCGTCGGCCTTGAAAGACAATACCCATGGTTTTAATAAGATTTTTTTAATCCAAATATTTTATCAACATATTTCATTTGCGGAAATAAAATATTCAAATGCGGATCAAAGTGGGTTTTTTTAATATACTTGCGGAAAGTAAACTTAACCTGCCCATGACGACTAGTAACATTTGCTAAGTACCCGCGTAATCGCAGTAGGTTAGTGTTCTTATAGTTCTAGTTTTGATCAGATCAGTCAACCAACACCAGCGCCTAGTAATGTTTTTTATAGAGTCGGATTCGCAGTACGTTGGTGTTCCTTTTATAGTTCTAGCTATGATCAGATTTGTCACCAGCCTCAGCACCTAGTAATATTTGTTAGTTAGAGACTTAATCGTAGCAGGTTTTTTTTTTAAGTTTTCTTTCTGAAAAAATCGATTGACCAACCATAACTCCTCGTAATATCTACTAGTTGGCAGTGTAATCGGCATAGGATCAGGGTTCCATTTCTTTCTTAGTTTTAGTTCAGGACAGATCAGTCAACCAAATTTCAGGTTCTTTGTTAGTTTAAAAAATTACAATGGCCTGTGACTTCATCGCTACTTAGGATTTTTGGTGCCTTAGAACATCGTCGGTAGCAGTCCGGATAATGCTTAAATATAATCAGGTTAGCCTTATATGGTTAGCGAAAATGCTTACACCAATAATTAAAATATATATATTTATTATGAGTAACAATAGAAAAATCCGGGGTGGTGGATTTCAGTTCCATACAGGATGATACGCATTCACATTATTTAGCCATATGTCTAGTCAGTTGGCTAATTGGAAACATATGCTTGGTTTATACAAAAGAACACTGAAAGTTAGTGGTCGCTGTGGTTTAGTTTTGGAGTCGGTGAAGCGAGACAAGGGGAAATTGTACCGGAGGCGAATTCCTCTGGTCTAGATTAGCGACGGTCCGAAAAAGCTGCTGATAGGAAGGAGGCTGACATCCCCCCCTCAGGGATGATGGATGTGCTTAAAACTTTCTCCAGTCCACGTGCATTGCTTTGAAACCAGGAATTGGACATACTGGGGTTTTGGTGTAGGATTAAAAAAAAACAAAAAAAAACATCGGCCTACATCGGCTGGCCGATGTTTTTTTAGGCCGATGGCCGATTTTTTTCACTAAATTACCATCGGCCGCCGATGGTAAAATTTTCAAACAATCGGCGCCGATGCATCGGCCAGGCCGATGCATCGGTCTATCCCTAGATAACCGAATATTGGATTTTTGTCATTAACAATCAGCCGCTGGAAACTAATAAGCCCATTGGCTAATTTACTTTTTAAACAATCAGCATCAGCAAATCAGTCGAGCCCTAATTTTGTTAAACTTTATCTTTCTTAAATTTAGCAGATGGTGCCGAGCAAAATGAAGAACAGATGGAAGTCGACCGCCAATCAGGCTCCAGCACGGACGAAGAGCCATCCATAGAAGAAGAAGCAAAAGCAAGAGATGAAGAAGAAGCAAACGCAAGAGATGATGAAGAAGAAAGAACTACAAAACAAGCTGAAGAAGAAGCCAGAGCTGAAGAGGAAGCTCGATTACGAGCTGAAGAGGAAGCTAGATTACAAGCTGAAGAGGAAGCTAGATTACGAGCTGAAGAGGAAGCTAGATTAAGAGCTGAAGAGGAAACTAGGTTAAGAGCAGAAGAGGCTAGGTTACAAGCTAAAGAAGAAGCTAGGTTACAAGCTGAAGAGGAAGCTAGATTACAAGCTGAAGAGGAAGCTAGATTACAAGCTGAAGAGGAAGCTAGATTACAAGCTAAAGAAAATGCTAGATTACAAGCTGAAGAAAATGCTAGATTACAAGCTGAAGAAAATGCTAGATTACAAGCTGAAGAGGAAGCTAGATTACAAGCTGAAGAAAATGCTAGATTACAAGCTGAAGAAAATGCTAGATTACGAGCTGAAGAGGAAGCTAGATTACAAGCTGAAGAACAGGCTAGACTACGATCGGAAGAGGAAGCTAGACTGAGAGCTGAAGAGGAAGCTAGACTGAGAGCTGAAGAGGAGGCTAGATTACAAACAAGAACTGCACAAGACTTTGAGTTCAAACCTGAAGAGCAAGAGGCTGTGTCTAGACCAGAGGAGCTTGCAAGGATGAGACAAGAAGAAGAAACCAGGCTTCCGAAAGAAGAAGAAAGACAAGCCAAGGAGTCTGAAGAAGAAGAAGAAGAGGAAAGAAAGAAAGCTGAGAGACTGGCCGTCGAAGAAGAAATGCGTTTGGAACAAGAGAAATGGCTCGTCGTAGAACAAATGCGGAAGGCCCAAGAAGAACACAAGAGAAGACTCAAAGAAGAAGAAGACCGTCGAAGGCAGGCCGTGGAAGACGCGAGGCGAGCCAGGGAAGAAGAAAGGCAGAAGAAGAGAGCCGAAGAGGAAGAAAGACGCAAGAAAGCCGCTGAAGAAAGGGAAGAAAAGAGGAGAATCGCGGAAGAAGAAAGGAAGGTCAAGGCTGCGGAGAAGCAACGCATTGCGGAAGAGAAGGCCAAGTTGGCGGCAGAGAAGCAGGCCATTGAAGACGAGCAGAAGTTGTTAGAAGAGGAAGAAATTAAGCTCCCTCAAGCCATCGAGAAAGTCCTGGCTTTGAAGAGCGAAAGAGCACAGCTCCTTGGAGATCCTGAAACGGAGGGCAAAGCTTCGGCAACGAAACAAAGCTCGAGCTTGGTTTCCATGGACGAAGATGAAGCTGACGAGGAAGAGCCTGTTTCCAAAAATAAAGAGACCAAATGTAACTTATTTTATGCTTTTATATATCAAGTAGCTTAATAAACCTGGCTCCTGCATGGGTGTACCCCCTTAACAACAGCAACTTGTATATTATGTAAACTTTTATTTTATGCCAATCTATCCCTCTCAACACTAGGGATACTAGGGATGAACACTACCAATGCATCGGCCTCGCCAATGCATCAGCGCCGATTGTTTTAAATATTTACCATCGGCAGCGGATGTGTCTTTAGGAAAAATTTTGGTCTATCAGCCTAAAAAACGTTGGCGGTCCGATATAAACCGATATAAAAAGTAAAAAAAAAATTTGTATCTAAATCCTAGTAATAATTAAGTAGTCCAACTTCTGGTATCGAAGCGATGACACGTAGACTGCCGCTCGTTTCAACCACATCCATCAACCCTGAACGGAAGGTCAGTAGCTTTTCCGGACGTTCGCTTGAAAGCAGAGGAATTCGCCTCCGGTCCAATTTTCCCTTTTCTCTTTCCCGAATCCGCGACCACTATAGAGCTTTACAGCATTCTTTTGTGTAAACCGAGCATCTGTTTGCCTTTCGTCTGACTACTGGGGCTTCTAGTTAAATAAGGTGTATCTTCAAGTACCGAAAATAATCAACCAGGCCGGGTTTTTTTTGTCGTTTATTTAGTCCCCAGCTGATTCCTTGCAACTTTCTTACAACAACATCCTTTGTTTTTTTTTTAAGGGAGCCATGTTCCTCAATTTTTAAATTATTCTTTTCACTAGACACTTTAAGCAGCTACGTATTAGTTGTTTTCGTTCAGGAAACGCGGTATTGGTAGAAAAGATAGTGACAAGTTTGTAAATGGATTGATGGTGGCCAAAGCTAACCTTTGATTTATCTAGTCTAAGGTTAGGATTTTAAATTCGGGCGTGATCGAAATGGATCGTACTAATAATGAATCAAAGATTTTGATTATCAAAACCTCATAACAGAAGACTTAAAATACAAAACCGTGTTACGTTACAATATAATTTTAGTTCAAGACCGATCATTCAACCAAATTTCAACGCCTCGTAACATTTGCTAGTTCGTGGCGAAAGTCGCCAAAAAATAGAAATATAGATTAAAATCTTTAAAAAGTATGTAGGGTGCTTTTATACATAAATAATTTTTGTACGTTTGCTGACATTCCAAAAAAACACCCAACTTATTGTACTTTCTTTAGTTTACAAACTAAAAAAATACTAACTCATGGTTTAGTTACCAGCTTAATTATCTTGTTAAAATGTTTAAGGTGTGAAGCTTAGTTAGACCTGTCAACTGTGGCACTAGTGTGATTCCAATTCAACCCCAAAACACTAAACTCTCCAAATATGTATTTCGGGTGCCAAGAGAAAGTTTAATGTTTCTCTCTTTTCAAAATCCTTCAATTGGTACATCACATAGAAATTCAGAAATTAGTTTTAAAAAAATCTGGTATTTCCGGGTTTAATCCGGAGAGTTGTTTTGTCTGCTTATTGGAACAAACAACAAAATAGTTATTTATGCTACAAGTGTGAAAAGCAAGGCTTTTTAAACTAGTTGAATGAATTATTTCACGATCGCGGTATGAGCGAGTGAAATAAATTCACGAGTTTAATAAAGGCTATTTTCGACGTGTTGTCATACACTATTTTTTAGAATAACATGCTAAAAAAGTATTTATTAAATTGGCATTGAAAATTAACCAGGCAAAAAGAATTCTCTTTTGAAGAAAAAAACCCCAAAACGTTGGTGCTGTTAAAAGTAATCGCGTGCAAAAAGTATTTCTTAGATTGGCATTGGAAATAAGACGCCAAATAAAGAATCGCGTTCAAATAAAGAATTTTTACACCAATCAGATGCTCTTATTTACTTGGTTGCACTAGTGCGCAAAAGTAACTTTGAAACACGATTTCGTTAAAAGCAGCACTTTTGCCACGATTATTGATTTCAAAAAGTTAGTTTTTTTTGCATGATATTATAAAAAATTAATGTTCATTTATTTCTCCCAAACAGCCAAGCGAAAGAGGAAGAAGAAAAAGAAGCGTAGTCAGCGACATCAGCCCCTCAAGAACGAGGAGCAATTCGATGCGTCGTCCAAAGACTCGGGCGTCGATGTCGACGTCGAATATGTACAAGAAGTCATTCACATCACAGACCCAATGTACTCGCAGTTCATGAAGATCTTTGAGCGATTCAAGCTCACCGACGTCGACAAAGAGAAGGAAGAAGCGGCTGCGGCCGAAGCAATGAAAGGAGCCCTCGCGAAAGAAGAGAATCCGCTCTTGTTGAGAAAGAAGCCGATGGATATTGACGAGGAGGACGAAGATTCTGATGGAGATAATAAGGTAATGTAAGAGTGCGACTTTTACTAATTTTTTACGATTATATCGCATTTCGGCTATTATTTGGTAACGTTCTGCTTTTTTACGGAATTGTTTTTCGGAGTATCTAATGTCCCAAACAGAATCTTTTTCGGATTGGCGGAGTATCAGGTTTTCGGATTTTTTTTCTTTTACGGAATATTAACAGGTTTTCAGATCGCTATGAGTTTTGCATGTTTCCGGTCGTTAGAGTTTTGTGGCCTCGTATACTCGCAGTTCTTTAAGATCTTGGAGCGATTCAAGCTCGCAGAAGTCGAGAAAAGGGTGCAAATCCTCTTCTGCTGAGAAAGAAGCCAATGGATATTGAAAAGGATTCTAATGGAGGACGTAAGAGTGCAACTTTTTCTGATTCGTTTTGACAATCTATAGGGTTTGCACAATTTTTGGCACTTTTTCAAATTTAATATTTACCAAAATTAATATAA
This sequence comes from Oedothorax gibbosus, assembly GCA_019343175.1. Taxonomy (NCBI): domain Eukaryota; kingdom Metazoa; phylum Arthropoda; class Arachnida; order Araneae; family Linyphiidae; genus Oedothorax; species Oedothorax gibbosus. The sequence goes on along the minus strand of CM033272.1, from coordinate 43,208,237 downwards.
TTTAATTTAATATTTTAATAATTAATTTGGGCTATTTTCAAACTTTTTTTACCGACATTTTTTTGGATGGGTGGCGTCTCAAGTTTCCCATTTTTTATGGAATTTTTTTTTCGTTTGGTGAAGTATAAAAAGTGTTAAAAAGAAATTTGGGAGCTTTGTTCCTACTAACTAAAAAACTAAACTAACTAAACAGTCCATGCTGAACCATGGCCTCCCTAACAATACAACTCCAAAGTTGTCTGTCTCTCGACTCATCAACCTAAAGTTTTTTACAAATTTTGATCCATGAAAATGAGTTATTTAAAGATAATTATTTTCTGTGAGGTAGTTCAAAACCACTATTCGAAGGGTTGGTGTGGACTATTTAAAAGAATTAGTTGTGATAACTTTGAACTTTTATTTTGTGTCGCAAAATTGAAGAATTTAGTTGCATTTTGCGACTAGCGACCGTTACTTTAGAACCCTGGTCCTAGTTTTGTCGAAATATTGGTCCTAAAAGGTTCTTAACTTCTCCTGAAATGAAATGTGTACGAACTCTTTTTTTTTTTAAAGGCTTCTGATGGTGTGGTGACCCTTCACATCTGGGGCATCAATTGTGGTGTTTTAGAGAACTGATGATGATCAGAAGGTTTTTAAGACATTTAATTTTACAAATTAAAGAAACAAAGGGGATTTTTGTGAATCAGGTGGTCGGGCTTGAGAGTAAAAGCAAAAGTGACGTCTGGCTCGGTTCTAATCTCATCGGGAATGAATTCGTCCTGCCTTTGTGGCGGTGTGCTTGTTTTGTGTCGGGGCTGCTTCAGGTTGCGTCCCGTGCCTTTGGTAGCGATCGTTGCTTAGCGCTGGAGCAGTCCCACGGAAGCTAGATTATTTATCGACTGTTGGCATCGGTTTTGAGTTTCCGGCCGCGCATCGTAAAAGCAGCCGAAGCCGGTGCATCTACCCTTTTTCGCGTCGTGCACTCTCCCCGCTGGTCGGGTTGTCTAAATATCTTCACGATTGTTTTGATTAGTTTTTACAGTATAGAATTAGAAATATTTTGTGTAGCAAGCAGTAAATAAATCATCATTTTAGTTCTTCAAAATGTGTTTGCGATTTTGTGGTTAGATTAAACGCACTGAGCCAAAGGTGACAACCAAACATTGATTGGTTAAAAGAATATTTTAGAATTTATACTATTGGGTGAGATATTTATGTAACAGATCCTTGGTTTTATTTCGTGATTTTACAGGTTTGGGTGCAAAGATAAGTACCGTGTGCAAAAGCTTCACTTCACAAAATGGGGTGCTCAAAACAAAGAAAGTTGAAAGACTAAGATTCATCGCACTGTTATTCTTGATTTCAGGTCGAGGAAGAGAAACCGAAGATGTCGAAGAGAAAGTTGAAGAAGCTGAGCAGGATGACGGTGGCCGAGTTGAAGCAGAAGGTGAATCGGCCGGAATTGGTGGAGATGCACGACGTCACGGCCAAAGATCCTGTTCTGTTGCTGCATCTGAAGGCATCCAGGAACACTGTGCCTGTCCCTAGGTACGTTTTTTTCGCTTTCTCTTCATGTCCATTCGCACAAGAAATTAAAAACCGATTAAAATCATTAATCAGGGTGGTAACCAGCGTGTAAAATACTTTTTTGTGTGTGTATAGCAGTTCTGCTACACCAAAGTATTTGTGTGTAGCAATTTTTAATTAATGCATAGCACTTTTGAATATTGTCCATCTTTATCGTTGCACCGCTAATTCCGTTGATTAGCGATGCGTTGAAATTTTTTTACATTTAAGTTATCTACATGCTTTGCACATAAAGCGCACATTATTTTAGTAACAACGTTACCGTTAGATTCGTACTTCAGCCACACTCATTATTCGGATCCAACGACGTGATCCAGTTTTTAACAGTTCGTAACTGAACCGCCATATTTACTTTCGTTGATTTTCGCAACACAAATAATAACCAATTGGAAATCTCGCTAAATCTTTCTGTTCTGGCGCGATTATCGGCGGTTTGTTTACATTTTTTCCCACTCACTTCCAGTCTGGTATGGAGTTGAGATGTTTCCCTGCCCGAACGAAAAGCGGCCAACGGATCCGAATTGAGATAGAGCTCCATGACTTAGACAACTGAACTGAAGCGATCTGACTTCGAATCGTTTGCAAAAACACCATGGCATCTATGGTTTTGGTTATGACAAACGGAGATGCTTTGTGAGTATCGCAACTAAATGCGATACAAAGCTAAATCGCTATTGCAAGTTAACATTTTGGTGTCGCGTTTCGCGATGCGATACCGCTTATTTTACACGCTGGTGGTAACAGAACCTGGAAATCAGGGAATTCTCAGGGAACTTTTTAATTCTGGAAATATCAGGGAATTCTCATGGAATTTTTCAAATTTCGCAAAATATCAGGGAATTTCTTCCATTTTGGATTACTTAAACAGCAGGTTTAGGTTGTACTTGTGATCACTACTAACGGACACTTGATCAAAAGAGAATATTCTGGTTGGTCCGATTTGCCTGAAGGACCAATCTTGGAGGAAGGATGAATATCTCTCAGGAATCATGTTATAACATGATTCTCTGATCAAGTGGTTCCTCTAAACTCATTCAGATTTTCGGAAAAGTTGGGTAGGTTAACCCATAATCCGGAAAATCGTAAGTCCCACGATGTCTGGATTAAATTTTCTGTACTGCATTGAATTGTGTGTATTGTATATTTTCTAGGTAATTGGTAAAATCAGGGAATTTTTTGTGAAAGTATCAGGGAAATCATGGAAATATCAGGGAACTTTTTTTCTAGGATTTTGTTACCACCCTGTTAATTTTTATTACCGCTAACCAACAGCATAACATCACAAGTTCAACAAACTAAACAAAGTACAAGAGAGAACTAAAGCAATTAAACAGTAATTCATATTTTCAAACGTACAAATCTTATATACTCTCCACGTCCATCCAAAACACAATTTCTAAATACATCCAATTGAAAATATAAAATATGCTTACGAGCGGCACTTTTTGTTCATATCCCAACAATAACCTAATATAAATTGTTTTTAATGGGAGTATTTTTATATCTACATCATTCTTATTGTATGGGTTATTTTTAAATGTATTCGATTTCTTTTTACTTTCAATATCGAACCTAAAATGATATATAAGGTAATAAAAGTATTGAGATGAGGCGGAAAATCCAAAATTTAGATTTTGTGTTTTCTACGTATTTCAGAGGATGCTGACTGAAAAAGTGTTTTTTTGAACATTTGTCCATCTGTCTGAAACCACACCTAAAGTTTGAATTAAAAAAGCTGCAGACTTCTTTTTTCCATTGGATTATCACTGAGGCATTTTAGTTTGGAGACCCCCGTGGTCCATCAGGCTCATTCCTCCTTTAAAGCTTGAACTAATCCAATTTTTCTCCCTTCCACTAGACACTGGTGTTTCAAGCGCAAGTACCTGCAAGGGAAACGTGGCATTGAGAAACCGGCATTCGAGCTCCCCGATTTCATCAAGCGAACCGGTATCATGGAAATGCGACAGGCCCTGCAAGAGAAGGAAGACCAAAAAACCATGAAGGCCAAAATGAGGGAGAGGGTGCGGCCGAAACTGGGCAAGATCGACATCGATTACCAGAAGCTGCACGACGCCTTTTTCAAGTGGCAGACGAAACCGAAGATGACCATTCACGGGGATCTCTACTATGAGGGTAAGAAATGGAATAAGTCTGTAGCAGTGCAGGCTCTTTGACTTATGAGGGCATGTAATACCTCACTGTGCTAAGCCAAAAGCATTTGTCATAGCCAGGGATTGGAAAGTTACTTTTAAAAAGTAACTCTGTTACAGTTACAACTACTTTATTAAAAAAGTAACTCTGTTACAGTTACTTAATATGAAAAGTAACGCGTTACAGTTACTTAATATGAAAAGTAACGCGTTACAGTTACTTAATACGAAAAGTAACGATTCACAGTTACTTTTTGAAATTTCAAGTTATAAAAAAAAATTGAAATTTAGCCATCTTACCATTTTTCAAAGAAAACCACGACTAACGATACAAATACACAAACAAAATGCTGAAATTATAATTAATAGACATTTTTTAAAAATTTAATTTCAATCCTGTACGCTAATAATCAGCCGACGACGTCCATCAGCAAATTCGTGCGCGGGTACTGACAGAAATAGATGTGAAACTGCCCCCTCTCTCTCCCTCTCCCTTTTTTTTTAGGAGTGGGATTTCAAAATAAGCATCAGACAGCCTTCGGAAAGTAACGGAAAAGTAACGAAATTTTTCGTTACTTCGTTATCGCTAAAAGTAACTAAGTTACAGTTACTTTCTGAAACATGTAACGGCGTTACCCAACGTTACCTAAAAAAAGTAACTGTTACAAGTAACGCGTTACTCCAATCCCTGGTAATAGCCATTGTTTGGCTAGATTCCATGCAATGAAGGGGGTACCTTGAACAACTTTTTTATTTTTTCACTTACGTAGAAAAAAAATTTGGATTCAGTAAGCAACATCTATAAGCAATACTTTTTAGCACAAAAAAACTTCAAATTATGTGCAAAATTTGACAAAATTAAAATTTTTTATCAAATTTTTGCCTTTTTTCAAATTCCTACTCTTTGATTTTTCAATTTTGTGTGTTTAAAAATTTATTAAAGGTTCTTTATTAATATTTTCATCGAAGTATGCATTAAAATTTGAGTTAACACACACTGTTTTGGAAGAAAAAAAAGATTACTGAAAAAATCACAGATTTTTAAGGGGAAAAAACGAATTTTCAACTTTGAACATTGTTTACGAAACATCAAATAAATGAAAATTAAGCAAAAAGAATGCATACTTTTATAATAAATACTATTTTGTATTTAAAAATGTAAAGAAAGCAGTTTAAAGTGCTGTAGTTAAAAAGCCGTATCATTTTGAAATAGATCAATATAGGAAAATCTCGTCCGGAGATATTAGCCTCTTACGTTTCATTTTAACATAACCAGAATACAAAGTTTTTGAATTAAATTAATCATAACTCTTTTGGTATTATGAATTTTGTTATCAGGTTTGCTATGAAATGTAGACTATTGGCTATATTATGTTTCCATACCATAAAACAAAAAAGTGGAATTTTACCAATTTCAAGGTACTGGACCCCCTTAAGTGAGCAATGTAGCCAAATGTTAATTGGCTTTGTTTATATTATGATTATTTCAGTAAAGAGATTAAATATTTTGCTTATTTTTTTTAAAAAAGTAAATTTAGTACTTTTAATAGCTCTTGCATAATGGTCAATTCTAAATAGTTTTCACCATCACAGTTTAAATTTAAGACCCCAAATGTTATGTGTTTTTGTTTGTATTGCAATTATTTCAGTAAAGAGATTAAATATTTTTATTTTTTAAAACTTAACTTGGTATTAATACGTAGTTATACATTGAAACTATTGATTCACAAGAAATATTTTTAATAGCTTACACATAATAGTCAGTTCTAAATATTATTTGTCATCACTGCTCAAATTTAGGAACTTATTAAATGGTTAACTATTTAAACTATTAACTTATTAATAGTTTTTGCTATCACAGTTTAAATGTAACCCATTAACGACAACTTAGTGAACACCTTCCTTGCTGAAAAAATGTTAGCTTTAAGTTTTTTTTAAATTCGTTTTTCATTTGACTTAATTTGCCCTTCATAAATTGTTCAGGACTATAGTCTTCATTTTGTTTATTTTGATAAACTTAATCAAAAGGCTCATTTTCACGTGGCAAATTTTCTGTCTTTAATGGATCACGACTCCAAACCCTCATTAAAAATCGATTTCCTTACACAGGCAAAGAATTCGAGACTAGGCTCAAAGAAAAGAAACCCGGCGATCTGAGTGAAGATCTACGCACTGCCCTCGGGATGCCGACAGGCCCCAATGCCAATAAATGCCCTCCGCCTTGGCTGATTGCCATGCAGCGCTATGGTCCGCCTCCTTCCTATCCCAACCTCAAAATCCCCGGGCTGAATGCACCTATTCCTGATGATTGCACTTTCGGATACCATGCTGGAGGTAAAGTATTACAGATTACTTTTAATTTGAAAGAATTTTTTAAAAAAGTGGTATTGACATGCTGACGATGTCTGTCCGTATCCCCCTCCCAAAATCTGTTCTACCCGTCAGATTGTAATTATATATATTTTTTGGCTTGAAAGGTGCCTCAGTGAATGAACTTTCATCCTTTTTTTCCCGTTTGTCTGTACATCCGGACGGACACCTCGATACTGTCTGTTGACGAATTCCTGTCATTTAAATCGCTGTTGCATCAACAATGGCATGAGAAACGATTTAAAAATAATATTTGAAGGAGCCGTGTCATGTTTTTTGTTATTAATAAATATTTAATTATTATTCGAGCTACTAATAAATTAAGCAGCGGACAGCAAATAAAATGAATTTGCGAAAGAAAATGAATGAAAATAGTTGATTGAAGCATTTAGAAGTTTAAATTATAGCTGAACGCTGTGTTTGGCCATTTTTTTCTAATGTATAAATCTTGGGTAGAAACGTTTGTAGACGGCATGTGCTGTTACAAACCTACTTGTTTTCCTATAATAATTTCAGTAAATATATTTAAGTAGCAGTAAAGTATGCTATTTTATTTCTTTTAGAACTTCTTGTTTTTACTGTTGACGATAGGTGACATAATAAGAGTCCTACCAGATAATATTGATAGACTATAGTACATTGTAGTATAGCATAGGACAGGGGTTCCCAACCGGTGGTACGCATACCACTGGTGGTACGCGGGAATATTTCGGTAGTACGCGTGAGTGATGTGAGCAACATAATGCTATCAATAGCTTCTGTACGCATGAGCAGTGAGCAAACATATTACTCATTACTTTAAACATTAACATCATTTTAAAGAGAAATCTTTAATTAACTTCAGGATCGGATGTAAAACCTAGTACCCTTTGATCTTCCGGCAAGCTCTGCTATTTTTGATGCCATTTGTTACGAGTTACTTGTGTGAGAGTTGATTTTCTGAACTCTTGTACATAAAAATTAAACATAGAAGAATAACGAGGACTTAAGGGTGAAGATAAGTTCCATTACACCTAATGTTGATATTTTAATCTCAGGCAAACAACAACAAATTTCGCTCTAAACACTAAAAAAGTATAGTTTGTATGATGATAAATTTTTTGCTGAGTTTGTACTATTTTTTTATTTGTATGTTTTTAGGAATATGGGTAATAAACAAACCTTTAAATTAATACTGTTTTAATCTTTTTAATTCTCCTTTATTATAAGTATGCGCTATAAATAAACAAATATCTAACCATTAAATGTGAAGTTTTCTCAGGAACTCAATTAAAAAAGCCTTTGAACACTTTTAGAAGAGTGAATATGAGACCTTTATTAATATATTTATATATAGGTCTGGTGGTACGCCAAAATTTCTCAAAAAGTCAAGTACCGTATATACTCGTGTATAACCCGACTCCGTGTATAACCCGACACCCCATTTTTTAACCAAATATCCTTCCAAAATCGGTAACCCGTGTATAAGTCGAGGTAGGATATAAGGCCAGCCTTCTGAAGAAAATAAGAAGAAACCGGTTCATAACGGGATCGTAATTTTTATTTTGCAAGCTAAATTTCAACCCCAATGAAAATAAAACGGGTTTCATCTCCGAGTGTCCTTGACATTGCCGACCCTGAATGGAGAATCTTAGTTGAAACTAAGTTCAATTAAACATCATTATGGTGGATACTGTGAATAGATACCAATCTTATTTAATCTTCAAGATTTAACCGCTTTTGGGTCCTTATTTTTAATAGATAGTATCTAAACCTTAAGTTTGATTGAAATTTAGTTTTATTTTAAGGACATGGGATTTTTTTTGTGGAAATTTGATGTCTCGTGTATAAGTCGACCCCGATTTTTACGGCGCTGAATTTGTCCAAAATTTATCGGCTTATACACGAGTATATACGGTAGTACGCAGGTGCAAAAAGGTTGGGAACCCTTGGCATAGGATATACAGTGTGTCCGTAAAAGAATGTCCGAGTTTTAATGGTATATTACAGGAGTTTATTTTATACTAAATATAACAAATCATACATGACATTGAAGGAAAACTAACCTAGTTTCTATAAGTGCTCAATGTGTGCGCCTTTAGTGCACACATCCAAACGAAAATGCAATTCTTCCCACACTGTCTGCAGCAAGTCCGGAGTAATGGAAGCGACAGCCTGTGCAACGATGTAGCGGTACAAGCGCATGCGCTTATCTGATACTGTTGTAGTTATTCTTTATTCGTCACCTTCAACCACATTACAATTACACTTCAACCACAATACTATTACAATTGGAAACTCGGACATTCTTTTACGGACACCCTGTATTATATTTGCCATTTTATTATATGCAAAAGGTGCCAAATTTGAAACTAATTTCCTGCTTTAAAAATTTATTGACGCGGGAGAAGGAGAATTTTGTTTTAGATTCAAGTTTTGAAACCCTTAAATTTCGGGCCAGTGATGAGTCATTCAAAAGTGATTCATTCTAAAATTTTATTCTGATTAATAATATGAGTACATTATAAGTGTTCTACGTGATCTTCTACACTTAAAGGGGAATGGGCACGCTGGACCGGGGGGTCTCCAAAGCAAAGTGCATCAGTGTTAATTCAATGGCGAAAAAAAATATTTTCTCTGCCACATTTTTCCTGCTGTATTGAATATTTTTACAAAGGTTTTTTTTTTAAATAATAAATGTAGATAACTTACAGGTCTTTATCTTCCCACTTTTTGAAACTGCTTCGAATATTTTGTGTAAAATTATTTATTGAAAATTAAAAATAATATTCGAACCCATTTCAAAAAGTGGGAAGGCCGGGACCTGTAAGTCAGCTACATTTATCACATAAAAAAATCCGCTTGTAAAAAAAATATTCAATACAGCCGAAGAAATGTGGCAGCAAAAATATTTTTTTCGCCATAGGATTAACACTGATGCACTTGGCTTTGCAGACCCCCGGTCCAGCGCGCCCATTCCCCCTTAATATTCAACATTGTATATAACGTCAAGTGCTGTAGTGTCCCCCAGTGAGTTCCATGTTTTAACTACGTTATTTCTTTTTGTAGGTTGGGGTAAACCCCCCGTCGACGAAACCGGCCGACCCCTTTACGGAGACGTTTTCGGCACGCAGATGACGTCAGACCAGATGAACATCCAAGAGGAGGAGATCGACCACACCCTCTGGGGGGAACTTGAGTCTGAATCCTCTGAGGAATCTGAGGAGGAGGAAGATGAGGAGGAGGACGAGGATGAGGAGAAGGCGGCCGAGGACGAAAGCGGACTGGTATGGATGGATGGGTTGCTTTTAGATTTTTGGTTTAGTTTTTGCTTAGATTTGTTATTGCTTTTGAGTTCAGGGTTCAAAACTTGTGGTCGATAATTGCAAAATGCCATCAAATCTGTTAGTTTTGCGCCAGCAAAATAAATTCATTTGCAGTTACAACTGTTGGGGGGGGGGGAACTTGAGTTTGAGTCCTCTGGGTCCTCCCATTGGATTAAATCTGAGGCACTTAAGTTTAAAGATCCACGGTCTATCAGGGTCAATCGCCCAAGGGGACCGGGTAGGCAGAAATATCGATTTTTTTATTTTAGTGTGGAAAAGTAGCTTATACTTTTAGTTTTCCATACATACCATACTTTAAACAATCTGAGCAGAATTTAAATCACAGTTTCAATTTTTGTAAACGCGCCAAGCGGAATTCGTCTGTTATTCAGTCCTGGGCTTTATCTTAAACAGCCTTTTACTCAGCATGCATATTTTGATATTTTTATTATGTTCAATTGGTCCCTTGCGATTCAAAAGTTTGAGTTTATTTTTGAAACTTGATGTAATTATTAATTGTAATGTTTAAAAGACAATTGTGCATGGATTTTAAGATCTGATAATTATGTATTGTTTATTTGCAATTTTTGTAATTTATGTAGTTCAAAAATTCACTTTTTTTTGCCATCACAGCAAGTTTTATTTTTAAAACATTAACCAAAAAGTCGAATGCAAAATCCATGCACAATTTTATTAAGTTGTATTTAAACTGTTTGTATAAAAAGTATTAACCAGATTAGACAAAAATTGAATCGCAAGGAGCATTTTAAAAAATGTCCAATAAAACGTTAATTTTTCCACTAAAAATTAAATTTCTGAAAAAATAGTGTTTGTAAATTTTTGAAACTTTGTGTGCTCTTTAAAATTATTGTTATTGAACTGCAAAAAAAATTTCATGGATTTTAAGCAAAAACTAAATATTTTTTTATTTTGTCTACCCAGTAGTAAAATATTTCCAAATTCAACATCAACTTATCCCATTATCTTCTTTTCAACAGGTCACCCCAGCCGAAGGCCTCATAACTCCAAGCGGCTTCAGCTCCATTCCCACAGGCATGGAAACTCCCGACATGATCGAGCTGAGGAAGCGAAAGATTGAGTCTGAGATCGAGGGGGGCGAGACCCCAGCCCTCTACACCATCCTGCCTGAGAAGAAGGGAGAGAGGATAGGGGCTGCCATGATGGGATCGACACATGTGTATGACTTGGCGGCCGCCATACCTGCCGGAAAGAGCGCCAAACCAGGTAAATAAGGATAATATCACATCATCACATGCATTTCATTCAACCCAACTCAATCTTCAACTCTTTTATCTCTATTTCGACGTCTCAAAGTTGGACATAGGTTTGCCAGCGTTGAGTGAATGGTTGCTCACCTCTTCTATTTTCAGAGAGTCATAACTAGAACTTTATCCTCATGTTTGGAAAAGTATCGTAAGACTTCTTTGTTCAAACCCCTCTATTAAAATTCATAATTTAAATTACCTCTTTAACATCTCTTTAATATTACTTGTTCAAATCTTTAACTTCCAAATGGTGCTAATCGGGTCCGTTCTCACGGAATCTGTTTACTTTAGCAAATATCTTTCTATGACCTTTTCTTATCACCCATTCTCCCACCTAATTGGTCAATTGAACTGTACAAGCCATCACAATATGTATATACATACTGTTCATACACATATTTTTATATAACTTTCAGGGATAAAATACTTTTATGACCATTCTCTTGATAATTACCCAATTGTTAAAAGATTAATCTTTTCTTTTTTTGTTGCAAATAGGGATGCACCGAATATTCGGTTACTATTCAGTATTCGGCCATTTTAGCCGAATATTCGGTTTGGCCGAATAGCTTAACTATTCGGCCGAATAGTGAAATTTAAAAATCTCCAAATTTCTTCAAGTTATCATCTTATAAAAGGTAGAAAAATTCCCAAACAGGACTTGTTTTCTTTTATAATAGATTCAAATTCTTAAGTTTTAGTTATTTATAATGTTAAATCAAGCTTTACTCAAGTTATATTAAATAAACATGTCTCTTTAAGTTAACAGTTACAAAGAGTGGGCTTTAAAAAAACAATAATCACTATATATATATCGCAATTGTAATTTTTTCACTAAAAGATTTTTTAAAAAAAATGTAATTCTATAATAATATTGTAAGCTATAGTTTTATTATTTTTTTCTGATTTTCATTCTACACCGGATCCACCTACTTCTGTTTTTGTTTTCATACTTTGGTTTTCGTGTTGTAATTTTACCAATGTACACTTTCTAAAAGGCTTGTTTTAATAACAAACGAGTACTACTTTATTCTGTGTTGCCTCAATTAAAAATTTAATAGCTATATTGTATTAAAATTATTGTGTGATTGTGTACTTATATGTTTGTTAAATTGAAATTGATGAATAATAAATACAACTTACTTAGATACAACAAAAATTAAAAATTGGTTTAGGTAGGTATTCGGCTTAGACTTTGGCCGAATATCTGTTATTCGGTATTCGGCGCATCCCTATTTGCAAACAATCAAAGATGAATTATTTTTCTACTTTTTAATGTGTTCTTAATATATTTTTCTTTTTTGCAACCAAAGGTACAGGTTCAGTGGCACCCCAAGGCATCGAAGTGGCCCTCGACCCGAGCGAGCTCGAAATGGACTCTGCAGCGATGGCCGCTCGCTACGAGCAAACCATGCGCGAGCAACAATCACAATTAGAGAAAGAAGATCTAAGTGACATGGTGGCTGAGCATGCAGCCAGACAGAAGAATAAAAGAAAGAAGCAGCAGATGACCAGCGCCAAACCACCAAAGAAGTACAAGGAGTTCAAGTTTTAGTTTGTTGTGGATGGCAACTCTTATTCTTGCTGTTGGAACAGTTTAAGATGTAAGCAAGGATTCTAATTATGACAGTTACAGGGTTTCTGAATGCCGTACACAAACTATATAACTAATTTAAGTTTTATTAAATTCTCCATAAATTTCTGTTTTGATTTTGTATGGTTAGATGGAAGAATGATGTCTTTTGAAGGAATTAAAAATTGTTGGTTTCAGTTAAATGAAAATACGAAAAACATGGTAAAATAAAATTAATTCTGAAACAATTTTATTAAATAAATTGGCAATAAATTCTTCATGCTTGCATTATCCAAATGCTTAAAAGTTGAGTTTTAACTTTCTTTAAAAAATAAATTCTCTAGGAAAAAAAAATTATTGTTATAATTTATTCAAGAGTTATGATTCCAAAAAAAAATTCCTTAAATTTTAGTTTAAAAAAAATCTCCCCTGCTTTTTACCATTTTATTCTGGATGCTTAATGATTCAATTTCACACATTTTAGGTTTTTAGAGTCAAATATAAGTTGGGCCTGAAAGGGTTAAAGATACTCGTTAATCAAATTTTTAAGTTTATCCCTAAATTACCTTATTAAAACTAGTTTTTTTATTTTTGAAGGAACCAATTAACTGGATTCATCGTCAATACTAAAAGTTTTATACCCAGGAAAATGAACAATACAAGTTATTAGGCACTTTTTTACATTAACTTTGTGGCCGGCTTAAGAGAATAAGATTTGTCACACTTTTGTACATATGATCTACCATAATATGTTCATTAATAAATATTTTTCATCAAGTTTTTGTTCTTTTATGCTGCATTTTTTTTAGATGTAAGAATTTATTGAACCTTTTATTATTTCCAACTGTGTCGCGTAAAGAAACCTTGGTTAAATTGCTAACCTTGTGATTGCTCCTGATTACAATTTTATGTAGTACGCTTGAAATATATATTTATATATATAAAGTTAAAGTAACACAAATTTTATTCAGATGAAATTTAAGACATAATATAACCCAGGGATTGAGTAACGCATTACTTGTAACAGTTACTTTTTTTAGGTAACGCCGTTACATTTTTCAGAAAGTAACTGTTACTTAGTTACTTAGCGGTAACGAAGTAACGGAAAATTGCGTTACTTTCCGAAGGCTGTCTGATGCTTATTCCACTCCTAAGAGAAAGAGAAGGGAACATTTCGCATTCCCGAAATATGAGCTTTTCTTGGGAGGGAAAAAGCAAACTAGCATTGTCCACTTTGGCTGCTAAAGGCGTGACGGCTGTTTTCAGCCGGAATTGTTAAAGTACGAATGTTTCTCCTTGTCTGTTTACCTTTCCAAGTATCACATAAGACCCGTAATTACAGGCTTCTACCGAAAAGAAGGGGTTTGCAATAAATCACGCTGATTGTCAAGCAGGTTGTCGTTCGGCAAGTTTCGACCAGTGCAAACCCCTTTGTGTTGCCTGAACCTGAATGGGTTCTACAGCAATGACCAACAACAAAGTATCTCCCCTTGAAGAAGCGAAGGGGGGAGAGGGCACGTTCACACCTATTTCTTGATTTCTTGGATTGAATTTCAATAAAAAAAATTATTAATTATAATTTCAGCATTTTGTTTGTGCTTATGTTACGTTAATAATGATTTTCTTTGAAAAATGGTAAAATGGCTAAATTACAATTTTTCTCATAACTTGAAATTTCAAAAAAAAAGTATCTGTGAATCGTTACTTTTCGTACTAAGTAACTGTAACGCGTTACTTTTTTTATTAAGTAACTGTAACAGAGTTACTTCTTAAAAGTAACTTTCCAATCCCTGATATAACCCTTTCGTTTGGTTTTCCAGGAAAGTAAGTGAGGGCCGCCGTTTTTGTTTTTTCCTCTTCCTACTGTGGTTTAGAATGCAATAGTGTTTAACCTTATAGCATAGCCTTATACAATGTAGGTTAAGAACAGCGATGCTCACACTGTTTCCTGGAAAACTACACAAGGGGAAAGAAGTGTTTTTTAAGCTCGCACTGCGATCAAAAGGACTAATGTGTCAGAGTGGCAGCATATATTACAGCAACTTTTTTCTCTTTTTGTGCCTAACGAATCATCAACAAATGAATTGAAGAGCTTAGTGGAAGAACGTGCTAAGTGACAAAAATGTGAAAACGAGAAAATGAGCTTTAAAGTTTTTCGTTTGCATTCGGATTTGTTGACTGGAGACTTAGTTGACAGTCGGACTTGCAAACCGTTAAAAATATACTGAACTTAAAGTTTGATAAAGGGGAAACTTGTTAAACAAGTTAGTAATATGTCCATTAGCAAAGAAATATCATTTTTTTTAAAAGTCACTTAGCACGTTCTTCCACTAAGCTCTTGAATAATACAATTTTAATAAAAAGTTAATCAAATTTGAAGAGTACAAGGGAAAAACCACTTAATTTCGTAGAAAACTTTCCTCATCAGGCCTCTTTGGCGATGAAAGCGAGTCATTGCCTAAACTGGTGTGAGGAAATCGGTTACTCACTTTGTTTTTCTCTTGCGGCAACCCTGATTTACGCCAGAGATCAGCGGACACGAGTCACACGTTGGTACCGCGAAAGAACCGAAAGGAAAACTGGATTTCTGTCGCCAATGTCCGCCAAGCAGATAAAATTACGGCACTACTCCTAATAAATAAAGCGGTTCTTCCCCTGTACTCTTCATTTATAAAAATACATCCAATTTCTTCTAATAATTCCTGTAACCTCTTTTACAATTTTGAGAACTTTGGCCCCCTGTTATACCAATAAATTAATCAAGACAAATAAACCACAAGATTTTACAAACTTTATTTTAATAAAAAGTTAAGAATCAAACTCGTAGAAATACCAACTTCTTCTTAAGAATTCCTACAACCTCTTTTAGAATTTCGAGAACTTATGAATTTTATTATACCTACCAAATTAATCGACATAAGACAATTTACAAACACAATTTTAATAAAAAGTTAATCAAATTCATAAAAATACATCAATTTCTTTTACAAATCCCTGCAACCTCTTTACAATTTTGAGAACTTTGGCGGCTTGTCTGCCTTCATAATGGCCGCCTCACCAGCCTTCATAACATCTTCACTTTGCAGCATCGTCATATTCCACAAAGTCATGAATTCCAGACCCTCCCTCACCGAGTGATCTCTTGAGTAATTTAAAGCGATTTTCGATCCCTGAACAGCGACAGGAGATTTGGCGGCTATGTTGGCTGCCAGGGCTTCGGCGGCCGCCAACATATCTTCTTTCGTTTCGTAGATGCGGCCAACGATGCCAATTTCCTTGGCGGTGTTGGCGTCGATTTTCTCGGCGCTGTAGACGTATTCTCGGAGAAGGCTGTCATTGCCCACTGCTTTCGGTAACCTGGGGGGGGGGGGGGAGAATAAGTTATATGCAGACTGTTACGTTTATATTACTTTTATTATATTTCAATATGTTTTATTTTAAAGAATAGGGAGAAATGAACTAACTGGGTTAGTTATACCTATCGAGTTGTATGAAATAAGCAAAGGTGTACCCTATTGGTTGCTTCAATGCAGCGCAATCGAGACCGACATTTTCATAGTGTCCAGGAGTAGCTTACTGTACAGCAGTGACAAATATTTAAAGTATGAACCTGTGATGTATGTTGGTCTCGATGCCCATTAGTTCAGAATAGAAGGTTTGAGATCCTTTTGATGACTTAGAAATACATTATGTTGTTGTTGTGAGCCGCTAGGGCACCTGTAAGGTTGGAAATCTGACTTTTGCTCATAGAGGGCGCCACTTCCTCAATTTAGGCATGTCACTAGTGGGCCATTTTTCTTAAGACAACCTGCACCCATGGTAAATGCACTTTGAATGCCTACAGATTTAACGAGCACATTCTCTGCATGTACATGGGAAAACAAATATCCATGTATTATCTGGGATCTGAACCTCGGTATGACAAGCAAGGGTCTAGACCACTCTATTGGCTGTGTGGCAGAAATACTATTTTTGAGCATTTTGGGAAATAAAATGGCATGGTATTTAGTATTTACCCAATGTTTTAAATCCAGACCAGAAAAGCGAAAATATTGGAAATCGGGTAAAATCAAGCCGACGGGATCTCAAACAAGTAAACAAAAAAATAAAGTAAAGGATTTTGTTACTTGAGCTGCTTGACAAGCAATGGGATTAATTTTAGTATTTAAGACCAAAAAAGTTCTGGTCTATCTCCATTATCCCGGTCTACCGCCGTTATTTCTCTACAACATCCCGATCATCATACCGGTCTCACCTTTGAAGAACACCCACATCGGCAGCCATCCCGATATCCACTTCCTTGATGGAAAAGTATGCATCCTTTGTGCAATAGCGTACATCGCATGCGGCTACTAGGTTCGTGCCTCCCCCTATGCAACCCCCATGGACACAAGCTAGTACCGGTTTCTGGCATTCCTCCATGGCGGAGAAGGATTGCTGGTACTGTTCGATGAGTGAATGTAGGTACTTGGCCTGAAATGGAAAAGATAGCATCACACTGGATGAACACTTAAATTAGTAGAGATTTACTGTACGGTCCCCCTTGGCGAACTTTCCAAAATCGCGCCAAAAGTCTATTTTAGCGACTTTTTTTAATAGGGTTGCTGGAAAACGTCAACGGCGCAAAGTCATAGAATTCGAATCATTAGTCGAAGTCAGACAGGTTGCCAGAAAAAATTATTTGTTGCCATATCTGAAATCATCGCGCAAAGGGGGACCGTACAGTAAATCTAATCCCTTAAATTGAATATACGATTCAGTATTTAATTCAGACTGGAATGGATGAATAATTTCTAGAAGCAAGGATTCACTTGGATTTACGTTGCAATCTTACAAAGTACGATTTCAGTTCTGTTTTCCAACTCTTATCCATAGGTACTTGTTTTGGGAAGATTGTTGAGATTTTTTAGGCACAGATGTGATAGGGGTCATATTTCATTGAAGAAGTAGTAGTGGTATAGAGATATTTGCTCGCCCGGGCTGGGCTGCTTGATCTCTATGATCCTGGGTAGAGAAGTTGCTTGAGAGCTTGACCTCCCGATTTTTCATTGAAGACCTTTGTCAATGGTGCAAATGAAACGTAGGAATGCTACACCAATAAAATTATATTGCAATTGGATGTATTCTTGATGATGCCTTTTCAATGGAAACCACCGTTCCATATTATATCACAATGTTCCTTTTTATAATCTATCTAATATTCGAATTTGTTTATTTGTTCACATGGTCAAATCCTAGTCGCTGGCCTTTTTTGAGCTTAGCACCATTTCAAAACTCATGTTTTTTTTAACACAGGTTTTAACTCTAAAGCTGGTTTCCATCAGCTTCTGTATGCGATCAACATTAGTTTAACACCACCTTATTTTAACGAGTGTACATGGTTGACAGAAAAATATTTATCGCTCGTTAAAAATACGCAAACTTTTGTAATTTGTCGCCAGACCAGCAATTGGAATTTTACGTTAGTTTAACATCATATTCTTTTGATTAGTGTACATGGTTGATAGAAAGTTAGGTAGAGATTTACTGTACGGTCCCCCTTGGCAAACTTTCCAAAATCACGCCAAAGGTCCGTATTTTGGCGACTTTATTTAAAAACCATGATTCAAAGAAAAGATCATATGGGAATATTTCTAATGAAAACTCAACCAACGGTCCGATAGGGTTGCCAGGAAACGTCATCGGTGCGAAGTCATAGAATTTGAATCTTCAGTCAAAGTCAGACAGGTTGCCAGGAAAATTATTTATCGCCAAATTCGAAAAAAACGCGCCATGGGGGACCGTACAGTAAATCTGATCCCAACTCTTATCCATAGGTACTTGTTTTGTGAAGATAGTTGAGATTTTTTAGGCACAGATGTGATATAGGGGTCATTGAAGACCTTTGTCAATAGTGCAAATGAAACGTAGGAATGCTACACCAATAAAATTATATTGCAGTTGGATGTATTCTTGATGATGTCTTTTCAATGGAAACCACCAAGGCGAGACCGTTCCATATTATATCACAATGTTCCTTTTTTTAATCTATCTAATATTCGAATTTGTCTTTCGCTTCTAATGGATCAAACTAGTTTCTGCCTTTTTTGAGTTCTTTGACATCAAAAATATTTGTTTTTTGTTTAAAACTCGCTTTTGCAATTTAAAGCTTTGGTTTACCTAGTTCATCTATTCTGTATGCGGATAAAATTGGGTTTAACGCCACCTTAGTTTTCAACACGCAAAGTGTATTGGTTGACACGAAAAAAAGATTAAAATCGCTGTTAAAAATAACCAACGTCCGAATTGCCGGAAGCACCAAGCATGGAATTGTCTACGTTAAGTAACTTGCACAAAATTCTTTCGAATTAAATCGTACAGTATTGATCGAAAGTTATTTATCGCACTTTGAAAACTCGGACCAGCGACTAGGATTTTACCCATTTGCTTACCTTTCGTGCAATGTCATCTTTCCCCAAGACTTTCGACGTCAAGTCCAGCATATCCGAGAAATCCAGCCCGGAGGAAAACATCCGGCCGTTGCCGGACACCAGCGCCACGCGACATTCCTTATCGTCCCGGATTTTCCGGAAACAATCCAAGATCTCTCCCCAGAAGATCCTGTTCATGGCATTCAGCCGTTCCGGACGATTCAGTTGAACATGCAAGACATGTTCTTGCTGACTGGTCACCAACAAAGTTTCGTACTGGTAACTAGACGCGTTGCTAGACATGGCCGCAGCGAGGAACTTTTGGGGCCGGATTGCACGAAGGGAAAGCATCCCAAGATAAGAATAAATTATAAAAGAAAATTATACACTCCCACTTCCTCTTAATTATGAAATTTCGGAATCGCTGATTGGTTGGTTGGTTGTAGACATGTATTTCAGGCTTGTGTGCTTGGTCACAAAGACCCGCTTATAACCATCGTCAAGAAGGACGGACACAACATACACACACATACAAGACAGATGCTGCCATCTATCGCCACCTCCACAATTTAGACATGTCCCTGAAGGGGAGGGAAATAGTCTCCAGGGACCTGTACCCGTGGGAAACTGCGCAATGACCGCCCACAGGACTTTCGGACCCAACAGATTTAACGAAGCACGTACTCCGCATATACTCTACAAACAAAACATCCATGCCTTATCGGGATTCGAACCCGAACCCAGAGGCTCCAAAGGCTAGTTCCCTAACCGTTGCGCCGCCAGGTCGGCGGAATCGCTGATTAGGACATGAATAAATGTTGACAAACAACAGCTGATGATGCCAGTTGCGTGGTGGTTTGTATAAAGAAGAAAAGTTTGGGTTTTGTTTCCGATTCTAACAAACTATTGTGTTATATTTATTTTCACTATAAAATTTATTATAGTGTTTAAAATTAATTTAAAGCAAAACTATTCGAATTTCAGATTTTTAAAATAATTTTTTTTAGATTATTTATAAGCATTTAAAGAGACCTTAAGCAACTCAACTCCACATCTCCAAACAAACAACAAACCAGAAATATCTTCTTCCCAAAGACTTCTGCTATTATTGATGCCCTTTTCTGGCATTTCTACCAACCCTATCACATTCTATCGTCTCACAACACCGAAACTCCTTGAAATGCGTCACTAAATTCTAAGAAACTCGTTAAAATGTGCGAAGACGACGCCATTATCGCAACCAACGACGACGCGACATTCTGCAAGCGATATGCTGTCGCGAAGGGTTACTGGACGGACCCCTACATCGGGCATTTTGCAAAAGCCTCCTCGTCCGAGCGAAAGGCCCCCGAGATATCTCGTGGTTACTATGCCCGGGTGATGGGCATGAAGGCGCTGCTTGACCAGTTCTTGACCACCACTAACTATCACTGCCAGGTGGTGAACCTTGGCGCCGGATTTGATACTCTCTATTGGCGACTTAAAGCGGAGGAAAAGAAGGTCAAGAGTTTTGTCGAAGTCGACCTTCCCCAGGTGAACTAAATGCTCTTTATAAAAGAGTAGGGTAATATCCCAGTTGCTGGACCGGCGACAAATTACTAGATTTGGCGAGTTTTGAAAGCGATGAATAACTTTTCCTGGCAACCATGTACACTAATTTAAAGGGTACAGCTATTATATAAGGGCCGGTATGTCCCTTGGCGAGCTTGGAAAATGTAACGTAGGGTTGCTATACCCATTGAGTTGAATGAAATGTGAAAGATAATATTTACCACAATTGAGTAGGATTTTCATTGTTTGGCAACATAATGAATCTGTAATGTAGGTTGGTTATACCTATCGAGTTGTATGAAATAAGCAAAAGGTGTACCATATTGGTTGCTTTACAATGCAGCGCAAATCGAGACCGGACATTTTATCATAGGTGTTCCAGGAGTAGCTTACTGTACAGCAGGTGAACAAATATTCTAAAAAAGTATGAACAGCTATGATGTAATGGTTGGTCTCGATTTGGCAATATGTTGCCAAGCAACAAAAAGGCCCAAATGCTTCTACTTCATACAACTGGATACGTTTAGCAACCCTATGTTAGATTTTCACTCGCGCCAAAAGTGGCCTCCGATCAGACCGGCCATTATATCATTCATAGCTGTAATAAAGGAGTAGCTGCACTATATAACAGCTCCGGGAGAGCCCATACACTTGACGACATATGAAGAGTACAGGGGATAAAAAATCTCAATTGACCGGGAATCTGTCGGTATTGGGGTCTGCTTGGCGAGTAGTGACAATCAAAAACCGGTTTCTAGTTCGGCTCTTCTACAAAAGTTCAAGCATCAGACTTTTTTATTATTATTTTTTTTAATTTTTTTTTTATTTCTAATGGCAGTTATTGGACAGTTACAGTAATTCAAACAATGCGAACAGAACAAGAAAGAAATCACTGCAACAAAGTCCATCAACTTATCTAGTCTCTCGCCTCCCAGTAGCGCTCTGAGAGGGTACTCTTCCGTAGGGCAGAACATCGCAGGAGGTGGGCAGAGTCCATCTCCTCTCCAAGACTGCACAGAGGGCAGATGGGCGAATTAGCAACATTGATGCGAAACAGATGCTTTCTTAGGCAATCGTGCCCAGTGGCCAGGCGAAATTCAGCAACTGCTCTATGTCTTGGACCATTTCGTAGAGCATCAGACTAGTGTCTGGCATGAATATCGATCATAGATGTAGTAAACCCGTGCTCAGTGTGATTAGAACCAAGGCAAAACTGGTTTCTTCACACTTGTTTTGACGATGTCTCTCTATTTTTGCCAAGCAGACCTGATGCAGAGGTCACATTTCTCCGGCTGCATGAAACAGGCATGAAAGTTTTCCGCCTTTCGGCGGAAATCCGCCTTTTTAATCTCATTTTGGCTGATCCTGAGATCGATGCAAAACCGTTGAGAAATTGTGACCCATATATATGGGGGGGGGGGTCTAAGATCAAACAAGGCGAGACAAAACACAACACTACGAGACGTCAATGTTTGGTTGACCGATCCGTCTTAAACTATAAAAATAACGGAATCTATATCTATTGCCATTTCGCTGCAAATAATCGAGCATAGCAAAAATTACGAGGCATCGAGGTCTGGTTTGGTTCACTGATCCTTGAACTATCAAAATAAGACTCCGATTTTACCTCAAAATAAGCACAAATTACGAGGAGTTGAAGTTTGATTGGTAGGTCTGTTTGAATTAAAACTATAAAAATAAAGAGTCACTACTATAATAGTGCGATTTCGCTGCGAACTAGTAAATATTACGATTCGTATAAGTTTTTTTGGTTCAATGATCCGTCTTGAACCAAAACTATATTGTAAAACTAACTAGACGTAACTGCAATTATGCTAAGAATTGGAAAATATTTCAAATGCGATCATCGTAAGTCGTAACACGTCTCTGAATAAACTCAGTTACGATCTCATTTAATTTGCGTTCGAAATATTATTTTTTCTTATAAAAAACATCGGCTTCCATCGGTATACCGATATTTTTAAAAGCCGATAAACCGATTTCTCACTAAGTTAACTTCGGAGTCCGATGGCTAATTTTTTTTAACAAGTGGTGCATTTTTGAAACCAGGGTCCGATTAAAGCGGTATTGCATCGCAATTTGCGACGCAAATTCACTGAAACGGCGATACAAATAGTCCACCAATTCGCTAGAATTGCGATGCATTTTTTTTATAGCGTTTATTTTTCTTTGCACCGTATTTAGGTGAAACTAAACTTAAATTTTAATAAACAATAAGTTCAAATAACAGATTCTTATAATGAAGATACAAATTTTAATTAAAATGTGAAGATGAATTAAGATTAGATTACACTAAGTTTTCTTTAAATCTCGGCCAGCTATTGCAATCTCCCATTAGAAGAGGAGTCAGATAAAGCTTCCGGATTTACTTATTTTGCTGCCTAGTAATTTTCACCTACCGATGGCGTCACATTGCATCAGAATGATTGACAGTTCTCTGGCTCTGTTTGATCGGAAGAGTGTCTCATTACTTTTGTAGCTCCAGCTTAGGCCAAGTCGAGCAACCAGAATATTTTCTTCTGATCAAGTGTCTGACTCAGTGTCCGTGAGTCCTGATCACAGGAACGGCTCTAATTAAAAAATACTTTTTGTTTACGTTTGAACTTTTTCTACTTCGGCCTATACTGTGGTTTCTGATTTTAGACAATTTTTATTTTTAAAAGAAATGGGAGTGTCCACTTATAGAAGCATTATATATTCAGGTTGTTAGTGAATTTCGAGTCCTTGAATTTTTTTTTGAAAAGTGTTTGAATTTTTTTTTTCTAACTTGTATGAACCATGTTAATAAGGATATGTATTGAAAGACCAAAAGTTGGGGATTTCAATCCCAAAGAGGTAGTCAAGAATTTTTTGAAAGTTTTGATTTTTTTTTTATAAATAGAACCCTGCTTGCAACGTAATGGGATGATCTAAACTAAACTCTTATATGGTAATTGTGTTATGATTTTACATTTATCTAGTAGGAGTAATTCATTAGTTATCAGATTTTTTTATTAAATATGATTTAATATGGCATCAATATACAGTTTTAAAGTAAAACTAAATTACATTATTTAAGCATTATTTTCTATGTGTGTATTTTATGGGAACTAATATAACTAAATTTCTAATTGGTTTTACGTCATTACGCCGATAGTGCAAAAAAATTGAATTCAGTGTTCAGCCTTTTTGATTAGTTTGCACTTTCATGCCTGATGAAATATTTTTACAAACTTTTATTGTATGAAAAAGATAGCTGACTTCTTCTTCTTCATGAGCTCAACAGCCTTTTGCAGGCCAAGGCTGACTCGCTGATCCTCCTCCAGTTGGCCCTATTAGCCGCAATAGCTCTCCATCGGTTGACTCCTATAATATTGAGGTCCCTTTCAACATCGTCTAACCATCGTGTGGGTGGTCGTCCTCTACGTCTAGTACCTTCTATTTTGGAAAAAGGCACTTTTTTGGTGGGGAAATCATCGAGACATCTGTACAGATGGCCCAGCCACTTAATTCGGGATGCTTTAATAGTTCTCACAATGTCGGTCCCGCCAAATTTGGCAAATTTTCTGTAAATTTCATAGTTATAAAGAATTCTCCACTCATTGTTCTCCTGACTAGGTCCGAAAATATAGCTGACTAAAAGATCGTTATAACCCCACTTTTTGAAATGGGTGTGAATATTTTGTGTAAAATTATTTATTGAAAATTGTAAAAAAGTATTCAAATCCATTTCCAAAAGTAGGATTTTTAGGACCTGTCAGTCAGCTACAATTATCATATAGAAAACCGTTTGTAAAGATATTCAATGCAGCCAGAGCAATGTTGCTTAATTTTTTTTTTTGCATTGGATTAAAACAGAGGCACTTTGGTTTGCAGACCCTTAGTCATTCAGTCACATTTACCGTTAAAAATTAAATGTGAACCCTTTAAAAAGGTTCATTCCAAAATTTCGTTCATGTCTTTGCAGGTGACCTCCCGCAAGTGCAGAGTAATCCGCGGCAGGAG
The DNA here is from genome assembly GCA_019343175.1 of Oedothorax gibbosus. Classification (NCBI taxonomy): domain Eukaryota; kingdom Metazoa; phylum Arthropoda; class Arachnida; order Araneae; family Linyphiidae; genus Oedothorax; species Oedothorax gibbosus. Next base: position 43,184,021 of record CM033272.1, on the reverse strand, counting down.
AGACCTGCTCGCAGCTGTGGCCACCGAGGATGATGACATACAGTTCTCGAGCTGCGAGCTCCACGGTGGCGAATACCACCTTGTGGGAGCTGACATCCGCAACATCTCCGAGCTAAAAGAGAAGCTCCTCGGTGGGGGGCTGATAGAAGCGCGCGTCCCCACCATATTCCTGGCAGAGTGTGTTCTAGTGTACAACGAGGAGAAAGCTACCTCGGCGTTGCTCCGCTGGCTCGGGGAGCAGTTTCCCTCGGCACTGTTTGTGAACTACGAGCAGGTCAGTAATGTTTGGTCTGTTGGCTTGTAATTTTCTAGAGATACATTGTAACAATTGGCTTGGTGCTGTTATGATAATGTGAGCCTGTAATTTTGACACTGCTGCCCTGGCTTGCAAAGCAGTTCCTTTCAGCACTGTTTTGGAACTACGAGCAGGTCAGTAATGTATAATGCTTTATTTTTTCAACTCGTAATTTTCGAGAGATCAGTTGTAATAATTAGTTAAGATCATGTGAGCTGGGAGGCTATTTTGATGTTGTTCTGCTGGCTGGCAAAGCAGTTTCCTTATGTGCTGTAACTACGAGCAGGTCAGTTATCCTAGTAATGTTTAATCCTTTTTACCCTAGGCTCATAATTTACTGTGCATTGACTGATGATGGCTCTTATTGGCTCATTGGTGTTGGTGCACAAACATCTGCACCATATATGATGTCAAAGAGAATCTCCTAGGTAGTTGCCTGGTGAATTATTTGTCCCTGATAGTTGACATCTTGCACATCTCTGAGCTAAAGAAGTCCTCGGTGGTAGGCTGATTAGAAGCGAGTGTTCCTACCATATTCCTTTTTTAATCCTTCTTCCTTGGCTCATAATTTTCTGTGCATTGACTGATGATGGCTCTTATTGGCTCATTGGTGTTGGTGCACAAACATCTGCACCATATATGATGTCAAAGAGAAGCTCCTAGGTAGTTGCCTGGTGGAATTATTTGCTCCTGATAGTTGACATCTGCAACATCTCTGAGCTAAAGAGAAGCTCCTCGGTGGTGGGCTGATTAGAAGCGAGTGTTCCTACCATATTCCTTTTTTAATCCTTTCCTTGGCTCTAATTTTCTGGTATTATGCATTGGTGTCAATTTCCATATGATTAGGAAGCTCATTTCGTAATTTACTATTGATGCAATCTACTAAGAATTCGGTGGTGGCTGATTAGAAGTGCGTGTCCCCACCATATTCCTTTTTTAATCCTTCCTTGGCTCGTAATTTTCTTGGTATCAACCAATGTACAATTAAGAAATTGTCTAATTGTACACTTTGAGATCCATTTATAATTATACACTTGAGATTCGTTGTAACAAGAATTGGATTGGTGCCGTTAAGATAGTGTGAGCCGACCATTTTGACGGTGCTCTGCTGGCCCGCAAAGCAGTTTCTCTCTGTGATGCAACTATGAGTAGGTTAGTTACCTTTTTAATGTTTAAGCCTTCTTCCCTTGGCTCGTAATTATTTTGGCATGGAATGTTGATGGCTCGTATTAATTGGCTTATTAGTGTTGAGTGCTCCAACATCCACACCTCTATGAAAAAGAAGCGTAATAGGTTGTTTCTGGTATATAGAAGAATGCCAACTCAGATTATACTGCACTGGCTCACAGAGCAGCTCACTTCAGCACTAGTCGTTAACTACAGTCCCTGGACAAATTATTAGACGCACTGCAAGATTTCATGTAAAATATTAATTACCGGGTGATATTGTACCGTTTTATTATTTTAAATTGATATTTTTTTTTTTTTTATATTATCCAATCAATTACCGATTTCATAAATAAAACAGCATTCATTTAGAAAAGCATAAGTTTATTAAGTTTGAAAGAAAAGTGAAATGAATGTTAGTAAAAGTCAATTATTAGTTGAGCCACCTTTAGCCGCTATCAAAGCTTTAATTCTGCGTGTCATGCTATCAATGCAAGACTGTACTGTCTCCTGCATTTTGAGGATGATGATTCCACACATAAATAATCTTATAATAAATAATTTTATAATAAATAATATAAATTAATCTAATCATAATTAATCATAATTATCTTAAAATAAATACAAATATGTAGTCTACAACAATTCTTTTAAATAAAAATCAATGATATTGTAGTTTAAATATACCATTATTGCCTAAAAACTCTTAAGAAACATAAAATTACTAAAAGAAATACAGTGTGTCTAATAATTTGTCCAGGGACTATATGAGCAGGACAGTGATGTTTAAAAGTATTTTTGTCGGTTCATAACATTTTATGAATCCATTTATGGTCTTTTGTAACAATTGGCTCGGTTTAGTTAGGATAGTGTGAGCCAGCTACTTTGAAAGTCAAAAGAAGTAAGGCAGTTCCAAAGTAAAAGGGCTCACGAAGCAGTTCCCTTCCTTGCTGCAACAATGAACTGTCAGTTAGCCTAGAAATATTGAATTCTTTTTTTTGGGGGGGGGGGAATAATTTTTTTGGCATCCACACATGGGCATTCATGTCATAGGCTAATGTGGCAGACAAAATATTAATTGAGTATCCATTTTGCTTCAGTAACATTAAATCGTTAAATCTGATCAAAATCTTCGGCATCAAACAAATGCTTTTACTATATAAAGCTTGGTGCTGAAAAAAATTGACAGTACAAATTAGTAGCATCAAGCACCACTAGATGGCATCACCATCTATTGGTAAATTGTCCTGTCTGCAAATGACTAACACAAAAGTACAGTTAATATGCAAAAGTGCAGTTTCAATAACTGTTAATTCTTCTGAAATGTTTAAAATGTTTTCTTCTCCTCACAGGTCAATATGGGGGACAAATTTGGTGATGTGATGGTGGAGAACCTGCGTAAACGTGGCTGCGGTTTGGCGGGGGTCGGTGTGTGTGGTGGTTTAGAGGCCCAGCGGCGGCGATTCACAGAGGCAGGGTATGTTGGCGATTCATGTTTTTATCTGTATACAAAATACAATCGAAACGGGGTTATAATGTATCCTTTTTTTACAACCACAACTCGTTTATAAATAACACCATAAACTTCCAGTCCTCGACCTTGACGGTATAACACCTTGCTTTTAACGTCAATTTTTAATAAACTCCTTGGTTATAAAGCTAAACAAATATATAGGTTTAGTATACACATAATGAAATCTTAATTATAAGAACTTCAGAATAAATTTTATTTTAGTAGCCAAACTATGCAAAAAGTTGCCAAATTTGAAATTTATTTCCTATCTAAAAAAATTATTGACTGGAGAAGGGGACTGTTTTCTATTCTAGTTTAAAATCATCTAGTCATTCATCATCATCTAATAATTTTCTATTCTAGTTTAAAATCAGCTAGTCATTCATCATCAGCTAATAATTTTCTATTCTAGTTTAAAATCATCTAGTCATTCATCATCATCTAATAATTTTCTATTCTATTTTAAAATCATCTAGTCATTCATAATCATCTAATAATTTTCTATTCTAGTTTAATCAATGAGTCATTTCAAAGTAATTCATCCTAAAAAATTTCTGTTGTCTGTTATCTTATTACATGGTGGGTTGGGGAGCTCAGTCAGTAAGAGGCGCCTGCAGATTTTTCACACTTTAAAAAAATTAGGCCAGTTAAAACGGAGGTCCGATTAAATAGAGTTCGGCTAAAAGGGAGCCTACTGTAATTAAACTTTACTTGTGGACTCAGCATTCTGGACTTTCTTAGAAGTAAACACCAGAATAAAGATTATTTTACTCCTCCTCAGCGCAACAGCGCATTACTGGGCCAAGGCCTGCCGTGCCCAATTCAGCTTTCGTGACCAAGGGCTCTGGGGTGCTAGGCAAATGTCCCGGTAAGGTGGTCAGCCTCACGCGGAACCCCCAGTGTTTAGTTCCCAAGCATGCTTGGTACCCATTTTATCGACCCACTCAAGGGATGAAAGGATGGGTCAACCTCGCCCCATCCGGGATTCAATCCCCGGACCTGTGGCATGGCAATACAAAGCACTACCACTAAGCCACTGGGCCTGATCCCACTTGTAGAGGCTGTAAGGACAAGGATGAATCGGTCACCCACATTCTCTGTGAATGCGGGAATTTCGCAGCTTACAGATTTGAGCATCTAGGGCACCACTTGCTTGAGCCCTGGGAACTCCAGGTTATTCCTATCAGATCCTTGCTGAATTTTGCTTCGGCAACTGGGGCTCTTCTTATAAGAACGAGGGATTTATTTCTTGGGGATGGTACAATAGAGCCCTGGTCGCAGAGCTTGGCTCGCACAGAGCCCCCCACCAAAGTCATAAGCCACTGGGCCTCAAAGATTATTTTATGGTAACCGAAAGTCGACTTGTATTCAAGAGCTGAAAGTTAAACTTTTGCTAATTATTGTTACTTCGTCTTTAAGTCCTGTCCTCATTATGACATCATACTTGATAAAAGATCTAGAATTCCTGGCACCCTACCAAGAACTGTTGGAGTGGCTTGTTTCAGAATGAAACCTGGACATGACTATCTTCAAATACATTTACCGTATATACTCGTGTATAAGCCGAGAAATTTTGGACAATTTCAATGCCGTAAAAATCGGGGTCGACTTATACACGAGACATCAAATTCCCCCTCCCCCCCAAAAAAAATCCCATGTCCTTAAAATAAAACTAAATTTCAATCAAACTTAAGGTTTAGATACTATCTATTAAAAATAAGGACCCAAAAGCGGTTAAATCTTGAAGCTGAAATAAGATTGGTATCTATTCACGGTATCCACCAATCCACCATAATTATGTTTAATTGTTAGTTCTCGACGTGATGCGTATTTTGCACATGTAGCTCTGGCACAGGGCAGTTCAGTCAGCCAGTCTTTAAGGTGTAAAGAAAACAACATTGGTCCGTGACCTTGGCAGCATGGTCTTCACGCTTCACTGAACTTAGTTTCAACTAAGATTTTCCATTCAGGGTCGGCAATGTCAAGGACACTCGGAGATGAAACCCGTTTTATTTTCATTGGGGTTGAAATTTAGCTTGCAAAATAAATAAAAATTACGATCCCTTATGAACCGGTTTCTTCTTATTTTCTTCAGAAGGCTGGCCTTATTTCCTACCTCGACTTATACACGGGTTACCGATTTTGGAATGATATTTGGTTTAAAAATGGGGGGTCGGGTTATACACGACTATCTTCAAATACATGTACAAAGAAAAGGAATCAAGCTGCCTCATGTGCCACTTTGGCGATATGGGCGAATTCCACCTCAAGAATTGCCCTGAAATTGAAAAACGTTTACCTAATCTCAATAACTAACGAAGCTAATTTCAAAGATTTTTGCACTGATTCTTCGTTATATTGGGCTGCTCGTCAACTGATAGCAGAGATGCTGTTGACTGGCATAGAATAAAAAAGAATACTTTCTTATAACCCTTTAAGGCTATCAGATGGCGCTGATTTAAGTTTATGAGACTATAGAGTTTTATTGAAAAAATGCCTTAAACAGCATCAATGCCAGCAACTCCTTAAAAACAGTCATTTTTTATACAAATAACGAATGGTACAAGTCAGCTGCTTCGGAATCGATATTTTTGAAAAGCTTAAACATTCTCTTTGATACCCGCACGATCGTGATAGCTCAGTCTTAAAGGGATACAAATTTTTTTTAATGAACTCCTCGGTTATAAAGCTAGAAAAATATAGGTTTATAAAATACATAATTCCTTTCTAGACTTTCCTGTAAGTAAACACCAGACTAAAGATTTTTTGGGGTAGCAAAAAGTCAACTTGTACTCGAGAGCTGAAAGTTAACTTTAATGTCGTAATGTCCTAAGTCTTATGATATCGTCAGTCAAATGACAAAACCACGAATGTGCAAAACTGGATACTGATAAGCCCACAGTTTTTCAAAAACCGAAAATCCCTAGAATTTGCACATTTGTGATTTTGTCATTTGATTGACAATATCGTACTTGATAAAAGATCTAGAATTCCCAGCTTCTACCAAGAACTGTTGGAGTGGCTTTTTTCAGGATGAAAACTGGACATGATTATCTTCAAAAACATTTACAAAGAATAGGAATCAAGGATATGCCTTGCTGCTCCCGTTTTCCATTTTGGCAATATAGACCAGTGGTTCCCAACCTTTTCTGGACCATCGCCTCGTATTTTAGGTTGATTAACATCCATCGCCCCCTTTTAATTTTCATGTTATGTCTAATCATAATTTCAGTTAAAGTGTAACTATAAAACAGTTTTATAACACTTACTACCGCTTATAAAAACAACCAAAGAAGCTTTATCAGGTCACTTTTAAATAAAATAGAAAAAACATAAAACACATATTTTTAAAGAACAAAAGTGAAATAATTAAGATATTTTTACTGGTTTCTAAAAATTTAAGAGAGTTTAAAGTAAAAATAGGCTGGTTTGGTTATGGTGGTTATGGTTGGAGAATGGTTTTACTGTACAAAGGTACAACAGTTTAATTTCCCCCCCTTTGAATACTCATCGCCCCTCAAGTATTTTTTGCCCCCTTGATAACACAAATCGCCCACTTGGGGGCGATCGCCCCAGGTTGGCAACCGCTGATATAGACGAATTCCACCTCAAGAATTGCTCTGAAATTATTTTTTTAAAACCTAATCTAGACTAATCTAACAAGGGTTAGTTTCAAAGGTTTTTTTACATGGATTCTTCCTTTTTTGAGCTGCTCTTTAACTGATGGCAGAGATGCCGTTGATGGGCATAGGATAAAAAAAATCTTGCTTAAAACGAAGTTTTGTAATGAACTCCTTGGTTATAAGGCTAGAAAAATATAGGTTTATATTATATACATAATGCTGTCTTATTATAACTCTTAATTTTTTTTTGCTTTTTACTATTTAAATGTTATTTTAATAGACATACGATGCCAAAAGTTGCCAAATTCCATATGATGCAAAAAGTTGCCAAATTTGAAATCATTCCTGCCAAAAAAAATTTATTGTCATTAAAATTTCATTTTATAACTTTAATTAATAATATGAGTAGATTATACGTATTTAACATGATTTCCTACATTTAAGTAGCACTAGTGCGATGATAATTCAACTCAATTATCACTTGTCGCCTATCTACAGGTGGGATCTACTTCTCATGAATTCCTTTTTTTTTTCAAAATGTGCTTGCCTTTTTTTCAATTAGTGACAATTTCTCCTTGACCCGACGAGTACAAAATATTCTAGAAGATAGTTAGTACTAGGATTTTATGTCTGGGCCCAAAGTTACCCTATTTGATGGTAGCCAAAAGCAGACTTGTACTCAAAAGCTGAAAATTAAACTCTTCCTGCAAATTTTTTCATCTTGAGTCTCATTCAAACACTTGTTGTCTATTTTCAGGTGGGATGGGGCTCGATCCTGGGACATGAACGAAGTTTACCAACACCTAGAAAGAGCCGAAGTCGAGCGCGTTGAGCGGCTGGAGTTCCTCGACGAAGGAGAGCTCCTTCAACAGTTACTTCAACACTACTGCATCACTGTGGCCTACCGGGGAGAAAGCCTGGAGGACATTGGGTTCAATTGAGTTTGGTTTTTTTTTAATATGCAATGCCAAAGCTGAGTTTGGTTTGGTTGTGTTTTGTTACCTCTGTGGAAAATGGGCTACTGTCAGAGCCTGGATAACATTGGGTTCAATTGAGTTTGGTTTTTTTTAATATTCAATGCCAAAGCTGAGTTTGGTTTGGTTGTGTTTTGTTACCTATGCAGAAAATGGGCTACTGTCAAAGAGAGCGTGGAGGACATTTGGTTCAATTGAGTTTGTTTTTTTTTACATGGAATGCCAAAGCTGAGTTTGGTTTGGTTGTTTTTTGTTACCTGTGTAGAAAATGGGCTACTCTCAGACAGTTGATCTCATAGAGTTAAGAAGACGATGCCACGCAAAAACAATGCAAAATCTGGTTTGACAAGGGAATCCATCGATCGCTTTGTAGTAAGCCTTCACAAATGCTCTCAGTGAATAATTTTGCTTTACTTTTTACAGTGAAGTTTGTATAGGTTTACTGCCTCTACTTGGCGATCTCTGACTCAATGTCAACTATAATTATTATCCATTTTTCTTACTTGTGAAAGAAATTACTGCAATCTTCTATAAATTCAGATCTCGTTAACAACTGTGCAAACAGTCATTTTTTGATTTTCAATTAATGCTTTTTAAGGAATGAAATAATTGTGTTGCAGCATGCACTAACTTTGAGTGAGTGGTTTGGGCTTTCCAGGTTTGCTTGGCAACTTTCTGATGGCTTGTTTTATCCCACGCATCTATGGCCGTGTCCTGACTACGACATCAAATGCAACAAAACTTGGCGACTTGGCAGAGTCAGCCACATGCTATTGCATCGCTTGGCGCCCTTGGCGGTCGCCAAGTTTTGTGGCATTTGATGTCGTAGTCAAGACACAGCCTATTAACTCCATTGTTGATCTTCATATGGCAGCCGTGACCTGCGTATGTGAAGTTAGTAAAAATGTGAGCAGCGGATATCTGTGGGGTGGTTCTTTCTCTGTTCCTTGTTTCAGTTTGGCTTTTCTGAATTTTTTTAAGGATCAGATTTACTGTACGGTCCCCCTTGGCGCGATTTGTTCGGATTTGGCGATAAATATTTTTTTCTGGCAACCTGTCCTGTCTGACTTCGACGTCTTCGACTGAACATTCGAATTCTATGACTTCGCACCGATAATGTTTTCCGGCAACCCTATCGGACCATTGCTTGGTTGAGTTTTAATGAGAAATATTCCCATACAATCTTTTCTTTGAATCATGGTTTTTAAAAAAAAGTTGTCAAAATACGGCTTTTGGCACGATTTTGGAAAGTTCGCCAAGGGGGACCGTACAGTAAATCTCTACCTTTTTTAATTATTTATCCAAATCAACAAATGGGATTAGGAACATTGCAAAACAGCTTTAAATATTCTATACCTTTTTTTTATGAAAAAAATTAAAAACCTAATAATTTTTTAAAAATATATTCTAACTCATTAAGTTTATGGTTAGCTAACTCTGAGCCAATGTATGCGGTGTGACATAAGCCCATTTTCTAGGGTACCTTCTGAGTTATTGTTTAAAGTGTGCAGTTAAAGCTCATTACCACTAACCAATATGCCTTGAAGCAAAAAGGAAGTGTCCGTAATTGAACTAATCAGGGCTTTCTGTAGATCAAATACAGTCAACCTCGGTTATAACCAGGGTTCGAAATTAACCATAGATATAGGAAGAGTAGCAGATATATGATCCGATTGCGCAATCCCCATACAACGCAATACAAATCCAGCGATTGTGTGATGAAGCCGCTTTTCGCAATGCATCACGGGATACTAGTTGGCAAAAAACTGCTTTTGCCGAAGAGTTACATGCAATAAAAATTGCATTCATAAAATGCTTCTTTTCTGAATAAAAACCTCATATTTACCAGAAATTATCAAAACCTATCCAGTGATACACTTATGCTAGCAAAACTGACAAAAAGTTTTACCTAGTTAATATTTAGTATAAATTTTTTTATTAGTCGAATTTATCTCATAGTGCCATCTGGTGGCTTATGGCACGCCATGGGCGAGCGGGATGTTTTGGCTTGCAAACTGTCTTATGGGATACTGGCGGAAAAGTGCCTTCACCTTTTCAGCTAGGATGTACATAAAGTTAAAATTTATTTAATAATGTCTGTTTATAACTTAAATTTATATGTATTTTACACGATTTACTACACTTAATATTCAACCTTGTTTATAATGTCATAAACATTATGGTCCTTGAATGACGCTATAACCAGGGCCGGATTTAAAGATTTGCCGCCTATAAGCTACGATCGATTTGCTGCCCCTTCGGGGATCACAATATTCTCCCCCTTCGGGGAAAGGTAGCTGGTTAGCTGCAAAATAGGGTGGTATGTGCTATTTAAAATAGATACACATATTAGAATCATATATGTACCTTTACACGCTAAATCGAAAGTGAAATAGGCGATTTTTTAAAAAACTGTGCGACTATTTTTCTTTCAACTTCGAAGACCTGGAGGAGGGGGTGCAATTGCCCTCGCAGCGACCATGTTTGCTACGAAATATTAGTACTATAAATATGTTTACGGTTTACGCATTAATGTAAATTATTTGTTTTCTTTCTTAAAAATATTCGCATCTTTATATGAATTTTTTATGCCGAATGCCGCTTTAATGGGTCGTAAAATTTGCCGATCCCAAAAATTCGCCGCTCTAGGCTATAGCCTATTTAGAAAACCGTTCCTGGCTATAACCTGGTTATACTGTAGGTTAATTCTGGCAAGGTTTTTTTTATAGAAAGTCCTGAGTACTAGCAAATTAATTATGGACACCCCTGTACTTGCATTTTCTTTTAACACTCAATATTTTGTCAGGAACCCCAATGCTTTTTATTCCTATATTTCATCTGAAAAATACCTACATTTGGCGTCAAATCTGACACTGCTCATGAAGAACTATTGGCGATTTATTTTCCTTGGGTTGCTACAGCACAATATTCTTTCTGATTACAAAACAGAATCTTCAAAAGCTCTTTCTTCCCCTACGCCCTTGTGTTTTCCTGGAAAAGGCCTGAGTTTCGCTGTTCTGAATCTACCTGATTTAGGCAGGGTTCGTACGCCTCCTGAAATTCCTGAAAAACTCCTGAATTTCATTTTTATTTTTAAGGGCCCTTATAACTCCTGAAATTTGTGTATCATCTCCTGATATTTTCCCCCTTCTCCTGAAAAAATTGTTGAATGAATAATTTTTCTTCTTTCTCAATCGGTTTTCTCTCGTACTTTATCAGGATGTACACCGGTCGAAAAGTCATGAAATTAAAACAAAGGTCACGAAAATTTTAAAAAATTGCCAAAAGCGATTTTTTCAAATCGCCAAAAAAGGCGATTTTTCCCCCCAAAAGAGGGGGTTGTCTTTTACACCGAAGCCTCAAATTTTCCACAACATTTACACCCCTTGTTTCCTTCATTCTTGGTTTAAGTCTCTCTAATACAATAATAAACACACATATTCAAATTTATTTCGCTATGCCTCCTGAATTTACATCGCTGTACTCCTGAAAAACTCCTTAGAAACTCCTGAATTTCACTATTGTAGATAGAGTACAACCCTGTTTAGGCCTTTGTTATGAGGTTAATTGCAATTGCTTTCTACCCAGCTCGAACCCAAGTAGGGTGGGGCGAAAAACAAAAATAGTAATGCTTCCCCCATTTCCTGGAAAACCGCACGAGGGGTCGGGGGGGGGGGAAAGTGATTTCGAAGCTTGCATTGTAATCGGAAGGACTATATTGTGGTCGCAGTGGCACACTATAATGTTGGCCTTGCTTTAAGATTCGCTTTTTTTTTGTTGCTACAAACTGCCAATTTGTAACATTGATGCCAATCTGCGTGATTCGACTTGAAATGGTCAAATTCTTCAATCTTGTGTTCACTTTGTTCAGATGAGAAAATACAATTTTTGTTAAAAAGTTTTAAATTTTAAAAATGTTCAGTTTTAAAAATGACAATGCAGACGAAGAGTTATTTCACTTTTTGATAAGTTAAGAAAAATGATAGATTTTTTTGTAATTAAAATCAAGAGGCAAAATCCAATTTTTTTATTTTGTCAGTTTAACCTTAAAATTTTAACACTAACTATGAAAAATTTCTTATTTTCCTAAACGTACACTTCTAACTCTTAAAATGAAAGTAATGTTTACACAAGCTTTGTACAGGGTTCCCACTGGTCCTTGAAAGTCCTTAAGAACTTCTTGATTTTGGTATTTGATTTCAAGGACCCGTTAATACTCCTTGATTTTAACCAAAAATCATTGAAAAGTCCTTGATTTTTATTTTTGATTATCAGCACATCCTAATATTCCTAGAATTTTTTTTACCAACAATCGTTGAAAATTCCTTAATTTTGTTCGTCCACGACATTCGAATTTCGAGAAGTTATTTCGTAAAACATTTCCAACTCAGCGTTAATCGATGGTTAGATATATTTTTAAAATTATCAATTAACTTTGAATTGCTTATAATTGCTCTGTGATTTCAATTAAGATTCACTCATTAAAAATCAATTCATTGAATTAAAAGAATTTTTTGTGAATCTGAGTTATTTTATGAATTTTGTGTTATTATAAGAAATGGCGCATCATTCATTAAAGGTCCTTAAAAACATTAATAGTCCTTAAAAACTCCTTCATTTTTATTTTGAAATAAGAGTGGGAACCCTGTTTGAAACAAAAGCTTATAAAATAATCTTTCACAGAATTTGCAGCTGAAATGCATTTTCAATAATCAGAACACTCAGTCATACCTGACCTATGTTAAAGAGTTATTTTGAATGACTATAAGGTACCAAATTTATTTCTTTGATATTGTGATTTTTCAAATGTGATATGTGTTGTTTATTAACATTTTATCTTGATTGTAATTATGTAAATACTTAGTAGACCTTCAATACCTTTGTTTTCTACTTCATATATAAGGGTATTGTTCAATCATGTAACGTTTCTCGCCATTTACACGATCAATAACATTTTAGCTTCATCAAAAATAATTAGTTAAAAAAACAATTATTTAAAGGGAGAATGGGCGCGCTGGACCGGGGGTCACCAAAGCAAAGTGCATCAGTGTTAATCCTAAAAAACAGTATAAAAATAATCTAAGTATTATGACTTGAACAACTAATAATTAATGTATTTTTCTATATTCTGTTTAAAAAGTGGCTAAAAATTATTTTAAAATTTAATCAGTGCCAAATTGGAATAAAGTTAATTTGATTTTAAGCATTTAATAATTAAATAAATAGTTTAGTTCTGCCACACAATATTAAATAGATGAGTTTAAAAGTGATAAACATTAATACTTTGTAAAATATGTATTTTTGGATAATTAGAGTAGTATCAAAATAAAAACATATTGTAGGAAATAGATAATAAAATGAACCTATCCCATATGCTATACTTAGAATTTAAATTTCCCAGCAAACTATACTTAAAATTTCTATGTAAATACAACAATTAGATTCTTTGTATTTTTAACTAAAATAAGCATTGTAAATTGGTTATGTTTAGTTTATGGGAATGTTTCAGCTGATGACCTGCTCTTGTTTTCATTTTTCTATGTACTGCGATTTCATTGGTTGTTTAGCTTTTATTCTCAAAATTGACGTACTTTTCATGTGCTTCTGAGTTCTTTACAACATGCGACTTGTTTTAATTTAGGATCAGAATACGGAAATGGAGGAAAAGAAACTTCCCTTTCTATGCTAGCTTTCTTTAATAAATGATTTGAACAACCAAGCACAGTCCGAACAGCACAGTAAGAAGTTGGCATTTAAAAAAAATTTAATAACTAAAATATTCTTAAAAAACCACACTTTAGAATACCAAAACAAAATTATAATTCCAAAAAATGAAAACAAGACTGCAGAACTGTTGCCACCCACAACGTGAAACAACCCCATTCTTTCAAATATTAGGAAGTTGCTTAATCAACAGTTTTTTTAATGCTAAAAGCAATATTTTTTAGGTTTGTGATACCTTATTTTAATAGTGGTCTAATTCTTCTTCTTTTCCTTAAAAGTTTTTTAACAATTCTAAATTTTTGATCTCTTTTTCTATTGTCCCAGCTTGAGTCCGCTGCTACTTGCTTTTTTAAGTGTTTAAACCTCTATTCTATTGACTTTCAATTTGAAATAAAAAAAATGAAACAAATCCAAAATGGAAGAGCAGATTTAGCGTCTATCCGTCAGCCACTTTCAGAACGAACCACAAGTCTCTCAAACAAGTTGGTTACGTCATATTGAAGTAAAAAATTTAAATTGAAAATTTAATCTGCATTTAAATAACAAGAAAGTTCCAATTTGGTTCAATATTTACACTTTTGCCACTTTCTTATAAGGTAAAAAGGCATGATTATTTGCCCCGTGAAATTGTCTATCTACTCTGTGTTCATTAAAAAAAAATATGAAACTTATTTTGTATACCATATTACTACTATAGCTTCCCAAAGCTGATTTTTAAGTAGCAAAACTTGCTTTCACCTATAAACTAAATGTAACCCTGATCTTATGACGCGTTTGCGTTTCTAAATATTTTTGTTGCTGCCGGTATAAAAATAGAATTATCAAATTTTGCTTGCTCCGATTTTATATTTTTGCAGTATATATGATAAGTAACTTTTACTTCAGACCAATCATATCATAAAATTCTCACTTTCTAAACGAATCAACTGTTAGACAGAACTACGAAATCATGTAAATATCAGCAACAAATAACATCTCTAGAGCATAAAAAAATTTAAGATCTCAAAGCCCAGAGTGCAGTGTGTTATTAAACATTTATTTTTTACTCATTTTTTTTAAAGTGGAAGACCACTATTAAAATAATATATATTTTATTTTCCAAAGTTGTATACCTCAATGTGTATTTTTCATTAAAATTTCTACTTAATTCCATTAAAGTGTGAATTAATAAAATAATGGCCTTGTGGCAAATACAGGCTCTTTTAAAGTGGCCAAACTAAAGAGCATATCACATGAGCAAAATTTTTCCAACTCAACCATATCTTCAACGCAAAACTTTGGATGTAATCTACTGTCTGCTATGGTGGTTGTGGTTGAAGAAAGTAACGAAAGTTCAACATCGCCAACCCCACATGACCTGGTTGACCCAACCTAGTATTTGAACAAATCAGATGCATAGATTACTACCTTCGTCACAGCGAAGAGGTAGCACATCATTAAAAAGGTGCTGTTCTTGCGCGTGCATAGATTCAGTCAACATTGATGAACAAGTATAAATTTGCGCCAAACATGAAGATGAAGTTCTAATACAAAAATTGTCGACCAACAACAGGCCAGAGGCCCAGCAAGGTTGGTCCAAAATAAATCTAATACTTTACCAGTTTCCAATGACTATCAAGATTCTTCTTAAAATCTTCTACTCTCTTCAAATACACCACATAATCTGGTAAAGCATTCCACTCATTAACGACTCTTGTAAAAATAATGTTTTCTTACCTCCCTTCTAAAGCATGATTTATTCAATTTCTGATCATGTCCTCTGGTCCGGCTAATTTAAGGTAAAACCGAAGCCATCCATGTCTCCCTGTTTTATGAACTTGAATAACTGAATTAAGTCATCCCTAGCTCTCCTATTTTCCAGGGAATACATGCTTAAAGATCTTAATCTGTTATCATTATACTAGATAGACCCTTAATCATTTTTGTAGCCCTATGCTGAACCTTTTCGAGCAACTCTATATCTTTTCTGAGGAAGGGAGACCAAAACTGAACAGCATATTCCAGATGTGGCCTTACCAATCCCCTATACAACTGCAGAATGATCTCCTTAGATTTAGCAGTGATACTTTTTCTAATATAACCCAACATTCGATTGGCTTTCTTGCTTGCTTCAACACTTCAACCGTTCATTCGACGCTGGTAACCTTATGTCTAACTTTGTAAAGTAGAAATTGAGACAAAAGATCCAGTTGTGTTGATGGATTGTTGTGGTTGTGTTGATGGGTTAAATGAATGGATCGTCCATGTGATATGCCCTTAAAATTACATACTGTTGGCCTGCGGAGAGGTATCTGAAATGTAAGAAGGATACAGTATGCCAAAACTATGCGATATATTACCCAAAAAGGGGGATGTCTTATTAAAATCGCCTGTCTAAAGTTTCAGGATATTTAAAAGATGGCTGTATAAAAACGATTAATTAACCTTTAATCCACAGACTGACAGTACTTTGGATTATACTATGTACATAATACCTGTGCAATTGTTTGTCAAATAAATTGTTTTATTTTGATTCTATAATAGCTTTAGATAAAGAATTAAAATAAAGATAAAAGGCAAATTCGTATTCTATCTTTTCACCTATAGCAATGAAACATCTGAGCCTAACCAATATTAATAGTTCAATACAATTCAAAATTAAACTATTTAAAAAAAAATTCTTTATATTTAAGCAAATGCAAAGGGCTTGTGAGCCCAGTCAGGAAGGCGCTTGTATGCGAAAGGTCCTGGGTTCAAAATTACTACCGATCTATAAACAGTCTGTGCGGCCCAAAAAGTGTGACGAATTATACCTTGTACAGAGGGAGTGCACATTAAATATGCTTCAAAGTCTCGACGTTGAATCCGAGGTCGCCCTTAAATATTATGTTGGGTTCTACTTAGGTGTCGGCTTGTCACTTTACTATAGCACCCATCGCCAATAGCTCTGGTGTGACACTAATTCGGCCTAACAATGCATATAATGTATGAAAGCAGGCTTTAAAATAAAACAATTTCCCTAATAATTTTATTTATCCGGAAATAATTTTACAAATCTAAGAAAAATTATAACAATCAATAGAAGACAATCAACTTGATTTACACTTTCATCACCATAAAATCTTAAAAATTTGTGGCATATGAAGTAAGGGATAGTGGAATAGTATTTCTAAAACTAAAAGCCCTAAACTAGCACAAAAAATTGTCTTTTTTTAAAGCTGTCCAATCGACAACAAGCATCCATAATTCATGGCCTATTTCAAAGTGGACTATTCCACCATCCACGACATCATATGCCAGAAATTGAGACATCAACAAAGAAAAATCACAGGCCATCAATATGAGTTAATACATAGAATATTATATGATATATTTACAAAAATTTTGTCAAAATATAACATATAAATAAACCCGTAAACTTTAATGCAAAGAAAACCACAAAAAATAACAAAGTATAAGTGCCGCTTCCAATAACATTTTCAATAAGACACTTCATAAAATCTGTTTCCAACAGCTATATATTTGTGCGATGTCATTAAGAGCGAAAAAGAACATTTTTTGTTTGAGGTAACATGACAATAATACCATTAAAAAAATTACAATTGTGCATTCATTTAATGGTGTATGGGTCAATAGACAATTACACTGCTCAAAACAATTAGGGGAGTGCTTTGCGTACTTTTGTTAACCCTTTCAGTTCCAACATTTTACGTTTTATTCTAAAAATCTAAAATTTGTTAAATAGATTCATTATGCATCTAGAATGAAATGGTAAAAAACAGAGGGAAAAATCATAATTTTTTAACTAAAATTTAAGGGGAAAAAATTAGAAGCATAACTTTTGAATAAATTATAATTTTTTCGAAACTTTACTTGTTAAAAAAAGTTACAATCAATTTTTAAACATCAAAGAATATAAGCGTGTAGAATTAAGGGTCAATTTATTTCATAAAATTTTTTGGGAGAGAATTTTTGTACCATGATTTTTATATTTTCATTTAATTAAACATTATTTAATCCTTCAAAAGACATGATTCTTCCTTCTAACGATAAATAAGTGCGGGCTCAAGGTAGTGAGAAAAAAATCGCAAGCTGATGATTCCAAATGGAATCATTGGAGGTGAAAGGGTTTAAACCATGCATTCCTCTAATTCTTTTGAGCAGTGTAGATTGGCCATGCCTACAGTGAAATCACAGCTACGTCAAATGCTGTCTTAACCACGTACAAACAAACCACCAGCAACAAATTAGTCTAAAATATAACGGTCACGCTTACGATGACGTTAAACATTGTCTTTTATTCCCACAAACAAACCACGCTACACTCCATTCTAATTATCCATTTTCAGATATAAATTTCCATATGTGTATTATTTAAAAATGGTAACATGTATATAAATTTATTGTTTGAAACATGTATAAATTGTTTAACGTAAATTTAAATTTTATATTAATCAAATTTATTAACTTAACGTTTATTTAGTGATGTGGTTCACAAGAAAGGTTAAATTTATTTGCAGTGTAATATTTTGGCACATGACATAACATGGTTTTTCAACAGAACTTTAGAAAGAGTGAAACTTAATTCACATAAGTTTACAAAAATGGATGGAAACTTTTTCAACAATCAACAAGAAAATGTTTGACCAATTAGTATTATTTTTGGGGAAATATAGTTGCTAAAAACTATACAGTCTTAAATTAAGCAAAATTTATATTTTACATAAGGTACAATTTATCTTTTAAACCTTCCATGGACATTCACATAAATTTGGCACATTAAAATTAACAATAATACTAACAGTAATACTTAAGTAATGCAACAATCAAGTAGTTTCCCACAATTTCCTAAGTCAACATTTATATTAGTGTTGGGCCGAAAAATACATTAACATTTAAAATATCAACTATTTTTAAATTTCAACTCTAACTACCCAACTAGAAATGTTAAGTCGTTGTGCAGTAAATGTCATTTTTGCTAATATGTAATAGAAATATACTACTAGGATAAAGGTTTTTACATATATTTCAAATATTAAGACAGGAGAACTAGGTTTATTGCTCTAAAACCTAACCAGTGGTTCCCAAAGAAAGCGATTTGTAGAGCCATAGCTTTTCAATTTCCATTTACCAAACCAATTTATTGTTTTCACCATGGTTGTAATTTAAGAAGTCTTTTTCTTCAATGCAAAAAAGAATTATTAGTTTACTTTAATATAAATTAGATTAATAGTTTAATTGCAAGCAATCACATTGTTACATGAATACGATGAAAAAATCATTTTAAAATATTTTTTTAATATTAAGATTATTGAAAAAAAAAAAAATTTTTATTTTTCAAACTAAATTAATAAATGGAAGGATTTGACGAAACACATTGTATATGTCACAAATTAACACTGTTACATGTTTCGATTACTGCAATAACACATTTTAAGAAATAGTACCTAATAAGGATTTCAATAACTTAAAGAATCCTAGGGTGCAAACAAAGTGCACAGGTTATCCTTTATTTTCTCTCCATTCTCGTTAATAAGTACATTTTATAATTCCAAGAAAAAACATATTGATTTCGACCTCAGAATATTGCATTATGTAATTTAAAGTAAAGTAGTTAAAATCTATATGCCTAATACACAAGGGCAGATCTGCTTATGCCGAAACGATTGGATATTTTACAAAAATTGTCTAGAGCATTTGAGAACCACTGAATACTAATGAAATTTTCTATACCTAAATTGTAAAAGTAAAAATGGCAGGAGTTGGATTTAAACATTCAAAGATTCACATTCATAACACCTATTATCATTAGTTTCCAAAATATCTATTACATGCAGTTATTCCTTTTTTAAATTAACCCTTAAGACAGCCGAGTATTATTAACTTCACCTTAGATATACATAAGTATACAATACTTACAAGTAAAACAAGTATTTCCATCTTATTTTTCTCTAGTTTTGAATATCCAGTTTCAAACAGTTTTTACAGACATTAAGGGGGAATTTGAGTGAGTCTCCAAACCGAAGTGTCTCTTTGTTGATTCAATAGGTTTAGTTTAGTTTGAATTATCGTCGCACTAGAGCTACACGAGGGCTATTGGCGACGGGCGTCGTATTTAGAACAACAGTCAAGTGACGAGCCGACACCTGAGTAGGCAACCAACACAACCGTTATGGGCGACATCGTATGCAGCGTTGGGACTTTGAAGGATTTAACGTGCACTCTTGCCACACGGGGTATTATTCGTCGGACATTTTTGGCTGCACGGGCCGTTTATAGGTCGGCAGTTATTTTGGCCACGCCCGGACCTGAACCTGGGACCTTCCGCACGCTAGGCGAATGCCTAATACAGCTGGAGAAATACGGCTTATAAAATTATTTTCCCATTGGATTAACGACAGAGACACTTCGGTTTGGAGAGCCATTCGCCTTAATAAAATTAGTGGGAAGTACTATACTTACCACAGCCTTATGAAGAATTAAGGTACGATATAAGGTTAGATGTAAAGAAATAAAATAAATCCTAATTTTAAAAACTTATAAGGCAATTTACAATGATCTTACACAGTGGATTTAGTGTACGTTTCAGCAGAATACCTAACAAAGAGCTGAAATATCTCGCTTCAATATCTACTTATAACATTTTTAATATTAGCCTATCACAAACAAGTTTGAATGTCTCAATATATAACATCTTATAGACTACTACTACCATAATAATATCTTCATCTTTAACCTGCTATTTGATAAAGATGCATTTAAAAGCCAATTCATTTTTAGAGATATGGGTCCCAAGTCTGTCTCAATATACAGTCCCTGGACAAATTATTAGACGCACCTGTATATTTAAAACTACAATATTATTGATTTTTATTTAAAAGAATTGTTGTAGACTTGTACTGTATTTATTTTAAGATAATTATGATTAAGATGAATTTAAGTTAATTATATTATTATAAGATTATTTATGTGTGGAATCATCATCCTCAAATGCAGAAGACAGTACAGTCTTGCATTGATAGCATGCTGCTCAAAATTAAAGCTTTGATAGTGGCTAAAGGTGGCTCAACTAAATATCGACTTTTACTAACATTCATTTAACTTTTCTTTAAAACTTATGCCTTTCTAAATAAAAGCTGTTTTATTTATGTCAAATAAATCGGTAATTGATTGGTTAATATAAAAATAAAAAACAAATCCATTTAAAATAATAAAACGGTACAATATCACCCGGTAATTAATATTTTACATGAAATCTTGCAGTGCGTCTAATAATTTGTCCAGGGACTGTATTTTAAGTCTGTAAAAGATAATCTTAAAGCATGCAAATGGCCTTAGTGTGACTTGGTCAAGCTGCAAATTTAGGACCAAATACTAATCCACACCATGCAGGATTCGAAAAAAAAAAAATTTAGAATAAACCTATAAAATTTTTTTAAAACAAGATTTTTTTTTGGTTTAAACCACATGTTTTGTTTTTTCACTCCGAATATGGAATGTTTATTTTTTCAACACACTAAAATTAATTTGCAGCTGGAAGCTTGTGGGGTTGGGATAACTATTATATAATTATTTTAAATTTGTTGTCTAAAAGAATTAAAGTTTCTCGAGCGATTGTTGCGAATGGCAATGGTGATTAAATTCTAATAAAAATAGCTTCCTATGCTTTTTAAATGAGCATTAAATGTTGCAGTTTTTTAAATAATTGAAGTACTTTGAATTCAAATTCTTCTCTGAATTTTTCAATGTATTCTAATTTTGATGCGCTGAATTTTTTGACGTATCACACTTGTCCGTAGCATTTGTAGTTCGGACTATAAAAGTGGGTGACGGACAGACAGACTGAATGATTATACCTTCCTTTTTTTAAGTTATAAACGTAGTGAGAACTAACAGTTTTTTACTGAAAAATGGTTTAACTTTGTAGAGCAACAAACCCTCAACCCATTGGAGTGGACAAAAGGTCCGATCGACCCAGCCTTTCAGGATAAGTTGATAACTACCTCCTTTTGGGACACTAACAGGGGGGGGGGGATTCATTTTAGCCCGTTTGGCATGGGCATGAACAATCGCTAGCATTAGCCCTCCGGCACCATCACATTATTTGGCGATTCATATGGTGCGACCCACAGCTACTACGAGTCCCTTATTTGGAATCATGTATTTGTAGAGGGAGCCAAAGTATAAAGGGGACTTTAAGGATTTTCCAAAATCATCTTTAATATTATTTGAGGATTTGTAACTGTCAATTCTAATTAAGGATAACTTCTACGTCAACCAAACCAAAATCAGAGGTACGAGAAAAACCAATCTTCCATAACAGCCCCTGATTCCCCTGAAGACATGCACCAAAAGAACAAAGAGTGGAACATGTAGGTATAGTTCATGATTCATAATCTTAACAGTTCATAAACAGTCCACCCATGTAATTTAAGGTAGTCATCATACTGCTTATGGGAAACAACTGTTAAAGATGGTTCATACTGTTAAAGATGGTTCATACTGTTAAAGATGGTTCATACTGTTAAAGATGGTTCATACTATTAAAGATGGTTCATACTGTTAAAGATGATTCATACTGTTAAAGATGGTTCATACTGCAATTAAGGTAGTCATCATACTGGTTATGGGAAACAACTGTTAAAGATGGTACATACTGTTTAGATGGTTCATTCTGTTAAAGATGGTACATACTGTTTAGATAGTTCATACTGTTAAAGATGGTTCATACTGCAATTAAGGTAGCAGGGTTGCCAGCCAAATTTAAGTAAAAAATAGTCGCTTTAGTTGCCTGGAATTTCCAAAATAGTTGCAAAAATAGTCGCCTTATTATCAAAATAGTAGCAAAAATAGTTGGATCAAATTTAAATACTATATTCAAAATCGAAACTGTTGGCTTATAATTATTATTTTTTAAAAATTCTCTATGCAAAATTTATTATTTAACTGATTGCTTAACTTTTTCGGCATGAAATTCAACACATATGCAAGGAATTTAATTGGAAAATGTTCAAATGGTTCACTTTGTTAAGTTTTTGATTATGATAGGTGATAGATTTTAAGCAAGGTTGATGTTAAAATTTATATCAACTTAAATGAGTAAACAACAGTGCTAGGTATTTTATAAGAAAATTTAGGAGCAATGTGTGCGACTTAGGAGCAAATGTACATTAATGTCTACTGTATCCCACTGGAAGATTTTATTTTTACGATCGCCTAAGTTTCGAGATTAAAGAATCACTAGAGTTTTGCGATTATAGAAGCATCAGTTTCGATAACTAAAATTCAAAAAATTTTAGGAATCCCCATTTACAAGAACCAGAGTTTCTTAATTTTAAAATCGCTGCAGTTGAAGAAAAAAAAATAACAGTCTTAAAATCTTACAAGTTCAAGCTGAATATTTTCGGCGAGATTGTTGAAAATCACGATGAGAAAAGTTGGTATTAACTGTTCTGATAACCTAGTCTCTGCAAATTTGACTACATTTATTTTGTTAACTCAAAATTGAAGGATTAGGTCGCATTTTGCGACTAGGCGACTGTAAATTTTGAACCCTGCTAAACAATAAACACCTAATGTGAATTTGATTTCCTTGACCAACTCAAAATGTTGTTTCCCTTAAAAAAAGAACTGTTTGTTAAAATATTATGTCTTAATTCATCTTGGAATTACCTTAAGTAATTTAATAATTAAAAAAGCATTTTTGCATTTTTAGTTTGATTTTTTTACTCTCTCCATCAAACACAAAACATCATCATGTTTCTGATCATAATTAAAAAAAATAATAGGGCTGACATCTATTGGGATTAATAAAAAATATTTTCTAATAGAAAAAAGTTTGAAGAATCGAATGATGTGCTTTTTGATATCATAAATGGCTATAGACGATCAGAAAAAAATTCTAAAATGATGATGCCAAATTGTCATTGGGACTGAAAGGGTTAAACACAACTGATAATTTTTTTTTCACTAATGTAGTTTGATTTACAATGGTTAATACTCAATAAAGTAGTTACAGGTCAAATTAATCAAACGCTAAAAATCATTTGAATTTTAAGTGTTTTTGCCAATTTTTTTTAATCAAAAGAACAAGAACTATCATAAAATTTTGAACAATTACTACAATGCGAGTTAAAGAGTAATGAAATAGCTTATTTGAAAGTTAATTTTATGACCTTTTTAAACTCCCTACAAATTTTTTTAAGGCTCTGAAAATCTTATTGTACAATGAAGTATTACAGTTTATTTGGCAAGCTAATTATGCTACATTAATGTTTAATCAAATTATTTTAATTTGCTAAAAGAACATAATTTTAAGTTTTGCATGCATCTTGTCTATATGTACATAAAAGTTAGTGAAGTTTGCTTTTAAATATCTTTTACATAACTTTAAAATTCACATTTAATATTTTTTCGAATAACTAAAAAGTTGTAAACTAATGGTTTACACAAAACTTCTGAGATGTAGCAAGGTTCAACCAACAGATTAAAAATATAGATTCTTATTACCAGAAAAATACTTTATCCGCACGTAATCGCGCAAGTCTCTGACGATTCTACTATCCCAAACCAGAGGTGATCCTTCTGTCCCGAAACTCCCGCGATCCAACTGTCCCGAAACTCCCGCGTTCCAATTGTCCCGAAACTACCGCGATCCAACTGTCTCGAAACTCCCGCGATCCAACTGTCCCGAAACTCCCGCGATCCAACTGTTCCGAAACTCCCGCGATCAAACTATCCCGAAATTCCCGCGATCCAACTATTCCGAAACTCCGGCGATCCTACTGTCCCGAAACTCCCGCGATCCTACTGTCCCGAAACTCCGGCGATCCTACTGTCCCGAAACTCCGGCGATCCTACTGTCCCGAAACTCCGGCGATCCTACTGTCCCGAAACTCCCGCGATCCAATTAACTGTCCCGAAACTCCCGCGATCCAACTATCCCGAAACTCCCGCGATCCAACTATCCCGAAATTCCGGTGATCCTACAGTCTTGAAAATTGGTTATGCTATTCTATATTCCGGCGATCTACTCGTATATCGCGAAACTCCGGCGATTTTACGACCGAAGGATTTTGGCTATTCTGCAATTGTAAAATGTGGCCTTACGGTGATTTTAAGGGGGAAATACCGAAATAAAGGATATCACCGATCGCGAGAAAAAAAATTAGAAAAAGTCGCCCATCCTTGAAAATAGTTGACAAAATGCTGAAAATAGTCGCTTTTGGCTTGATTTTGCCTAAAAAAGTCGCAATAGTCGCCAGGGGTCGAAAATAGTAGCAAATAGTCTCCTTTTAGTCGCCACTGGCAACCCTGAGGTAGTCATCATACTGCTTATGGGAAACTGTTAAAGATGGTTCATACTGTTTAGATGGTTCATTCTGTTAAAGATGGTACATACTGTTTAGATAGTTCATACTGTTAAAGATGGTTCATACTGCAATTAAGGTAGTCATCATACCGATGATCACACTCCAGGAGTTATACTGTATGTACGGGAGCCAGGGGTTCCCTAATATCATCAGCCCCTTTATTAGGATCCATGTAGTTGTAAAGCGATAAGATTTGGTCTTGGCTACATGCATTTCGAAAAACTACTGTAAGTCATAGGTTTCCCATTATTTAGAACCATCTACTCGTAAAAGGGAGTTAAAAGTATAAAGGGGACTTTAGGGGTTTTTCTAAAATAATTTTTTAATATTATTTGGGGATTTATAACTGCCAATTCAAATTAGGTCGTAATTTCTACGTTAATCAAACCAAAGCTACGGTACAAGAAAACGAAACTTTCAAAATAGCCGATTCTAATGAAGACAGTTTTGCACACATAGCAAAACAACAAAGATGTTAACATGTAGTTCATAATCTTATAGTGCATATACTGTACATCCATGCGATTTAAGGTAGTCATCCATAGATATAGTTTACGATTCACATGCCATCTTATTGTTCATACATGCAGTTTAAGGTAGTCCTCAAAACCCATCATACCGATGATTCGTACTCCAGGAGTCATACTGTGTGTACGGGTGCCGGGGGTTCCCTGACATCATCAGCCCCTTTATTAGGATCCATGTAGTTGTAGAGCGGGAACTCGCACAGTAGGAAAGCCCGGAAAAATTTCGGGATGTCAGCGTAGACTGAAGGAGGCAATGGGATAAGAGGAGAGGTTGTGTGCTTGTAGGTGATGTAATCTTCGATACTGGTTTGGGAGAGAGTAAGCGGAATTAGGATAAGAACTAAAGTATTTAATAACATTTATAACATTATACTTCTTGTCATTTTCGACTCTAACTATAATGAATTTCAGGTGCAATAATAAAAACAGTCCTAGTTCTGATAATATCCCCTATGAAGCAGCAATTTAAAAAAATGTTAAAAGGTAGTTTCTTATACAGTTTTAACTTTAAACCTCAGCAGCGCAAAGAAGCTTTTTATGGACTTGGTTCACTTGTACTCAGACCCTATATGTCAATTAAAGCCCACATACACAAATACAGTTCCCTGGACAAATTATTAGACGCACTGTATTTTTTTTTTTAGTAATATGTTTCTTAAGAGTTTTTATGCAATAATGGTATATTTAAACTACAATATTATTGATTTTTATTTAAAAGAATTGTTGTAGACTACATATTTGTATTTATTTTAAGATAATTAGGATTAAGATTAATTTATATTAATTATTTTTTATAAGATTATTTATGTGTGGAATCATCCTCCTCAAATGCAGGAGACAGTACAGTCTTGCATTGATAGCATGCCGCGCAGAATTAAAGCTTTGATAGCGGCTAAAGGTGGCTCAACTCAATATTGACTTTTACTAACATTAATTTCACTTTTCTTTAAAACTTAATAAACTTATGCTTTTCTAAAGTAATGCTGTTTTATTTATATCAAATAAATCGGTAATGGATTGGATAATATAAAAATAAAAAACAAATAAATTTCAAATAATAAAACGGTACAATATCACCCGGTAATTAATATTTTACATGAAATCTTGCAGTGCGTCTAATAATTTGTCCAGGGACTGTATATACATTTAAAAGCCAAAATAGGAACCAAGAGACCAAAATTCAAACATCACATACTCCCTACATCGGTTATCTGCGTTGCGTTCCAGCAACGGTATCCCGGACAGGAAAAGCAAGATGGCCGACGTGAAAAGCTATACATTCTGGCCCGCGAAGGGCATTGCAAGAGATTTTTCTTTAAGTGGAATTAAAGTTTCTCTCTGTTTGTGAATGACATTAAATTGCTGTCACTGACATGACATTTAACGTACATTTTTCGCATAAGACAAAAGTTTTCTGATAACATTGACGTTTTGGTAATACTTTGCACACTTGAAATTTAATCAAATTAAAACGGATAAAAACCGTCAATAAATAGCAGGAATAAAAACAAGTTGCACAGAAAGAGCTCTGAAATAGAAAAAGCAAACGAAAATAGAATTCTAAAATAGCAGACAAAAAAGCACTGATTCCGAGTGCGAAATCGAAACAACCAACGAAATCAAAAGAACACAAATGAAAAACAGGGGAATTACATTATCTGAAGCAACCTCATTAAAGCACACATGACTTATGACTTTGAAGTGGAGCTCTGTATGAGCTAAGCACTGCGACCAGGGGTCCATTGTACCATCCCAAGAAAAAAATCCCTCTCTCTTATAAGAAGAGCCCCGCTGTCGAAGCAAAATTCAGCAAGGATCTGATAGGAATATCATGGAGTTCCCAAGGCTCAAGCAAGTGATGCTCTAGATGTTCAAATCTGTGAGCTGCAAAATTTTCGCATTCACAGAGAACCCTCAATGGTAAGGTGCCTTTTAAGGGTGCAGTGGCCGGTAAGAAGACCTACAGCAATGCGAATACCATTCCGGCTAAGCCCGAGAAGTTCTTTATGACGAGTGCTGGGGCAACCGGAGTTAAGTTCTCTGGCTTGTCTTTGATTAGTCGATCTACGCCAATCGGTGTACACTGTTGATCTCTGAAAATGGATAGAACAGTGCCTCTGATAATGTCACTGGAAATGCCAAGTGCTGGCTCTGGACCAACAAATAAGGTACTAGAACCCAACCTGGCCAGTTCATCAGGCATTTCATTGCCTGGAATCCCTGAATGACCAGGAACCCAGGACAGTGTAACCTGGTTAGCGTTTGCGAGGCTGCAAAGAAGAGTGTAGCATTCCCATACCAAAGGTGAGGTGAATTTGGGCTTTAGTGAGCTAAAATAGCTGCTTGGCTGTCAGAGCAGATAGAAATGGATCTGTTGGGATAGCCCTGGAACCCAGGACAAGCACACATACATACATGTACATAAAAAGATACATTTGAAAGCCAAATAGGTACTAAGAGACATTAAAAAAAGCGTCACATACTCCCTATATCTGTCATCTGCGTTGCGCTCCAGCAACGGTATCCCCGACAGGAAAAGCAAGATGGCCGACGTGAAGAGCGGGGAGAGAATGGCGATCCACTCTGGCCCGCGAAGAGCGTTGCAGGAGATGACGAAAACGCCCCACCACAGCAGAATCTCCCCAAAGTAGTTGGGGTGGCGGGAGTACTTCCAGAGGCCTGGGGAAATATACATAGTCAGTACAGCATGAACAGGGCCAGATTTAAAGATTTGCCGCCTGCAGGCTACGATTGATTTGCTGCCCTTTGGAGAAAAGTAGCTGGTTAGCTGCAAACTAGGGTGGTATGTGCTGTTTAAAATAGATACACATATTAGAATCATCTATGTACTTTTACACAATAAATCAATAGCAAATTTTTAAAAATTGTTTTTCTATTTTTCTTTCAACTTCGAAATCCGGGAGTGCAATCGCCCTCGCAACGACCATGTTTGCTACGAAATATTAGTACTAAATTAATACGTTTAAGGTTTACGTATTAAAGTAAATTATTTGTTGTTCTTTCTTAAAAATATCTGTATCTTTATAATAATTTTTTTATGCCGAATGACGCTTTAATGAGTCGCAAAATTTGCAGCCCCCAAAAATTCGCTGCTCTAGGCTACAGCCTACTTAGCCTATTTAGAAATACGGCCCTGAGCATGAATTAGTTACAGGTTATCATAGCCTCTTACATTATAGTGCCTTCCCAATTTGATTTAAAGTAGGAAGTACCTATTCCAGATAAGTAAACTTCAGTTCTTTTTTTTCGAACTAAAATCCAGGGATTGGAAAGTTACTTTTTAAAAGTAACTATGTTACAGTTACTTAATTTGAAAAGGAACTAATTACAGTTTTTCTTCTATGATTTGGGTTTGTTTGATATGAGGCACCTCTGTTATGGGTTTACCAAATCCCAGACCCAAAAGTTTCCTTGCTCCGTTCGTTCCTAAAAAAACTCCTCTGTGCAACAGCCCATTACTGGGCCAAGGCCTGCCGTGCCCATTTCAGCTTTCGTGACCTAGGGCTCTGGGATGCTGGGCATATTTCCCGGAAAGGTGGTCAGCCTCGCGCGGAACACCCAGTGTTTAGTTCCCAAGCATGCTTGGTACCCATTTTATCGACCCACTCAAGGGATGAAAGGATGGGTCAACCTCGCACAATCCGGAATTCAATCCCCCGACCTGTAGCCTGGCAATGCGAAGCACTACCACTAAGCCACTGGGCCTCTACAGATTACCATAGCCTCTTACATTATAATGCCTTCCAAATTTGATTTAAAGTAAGAAGTACCTATTTCAGATAAATAAACTTCAGTTCTTTTTTTTTAACTAAAATCCAGGGATTGGAAAGTTACTTTTTAAAAGTAACTAGTTACAGTTACTTAATTTGAAAAGTAGTTACAGTTACTTAATTTGAAAAGTAACTAATTACAGTTACTTAATTTGAAAAGTAACTAATTACAGTTACTTAATTTGAAAAGTAACTAGTTACAGTTACTTAATTTGAAAAGTAGTTACAGTTACTTAATTTGAAAAGTAACTAATTACAGTTACTTAATTTGAAAAGTAACTAGTTACAGTTACTTAATTTGAAAAGTAACAAATTACAGTTACTTAATTTGAAAAGTAACTAGTTACAGTTACTTAATTTGAAAAGTAACTAATTGCAGTTTTTCTTCTTTGATTTGGGTTATTTCGGTATGAGGCACCTCTGCTATGGGTTTACCAAATCCCAGACCCAAAGTTTCCTCGTTCCATTCGTTCCTACCTTAGTAATAAAGTCTATCAAAACCTTAGAGTACCCTTAATAGAGACCTTCTTTAGTACCTAGAGTGCTTGGGCCACACTTGACTAAAGTAAGGCCTGGAGAAATATGTATACAGACAAACTCGTTTGGTTTACAACAACAACTCGTTTATAAAGCCCTAAATGTTCACAGAGACCTTAATGTTATAATACCTTGGTTATAATGCTAACAATATCTATATGATATCCCTATTACAGTACAGCATGAATGGGTTACAGGACTAAACTATAGCCGCTTACATAACAATGTAATATGCCTTCCCAATTTGATTAAAAGTAGGAAGTCAGCAGTCGGCACAAGCAATCCAATGAATGTCATGTGGTTTGTAGTATGTTCGTTAAGTGACGCCACCGCATGCTCTGTTTTGTTTTTGATCGAGGTTTCTGTTCCCGTATGTATTCTTTTTAATAATAGATAATAAATTTCTATAAATTATAATGTATTTTCCATTTTTCTAAAGGATAATTAATTAGCTCAAGCAACAAAAATAGTTGAAAATAGGCCCTAGCCCCTCCATCGACTACCTACAGATGGAGCTACCAGACAACTGCTTCCTGACAGCCTGTAAATCCACATTTCTTTCGTGTGATCCTAATGTTGGCAAACTCTACAAAAATCTCCATTTCAGATTTTCGACCCGATTGCACTATTTTCATTACCTTATAAATATTTTGTATTAGGTTTTTGGAAGAAATTCTTTGGACCACAGTTTCACTTTGTAGATATTTGGATTACATAACTATTACCTTTGTCACACCAATGCTCCTTGGTTCTGTTTTTGTATCTAAACTTCTGTACATCGGCCAACGATTCACAGAAAAACCCAATGGCAAACATGACAGTGCCGACGATGTCAAGTGTCGTCATGGGAACGGGATTGACGTCGGGCAGCAGTTTTTTAGGGGAGTTGATGAAGATGACAGGAAGACTGACAGTGAACACCCAAAGAGCCTGAAAAACACATTGAACTGAATAAATTGATGTATAAAATCAGTTGCATAAATAGAATGGACTGCTAATTCAATACTTAAGCAGACTCCAAACCGCTTAATTACTAAAATGTAGAGAAAGGTTTCTACATATGGCAACTTATAGCTACTATTAGAACTAGGGATGCACTGAATATTTGGTTACTATTCGGTATTCGTCCTATTCGGACACTTTAGCCGAATATTCGGTTTGGCCGAATAGTGAAATTTAAAAAATTTCAAAATTCTTCATGTTGATTCATCTTCTTAAACGTCGAAAAAATTCCCAAACAGGACTTGTTTTCTTTTTTGAGACACTCAAATTCTTAAGTTTTTGTTATTTATAATGTTAAATCAAGCTTTACTCAAGTTGTATTAAATAAACATGTCTCTTTAGGGGAACAGTTACTGTGAGTGGGCTTTAAAAAATAATACTAATTACCATATGTATCACAATTGTAAGCCATGGTTTTATTATTTTTTTCGTCTAATTTTCATTCTACCTCGGATCCACCTACTTTTGCTTATGTTTTCATACTTCTATTTTCGTTTTCGTGTTGTGATTTTTCCAAGTTACACTTTCTAAAAGGCTTGCTTTAATAACAAACGAGTACCACTTTATTGTGTGTTGGTTTAATTAAAAATTTAATAGCTATATTGTATTAAAATTATTGTGTGATTATGTACTTATATGTTTGTGTTGGATTGAAATTCATGAATAATAAATACAACTTACTTAGACCTGACAAAAAATAAAAATTGGTTTAGGTAGGCCGAATATTCGGCTAAGACTTTGGTCGAATATTTGTTATTCGGCCAAATTTGGTATTCGGTGCATCCCTAATTAGAACTATGTCTTTCGTTCGAATTATGTATGGTCCTCATATTTTCATCATATTTATATTCATCATATTCGCATTTACGTCATATTTGCATTTCATCATATTCGCATCATATTCATATTTACTCATATTTTCCCCAAGTCAGTTGGGTTTGCAGAAGCCACTTGGTAGATTTTTTTAACGTTTTGCCAGACAATAATTTTTTAGCTTTTTTTGCTTCTGTTTTCAATCAGATATATTAGTTTCATTTCTGCAAAATGCATAATTTTTGTACAGTTTATGAATGTAAAGATATTTTAAAAAAGGATCTGCAGACATTTCACCAAAAAGATTATTTAGATCCTTTTATTTATAGTAATTTTATTCTTTACAACCTTTACAATAATCAAGAGTAAATTATTTTATAAGCTCTGAGATTTAAGTAACAATGCCAAGAAACTGAAATGCTTAAATGTGGTTTTTAAACATGCCACTTCATATTTTATTCAACTCGATTAGCAACCCTACGTTAAATTTTCAGGCTTGTCAAAGAACAGACCGGCCATTATACCAAAGCTGTACCTCTTTCTAGTAACCCACCTGAAAAGTCCAGAATACTGCGAACCGAAGTACATTGCTCCTTCGGTCGTCGAATCTGGCATCACGTCCGATCCTCAGGATTCGGAAGAGCAAGAAACCGGACAATCGTACACCCCAAGCGCAAACTAGGGCGGTCACCAGTATTTGCCGAGTTGCGTAGGTCTGGGGAAAAAATGAAGCATGTTTAGAAGGTCCTTGAACTCTTAAGATTAACACAAAGCAAAAAAATACTCTAAAAAAGTTGTTATGAAAGACAGTAAATACCCTCTTGACCGGATTAATTGCGACCGAAACAAAAATCCAGTTAAACTGGAGAAGTGAATTTATTTAAGGTTTGAATGAACATTTGATTACACGTTTAACATTGATGATATTGGCATTGATAATGGTTGACACAATTAAAGTAATGCACAATTTTATCTAATGTATTCAAGCACTACAAGTTACATACCATCAAAAATCCGTAACTATTTTGGACACAATTAAAGTAATGCACAATTTTATCTAATGTATTCAAGCATTACAAGTTACATACCATCAAAAATCCGTAACTATTTTGGACACAATTAAAGTAATGCACAATTTTATCTAATGTATTCAAGCACTACAAGTTACATACCATCAAAAATCCGTAACTATTTTGGACACATTAAAGTAATGCACAATTTTATCTAATGTATTCAAGCATTACAAGTTACATACCATCAAAAATCCGTAACTATTTTGGACACAATTAAAGTAATGCACAATTTTATCTAATGTATTCAAGCATTACAAGTTACATACCATCAAAAATCCGTAACTATTTTGGACACAATTAAAGTAATGCACAATTTTATCTAATGTATTCAGGCATTACAAGTTACATACCATCAAAAATCCGTAACTATTTTGGACACAATTAGAGTAATGCACAATTTTATCTAATGTATTCAAGCATTACAAGTTACATACCATCAAAAATCCGTAACTATTTTGTTGAAGCCTAAAAAAAGTGAAAACTTGATACATAGTTTCACCATTATTTTTGTATCAGCATCATATATGAAGAGCTTAGTGGAAGAACATGCTAAGTGACATTTTTGAAAAAAATTGAAATATTTGTGTCAATATGAACAAGTTATTCCCTTCATAAAATGCAACAAGAGTTCCCTTTTCAATAAAATTTAAGTTAAATAATATTTTTTACCGTTTGAAAGATCCGTTTTTAACAGATAAAATTGCAAACTAAAAACTTTGACTCATTTTCTTGTTTTCATCTTTTTGTCACTTAGCACCTTCTTCCACTGATCTATTCATATATGGGGGGGGGGGGGGTCCAATAACAAAGCAAGTCCTTCATAGATAATTTTTACACTTTAATGGTAAACAAATTTGGCTGGTTAAAACCATAGATATCATAGTTTAAGTATTAAATTGGCAGATCACGTGACCTCCAATGCTAACTACGGGACGCCCATGGAGGCCAAATAAGGGGGCAAAATGGCCAGTGTTGCTGCCACTTTAAGGAGAAAAATACTACGAAAAGATACCATTTAATTCTAAAATTATAAAAAAAATATCGTAAAAATACAAATACTAGCTGCATTTTGGAATCTTTTTAGTGACTTTAAATCCTTTTCTAGTATTTTTTTTTGTAATTTTATAATTAAATGGTATTTTTTTGTAGTATTTTTCTCCTTAAAGTGGCAGCAACACTGGCCATTTTGCCCTCCATGCGCGTCCCGTCCCCAAGCATTGGAGGTCACGTGATCTGCCAATCTAATACTTTAACTATGATATCTATAATTAAAACAGAGATCCAATTAAATGGAGTCCGGTTACGAGAGAGTCTAATGTAGTCAAACCTGTTAACAACGACAACTCGCTTACAATGCCATAAAAGTAAGTGCTTGAATTGCACCTTTGTAATAGTTTGACTTTTTATGGTGATAGCTGACTTGAAATCAAAATGAAACGAAGAAAGATTATAAGTTTGATTTAATGACATTTTAGTTTAGATTTAGAAAATCAATTAATACAAAAAAAAGTTAGATAAGGCTGTTCTTATATTACTATTTTTCCACCTCTCATCCTCACAGTTATTTTTGCTTCACTTCTTCTTCAAGTCTTTTGGCAACGATCGTAGCTCCATCTGGAGGCACCAGATGCGTTGGACAGTCTGATCTTTACAAGCGTAATGTAATAATATATTGCCTAAAATATTACTCCGTACATTTTTATTTTTTTGACCCCTTAATAATAGGAAAACGCCGAAACAACAACGGTAAGGCATATTCATAAACTGGTCAGTGGATGACATTAGAAATTAAGAATTATCCAGAGAAAAACGATGAATGAAGAAGCAGCTCTGCGTAAAAAGTGGAGTGTGTTACTTAACAAAATATCTAGAATCACTTCCTCAGGGCCGGATTTAAAGATTTGCCGCCTGTAGGCTACGATTGATTTGCCGCCCCTGTCACAATATTCTCCCCCTTCGAGGAAAGGTAGCTGGTTAGCTGCAAAATAGGGTAGTATGTGCTGTTTAAAATAGATACACATATTAGAATCGTCTATGTACCTTTACACACTAAATCGAAAGAGAAATAGGCCATTTTTTAAAAAACTGTTCTACTATTTTTCTTTCAACTTCAAAGACCGGGAGAAGGGGGTGCAATTGCCCTCGCAGCGACCATGTTTGCTACGAAATATTAATACTACATATACGTTTACGGTTTACGCATTAATGTAAATTATTTGTTTTTTTTCTTAAAAATATTCGTATCTTTATAATAATTTTTTATGCTGAATGCCGCTTTAATTGGTCAGGCTAATTTAGACAACTCTAATGAGGTTAATTGTGACAAATTTGATTTTCACACCGATTCTTCTTTTTATTGGGCTGCTCGTCAACTGATGGCAGAGATGCCGTTGACAGGTGTAGGATTAAAAAAAAACACATTATAAACCATACCTCTGACAGTAGGAACGTAACCAGAGCAATTATGATGAAGTTGACGCCGCCCGCAAAATCGGTGACCTTGTCAAACTGGAAGGTCGCGGCGATCACGAAAAAGAGGAGCTGCATCCCAATGGTGATAAGGGCACTGATCACCAAATGGTCCTCGTCAAAGATCACCACTGTCATCGTGAGGCTGCAAGGGAGACGGGCGCCCATTAATCACATGATCCAATTTTGATGGTCTTTTAAGGTGTCAGGACAGTTTGTTAGGACTGTTATATACACTGCTCAAAAAATTAGGGGAGCATTTTGCGTACTTTTGTTAACCCTTTCAGTTCCAACTTCTTACTTTTTATTCTAAAAATCTAAAATTTGTGAAATAGATTCATTAGGTATACATCCAGAATGAAATGGTAAAAAACAGTTGGAAAAAATATGAATTTTTTTAACTAAAATTTAAGAGGGAAAAAATGGTAGGTAGGTAGGTTTGAATTATCGTCGCACTAGAGCTACACGAGGGCTATTGGCGACGGGCGTCGTAATTTAGAACCACAGTCAAGTGACGAGCCGACACCCGAGTAGCACTCAACGCAACCGTTACACAGCGTTGGGACTTTGGAGCATATTTAATGTGCACTCCCTCTACACGGGGTATTATTCATCGGACATTTTTGGGAGGGAAAAAATGGGAATCATAACTTTTGAATAAATTATAACAATATATTTTTCAAAACTTTTTTTGTTAAAAAAAGTTAAAATCTAAGAATGCAAGAAACAGTTAACAGTTAGTTAAACATCTAAGAATGCAAGCGTGTAGAATTTAGGGTCAATTTATTTCTTAATACTTTTGGGAGTGAATTTTATTTTACCATGTTTTTCATATTTTCATTTAATTAAAACAAAGATTATTTAATTCTTTAAAAGACATGATTCTTCCATCTAACCATAAATAAGTGCGAGCTCAACTTAGTGAGAAAAAAAATCGCAAGCTGATGATTCCAAATGGAATCACTGGGGTTGAAACTATGGGTTCCCCTAATTGTTTTGAACAGTGTATTTCACAGTTACTTTGGGAACAGCTATGATATGTAATTGTTCAAATGCCTTTTGCGTTAAGGTGAATTATACTTTCATTTTGCAATATGTACAGTAAACTCCCGCTTATCCGGAATGCTCGGGAAATAGACTCTTCCGGATAATCGAATTTTCCGGTTGATCGGAAGTCGCCGAATAGGGTTACCAAAAAATGCCAATTTTTCCGGAAAATAAAGAGATAATGGCTGCATCTTATATGCAAATAGGCGATGTTGCATTTATAATGATAATATATAGTTGATACTACAATATTTTGTATTAAAAAATATTAATATATTTATTAAGAAAAAAATCAATTGTTACTTTCAAATGCTAAAAATCTAAATACATAAATCATCCTACCCATGGTCTAAAACCAGTAGGATATTTTAAAATGTAAACCAAAAACATTTTTTGCGCCAAATATTGTAACCAAATATAATTTTTTCTTGGAAAAAAAATCTGAAAGGATTTTATTATATTTGGCGAGAAATCGCAATTTTGGCAAAAAATATTCAATTTTATCGCTAAATTCCGTCGCCAAATCGGAATTTGAAATTTTCCGGATATTTGAGCTTTACGGTTAATCGGGAGCCGGATAAACGGGCTTTTACTGTACAATTTCCTTACATTTCATATTAGGTAATTGAAAGTTTTATTTTAGTTTTTCTACAAATCAAAATAACTACAATTTTTTTTATAGCATAAACGCATCTAAAATTTTTGGTTAACTTAATAAATGCACATTATTGCACTGGAGTTATTTGGGACAGGCTTTGTAATTTGAAACAACAGTCCTGTGACAAGCCAACACCCGATTAGGTACCCAAAGCTATTGTATGTATGTAATGGCGCTGATCACGAAATGGTCCTCGTCAAAGATCACAACTGTCATCGTGAGGCTGCAGGAATTTAAGAGTTTTGTTAGGACATCATTGGTCAAAACAAAACCACGAATGAACAAAAACACAGAGACGGAAAACTGGATAGTGTTAAGCCCACTTTTAATTTTAAAATTAAAATAGATCTTTCTTAAAAAAAACTATACAATATTTTCACATGTCCTTACAATCTTACAATAAACTGATAATCCTTACATTGTACAGCCAAACCGTACGTGTTGGCAAGTATGCAATGGCAATTTACTCAAGTACAGTCATCGTGAGGCTGCACGGGTAAAGAGTGAGTTTGAAAGTTTTGTTAGGACTGGCTTATATAACAGTTATTCCTGTCGAAGATCACCACCAGTGTTCGAAATTCGATAAAGAAATTTAGGAGCAATCTGTGCCACTAACTTAAAAAACTAGGAGCAAATGCACAATACT
Source organism: Oedothorax gibbosus (assembly GCA_019343175.1). Lineage (NCBI taxonomy): Eukaryota > Metazoa > Arthropoda > Arachnida > Araneae > Linyphiidae > Oedothorax > Oedothorax gibbosus. The sequence continues at coordinate 43,146,811 of CM033272.1, read as the reverse complement.
TCGGAGAGCTTTTTTTAATTATTCAAAAAAAAAAAAAACTCCACAAACAAAAATACTCCATAATCTCTGAAGTCTACAGTACCCAACTGGGCGATTTTGAGATTGTCTAAGTTTCATGCTTATAGAATCACCAGAGTTTCATGATTTTATAAAGATTTTTAATTTTAAGATAATTTTTGGTGAGATTCTTGGAAATAACGATAAAAAAGTTAGTAATGATGATTTTGGAAAACTAGTTGTGATAACTGCGACTAAATTAATTGGTAGAGATTTACTGAACGGTCCCCCTTGGCGAACTTTCCAAAATCGCGCCAAAAGTCCGTTATTTGGCGACTTTTTTTAAAAAACCACGATTCAAAGAAAAGATCGTATGCGGGAATATTTCTCATGAAAACTCAACCAACGGTCCGATAGGGTTGCCGGAAAACGTCATCGAAGCGAACTCATAAAATTCGAATCTTCAGTCAAAGTCAGACAGGACAGGTTGCCAGAAAAAATTATTTATTGCAAATCCAAAAAAATCGCGCCAAGGGGGAACGTACAGTAAATCTGACCCAATTAATTTTGTTGCTGCAAAATTGAAAGATCTGTTGGTATTTTGTGACTAACGACTGTAAATGTTGTACCCTGATCACCACTGTCATCGTAGGGCTGCAAGGGAAAGAGAACGAGTTTAAACGACTTCTTAGGTCTGTTATATATTCCACATATGAAGAGTCCACAGGAAAGAAGAAGTCCACAAAGCAAAAGACAAATGCAGACCACAGTAAGGAAAAATTGATGTAGGACAAATTAAGTGACACGGAAACAAATTTAAAACTTTAGAGTGTTAATCCTAGTTGCTGGCTCTGCGACTTTTTGAGCTGAGAGATATCTCGAAAATCACATTTTCTAAACGCAGTCTTTACTTTCGATTTCTTAAGTAACCCTAAAAGTGGTCTCAACTGGTTTCTGAATGTGTGCCATGTTGGATAAATATCTCCCTTTTATTAGTGAGCATGGTTACCAGAAAAAGTTTTTTTTATCGCGTTTAAAAACGCGCCAAATTTTGAAAGTTGCCAGCAATTAGGACTTCACAATAAGAAAACTCACAAATGGGTCTATCGTCTATAAAGGGTTAAATTAGAATTTCTAAAAGCATAAGGAATTTAAAAGTATATCAGGGTAGAGATTTACTGTACGGTCCCCTTGGCGAACTTTCCAAAAATCCGTCTTTTGGCGACTTTTTTTAAAAAACCACCATTCAAAGAAAATATCGTATAGGAATATTTCTTATGAAAACTCAACCAACGGTCCGATAGGTTGCTGGAAAGCGTCATCGGTGCGAAGTCATAGAAATCGAATCTTCAGTCAGACAGGTTGCCAGAAAAAATTATTTATCGCCAAATCCGAAAAAATCGCGCCAAGGGGGACCGTACAGTAAATCTGATCCAAAGAGGTATGACCATAATTCTACGCCAGGAAACCAATAAAGTTATCAGCTTGCAAGCCATTAATAAATTATATTATTATAACATTTGACTATTTAGTGAATACAAAATGATAAAATACAGATAGAGAAATATACAACAATCATACTTCCAAATAATACCACAATCTATACTTCGTACCTTTAATTATTCTGGTTAACTACTCCGAAATATTAACAGGACACTTCGAAAAATTAACAGGTAATCCCTTAGGGTGGGCGAATTTCTTGTATATAACCGTATGCAGCAGTTATAAAAGCAATAATAATATCCGGTGTGTTATATAAGGTATTACACCCTCAAATTTACGTTTTTTTTATATAACCAGGGAAGAAAACAAAACAAACAAAGCTATTGCGTAACTACGACTACATTGTGATTGATCGAAACGCTCATATTTTTATGGAAACACTTTCAGAAGATTTATTTTTTATACACATTTTTGAATTAGATATTGTTTTTAATTAAAGTTTCAATGATTAAGAAAGGGGAATTATTCCTTTTTACTATACATAACCATTAAAAACCGAAACATAACTAATTTTTGGTTAACAGTTACTACAACTTTTACTTAAAATATTTAGTTTTGGTTTGCTGTTGCCACTTGACAAATACCCACCTATATCATAGCCTCCTACATAAAATGCCATCTAAACTCGAGAAATAACATGGATTCACAGGCTGTCCTCAAAAAGTACTCTGGTCGCGCCATCTCTTGGTAGTCGTTCGCATATTTTAGTAGGAATGTATTCGCCGCGGTGAATGACGGATCCAGCGGATGAGTTATTTTTTTTATTTTGTTTCTGCTTCCAAGCAATATTATTTGCCAGATAAATTCATAAAATACCATTTTAAATTTAAAAAAATCCCTCTTCAGTCTTCATAATGTTTGAATAGTGTAAAAACTGTTACAGAATATATCTGCCAAAAATCACAATTTTTAGAAATTTAAGATTAAAAAGCTAAAAACAGCAAGCACATATTTTTTAAAAAACATAATCATGTAACGAGTTTCTTTGTTTTTTTAACTATTTAAAAAAAACAGCTATAGAACTATACATTTAAAATCCCAGTATAAGAATATTCTACTGGAGACTAAAACACAAGTAATGAGAATCTTGTTCAGAAGTTACATTATTAAAAAAAATAGTTTTGGCTTCTTAAAGAAAAATTAACAAATACTATAACACTTATTAAAAATGCTTCTGTTAAGAATAACAGTCCCTGAATAATACCATAACTTCGAACAACAAAAAAATTTTAAAATGAGATAGATCATTTAAATTTGTAACTCAACTATAAAGTGCATTTAAAGAAGAACAAAAGCAAATGTGTGTTTAAACTATATATTAGGAAGGGAAAAACAAATAATAATTAATTCATTATAAAAAGTTTTAAGAGTAAAAATATTTAGAATAGATGATAAATTTTTTCACCAAAAAAGAATACTACTAATTGTAAAAATTCTTTACCTAATATATTCCATTTCGTAGGCATTCCTATATAGAAACACCGTGTTCTTTCTTTGATTTATAGGATGGTATGATGCAAAAAAAACTAGCCATTATTTGTAGCATTTAAAAAAGTTTACAAAAAAATTATAAATTTCGAACTCGTTACCAAAATTTCTTATCACAGCGAACTGGATGTAAACAAACAACAACAACAAACAACAACACATGCACGTTGTTGCGTGATGGCGCCATCTATTGACAGCTTTCTCATGACTTCCAATTTTGATCGAGCTTGGATGGCATTATATGTAGGGGGCTATGCCTATATCAATCTTTTAAGCTAGGCATACACGGAGATTGCTAAAAAGGGATAGTGTGTCAACCACTGTTGCTTCCCACTGATCTCTAGGGTTAATGGATCGCGGAAAGCTCTCCCCCACTACGGAGAGTTTGAAGGCATCTCTTTCTCCCAGGTGTTCCCCAAATTTTCATTTTACAATGAGACTCTATGGGAAATTTGTCATTTTTAAAAAATTACTGCGCATTGAGTTTTTTGTTTAGAGATCTGCTGTAACGTTTGAACAATCATACTTATGTTGTAGATCGTAGGAAAAAATATTTCTGGGTTCTTATCTATGTTAAAATGTGTTTTTTTTACCACCAATTGCGGCTCTACTTTTCGCCAAATTTGGCGAATTTCTCGTTTCGGTCTTCCCCAAAGACGCCGTCGGTTGAGGGGTTGACCGCAAATAAGACTTTTGACGTGCGTCAGCGTCTTTTTTTGATTTTGCGCTATGGTGCTTGTGTGCATGTCTTATTTAGGGAATTATTATTTTCTTAAAAATTTTATTAATCAGAGATAAATCTTTGTTTTGATGACAAATATGATTGAATGCTTTATATTTAAAGTATATGTTTAATGATTTTTTTTGTTATGATATGGAGGAACTGACGAACTGTGGTATTTAACATTTGAAATAAGCTACAATTAATGATTAAAAAAAACATAGTATAAAAATAAAAAAGGCATGCATTAAAATTAGAAATAATGATTTTTTTAATACTTTCGGGGGAATTTAAATGTATTGCAATAATGACATATTGTTTTCTACATAATTGACTGTTATTAAAAAATGCGAAAATAATTTAATACATTACTTTATATCTTTGTGTAACTTTTTTTACAAAAGGAAATTAGTTTTTTTAAATTTTGGGATGATTTTCTTTTTAATTATAAAAAATTTGTTTAAAGATTTATTTTGTATAATAAATTGAAATAATTAAATATTTATGCATAACAAATTACTTAGAATTTATTATGTATAATTTAAATTAATTAAATATGGTTTTATATTAATACTTAACCCATTTACGATGACTGTGTGAATACCATTTGAACCTTCATTTCTAAGTTTAAATTCTAATTTAATTTTTTCATTTTTGGGGGTAACTTAATTTGCTCTTCATAAATTGATCGGGTCTCTTTTGTCTTATTTATTAGATAACCTTAGCATAAAGCTCATGTTCGCACGGTAATTTTTTTACCAATCGGCGCTAATAGATTAAATATCATCACATAATTAAATTGGTGTAATTTATTATAAAACTTGAAATAGAGGAATTATATTTAATTAAAATATATCACATGAATGAATATTAATAAAAACTACCAAAACTTCAAACCTTTATTAGGTATGATCTGGGTAAATATTGTAATTTTTTTTTCTATATATAGCGGTTCGAATCGTTACGTCAGGCAAGCGATTTCCCCTACCCCCTCCATGTCACGATCCATCACATCAGCGCATACCCCTCCCTTCCGCATCTAAGCTTGACGCAATTTATGTACGTCCCTTAAGAAGAAAAAATATATATTAACACTTTGTAACTTAAATCGAAATATAAAGCGATAAACCGCGCCAATCTGGCACTTCTAAAAACAAGGTCAACTCAAAAGCGAAGCGTCAGAGCGGGGTATAGGGAAGAGTGATCCATTTCAAACTTCAGATCAGTGTTGCTTCCCGGATCATCAAAACAAGAAAGGTTTAGGGATAGAAAAGCAGGGGAATAGGGATGGAAAGCCTGAAACGGTTAAACTGAAAACCGGTTAAACCGAAAACCAGTTATTTTTTCAAAACCAAACATCCCTTAAATATGTTTGTCTTTACAACCACACTTATGGGATGTTCGCTTTTTAAAAATTTGTCCATCTGTGTGTGGCAAGTAGGACCAAGTTCAAAGGACCGAGATCCTCCATGTAGCTAGGCTGTTTCTTAGAGCTAAGCATACACGGAGGGACAACTGAAGGTTCCATGTATCCCTAAACTAATTATCTCTAATATAACTGTAACCAAACATGTTATGCCTTTGTTGCTTGGTTTTGTTTGTGTTTTGATTTATAAATTTAAAAAAGTAGCAGTGTGTTAAGAGTTTTTTTATTTAAAGAAATATGCTTAATTAAATAATAAGTTTGATTAAATAATACCAATAAATAGCATAAATAGAGGTAACTTCTAAAACTTCTTAAAAAAAGTATAAACTTCTTTCGACTAAAGCTTCGGTTCACTCCGCTGAAAATTCTATTACCTCTCAACAATGTCAGAAGAAGCAGGTAACCTAAATCCAATAACTTTTTAGTCAAATGCAAACCTTGAACAGCTATGGTTCAACGGCTGGCCTTGATTTAGCTAAATGGGTTACGTTGCCAAGCAACGAAAATGCCAAAATGTGGATAGGTAACTTAATCTTTTCCAGTTCGCCAAAAGAACAGACTGGTATATCATAGCTCTTTTTCAGGTTCCTTAACTTATCTGGCGGATATAATTCTTCTTTAAGTTAAAAAAATGGAGTCAATTTGGAAGGAGTCAATGCTGTACAGCATTTCACTGAGTTTAGTTTTGCAGTAAATTTTGGGAAATATTGTTAAATTGCCTTGAAAATATTTTGACCATTTACCTATGATTGTGACCATAATTTATACAAAAGCATACTAATGGCAATGAGTGGGCGACTGTTTGAAATCTGTAATAATTATAAAAATAATTTAGTTAGTAATTTTTTTTTATAAACAACTATAGCTGAACTTGATTTGTATATTACGTTGCCAAATCTTTATTATGACGACTTGTGGCGTCAAAATTGTGGCGAAATTTCCAAAGTTCATGGTTCAAGAGAAATTTGCCAAGTTTTTCAACCCTTCGATAAAGAATTTTACACCAATCACAAAGCCGCCGAATAAAATATCACGCTCAAATAAAGAATTTTACACCAATCAGATGCTCTTATTTACTTTGTCCCACTAGTGCGTAAAAGTAACTTTGAAACACGATTTTGTTAAAAGCATCACTTTTGCCACGATTATTGATTTGAAAAAGTTAGTTTTTTTGCACGATATTATAAAAAGGAAATATTGCGATGGAGTCGACAATCCGAAATTGAGATTTTGTGGTTTTTACATGTTTCGGAGGGTATTTTTTTTTTGCAAGAGTTCCCAGTTCCTGTCGCACGTCGGTTTTTGAGAAAATCATGCCCACACAAAGGGTAAATGTCATCGAACTTATTTGGTTCTTAAGATATTGCCGAAAAACAGAAAAAGCTACAGTGAAGTAGATTTTTTTTTGGTTTTAAAAGGTTTAATAAAATTTCTTTAGGATATACAGTGAAACCCCGATTTTACGTCCCCCGAATCTACGTTTTTCCTGCATTTTACGATTTTTTCATCAGGTCCCAGCTTTTTCCATATACTGTAATGTTAATTTAACCCGGATTGTAAGTTTGTTATTTATGGAATTTCCCGCATTTTACGTTTTCCCTGGGAAGTAAAAAAAAGAAAAATTGTTCTAAAATAAGAAATATTTTTCCCATTCCACAGGCTCCTGTTTCCTGAAACCGGTTTTTTCTCATGGATCCTGGTTTGGCTTAGTTGGCCGTACGATGAGCTGGAAGATATCTTAGTAAAGTGGTTTAAAGAAGCTCGTGCCGCGAATGTACCTATAAATGGCGCGATACTAAGAAAAAGAGATTTTCGTATTCTATGTACTATTTCCCGTATTTTACGTTTTTCCCGTATTTTACGTTTTTTTTACCCAGTCCCTTGAGAAACGTAAAATTGGGGTTTCACTGTATTTACCTTTGAATGCATTGATTGATTGATTGAGTGGTAATTGAAAATGTATGTGTCTAGTGTATTTTTTTTATATTTTAGATAACGAAGAAGCAAGTCTGGTCGTCGTTATTGTTGATTTGAATCCTTCTCCTCTCATGGTCAGGGATGGTGAGGTGAGGGAAAAAAAACTATTTTTCTTAATTTACCAGAAATATAGAAAACTTAAAAGTTTTCTAGTGTTTGGGGTCTCCATAAATCATGTGATACGATTTCTACAATTTGTTGGCCCCCCCCTATCCCTCCCCTCAAAGTGATATTTCATAATATTTCGCTTGACCCCCTCCCCCCTCTCCGGTAATCTCGCGTGAGTTTTCAAAATTCGTATGTTTTTTGTTGAATTTTAGATAGTTTTTTAAAGACCTTCAAGAAGTTCATGTATCCTTAGATTGATGTCATTCACATCAAAAAGTCAGGATAAATATATCACGTAATTTTCACCTGCAAATACTTAATTGATTTTTTGTGGGGGAAAATTGCATGATATTTGACGAGCCCCGCGCCCTCCCCACACGTGTTATTTGGTGATATTCGGCTTGACCTCTTCCCCCACTCCCAAACTAAAAAACCTAAACTCCTCGGCGCAACAGCCCGTTAGTGGGCCAAGGCCTGCCGTGCCCATTCCAGCTTTCGTGACCTAGGGCTCTGGGGTGCTAGGCATATGTCCCGGTAAGGTGGTCAGCCTTACGCGGAACCCCTGGTGTTTAGTACCCAAGCATGCTTGGTACTAATTTTATCGACCCACTGAAGAGATGAAATGATGAACCTCGCCCAATCCGGGACTCGATCTGTGGCTTGGCAATGCGAAGCACTACCACTATGCCACTGGGCCTCCCAAACACATCACATAATTTTTGGATGCACCCTTTAACTAACTAGAGAGCTCAATTTATTAGACAATTTCTAAAAAATGCAATTCAACCAATTTTCTATTGCACCGAATTTTATATGAAACCTAGTCAGTTATAATGAAAAAATCGCAAGTTTTAAAAAATTTACAAATTGTATAAATTGTACAAATATGTTGAAAATTAATTTCAAACTTGTGAACTTTTTCAACAACTTAATGAGTATTTAAATATTTGTGGCAATATATTTCTTCTTTTCATAGAAAGAATAGAATAAAATTGGTATTTTTCCAATTTGTGGGCGCATGCGATAAAGTCGGCAAAAATTTACGACCACTGCCGAACGAAATATTTCCAATGGTTACCTTGTACTGTGTTTTGTTCATAGATATCATAGTTAAAGTATTAGATTGGCAGATCACGTGACCTCCAATGCTAACGACGGGACGCGCATGGAGACCAGAATAAGAGGGCAAAATGGCCAGTGTTGCTGCCACTTTAAGAGAAAAAATACTACGAAAAAATACTATTCTAATTCATAAAATTACTATTAAAAAATTTTAAAAATACTAGCTGCATTTGAATCTTTTTAGTGACTTTAAATCTATTTCTAGTATTTTATTTTTATTTTAGATTAAATGGTATTCTTTCGTAGTATTTTTCTCCTTAAAGTGGCAGCAACACTGGCCATTTTGCCCTCTTATTTTGGTCCTCCATGCGCGTCCCATTGGAGGTCACGTGATCTGCCAATCTAATACTTTAACTGTGATATCTATGGTTTTGTCGCCAAAAAATTCTGTTTGTCACAAAAGTTCCTTTTGGCAAGATTTGTGCCGCAAAATAGAAAAGTACCAAAATTATTTTAAAACTAGTGAACATTGCTATTTCTTTCTTAAATTACTAAAATCATGACTTACTTTCTTAAATTATGACTAATTGTTAGGATTATCATGCAATTTGTGCCGCAATGATGTTTTTTTACTTTTGTGATGTCACGATGGTAGGTTCGGTATTTACGTCGTGACGTCACGAGCAGTCCCGGTGAAGGCACCGACCACGTGATCACGTTGTTTATTAGTTCGTCGCATGGTGGGCGTCTTCTGGTCTTGTTCACTTGCTCTCTTCGCCCGCGGTGTTTAAAGTTCAGATGGAACTTTATTAGTTTTGTTTAATTTAAAAATGAAGTAACTAAGTTTCTGCTTGCTCAATCACTTACGTTTGTTTATTCCTTTCTCCAAAGTAAGACTGTTATTATTTATTTTGTCTACAATATGTACTTCAAGAAGATGTTATTAAAGTTTCTACGATTTTAGTCAACTGTTAATTTGCGAATCATTGCTAGTCTGCTTATCATTATTATTATGCTACTACTTATTCTTCCAACCACGCGCTGCTATTTCATTAGCCGTTAAATAGAGGCTATTACTAGTGAACATTGCTATTTCGTTCTTAAATTACTAAAATTACGACTTACTTTCTTAAATCATGAGTAGTGAACATTGCTATTTCATATTCTTAAATTATGATTATATTTCTACTTTTCATGGAAATAAGAAAGAAATTTCAATGCACACTTTTTAATATTTTTTTTTTTAAATATGGCTTTATTGGAATAAATTAATCCATTGAAAATGGCGGATCAGATTTACTGTACGGTCCCCCTTGGCACGATTTTTTCGGATTTGGCGATAAATAATTTTTTCTGGCAACCTGTTTGACTTCAACTGAAGATTCGAATTCTATGACTTCGCACCGATGACGTTTTCCGGCAACCCAAAAGACGGACTTTCGGCGTGATTTTGGAAAGTTCGCCAAGGGGGACCGTACAGTAAATCTCTACCAAAATGGCAAATACATGCAGAAAAAGAGTCTGGGTTAACATATAAAGGAATACAAGAGAAAACTTGAACAAAGTCTTAAGCAGGAACATTATGCTGGAGTTCAAAGAGATGAGTCCTGGCTTCCCAGTATAGGTGACACTGGTCTCCCTGTTTAGTCCTTTACATGAAATAAGATAAAGCCGATGAGCTTGCCAAAGAATCAAGAGCTTTCCCCCAATCATCTAACCTCATAACTCTCGTTGACGCCAATGCAGTTGCTAGCCGTAGACTTATCAAAAATAATTTTAAATATTCCATCCCTGCTCTAAATTGTAACATTACAATATCTTCAATAATAGCCAGACTACGAACAAAACATTTAAAAGGAATGAAAATCCCAACGGAAGGACAAAGAAGCTTCTCCACACACTGCCCCAACTGTCCTGGTGTCCAACTGCCCCCGCAGCATATCTTCGGCTGCCCAGCAATTCAAGCCAGGCTCTTCAGGATTGGCTTTGAAGACCCAGAAATTTTAATTCTCTCCGAAGATGCAGAAGAAATAGCGAAAGCTGTCTACGACAGCTTCGGATCCATCTAGTTTTTGCACACATCATGGACACGACAACAACAACATGAAATAAGATGCATTCAGAGGGCCTTCTCCACAGATATGACAGTCCATAGAGTTGAGGAAACCTTGTAATTGCTCTGCAAGCCAGTTTAAAAGAGACAGGGCTTTTAGGACAGCGAGTTTCCCCATGGTCTACATCCAGGTGATGTTGTATCTCCATGAAAGTTAACGGATTGGTAATTCCGTCGAAGAGGGTGTTGCTGACTGAGACGTCTAGTTCCTCGAGGATACGGTCACAGGTTTCTATCAATGCACACTAATTTTGCTTTTTTTTTGTTGTTGTAGTGTATCCTGCCCAAATGTTTGGATGCCGTCATAACATTCTGCAATTCCCATATCATGCTAAATCCTTCAAATAAACTGGCTATTATTGGCTGTCATACGAAAGAAAGGTAATTTAAATTGCTTGATTTTTTTTGATTAAAAAATGTAATTTTCAATTATTTCAAATGTTTTTTCAGAACTTTTCCTTTTCGTGGGCAAATGTAACAATTATCTTACTTTGGATTTTCAAAAGTGGTCAGAAATTCGTAAATGTTTAAAATGATTACCTATTTTATCTTCCGCACTACGTATATAACGTAAAAAGTGGAAGGTATTATAATCGTTCCATCCGTCCGTCACCCACTTTCACAGAAAGAACCATAAGTCCCACAGGCAAGTGGGATACGTCATTTTGAGGCAAAAAATTAGACTAGGCTGATCCCGAATTTCACTAAAAACTTAACACTAAAATAGTTTTTATTGCTTACGTATTCAAATATCTATTGGGTGCAGAGTGGCAGTTCAGTCAACCAGTCTTTAAGGTGTAAAGAAAACAACATCGCTCCGTGACCTTGGCAGCATGGTCTTCACGCTTCACTAAACTTAGTTTCAACTAAGATTCTCCATTCAGGGTCCGCAAGGACACTCGGAGATGAAACCCGTTTTATTTTCATTGGGGTTGAAATTTAGCTTGCAAAATAAATAAAAAAATTACGATCCCGTTATGAACCGGTTTTTTCTTATTTTCTTCAAGAGGCTCTGGCCTTATTTCCTACCTCGACTTATACACGGGTTACCAATTTTGGAAGGATATTTGGTTTAAAAATGGGGGGTCGACTTATACACGGAGTCGGGTTATACACAAGTATATACGGTAATTTCTTTTTAATCTTTTTTTTAGATAATTAGTATTTAAAGGGTTTGTAAGGGTAAACGTGATAATTTGGCTTTCTTTTAAATATTTTTTATTTCAGATATTAGTATTTAAAAAAGTTTAAGATGTCGTAACGATAAACATGATAAATTTATTGCAGTATTTAACAAAATTTGTGGTTGGTAGGTCTGCTAATGACTGAGCATTACTAATTTAAAAATTTATCTTTTCAGCGCTTTTTTGTACCCCCAACCCTCTTCAACAGATGTCGATGACTTAAGGCCTTCTGACGGACAATATGAGCTATTTGCGAAAATAAAGAATGCAGTTAACACTAATGTGAAGGATCTCGTTGAGCGAGGTATTTTATTTTAACTTCTTCACTCTTCAAAGAAAACAAATCTTCTTATATTCTATATTTAAATATATTTTCCAAACAATTATTTATTTTAAAGTAAAAATTATGTGTCTAACACTTGCTAAGTGGCATGTCTATATTTTGGAATTTGAGGTATTGAATGGCACACATTTTTTGTTTGTTTCGAATAAACAAGCTCTGTCTGTTTTTTGTAATAAATTGTCCCTTTCTAACATTTGTTTGAAATGCAAAATGTTGTATACATATACCGCTGAAATTTTTTTTGCAAGACATTTTTTACACAAATAATAAATCATTGAAATTCTTAGAAAGCTTGAACATTTTATGTTAGGAAAGTTAGCTTTAAGAATAAAATGAAGCTGTGAAGTAATTTTTACAAAGGTTTACATATGTATACCTCTAGTGTGAAGAGGTTATATTGTGCAGTCAAACCAGGTCAAATAACATCTTGCTTATCCAAAACAGGAGCTGGGGAGCCCAGTAGGTTAGGCATCCGCCTAGCATGCAGAAGGTCCTGGGTTCGGGTCCGGGCATCGCCAAAATAACTGCCGACCTATAAACGGCCCAGCCAAAAATGTCCGACGAATAATACCCCGTGTGGCGGGAGTGCACGTTAAATATCCTTCAAAGTCCTAACGCTGTGTACGATGTCGCCCTAAACGGTTGTGTTGGGTGCCTACTCAGGTGTCGGCTCGCCACTTGACTGTGGTTCTAAAATACGACGCCCGTCGCCAATAGCCCTCGTGTAGCTCTAGTGCGACGATAATTCAAACTAACCTATCCCTTATCCAAAACATTCATTTAAATGGTTGTCAGGTTCCAGAAGGCTATAATACTAGTATATAAATTAATAATTTTGGGATTTATCAATTGATGCGTGTTTTTTTTAGGTATTTCCGAAGAAATTTATACGGAATCTCTCATAGCTGGTGCTATGACAATGGCTCTTTGTTGTATCCTTTTGAAAGAAAATAGCGAAACCTTGAACATTAGGGCTATGAAGTATATTAACCATAGATATCATAGTTAAAGTATTAGATTGACTGCTCACGTGACCTCCAATGCTAACGATGGAGGCTTTTTAAGAGGGCAAAATGGCCAGTGTTGCTGCCACTTTAAGGAGAACAATACAACGAAAAAATACCATTTATTTCTAAAATTACAAAAAAAAATACTAGAAAAGGATTTAAAGTCACTAAAAAGATTCCAAAATGCAGCTAGTATTTTTACGATAAATTTTTGTAATTTTAGAATTATTCTAAAATACTAATGTCCTCCTTAAAAATATCGTAAAAATAATAGCTGCATTTTTGAATCTTTTTAGTGACTTTAAATCCTTTTCTAGTATTTTTTTTGTAATTTTAGAATTAGATGGTATTTTTTTGTAGTATTTTTCTCCTTAAAGTGGCAGCAACACTGGCCATTTTGCCCCCTTATTTGGCCTCCATGCGCATCCCATCGTTAGCATTGGAGGTCATGTGATCAGCCAATCTAATATTTTAACTATGATATCTATGATATTAACCCTTTCACTCCTAATGATTTCATTTGGAATCATCAGCTTACGTTTTTTTCCCCTTGCACTTATTTCAAATAAATTTTATTAAATCCTTCATAATTTTTTCTATAAAGTTATATTTTCGTTTTGTATCGTTAGATGGAAGAATCATCATGTCTTTTGATGAAAACATGGTAAGATAAAATTCATTCTAAAAAAATTGTATTAAATAAATTGGCCCTAAATTGTTATGCTTGCGAATTTAAATGCTTAGAAGTTGAATTTTAATTATTTTTATCAAATACATATTTCGAAAGAATTGTAATAATTTATGAAAAAGTTGCAATTCCAAAATTTAGTTCCTTAAATTCCAGTTTAAAAAAAAATTTAAGATCCCCCCCCCTCCGGCTGTTTACCATTTCATTCATTTCAATGATTCTATTTCGACAATTTTAGGTTTTTTAGAATAAAAAAATTAAAAGTTTGGATTAAAAGGGTTATAATGTGTCTATTAGTTTGCTGTGCAACTGTCATATGGATTTAAACCCCTTAAGAAAACAGTGCTTACTTTTAATCCTTGAAAATTATATAAAAATATGTACGCACACACGCACACACTAAATTTCTTGGGAAAAGCCAAATACTTTACTTGGCCATTTTCATGAGAAGAAAGGGGTTAAATTTGTGATTTAGTACATCTAAGATGCCACAAATTTGTAAAAAAAAAAAGCTCAAAGATGTATTATTTCTTAATTGTCATAGTTGTACACTGAGTGTTGATGATAGTTTGCTATTTTAACCTTAACACCTAAACATATATCCATCGATTTAGAAAGCAACAAATTCTAGAAAAAAAACTTCCTGCTCGAATATTGGTAGGTACTATTCAGAATTTGCAAGTTTTTTGGCCATTGTTATTTAACCGTTGTCATATTCATAGTTTTGGCTATATCAGGGGTCGAAATTAACTTTTTATGCCAGGTGCACGAGTGCACCCAAGTCTCGTGACTTAGGTGCACTAAATAATAGTTGGATGCACAAATATAAATATTATGTGCACACATATAATATAAATAACAAGTTAAAAAACAAATTATTCTTCATAAAAATTGACTAAATGCAGGGTTTCCGCGCATATGAAAAGTCATACATTTGGACATAGGGTAAATTTTGTCATCAAAAGTCATGAATTTGGTAAAAAACGTCCAAAAGTCATGAAAATCGATGTATTCGAATCGCTGGAGTTTCGCAACTTTCGGATCGCTGGAGTTTCGCGACTTTCGGATCCCCGTAGTTTTGCGGCTTTCCGATCGCCGTAGTTTCGCGACTTTCGGATTGCCATAGTTTCGGGATTTTCGAGGAAAAAATTTTGCACATAAGTTTTCAACTGGGGTACACGACCTGCACCCAAGTTGAAAACTTATGTGCACAATTTTTTTTAGGTGCACCCACTAATTTCGAGCCCTGGGCTATATGAATGTATTTTTAAAAAGTATAAGTTTGTCGAAATAAAATTCATGACACTGATTTCAGGTAGTCACAGCATCTGGAGACAGTGCTTCTCAGTACATGAATTTCATGAACGTGTTCTTTACATCACAGAAAGAGGTAATTAAGTGGACACAAAAAAACAAATTTTAAAATCTTAATGTCCCGAAATATATTCACAAAGTCATTGTCAATGAGTAAACTATTGAAAACTATCTTTTCAGGGTATTCTGATTGATGCATGTGTGATAGAAAAAGACTCTGGTTTGTTGCAGCAGGTGAGAATAGAAATATTTTCTGATATTCGATTAGTATTTTTATACACAGAGTTTAATGCGATCTGGAAATCCTAAAAAAGCCTGGAATTTCAATTTTTTATTTCAAGGCCTTAAATAGCCTGGAAAATTCAAAGACAGCCTGGAAATTCCTTGAATTTCCAGTTTTTATTACGATTCAAAATTTAATCGAACTAGCGTTGCGGTGGATGAAACATCTCCGCTTTTCTGCACTGTGTAACATGGTGGCCTGGAAAATCATTAAAAAAGCCTTGAAAAGGCCTGGACTTTGGGTAGCCAAGAGTTGTATGAACCCTGTATGCAC
The DNA here is from genome assembly GCA_019343175.1 of Oedothorax gibbosus. Taxonomy (NCBI): domain Eukaryota; kingdom Metazoa; phylum Arthropoda; class Arachnida; order Araneae; family Linyphiidae; genus Oedothorax; species Oedothorax gibbosus. Next base: position 43,131,324 of record CM033272.1, on the reverse strand, counting down.
TTGGAACAGTGTTCTTACAATTCACAGAACGTTTTCTTTCTCAAGACCTAAGTCAATTTATCTAGAATTGTTTAAGTATATCAAATTTAAAATGTAATTTCTATAAATTGAGTTTTGAATCTTCCAAAATGTGATAATAGTATAGTCAAACTTGGTTAAAACAGCAACTTGTTTATGGCGCCATAATTGTTCGGTCAGTTGAATAATCTTAATGTTAAAAAAAAATTGCTTAACCCGGCAGCACTCGCGCTCCTAAGAGAAACACTGTCACTCGCAAGGGGGTACTTTAGACCCCAGCACTGAATTTCCTTCAAATATCACTTTTACGTTCCAAACTTGAACAATTTTTACTTAAAAAGGCTATTTTCTAACAAATATTTAAGGTACTTATGGAGAAGTTTCGGTATCGGAATTATAATTATGATCCACATAATTTATCACTTCAGCGATCGTATCCACAGGATCACCAGTAATGTCTTCATTTTCCAACAATTCATTAGACTCACTACCGGAACAAGGACGATAACCAATAGTCGTATCATCATCATCCATAGCATCACCAGCTTCTTCTTCTGATTCGTTTGTCGATTTATCATCCGAAGAAACTTCTGCTAACAGTTTTCGCATACTTTCCGTCTCTTCATTGTAAAACAAGTAGCGTGACAATTTGAACTAGAATGAAGAACCGCGGGCACTCGCGTGGGGTCTTTCACACCCCAAAACCACAATTCTACAAAACCGCTTTCGGAATGTGAAAGATAATCATTCCTTTCCTTAGTGGGTGACCTTAAAGGCAGCTACTCTGGGTTTGACCAATTTTAAAAAGTGAGAAGTTGGGTAATTCGAAACATGAATGTGCGTGGGGTCTGATAGACCCCCTTGCGAGTGCTGCCAGGTTAAAACAACTATTTTTTTATTTACTCCTTGGTTATAACACTAAAAATTTGACATGATATCCAAAACGAATTCTTAAAAAAAAGGCATTCTTTGTTTTTTTTTAAAAAGATTGTTATTTTTTTTCAAAGTATTTTGTACAAAAAAAATTAGTTTTCAATATTTTATTTTATTTTCCAATTCCTGCAAAAAGTTGCAAAATTTGAAATTTATTTCCCAACTTTAAAAAAAAAAAATGATTGACCGGAGAACAAACAATTAAACTACTACTAATAACACATAGGGTTAAAATGTATTCAATGGATGCTATTTTATAACTGATTAATAATATGATTACGTAATATGCATTTTACACAATTTACTAAACTTAATACTCCACCGTGTTTATAATGTTTCTTGTTTTTAACGTCAAACATCACAGTCACCTTGAATGACGCTATAACCGGGTAAGTTAAGATTAAAATGTAACTTCTACAAATCGAGTTTTGATATTCCAAAAAGTGATGAAAATTGCTTTCTTTATGAATGAAATTGTAACACTTCTGCGAATGTATTACAGGGTGGTAACAGAACCTGGAAATCAAGGAATTCTCAGGGAACTTTTTAATTCTGGAAATGTCAGGAAATTCTCATGGAATTTTTCAAATTTCGCAAAATATCAGGGAATTTTTTCCGTTTCGGATTACTTAAACAGAAGGTTTAGGTTGTACTTGTGATCACTACTAACGGATACCAAATCAAAAGAAAATATTCTGGTTGGTCCGATTTGCCTGAAGGACCAGTCTTGGAGGAAGGCTGAATATCTCTCAGGAATCATGTTATAACATGATTCTCTGATCAAGTGGTTCCTCTAAACTTATTCAGATTTTCGGAAAAGTTAGGTAGGTTAACCGGTAATCCAGAAAATCTTAAGTCCCGCGATGTCTGGATTAAATTTTCTGTACTGCATTGAATGATTCAGGAAGGGAACTTTCTAATTCTGGAAATATCAGGGAATTCTCAGGGAATTTTTCAAATTTAGCAAAATATCAGGGAATTTTTTTTCCATTTTGGATTATTTAAATAGCAGGTTTAGGTTGTTCTTGCTATCACTATACTAGCGGACACTTCTTGATCAAAAGAAAGTATTCTGGTTGGTCCGATTGGCCATAACCGGAGCGACAAAAGTAAACTCGACTATCTTCCTATCACGCAGAAGCAAAAAACTGTCAATTATTATCAAACGTCAAATATGCTCCAAAGTATCAACGCTGCGTATGATGTCGCCCTTAACGGTTGCGTTGGGTGCCTACTCGGGCGTCAGCTCGTCACTTGACTGTTGTTCTAAATTACGACGCCCGTTGCTAATAGCTCTAGTATGAAAATAATTCAAACTAAACGCAACTAAAAAGTAATTGGTAAAATCAGGGAATTTTTTGTGAAAGCATCAGGGAAATCACGAAAATGTCAGGGAACTTTTTTTCTAGGATTTTGTTACCACCCTGTATTATTTTCGACTAGAGAATAATAGATCTCACCACAAAGTTACTAGATGATGCTTTAAATTTATGTGGGAGTATATTATGTGTAATATGTTTTATTAGACCAGTGGTTCCCAACCTTTTTGCACCTTCGTACCACTTGACTTTTTGAGAAATTTTGGAGTACCACCATTCCTAAATATTTTTATAATATTTACTATTCTAAAAGTCTTCAAAGGCTTTTTTAATTAAACTCCTATTGAAACATGCTTATAACAAAGGAGAAATAAAAAGATTAAAATGGTATTAATTTACAGTTATTACATTAGTCTATTTATTACATTAGTCTAAAAACATACAAATAAAAAATTAAGTACAAACTCAGCAAAAAATTAACTGTTATAGTCTTGAGTGCAAAACTTGATGTTGTTTTGCCTGTGATTCCAATATCAACATTAGGAGTAATGGGACTTATCTTTACTCTTAAGTAATCTTCTATCACACAAGTAACAAATGACATAAAAAATAGTAGCATGTTGCTCACATCACTCACGCGTACCACCTGAAATTTCCCCGCGTACCACCAGTAGTACGCCCTGGTTGGGAACCCCTGTATTAGACCATGTGTTGTTGACAATGGTTTCTCATGGTTTTTTGTTTTTAACTTATATTTTAGGGTTGTGATATCACTGGGGGCATGTATCTGAAAATACAAAATGTGGCAGCCCTTCTACAATATTTATTGGTAAAATACTTTCTATTCAATACATATTAGTTCAGCAAACAAATGAAGAGTACAGGGGAAAAAACGCTTAATTTCGTTGAAAACTTTCCTCATCAGGCCTCTTTGGCGATGATAGCGAGTAATCGCCTAAATTGGTGTAAGGAAACCAGTTTCTCAATTTTGTTGTGCATTTTCTCTCACTGCAACCCTGAAATTCAGTTCCGCGTTTTATTCAAATGACTGTTTATCATCATGTTAAGCTTTAAAAATAAAGTACGATTGATTGAAAATCACGAATTTTTCTAAAACAATTTAGAGAAATTTTTAGATTCGCAAAATAATTGGAAAGTCCTAAACCACGACATTTCTACCTACCGAGATTTACCAAGGAGACGGCCTTGGATTAACACGATGCATGATTCCGACGCTTGGACCAAGCGAAGAAGAAAGAGAAAAACCGGTTTCCTGTCGCCAATGTCCGCCAAGCAGATACAATTACGGAATTACGGAACTACTCCTAAAAAATCAAGCGGTTCTTCCCCTGTACTCTTCAAATATTATTATTTGAACAACATAAAAGCAAATTATTTTTATGCGTTTCTATAAGGGTATCCAGCACCTTCCATACCAGTGCTGGACATCATTATAGATAGGCACAAAAATGATAATTGCTATTACGTGGTTTTAAGTTATAGTTTTTTTTTGCTGAACGCTATAATTTAAAAAACATACAGTCCCTGGACAAATTATTAGACGCACTGCAAGATTTCATGTAAAATATTAATTACTGGGTAATATTGTACCGTTTTATTAGTTTAAATTGATTTGTTTTTTATTTTTATATTATCCAATCAATTACTGATTTATGTGACATAAATAAAACAGCATTCATTTAGAAAGGCATCAGTTTATTAAGTTTTAAAGAAAAGTGAAATGAATGTTAGTAAAAGTCAATATTGAGTTGAGCCACCTTTAGCCGCTATCAAAGCTTTAATTCTGCGCGGCATGCTATCAATGCAAGACTGTACTGTCTCCTGCATTTGAGGAGGATGATTCCACACATAAATAATCTTATAATAAATAATTAATATAAATTAATCTTAATCATAATTATCTTAAAATACAAATATGTAGTCTACAACAATTCTTTTAAATAAAAATCAATATTGTAGTTTAAATATACCATTATTGCATAAAAACTCTTAAGAAACATAAAATTACTACACAAAAATACAGTGTGTCTAATAATTTGTCCAGGGACTGTAATTTAAACAACGTAATAACAATTATTATTTTTATACTTTTCCTTAATGATATCCAGCACATGCTCTTGCCAGACATGTCACTAATCATTGGCCATCAAATGAGGTCAAAGTTACGGCATTTGAGACTAGATTGTTACCATACATCAATTGACTGGTTTTATATTGTCTGTAGAAGTTACTTAAATTTGAATATAGTTTTTGCAATCCTAAAAGTGTTTAGTTTCATTATTTGAAATGTTTTTAAGTATAAAAATTTAGTTTCAATAAGCATTAAAAAGAAAAAAAGTTATGTGGGTCAAGGAATTTTTAACAGTTGTATCTTTTAAAGGCATATAGCTTAAATTCAAACAAAAAGTCTATAACTTCAAAATTTGTTTATAATAAGTTCACTGCCAAATATTTTTACAAGCGGATTTTTTTATATGATAAATGTAGCTGACTTACAGGTTCCGACCTTCCCACTTTTTGAAATGGGTTCTAATATTTTTTTTTATTTTCAATAAATAATTTTACACAAAATATTCGAAGCAATTTCAAAAAGTGGGAAGTTATTTACATTTATTATTTAAAAAAAACGTTTGTAAAAATATTCAATACAGCCGGAGAAATGTGGCAGAGAAAATATTATTTTCGCCATTGGATTAACACTGAGGCACAGATTTTGGTTCAGGGTTTCGGCTATTGAGCTAGAAGGGAAACTGGAGTGAGGTGTGCGATTCACTGAACAGGGCAGCGAACAAGCCGGTTCAATAACGAAACACGGAGGAATACACGTCACTGCAGCAGAAACGAACCGGGCAGAAAACCTAGAAACTTGCCTATTTCGCTATTGGGTTCGTCTTTGCTTGTTCTTAGTAAGTGATCCACATGGTTATTTCTGAAAAAAGTTGGAATTTAAAGTTAAAGAAAGTTAATTTCTTTCGAACTAAAAATGTTAAAATACATTTTGGAGCCCAAGTCAATGTGATAGAGGGGTCTCATACAAGCATTGCATGCAAGTGTAGGGTAAATAGTCCTTTTCAGCCCGGTTCGCTCAAAAGGGTGCAAGTGGGTTTTCGGCTCGCTGACACTTCACTCCAGTTTCCCTTCTAGCTCAATGCTGTGCATACTTTTATTTCGAGAATAAGTATTCAAATGATTTTGGTTTTTGCACGGCCAGCATCTCCACATCTTCTTCTTAACTCTGCAACTCTTCTTATCTAAATTCGGGACTTCTGATCATAGTTTAGGTGTATGTTCTAGGTATGGTATTATAACTCTGGCTATCGTAAAATGTGATTTTTAGCTTCCACACTACAGTAAAAAAATGTGGAAGGTATTATAATCGTTCAGTCCGTCCGTCTGTCCGTCACCCACTTTCATAGCCCAAATTACAAATGCTACGGACAAGTGTGATACGTCAAAAAATTCAGCGCATCGAAATAAGAACACATTGAAAATTTCGGAGAAGAATTCAAAGTACTTCAATTATTTAAAAAAAACTGTAAAAATTAATGCTCATTTAATAAGCATAAAAAGCCATTTTTATTAGAGTTAAATCACCATTGCCATTCGCAACAATCGCTCGAGAAACTTTAATTCTTTTAGACAATAAATTAAAATAAATTTATTTTTGCCACATCGACCAGTTTGAAATGACGTCAAATATTTTTCGCTACGAGATTCTTTGTATGTTGATATGAAATGTTTTCATTCTATTTAAAAGTGAGGAATATGACATATTTATTCATTGAAATATAAATTAATTTTTGCAAACGATAAGTAATAATTATTGAATTTTCGGAATAAAATAAAAGAAACTAGCCAAATTTAGCATGTAGATGTTTAATAAAGAATATCAATGCTGTGTTTGGCGCCTTCTTACCTGTTAAACACAACTGTTGTGTGGAAGCGGGTTAAGTGACAGATTCTGCTACAAACCTACTTGTTTTTTTTAAATATTGGAACTCCAGTGAAACACTGCGAGTTACATTAAGCACGCAACTCCGGCAACCTTAAAATAGCTCTGTTGGGCAGTGTGGACTATAAAGTCATTGAAGAATTTAAAAAAAGTTTAGTTTTGAAACTCCAGTTATCCTAAAATCGCAAAACACTGTGAATTCTATAAACAGTATTTTTTTAAATCATTTTCTTTGATAATTAAAAAATAAAAAGAATGCTCCTAGGTAATGTGGATTTGCTTCCATTTTTTTTAAAGTTAGTAGCACAAATTGCTCCTAAATTTCTGTATCCAATTTCAAACCCCTGTTTAATTCTTAAGAGGTTGTTGTTGATGTATTGATGATGTTGTTGATGTATTTGTATGATGTATTGATGATGTTGTTGATGTATTTGTATGATGTATTGATGATGTTGATGTATGTGTATGATGTTGTTGATGTATTATTTGTATGATGTATGTGTATTGATGTTTGATGTATGTGTATGAGTTGTGATGTTTATGATGTATGTGTATGATGTTGTTGATGTATTGTGTGTATGATTGTATTGATGATGTTGTTGATGTATTTGTATGTGTATGATGATGTTGATGATGATGTGTTGTATGATTTGTATGTGTTGATTGGATGTATTGATGAGTTTATGTATGTATTGTTTTTATGTATGTTGTTGATGTATGTGTATGATGTTGTTGATGTATTTGTATGATGTATTGATGATGTTGTTGATGTATTTGTATGATGTATTGATGATGTTGTTGGATGCATTTCTCATTTTCCAGTGGATCTTTCTGCCTTCCGTGGACACCAGGAAAAAGATGATCTTGCCCACTAGGGTGCATGTGGACTACAGAGCTGCTTGTTTCTGCCACAGGAATCTCATTGAGATTGGATACGTTTGTTCTGTTTGTCTTTCAAGTGAGTTTTCTATTTGACAATTATTGTGTCTGGTACCTTGCACAACTTTTCCTTTACTTTTGCACTTGCTGTTCTTTTCAACATAATCTACATCTATAAGAACTACTCTTTAGCTAAAAAAAATACTTAAATTATGAGCAAAATTTAATTTTTTCATCACATTTTTACCTATTTCCAAATTCCTACCCCTTTTCGTTTTTTTTTAAAATTTTGTATAATCAAATTTTATTAGTGGTTCTTTATTAATATCATAATAGAAGTATGCACTTACGAATTTTAGTCAACACACACTACTGTTTTGGGAAAAAAATATTAACGAAAAAATCACCAAAAGTTTCATTAAAAAAAACAAATTTTCAACTTTGAACAATGTTTATGAAAAATCAAATGCAAAAATGAACACAAGGAATGCATGCTTTTATTAAAAATACTATTTTGTTTCTATAAAAGTGACGAAAGCAGCTTAAGGGGAAATGGGCGCGCTGGACCGCGGGTCTCCAAACTCAAGTGCCTCAGTGTTAATCCAATAGCGAAAATAATATTTTCTCTGCCACATTTCTCCGGCTGTATTGAATATTTTTACAAACGGTTTTTTTAAATAATAAATGTAAATAACTTCCCACTTTTTGAAATTGCTTCGAATATTTTGTGTAAAATTATTTATTGAAATTAAAAAAAAATATATTAGAACCCATTTCAAAAAGTGGGAAGGTCGGAACCTGTAAGTCAGCTACATTTATCATATAAAAAAATCCGCTTGTAAAAATATTCAATACAGCCGGAGAAATGTGGCAAGGAAAATATTATTTTCGCCATTGGATTAACACTGATGCACTTTGCTTTGGAGACCCCCGGTCCAGCGCACCCTTTCCCCCTTAAAGTGCAGTAGTTAAAAATCCGTAGCATTTTGAAATAGCTCAAAGTATGAAAATCGCCTCTGGAGATATTATCCTCCATAATGGTTCCTTGAGTGACTCTATAACCGGGTTGTACTGTATGAACATTTTTTTCAAGCAATTATATACAAAGGTTTTTTTTTTCCAGTTTTTTGTACATTCAGTCCCATCTGCTCAACTTGCCAGTAAGTATTTTATGTTTGTTATTTGAGCTTCCAACACTTTTGAAAATTATTTTCTTCAAACCCAATAGAACAAATTTTAAATCAATGTTATTATCAGAGATGTGTATTCTCTGCACTGATTCCACACGAGCTAGACTTCTTAATCAATTAAATATCTTTTCGAACTAATTTAAATAGGTAGGGGTAGGGTAGGTACATATATATTCTGGCTTATGTGCTTGATTGATCAGAGACCCGCTTATAAGCCTTCCTCAAGTAAAACAGACACAGAATTTTTTTTTTACTGACACAGAGAAAGGAAGTACACCCAGGGCCAAGGCGGTAATCGAACAAGCAACCGTCACAGCGCGCAGACTGCTAGCGTAATGGTCTGCGATAAAAACCACTCGGCCATCCGGGCCCCATTTTAAATAGGTTAAGTAACAAGTTTAGAATTTATCTATACTAATATCATGTCAACATTGTTCTGCGTATCCTTGTTTAAAGCATTGACTGCACAGTTTGTAAATAAACATAAAAAAAGTAATCAAGGGGGGGGTCTAATTATTTAATCTTTCAATAAGAATCTAAGAATTTAAATCCCTGTAAGTTTTATATTGATATTTATTCTGTTCAAAACTTTTTACGTACAAACTTCTTTGCATGATGGTATGTCATAATGTTTGCAATTCACTGTGTGCTTGAAGGCAAAAAAAATTGCATATTTTCCCAATCTTTATCTAGCTTATGTTTTCGAATGAAAGGGTAAAATAGTGGTTTTAACATCATATTCTATAAGTGGCAAAAAATAAGTGTTCAACTAATAAAATAACATGTTTTGAAATCTATTTTTGTGGAATTGACTTAAAATATTATGGCGAAAATAAATGTTTTTCTCGATCTTCCAGGACTGCTTTTAAGCTCGGTGCTTTGCCCACGATCCTTAGCAAGAAGAAAAGAAAGCAAGTCCCTCTGCGGCATTGACGTGTCGCTTTTGTACATAAATAAAAGTATTTGTAAGATAAATTTTCTATTTCATTATCATATTTGTGAAAAAAATTGTGGACTGTTATAGGGGCTGGGTAGCCCAGTCAGTAAGGAGTTTGCCTTGTATGCGAAAGGTCCCAGGTTCAGGCCAGGCCATTGCTAAAATAAATGCCACACTATAAACTACCTGTGGTAGGGGTACTTAGTGGTAGTGCTTCGCATTGCCACGCGACAGGTCCGGGGATCGAATCCCGGATTGGGCGAGGTTGACCCATCCTTCCATCCCTTGAGTGGGTCGATAAAATGGGTACCAAACATGCTTGGGAACTAAACACTGGGGGTTCTGCGTGAGGCTGACCACCTTACCGGGACATATTCCTAGCACCCCAGGGCCCTAGGTCACGAAAGCTGAAATGGGCACGGCAGGCCTTGGCCCAGTAATGGGCTATTGCGCAGAGGTATAGTTTTATAAACTACCTGTAAACGTCAAATGTAATTGAGGTGAAAGTGCACGTTAAATATGCTTCAAAGTCCCGACACTGTGTACGATGTCGTTGGTGCCTACTAAGTGTCGGCTTGCCATTTGACTAGTTCTAAATTGAGACGCCTATCACCAACAGCCCTCATGTAGCTCTAGTGCAACATTTCCTCAACTCAACCTTGGTTCTGCTATTGTGTGCCTGTTCTTGGACAATAATTGGAACAACAGGTTCTTGTTTTGGTAATTAGAATACAATGCAATGTACCCATACTATAGTCCTTCTGATTACAACATAAGCTTCGAAAACACTTTCTCCCCCTACCCCCTTGTGTGGTTTATTAGCTTGTAGATTTTAGAAATAGCAGCATTTTAAGTTCTGTTTGTTTAGAGAATTCTTAATTTTTTTTAAATATAAGTGTAAAAAATTAAAACTTGCTTTAGTCATAAAACAATGCATCGTTCATCATATAACTCGAACTTGGGATTTAAATTTTTTTTAAAAAACCATTCCATTTTACCTTAAGGTAGCATGATAAATTATTTTTTAATCAGTAATCACAAAACAAATTAAAAATCCCTGTAGGCAGGGGTTCCCAACCTTTTTGCACCTGCGTACCACTTGACATTTTGAGAAATTTTGGCGTACCACCAGACCTAAATATTTTAATAAACATATAATATTTACTCTTCTAAAAGTAATCAACGGCTTTTTGAATTAAATTCCCAAGAAAAATTCATTAATGGTTAGATATTTGTTTATTTATAGCATGCTTATAATAAAGGAGAAATAAAAAGATTAAAATGGTATTAATTTACAGTTTTGTTTATTACCTATAGGTCTATAAAACATAAAAATAAAAAAAATAGTACAAACTCAGCAAAAAATTAATTATCATACGAAATATACTTTTATAGTCTTTAGTGCAAAACTTGTTGTTGTTTGCCTGTGATTAAAATATCAACATTAGGAGTAATGGAACTTATCTTCACTCTTAAGTCCTCTTCAACGCTTATTCTGCTTCTATGTTTATTTTTATGTACAAGAGTTCAGAAAATCCACTCTCACACAAGTAACTCGTAATGAATGGCATCAAAAATAGCAAAGCTTGCCGGAGGATCAAAGGGTACTAGGTTTTACATCCGATCCAGAAGTTAATTAACGATTTCTCTTTAAAATAATGTTAATGTTTAAAATCATAAGTAATATGTTTTCATGCTCACTTCTCATGCGTACAGAAGCTATTAATAGCATCATGTTGCTCACATCACTGACGGAGTCCTCACCTCACACGTACCACCTGAAATTTTCCCGCGTACCACCGGTTGGGAACCCCTGCCTGTAGGTATTAGTTATTACTATAACAGGGGTCGCAGACATGTCCTATAAATCCTATATATATTTTTAAATCGGAAAAAACGTCCTATATTGTCCTATATTTTACAGTTGTCCTATATATCCTATATTTCTGTATTGATTCAATCTTATCTATATTTTTGTTTAATTTACTGTAACGGCGTCGTTCGTAGACATTTTTTTATATTTTGGATTGCTTTTCGATTGTTTTGATATCGCGTGAGTTTCGGGATAGTTGGATCGCGGGAGTATCGGGATAGTTGGATCGCCGGAGTATCGGGATAGTTGGATCGCCGGAGTATCGGGATAGTTGGATCGCGGGAGTTTCGGGATAGTTGGATCACGGGAGTTTCGTGATAGTTGGATCGCGAGAGTTTCGTGATAGTTGGATCGCGAGAGTTTCGGGATAGTTGGATCGCGAGAGTTTCGGGATAGTTGGATCGCCGGAGTTTCGGGACAGTATGATCGCTGACGATTCATTTCAGGATTTAAATGATGTAATATATTGTGACTGAATGCAGTTATTTGATGTTTTATGTTGTCCTATATATATATATTTTTTAAAAAATCATATATCCTATATGTTTTTTAAAAAAAATCCTATATGTTCCCAATTTGTCACTTTGACCCCTGCTATAAGCAGTTGCCATTAACATAGATATGAAACAAATGTGCTTATGGTGCAAAAGTGCAACTAAATGCATGGCAGTAAAAAAAAATAAGCACACCATTTTGAAAGAATTCAAAATTTATCTGGTAATTTAATTATTAAAAATTAAATCAAAGAAACTAGAAAATGTAACAGCAATTTTAATTAAAGTAATAGAACATATTTTAACAAGTAATACAATTTTAATTTAAATAAAATAAAAATACAGAAAGTTTTTTACCCCCCAAGTATAAAAACTAAAAATATGCATTTTATCATGGCAGTTTAGGAACAACTATGATATTATGGCCGGTCTCGATTGGGTGATTTGTTATGTTGCCAAGCAACCAAAATGCGTAAATGTGCTAGACATTCCACTTAATATTTAGCAACCTTATTTAAATTTTCACGCTTACTAATGAACAGACTGACCATTATATCATAGCTGTACCGCAGTTTGCATTACTTTAATACTATAAGCCTTGACTAGGGAAATTATATAAATAATCAGTCCCTTTTTCCTTCTCTACTTGCCGTATTTTCTATTTGTGCAACACCACTTGAGTTTTCATGAGAAGTATTTTGTGATTCTAAAACTGGTTTGCCACTTTCCGAAACTAATTTGTTTTTTTCAATGGTAGAAAAATCATTTGATTCAGAAATTACATCGTTTGTTTTTTGGAATGAAGGCACAGCAGAAATTATTTGAAGAGCTTAGTGGAAGAACATGCTAAAGTGACAAAAAAGGTGAAAATTAGCTATGAAGTTTTTCATTTGCACTTAGGTACGTTAAAAACGGCACTTGCAAAAGGTAAACAATACTTAACTTAAAGCTTATAAAAAGGGAATTTTGTTATTTTTAAAAGAGGGAATAATATGCTCATGCATTGGAACAGAAATCTCATTTTCTTTTCAAGAATGTCACTTAGCACGTTCTTCCACTAAGCTCTTCAGGTGACCTATCTCAGTTGGTTTGTCTTTTTCAATAGATTCCTTTGAATGTGATTCCGAACCTTCAATATTTGATACTTCTTTTTTAGTTTCAATGTCAAGTATTTTGTGATTCTGAAACGTCTGTTTCTAAAATTACTTTGTTCTCTTCAAGGATTGTAAAATCATTTGATTCAGAAATTTCTTGTTTTGGAATATCAGTTATTTGGGATGGCATATAATATTTAATAGGCACAGCAGAACTTGATTGACCTATCGCGGTTAGTTTGCCTTCTCCAATACTTGAAGACTCTTTTGAATGCGATTCCCAATCTTCTGTCTTTGTTACTTCTTTCTTAGTTTCAATATCAGACTCGGGTAAACCAGAACCTTCCAAATCTTTGTCATGAATCTGAATCTCAGTTGCTTTGCCTTCTCCTTCTTCAACATTTGACACATCCTTTTTAGTTTCAGCATCAGACACAGAACTTTGCCAATCTTCTTTGTCATGAATCTTAATCTCACTTGCTTTGCCGCTTTCAATACTCGAAGACTCTTTCAAATGTGATTCTGGATCTACTACTTTTTTTGACGCATCTTTTTCAGTTCCAGAACCCTCCAAACGTTCTTTGTCGTGAATCTTAATCACCAAATAGTCTTCATCCTCGATCTTGGGAAGGATTTCTTGTAAGGGCTCCAAAATGGCATCCACGTTCAACTTGCACAGATATTCTAATTTCTTGAACTCCAACGAGGCTATCCCGAGAGACTGGGCGATTTGTTCCGAAGGGAAAATTGAAGTTAGGCATTTGTCGATGTGCGGGACTAGGTCGGTTGAGAACAGGAGGCAGAGCTTGTTGAAGTTTTCAGTTTCGACCTCGTTCAGACGTTTCTTCCATTTGGAATGAACCTGTTAATACAAAATGGAACATAGGTATTAATTCATTAACCACGACTTTGTTAGTGCCATTAACAACTTCATTTCCGAATAAAAACGTGTTTTTTAATTTGTCCAGGACTGTGGTCTATATTCAGGGTGGTAACAGAACCTGGAAAACCTGGAAATCAAGGAATTCTCAGGGAACTTTTTAATTCTGGAAATATCATGGAATTCTCAGGGGATTTTTCAATTTTCGCAAAATATCAGGGAATTTTTCCATTTTGGATTACTTAAACAGCGGGTTTAGGTTGTTCTTGTGATCACTACTAATGAACACTTGATCAAAAGAAAATATTCCGTTCGTCTCCGTTGGATGTCATGCTTAGTAATTTTTTGGTCGGTACAAAAAAATTACTAGGTATGACATCCAATAAAGACAAACAGTAACAAATAGGCCGGGTGGAATTTGTTTATGAAATTTGGATAATCATCACCGCTTTGGATAATTGGAGTTCTACTATAGCTATTAATGACTGTCTGGAAACATGGGGTTTAAAAATATTATATTATGTAAGAAAGAGAAAAATTGACGTTGAGAAAATTTTGATACAGTTCGAGTTTGCAATAAATAAAATAGTACAGACTTTTTCCCCCTATACTCAGATTCATTTTCAAGCATTTGGGCTTGAAAATGAGCTTTTTCATTCAAAACTTTTCAAGGAGTGTACAAACCATGTTATAACGCCATTCTCTGATCACGTGGTTCCTCTTAACTTTTCCCGATTTTCGGAAATCTGGAAAAGTTAGGTAGGCTAACCCATAATCCGGAAAGTCCCGCGATGTCTGGTTTAAATTTTCTGTACTGCATTGAACTGTGTGTACTGTATATTTTCTAGGTAATTATAAAATCAGGGAATTTTTTGTGAAAGTATCAGGGAAATCATGGAAATATCAGGGAACTTTTTTTCAAGGATTTTGTTACCACCCTGTTATTTGTCTCATATTTTGTTTATTAGGATAAACTTGAGCAGAAAAGCTCATTTTCAAATAGCAAATATTCTTGTAAATGGGTTAAAGAATTTTTTAGGGTGCTGGTTAAATTTAGAAAAAACAAATGAAGTGGCCATATTTTTGATTCTTTTTTATCAACTGGTAGGAACTTGTTTGTAGAAAATGAAACATCTATGTTAAATACTTTTTTACGGTGCAAGGTAAATTAATTTTGAAAAAACTTTGATGAAAAAAAGTTTAATTCAGAATTTTGTTGTTGTTGTTCTTGTGTCCATGGACAGATAATATGGAGAGTTTAGATCGTTGAGCTAGAAGAAACGTGGAGTGAGGTGTGTGATTCACTGAACAGGGCAGCAAACGAGCCGGTTCAATAACGAAACACGGAGGAATACACGGCACTGCAGCAGAAACGAACCGGGCAGAAAACCGAGAAACTTGCCTATTTCGCTATTGGGTTCGTCTTTGCTTGTTCTTAGTAAGTGATCCACATGGTTATTTCTGAAAAAAGTTGGAATTTAAAGTGAAAGAAAGTTAATTTCTTTCGAACTAAAAATGTTAAAATACATTTAGGAACCCAAGTCGATATGATAGAGGGGTCTCATACAAGCATAGGGAAAATAGTCCTTTTCTGCCCTGTTCGTTCAAAAGGGTGCGAGTGGGTTTTCGGCTCGCTAACACCTCACTCCAGTTTCCCTTCTAGCTCAATGGTCTAGATAGCTTCAATTCAGACTTTTAAAAGTTTAATATAGAACTACATGCCCATGCTACAACTACTGCACAAACTTATTCTAAAATAAAAATACAAATAAATTTTACACTAAAAAAAAAATTTGACTTGTGACGCTTATTAATACTGTAAAGGTTTTCATATCAAGATCAACTTCACTGAAAAATTCACGATTTACAAAATCAATCTACCTTTGTGAGTGTCTGCACCAGCCTATTAAGAGAACTAGTAACAGCAGCAATGGACAATGGTCATGGAATAGGAACAGCAGAGCTTGAAGTCGTTTAAAGCTGTCAAAATGTTGTTTAGGTACTGGGCCAAGTTTTCGATTTATGACTTCGGAGGGGGGCTCTGTGTGAGCCAAGCACTGCGACCATGGGTCTATTGTACCATCCCCAAGAAATAAATCCCTCTCTCTTATAAGAAGAGCTCCGTTGCCGAAACAAGATTCAGCAAGGATCTGATAGGTATATCCTGGAGTTCAGGGCTCAATCAAGTGATGCCCTAGTTGCTCAAATCTGTGAGCTGCAAAATTTTCGCATTCACAGAGAATGTGGGTGACCGATTCGTCCTCGTCCCTACAGCCACTGCAAGTGGGATCGTCGAGGACCCTCATAATGGTAAGGTGCCTTTTAAGGGTGCAGTGGCCAGTAAGTAGACCTACGGCCCTGCGTATACCATCACGGCTAAGCTCAGAGTTTTCTACGTAACTTAATTTGTCTTCCATTTATTATTCAGGACTACGGTCTTCATTCGTTCTATATTTTGTTTATTTAGATAAACTTAAGCAGAAAGCTCATTTTCTCATGGCAAATTTTCTTGACAATCGTCGTTAATGGTTAGTAATCGTCATTGATAATAACACAAAGGTTTTTGTAACATGATTAACATACACGTAAAACATACCTTTGTGAGCGTCTTCACCAGCCTATCAAGAGAACTCGTAACAGCTGCAATGACGTCATTGGCCATGGAATAGGAACAGCAGAGTTTGAGGTCGTTTAAGGCTGTCAAAACATCGTTGAGGTACTGGGCCAATGGGTGGAAGTCTAATAGGGCGATCGGGGGTTGCATGGTTTCTTCCGATAGTCCGGGGACAACAAATGCTGTGTTGGTGTAAGTGGAGAAAGTGAAGGTTTCCATTGTGCTCTCGAAACGACCTGTGGAAATATTGTTTTCGTACTTAGTTATAAAGGTAAAATTATATAAATAAGGGGAATTTAGTTCATTTTGCAATTACTAGCAGAACTATACTATTTTTTTAATCAAGTGAAATTCAATATTTTAACAAATATATTATCGCCTCATATATTGCCTGTAAGTGCCCACCAATTATACACTACTCAAAACAATAAGGGCAGCACTTTGAGTAATTTTGTTAAAACCATGTCGTGCTCCCCCAATTGTTTTGAGCAGTGTATATAGGTATGCAGAATTTTAGTTATCCAATTTGAAGCCCATGAAATATTAAACTAGCGCATTTACAGTATGCTAAAAACATCCAATCAACAGACCTGTTGCGCGATCCAAAGCTGCACACAGTTTCTTCAACGCGACATTCTGGAACAGGGGAACAAGCAGCGAACGAAAGTCGATGTTCACCCTGCTGAAAGACAGGCCGAAATACATGCACTGCGCTAGGACAGAGTCGATTCGGCCGCCAAGATCTGTAAAAAAAACGCATTGGAATAATTTTCTTTCTTTAAAATTAGGGCTTAAAAGAGATTTTTATAAAATAAAACAGCTTTTACATATAAAACCTAAGACTATTACACTTAAAAACTGTAGTTAATCAGGCAGGAGAAAATATATGTGACCTTAGTATGAAGTATATGTGACCTTAAGAATCTTTTAGAATAGAACATAGACTACAGTAAAAATAATTCAAACCTTGAGGAATTTCCTGTTTGAAGACACACAGAAACCACAATATCTTCCAAGCAATCCAGCTTGGGAAAAGGGCACAGTTTCCTTTTCAGTCATACCTCACAAGTAAAAGTGGATCATCATCGAAAAATATCGCCCAGTTCTGGATGGTTATGTTGCCTGTTGTCAATTTTCCTTGTGTAGCTCTAGTGCGATTATAATTCAAACCAACCCTAACCCTTTATACTGCACTCCATAAGAGTGACCTGGAAGACTACTTTCTCATGTGAACAGACTATAGTAAAAACAATGCAAACCTTGAGAAATATCCTGCTCGAGGATACACAGGAACCACGATATCTTCCACGCAATCCAGCTGTGGAAAATAGCACAGTTTCCTTTGCAGTCATCCCTCACAAGTAAAAGTGGATCATCGTCCGAAAATATCGCTCGATATTGGGTCGTGATGTCAAAAAGATGTACCCGAGCACTTTCGATGATCTTTACTGAGTGTTCGTAGGGGTCGTTACGATCGATTTCGTTGACGACTTTCTGGAACCAGGCGTCTCGTGCCTAGACAAAAAAGGCATGAAGGATTTTTGACATAATTTACTTAAATTATATGAAAATTCCCAAGTAGATATTAGAAAAGCTATAGAGTGAATAAATTAAGCTAAGAATTCATAAAGCAATTAAATTCAAAATAATAAAAGTTCATAAATTAAGTTGATTATTTTCTGGAACCAGGCATCTTGTGCCTGGAAGGGAACAGTTATGAAGGATTTTTCATATAATTTCACACAAATATGCATAGAGGTAGGAATTAGGTGTAGAGAGGTCTACCAGTTGAGAGAAATTGAAGCAGGGCTGTCAGGTTTTCGAGCTACTGCGCATAACATACTTGCACCGAGGTATCCCAAGATGCACCACTCTGTAGAGGGCTCCTCCAATTGAGATGATTTGAAGCAGGGCTGTCAGGTTTTTCGAGCTACTGCGCTTAACATACTGGCACCGAGATATCCCAAGATGCACCGCTCTAGCCTGCTTCATTTGTGCGCTACTGCGCATATTCAAGGACCTCTCTATTCTCCTTCCTACCTCTATGCAAATATGTAACACGAATTATTTTTCTACTTTCACTATGGGGACCTACCACCTCTATCACTAATGGGGATAACATAAAAAAACTCAACTCATAATTAAAGATTTTCTCACATATTTAGGCCATCCTGAAGAGAAAAGCCGTATTGACTATCAAGTTTCAAGAATATCAGTTTAAAAAATTGACGGAAATTTATAAATGTTAAGTGATTTAGGACACACTATTTACAACAGAAATATTTAGATAAAAATTGCAATGAATGAGTTAAATTATATTTAAATCTTATTCTTCTTTGATAATAATTTCATGAAAAGTATTGTACGTGAGTTCCAAAATTATGTTACATAAGAAAAAAAACATTAATGTAACAAAAAGTTAATATAACATGAGTTAAACTAAATAGAAAATACCCCAAAGTACCTGTAGGAACTTAACAGGCAGTTCCTGTTCATTAAACCCATCCAAACGACGCAAGTAACCAACCACTTTTAGGCAGTCAGTGTATAAGTTGAGGTAGGATTTGTCTCAGTGGCTGGGAGGTATTACGTGTCCGATAAGCCCAAGTTTACGGGTTCGAGCCCCGGCTAAATCGCCAGATTTTCTGCATGAGAAAATCGCAGGCATGCATTCAATATGATTGTGCGACATGTAAAATATCTCATTTGGCTTCGGTTCTCTCGGCAAAATTAAATATCCACATACTTTAACATCCACATCTCAGATTGGCGTTAATCCGATGTCAAAATTGGGAGCGAGAGTCACCTAGATACTGCCACAAAGAAATGGCTCTCAGTTCTGGGGGAATACGCCGAGTCTGCAAAAGCTAAAGCCATCAATAATGCAAGAAAATATTAAAAACTCGATTTTTATGGTGCTAATTTTGTATAAAATTTCTTGGCCTACACACGAGTATATACGGTAAGTTAATAACATAAGAGGAGTTAAAAATAGTACCTGTAGGAACTTAACACGCAGTTCCTGTTCATTAAACGCATCCAAACGACGCAAGTAACCGACCACTTTTAGGCAGTCAGTGTATAAGTTGAGGTAGGATTTGTCTCAGTGGCTGGGAGGTATTACGTGTCGATAAGCCCAAGTTTATGGGTTCGAGCCCCGGCTAAATCGCCAGATTTTCTGCATGAGAAAATCGCAGGCATGCATTCAATATGATTGTGCGACATGTAAAATATCTCATTTGGCTTCGGTTCTCTCGGCAAAATTAAATATCCACATACTTTAACATCCACATCTCAGATTCGCGTTAATCGGAGCGTCAAAATTGGTAGCGAGAGTCACCTAGATACTGCCACAAAGAAATGGCTCTCAGTTCTGGGGGAATACGCCGAGTCTGCAAAAGCTAAAGCCATCAATAATGCAAGAAAATATTAAAAACTCGATTTTTATGGTGCTAATTTTGTATAAAATTTCTTGGCCTACACACGAGTATATACGGTAAGTTAATAACATAAGAGGAGTTAAAAATAGTACCTGTAGGAACTTAACACGCAGTTCCTGTTCATTAAACGCATCCAAACGACGCAAGTAACCGACCACTTTTAGGCAGTCAGTGTATAAGTTGAGGTAGGATTTGTCTCAGTGGCTGGGAGGTATTACGTGTCCGATAAGCCCAAGTTTACGGGTTCGAGCCCCGGCTAAATCGCCAGATTTTCTGCATGAGAAAATCGCAGGCATGCATTCAATATGATTGTGCGACATGTAAAATATCTCATTTGGCTTCGGTTCTCTCGGCAAAATTAAATATCCACATACTTTAACATCCACATCTCAGATTCGCGTTAATCGGAGCGTCAAAATTGGTAGCGAGAGTCAACTAGATACTGCCACAAAGAAATGGCTCTCAGTTCTGGGGAATACGCCGAGTCTGCAAAAGCTAAAGCCATCAATAATGCAAGAAAATATTAAAAACTCGATTTTTATGGTGCTAATTTTGTATGAAATTTCTTGGCCTATACACGAGTATATACGGTAAGTTAATAACATAAGAGGAGTTAAAAATAGTACCTGTAGGAACTTAACACGCAGTTCCTGTTCATTGAACGCATCCAAACGACGCAAGTAACCGACCACTTTTAGGCAATCGGGGAGTTTTAGGTTGGTTCTCAGTTTGCCCAGAAGAAGCTGTAGCATGGCGTTTGACGAGGCTTGTACGTCCGATACTATGCTCTGTAGAAAGTAATAGAAATATTATATAATTGGTAAGTAGAAAAATTATTACTTTCACGTTCCACATAAGGCTTATTAATTCTCTTTTCTACTTTCTATTGTTCCATGATAACATAATCCTTATGATTGAAACTTATTATTATATTGTACACACATGTAATTATAATGCCTTACAGGGTCGGATTTCTAAATAGGATAAGTAGGCTGTAGCCTAGAGCGTCAAATTTTTTGGGGCGGCATATTTTACGAACAATTAAAGCGGCATTCAGCATAAAAAAATTACTATAAAGATACTAATATTTTTGAGAATGAAAACAAATTATTTACAATAATGTGTAAAACGTATATATAGCATTATTATTTAGTAGTAAACGTGGCCGCTGCAATTGCAATTGCACACTCTCCCCCCCCCCCCCATCATTTGGAAGTTTAAAGAAAAATTGTAGTACAGCAGTTTAAAAAAATCGCGTAATATTTCGCTTTCGATTTAGAGTGTAAAGGTATATAGATGATTCTAATATATAGACAGAAATAAAATAGTCAAGAAAACTATATCTGGGATACCTTACAACGGTAGTGGGGGAAGGAAAAACATTCAGAAGCCGGACAAAAAAATAGCACAAATAAATTCGTTAATTAAAATACCGTAAACTTTACTTTTTATTTCATTTTCTTTTGTTATCAACATAAAAAAAGAGCGCACTGGAGCCTACTTGTCTGGAAAATCAGTTTTTTCGCGAAAGTTTCCTGCCGATCTCAAACTGCTTTCAAGGCCGTCCGGTACCAGCCAATGAGGGAACAACTTAGTTCTTACCCAGACACAGGGTTCGTACTCTATCTATGATAGTGAAATTCAGGAGTTTCTAAGGAGTTTTTCAGGAGTGCAGCAATGTAAATTCAGGAGGTATCGCAAAATAAATTTGAATATGCGTGTTTATTATTGTATTGGTCTAGTAACTTAGACCGAGAATGAAGGAAACAAGGGGTGTAAATGTTGTAGAAAATTTGAGGTTTCGGTGTAAAAGCCAACCCCTTTTTATGGGAACAAATCGCCCTTTTTGGCGATTTTTTGAATTTTCGTGACTGTTTTAATTTCATGACTTTTTCGACCGGTAGACATCCTGATAAAGTACGAGAAAACCGACTGAGAGAGGAGAAAAATGATTCATGTCGTCAATTTTTTTAGGGGAGGGGGGGAATATCAGGAGATGATACACAAATTTCAGGAGTTATAAGGGCCCTTAAAAAATAAAAATGAAATTCAGGAGTTTTTCAGAAGTCGTACGAACCCTGCAGATATTCTTTGAAGATTACTGTTTATTTTTTTTGTATATTTACATTAGGATTTTAGTGAAATTTTAACCAGCTATCTTTCCCTGAAGTGGGAAAATATTGTGACAGGGGCGGCAAATTGATCGTAGCCTACAAGCGACAAATCTTTAAATCCGGCCTTGATGCCTTATTATATTATACCCCCGATACTAGCTTTCTCCAGTGGATGAAATGTAATACATTGTTGTTAACTAAACTAAAATAAACTCCTCGGCGCAACAGCCCATTAGTGGGCCAAGGCCTGCCATGCCCATTTCAGACATTGTTGTTAAGTAGAAATTAGTTACCTTATTCAAAATAAGGCTTATTAATTCTCATTTAAGGGCGAATGACCTTATGGACCACCAAACCAAAGTGCCTCTGTGTTAATTTAAGGAAAAATTATTTTCTAAGCCACATTTCTCCGGCTGTATCGAATATTTTTTTATATTATAAATGTAGCTGACTTACAGGTCTACAGTCCCTGGACAAATTATTAGACACACTGCAAGATTTCATGTATCAATCAATGATGAAGAAAATACCTTTAGAAGGACATTTGTGTTCCTAAACTTAAGCTATTGAATAGAAAATACTATCTGCTATACTTAATACATATATCGACATCTTTTTTAATGATATGGCATTCTTTGGTATGTTTCCATCATTACTAAAAAAAAATACAGTGTGTCTAATAATTTGTCCAGGGAATGTATATAATCCCACTTTTAAATATTATTTGAATATTATGTGTAAAATTTTTTATTGAAAATTTTAAAAGAAATATTTTAACCTATTTCAAAAAGTGGGATTATAGAGCTCTGTAAATCAGCTACATTTATCACACAAAAAGATTGTAAAAATATTCAATACAGCTGAAGAAATGTGTCTAGAAAATATTTTTTTTCCATTGGATAACACAGGGCCAATTTGGTTTGGAGACCCACGGTTGACTGGGCTCATTCGCCCTTTACATGGAATGATGGGGAATATTTTTGAGTGAATCAGAAGATATTTTGATTTGCCAAAAATGTTCCCTATCGTTTCAAGATAACACAACAATAAATGTATTGTATATTCGACACTCTTGTAGCTGTGGAGAGAGTAAGAAAACATATTACATTATTCTTAAGTTTAAATTACCTTCTCATTCGAAATAAGGCTTATTAATTCTTATAGTCCTTATTACAATTCTTACTAACACGTGTTGTTGTCGTATTTCCCCCACTCTATTTGGGTTGTGTTGTGTTGTTGTTGTCGTGTCCATGATATGTGCAAAAACTAGATGGATCCGAAGCTGTCGTAGACAGCTTTCACTATTTCTTCTGCATCTCCGGAGAGAATTAAAACTCCTGGGTCTTCAAAGCCAATCCTGAAGAGCCTGGCTTGAATCGCTGGGCAGCCAAAGATATGCTGCGGGGACAGTTGGACACCAGGACACATTTTTTAATAAAAAAATCAAGCAATTTAAATTACCTTTCTTTCGTATGACAGCCAATAATAGCCAGTTTATTTGAAGGATTTAACATGATATGGGAATTGCAGAATGTTATGACGGCATCCAAACATTTAGGCAGGATACACTACAACAACAAAAAAAAGCTAAATTAGTGTGCATTGATAGAAACCTGTGACCGTATCCTCGAGGAACTAGACGTCTCAGTCAGCAACACCCTCTTCGACGGAATTACCAATCCGTTAACTTTCATGGAGATACAACATCACCTGGATGTAAACCCTGGGGAAACTCGCTGTCCTAAAAGCCCTGTCTCTTTTAAACTGGCTTGCAGAGCAATTACAAGGTTTCCTCAACTCTATGGACTGTCATATCTGTGGAGAAGGCCCTCTGAATGCATCTTATTTCATGTTGTTGTTGTTGTTGTCGTGTCCATGATATGTGCAAAAACTAGATGGATCCGAAGCTGTCGTAGACAGCTTTCGCTATTTCTTCTGCATCTCCGGAGAGAATTAAAACTCCTGGGTCTTCAAAGCCAATCCTGAAGAGCCTGGCTTGAATCGCTGGGCAGCCAAAGATATGCTGCGGGGACAGTTGGACACCAGGACAGTTTGGGCAGTGTGTGGAGTAGCTTCTTTGTTCTTCCGTTGAGATTTTCATTCCTTTTAAATGTTTTGTTCGTAGTCTGGCTATTATTGAAGATATTGAACGGTTACAATTTAGAGCAGGGATGGAATATTTGGGTATAGAATATAAATATATTTGGGTTTAGAACACAATGGAAGAGTACAGGGGAAAAACCGCTTAATTTCGTAGAAAACTTTCCTCGTCAGGCATCTTTGGCGATGATAGCGAGTAATCGCCTAAACTGGTGTAAGGAAACCAGTTTCTCACTTTCTTGTGCATCTTCTCTCACTGCAACCCTGAAATTCAGTTCCGCTTTTTATTCAAAAGACTGTGTTCATCATCATGTTAAGCTTTAAAAATAATGTACGATTGATTGAAAATCACGAATTTTTCTAAAACGATTAAGAGAAATGTTAAGATTCGCAAATTAATTGAAAAGTCCTAAACCACGACTTTTCTACCTACCGAGATTCACGCGATGCACGATTCCGACGCTTGGACCAAGCGAAGAAAAAGGAAGAGAAACCGGTTTCCTGCCGCCAATGTCCGCCAAGCAGACACAATTACGGGTCGACTCCTAATAAATCAAGCGGTTCTTCCCCTGTACTCCTCAATTGCGTTTAAACTCACAGTAGAGCCTCAACAAAGATAGGTTTAGAACAGCAACACTCATGCTATTTCCCGATCAACCATACGAAGGGGTAGAGGAATAAAGTGCTTTCGAAGCTTGTGTTGTAATCGGAAGGACTATAACATGCAACTAATTACAACTAATTAGCAATGCAACTAATTAGCAAACATTTTTGTCGAATCAGAAGATATTCTAATTCGCCAAAAATATTCCTAATCATTCCAAGATAACATTAACTTCATGCTTGAAATGTTATGCATACGCACATACATACAATATAATAATAAATGTATTTTTATTATACTGTACGTTGGACACTATGCTCTGTCGATAGTATGAAAACATATTGCATTGTTGTTAAGCAGATATTAATTACCTTCTCATTTGAAATAAGATTAAAATTACACATACATACAATATAATAATAAAGGTTGTTGTCGAGTTGAATAATTGTCGCACTAGAGCTACACCTGGGCATTTGGTGATGGGCATCGCAATTTAGAACCACAGGCAAGTAACAAGCCAACACAGCTATACTGTACTCTAGACATAAATGCCTTGTTCAGTCTGCATTTGCCATTCCCCCTGTGCATCATTGGTACAAGAGTAATCGTCGGGCAGATCTCTATCCCTTCGGTGCAGCAGACAGTAGCAAACTTCGATAACACGATTTCGTAGTGGCCACCTAAGAACATTGGCATATAACAACAAAGAAAAGGAATTCCCAAATTGTACTGTAATTGCTACAAGGCAATTTTTCAGCATAGGTTAGACTTATATGTAGCTCTCTATTGTTCAGTTCCCAAGATAGCTTGGTCTCACCTACCCTTATAAGAGGTATATCTGCTGCATGCTTCCTCTCAAGTCGTTTAACATAAGCAGAAAGTTCCAAAGCTTCATCGTAGAAGCCTGATCTGACGTAGGTGTCCATCAGTTGTGGCATTTCTAGAAATTCCAGAAGCTGGGGATGTTTTCCGAGGGTGGAAGACGCTTGGCGCCATCTAGGGTTGAAAAATATAACATTTAATAAACAAAATGCCAGATGAATATTTAAACAAGACATTGGAGTAACATGTTACTTGTAACAGTTACTTTTTTCATGTCCCGCCATTAGCGGTAACAAAATATAATTTCGTTATTTTTCCGTTCATTATTTCTCCTGCTGCTTTTTACAGATATTTTCAGCATAGTTTGCCATTTGACTTAAATTTAATCATTTAACTTTTAACAACACTAAATTTTTGTCCTTAACTTTTTTCCGATTGCCCGTTTCTTTAAGTCTTGATTCTCTTTGAAAAACGGTAAGAGATGGCTAAATTTAAATTTTTATTATAATTTGAAATTTCTAAAAATAACTGTGATTAGTTACTTTTGGTATTAAGTAACTGTAACTAGTTACTTTTCATATTTATTAAATGTAACTGAGTTACTCTTTTAGTGAAGTAACTGTAACAGTTACTTTTTAAAAGTAACTTTCCAATCCCTGAATTAAACTAAGAAGGGGAAATGGGCGTGCTGGATTGGGGGTCTCCAAAGTAAAGTGCATCAGTGTTAATCCTATGGAGAAAAAATATATATTCTCTGCCACATTTCTCCGGCTGTATTGAATATTTTTACAAGCAGATTTTTTTATGTGATAAATGTAGCTGACTTTCAGGTCCCAACCTTCCCATTTTTTTTAAATGGGTTCGAATATGTTTTTAAATTTTCATTAAATAATTTTACACAAAATATTCGAAGCAATTTCAAAAAGTGGGAAGATAGAGACTCCACAGATTTAACAGGCATGTCTATTCCGGTGTACTCGGGGACCTCTGTGATTTTTGAAGGATTTTTTCCAGCACTAATATGTTTATTGTATGGCTGTGCTACAAATCGCAGATAAAGTGAAACCATCAGAAAGTTGCCAAGTAATCCTAGTAAGCCGAAACAAACCGCTCACTCACTGTAGTTCAATAACCATAATTTTATTGTTTAAAAGTTGTTGATTAAAACTTCAAAAATGACCATTTGCACAAGTTGTTTGTTGTAGGCTGTGTGAGATGTAATAAGCCTATACAAACTCCATTGTAGAATACGGCAAATAATTGGCCGAGAATATTTGTTTGGGCTTACTACAAAGCGATCAATGGCTTCACCTGGCAAACCAGTTTTTGTATTGGTTAGTTTTTTAATTGGTTAATTCTTAACTCTATACGACAAAATCAACCTACCTTGCATTGATCTTCTGAGCCTCTTTGCCAAACTCTCCACATTTGTCCTTGAACTCAGGGAGCTTATCTACCATGGAATCGAGCCTTGTTTCGATGATGTTGAAATCCTGAAAAGAAATAAGAAAAATACAATTTGTCCAATCTCAAGTAATGGGGTTGTTTTCGATGATGTAACTCCCCTGTTTTCATTTTTAACTTCCTGCAATTTCATTGGTAGGTTCGATTTCTCTCAAAATAAGCAGGGTTTTTTTTTTTTTGCCTGCTGTGGACCATTTTAGAGATTTCTACTGGCAACTTTCTCTTTTCCGCCTATTTATTAAACTTTATTGGTTTTAATTCGATTACATTTCAAGTACCATATATATTCGTGTATAACCCGACTCCGTGTATAAGTCGACCCCCCCTTTTTAAACCAAATATCCTTCCAAAATCGGTAACCGGTGTATTAGTCGAGGTAGGAAATAAGGTCAGGGCCTTCTGAAGAAAATAAGAAACCGGTTAATGACGGGCCGTAATTTTTCTTATTTATTTTGCAAGCTAAATTTCTACCCCAATGAAAATAAAACAGGTTTCTTCTCCAAATTTCCTTGACATTGATGAACATAAATGGAGAAGCTTGGTTAAAACTATGTGCCATGAAGCGTGAAGACCACGCTGCCAAGGTCACGAACCGCCATTGTTTTCTTTACACCTTGAAAACTGGTTGACTGAACTGCCCTGTGCCAGAGCTACACATGCAAAGTACGCATCACGCCAAGAACTAACAATAAAGCATCACATGGTGGATACCGTGAATAGATACCAATCTTATTTCATCTTCAAAATTTAACTGCTTTTGTGTCTTTATTTTTAATAGAGAGTATTTAAACCTAAAGTTTGATTGAAATTCAGTTTTAGTTTAAAGATTAGGGATTCCTTTTTTTTTCGGAAAATCGATGTCTCGTGTATAAGTCGACCCGATTTTTACCGCACTAAATTTGTCCAAAATTTCTCGGCTTATACACGAGTATACGGTATGTAAAGCATTAACAAAATGCCAACGTTGTTGAAACGCTTCAGTTTAGATGATATTTTGTCTTATGTGGAGAAATTAGGCACAATTGTGGGACAACAATTTAACGTGATTCTCGAACAGAGATAAGCTTTAGTTCTACAAAAAGAAAAGTTTGAATACAACATTCGTTTCAGTAAGGTAAGAAAATAATATATTGATTAAAACAAGTGCAATTGTAGCAGGACCAAGATTGAAAACAACACCACTGGAACCGGCATGAAACATGCCCATTGGCAACTTAGAACTATTTATTTGACATAATTTTTATTATTTGTTTGTAACAAGCTTTACAAAGTTATCGCAGAGAACAGCACTTGAGCGGGCACCTATTAAAAGTGAACCTTGCCCCAATCCCAGGTTCAAATATCACACCTGAGATGTCAGCTTCTGAGCCTTATTAATTAAGTACTTATAGTAAAATAAAAATCACCCTAGTCACTGACCCGGCGACAAATTAGTGTCAAGTTTTTGATGAGCTTAAAATTTTTTTTCTGGCACTCATCAAAAGAATGGGATACTAAACTAACACTTCATGCATCATTTCTAAGGGGTACCGAAAAAACCTGCAAGCAGAGTCGCGCATTCAGAAAATATGATGTTCGAGATATCGCCAAGCAGGAAAGGCCAGCGACTACGATTAACAAAATCCTCAGATTGAATCACTAACTTTGATGAATATGATGTAAAGCAAGTAACAAGCTCATAATAGCTCAACTTGGTAATCTGTGTTAGGTTACCAAGCAACAAATGACTAAAGGTATGTGTATCAACCATCTGTTAAAATTTCAAGCTCGGCAAAAGCCGTAAATTAATAGATCGGCCTGTCATAGTTGGGTTAGACTGCACTTGAGGGTGCTCTCGCCTTACTGGGCGATGTTGTTTCTTTTATAGGAACGTCTATATTTTAATGAATATGTATTTAGTTTTAGTTAGCAATTATGATTCCGATTGGTTTAGATTAAATCGTTATTTTCGAATGTTCAGATTATGATTGGTTTAGCATTTTGGTTCGGCACGAACAGGATTGCCGCCAAACAAAAATCGCCGAGGGGCACCTTTACCATGATTTCAATCAAATTTAACTTACCCAGATTTTTGACTGACATTTCATAAAAAGGTTAAATCCTAGCTTCGGTATACGGCGACTTTTTCGGAACGTTGGCGACAAAAAAAAAGGCGATAAATAATTCTAACCTGGCAACATAGTTGTTTGACTTCGCGGTTTCCGAGTAGCATCGTCCGATCATGCGTCGCTACGCGATGTTTTCTCGCCAACAAGTTTGGCGAGAAATAAAAAGTCACCGTATACCGAAACTAGGAATTGACCCTTTATAATACCTGGAAGATCTTGTTAGAGCACTCGGCGGCCTGGATGAAGGTCTTATAATTATGGAACGCCAAATCCTGGGTCTGTTCCAGGACCGAAGAGCGCTCTTCCAGCAAACGGTCCGGCTCCTGGCTCAGGCGTTGTAATCCTAGAGATCCTAAATCGGCGAGATACACAAGGACGTCAGGATTGTCTTTCCAGTTGCTTCGGAACTGTTCGGGTAGTACTCGGAAAACTTCTTCGTAGTCCCCATTGTGGTCGTCAGACGACATATTTAGTGTAGAATTTTAGAGAAAACGGGGAATTATTTTACACAAAAAAAAAGAAACTAACTTTTACACGTAATGTTTCAGAACAGTGAATAGACAATATTTTCTTTCTAGTTTGTAATCACGATTTCTTTTAAATTAGAAATCAACGACGTTGAAAAAAGTACGCTGACTGTAAGCCGTATGCTGACTATAGTAAAATGAAAAGTCTAATCGGGGACATGATGATTCGCAAAAAGTTGCTATTTTTGACAAATTATCTTTTCTTTTTCTTAAGTTGATTTTTCATTTTGTTGTAGGTTTGTTATCTAAATTATAGTCAAATGAAATCTGTTAGTTTAAGAATATTTTTTCAAATGAAATTAAAAATTGCAATAAGTTCGTAACAATTAAAGTTATTAAAATTTTTGGCAGTATAAAAACTCGCCAAAAATTGCGCCATATACACGTGACTTTAGAAAATATAGTCATCGTTTAGGTTTGCCAGTTTTTATTTTAAAATTGACCAAAAATTTAAAATTATATATATTTAAAAATATAATTCAAGTTTTAAAGTATCACTGCCTTCAATTGAAAAATTGAGAATATATTATTTTTTTATTAAAATAGATTATATTAAAGTAGAAGAGTTTAGAGAACTGAAGTGAGTTTAAATGTTGAAAAAATGTAAACAAAGAAACATGTGTAAACACGAAACGAATGAAAGCATGAACAGTTTTTAAAAAATATTTATTAAATACATTTAAATTTAAAGAAAATACAAAAAGCAGGCATTTTATAAGTATGCACTTTGTTACTTAAATATTTTTGAGGTTTCCTTAACTAGATTGTATTTATCACGAGCATTGTGATTCAAATGTTCTATGAATTCCATTTTTTTAAATTCGAAAATAAATAAAGCTATTTTTTCTGTTATACTTTCTGTCAAATGGTTGCACTAATAAAATTGATTTTTAATTCGATTTTTTTTAGAAATGGGACGCTCAAGAAAACGATTTAATGAAAAAGGAAGAACGAATGGAGTGCAGAACTCTTCCAATCCAGAAAAGGTTACTTTTTTTTGTTAAAGATTATATTTGTTTTAATTAATAATTTGTAACTGGTCCTATGTTTATTTTATTAAAAAAAAATCTTTTATTTGCTATGGGTAAGGTATCTTTCCCTACTAGTTTATTAGTTCTGAACGTTTTCCCTATTAATAATACTTGGTAGAGATTTACTGTACGGTCCCCCTTGGCGAACTTTCCAAAATCGCGCCAAAAGTCCGCATTTTGGCGACTTTTTTTAAAAAAAACACGATTCAAAGAAAAGATCAAGAAAGTATGGGAATATTTCTTATGAAAACTCAACCAACGGTCCGATAGGGTTGCCGGAAAACGTTATCGGTGCCAAGTCATATTTCGAATCTTCAGCCAAAGTCAGACAGGTTGCCAGAAAAAATATTTATTGCCAAATCCGAAAACATCGTGCCAAGGGGGACCGTACAGTAAATCTGATCCATAGTACTTAAATCACATTTATATTGAAAATAGTCATGCTTTGTTTTAGAAACATTTAAGATTCTTTGGTTAAATCCTAGTTTCGGTATACAGCGACTTTTTCGGAACGTTGGCGACAAAAAAAAGGCGATAAATAATTCCAATCTGGCAACACAGTAGTTTGATTTCGAGGTTTCCGAGTAGCATCGTCCAATCACGTGTCGCTACGCGATGTTTTCTCGCCAACAAGTTTGGCGAGATATAAAAAGTCGCCGTATACCGAAACTGGGAATTAACCGATTCTTTATTTGTTAATGACATTTTTCTGGTTCATTTTCGTGCTCGTCAGTATTTTTGTTTCGTATTTGTTGTCACTTCAAGATTGCTTTACTAATGCCAGGTTTGTTGTTTTCTTGGTTACAATTTTTGAATTGTCAGTTTGTCACCAAATTCAGAAGCTGTAACATATATATGTGTTACATCATGTACATAAGCAGGGTGGTAACAGAACCTGGAAATCGGGGAATTCTCAGGGAACTTTTTAATTCTGGAAATATCAGGGAATTTTTCAAATTTTGCTAAATATCAGGGAATTTTTCCATTTCGGATTATTTAAACAGTAGGTTTAGGTTGTTCTTGCAATCACTATACTAGCAGACACTTCTTGATCAAAAGAAAATATTCTGGTTGGTCCGATTGGCCTGAACCAGAGCTACAAAAATAAACTCAACTCTCTTCCTATCATGCAGAGGCAAAAAACTGTCAATTATTATCAAAGGCCAAATATGCTCCAAAGTCCCAACTCTGTGTACGATGTCGCCCATAACGGTTGCGTTGGGTGCTACTTGGGTGTCAGCTCGTCACTTGACTGTGGTTCTAAATTTCGACGCCCGTCGCCAATAGCCTTGGTGTAGCTCTAGTATGACAATAATTCAAACTAAACTAAACTAAACTGAAAAGTAATTGTAGAATCAGGGAATTTTTTATGAAAGCATCAGGGAAATCATGGAAATATCAGGGAACTTTTTTTTAAGGATTTTGTTACCACCCTGATAAGTGTTTTTATCAAATGTTCATTTTCTTGTTTAATCAAACGACTTTAGAGCAACGTCGAATGGATCAGCCAGAGTCCAAAGCCTAAACTATGGGAGCTTTTGTAATGGAAGAACGAATTCCTACTTTTAAGTAAAAATATTTGTCCACTCGAACCAGCCTTCCTCCCCTTCAACTCCCTCAAAAGCATACAAATCTACAACCATCCTGGGAATCGTCGCACTAGAGCTACACGAGGGCTATTGACGACAAGTGTCGTAATTTAGAACCAGGGTTGAGTGACGAGCACTACCTCTACACGGGCCTTTATATGTCGGCAGTAATTTTGGCGATGCCCGGACCGGAACCTGGGACCTTCCGAATGCAAGGCGAACACCTTAACCGACTGGGCTCCCCAGCCCCCGCGTCATAATTGAGAACTACAGTCAAGTGACGAGCCAACATCCGAGTAAGCACCGATCGCAACTTTTAGGAGCAACTTCGTACGCAGTGTCGGGACTTGAGTGTACATTTTTCTTTCGAGCATATCTCTCTCTACACGGGGAATTATTCGTCGGACTCTAACTCAAACATCGAATCTCTAAAGTGGAAAAGTCGATAAAAGTAGAATACTGAGGCATTTGCTTTTGAGTAGAAACCCTTGTATACTTTATATGAACATTAAAATTTATTTCATATTTTCCTTTTTGTTAGATTTAGAAGTGTGTCTGTAATGTTAAAGCGAATGTGCAAAACATTTAAAGGTTAACTTTTATCGGTTAACTTTTACCGATTTATCGTTAACTTTTACTTTTTCTCATCAGTTGAGTCAAATGCCATTTTAATGTATCTAAAAGGTTCAAGGGCGGATCCAGGGTGACAATTTGGGGGGGGGGGGGGCATTATAATAAATAAAAATTATTTTTAGTTAAAATTATTTTTAATTACAGTTATTTTTAATTACAATTTTTAATTACAATTATTTTTAATTACAATTATTTTTAATTACAATTATTTTTAATTACAATTATGTTTAATTACAATTATTTTTAATTAACATTGTTTGGATTAAAATTAATTTTTAATTTATTTTTCCATTGTAAATGCAGTTTTTTACTATTAATTTAGTATGTATTACTAATTACTTTTTATAAGCATTAATTAGTTTGTATTTTACATAACTCATATTTGTATTATTTAATCGATAATTAATGTCTTATTTTTTTAATAAAAATGGGGTTGTTTCAACGGAGAATATCTGGCAATAGCTCTGCTTTTTTGTTTTCATGTCTCCCGAATTACTGTTGTTTTGGTATTCGGGAGTGAGTTTCCGAAGAGAATATTTTAGTTGTTAATTTTTTTAAATTCCAACTTCTTTCAATGCAAGTTTTCCTTGATAAATGATTAAAACAACCAACAGTACAGCAAGAAGTTGTAATTTAAAAAATAACAAAACTTAGAAAACTCAATTTCGAATAGCAACAAAAGTAATTTGAGAGACATGAAAACAAAACCGCACAGCTATTGCCAGATCCTCCGTGAAACAACCCCATTAATAGTAACAATTAAGAAAAATTTAATTATAGAATATTTTTATTTAAAATTTAACTACTTAGATAATTTAAATCACCTGATTTGTTGTACAGAAATTAAACGACAAGCTTCTATTATTAAATTTAATTGTAAAATGATTTGTGTATAAATCATTTTACATTTACTTAGTTTATAAAAACAGTAGTATATTTAACATATTTCAAAACTTAATTATTTAACTATACTGGTAGTTAATGAACACATTTAATTAAATAGTAATTATTAAAATATTAATCAATATTCTAACTAAATTTAAAAAAAAACCTTCTTGATTTGTATGAGAAGTTTATATATCCATTTTAAATAACTACAACTATGGCAACCAGTCGCCAATAGCCCTTCTATAGCTCTAGTGCGACGATAATTCAACATAACCCTAATCATTTATGTCGTTAAAATATATAAAAATAGTAGCTAGTTTTTATAAAACATGTACTTAAATTTTAAACAGCAATTAAAATGTAATGAAAACAGAAAGCTTATTATAAATATTAAATACAAATACATATCAATGAAATAAATGTTAATCGTGCAACAAATTGCAGTTTTGATGCATTATCATTAATCTCGTTAATCATTTTAATATCATTGAGTACAAGAAATGTCAGAAAATTTTATAAATTGGAACTTACTCATTGATTAGATGAAGAAACCCCCTAAAAACTATTCTTCTTACTCTTACTCGCATGACATCTATTTTGCTCCTATGAAATGTAATTGAGACATACGAGACCGAAGGCGCGAAAAACTCTGATTGAAGCATTGAGTCACCTGCTTAGACGCCACATTTATTCCAAAAGAAAAAAACAACCACCCGTAATATGGTCTCTTTGGTTATCAGATTAAAAAATCCAAGTAAAAAAATCAAAATCTTGTTCGCACGAAACAAGTAACTCATAAAAAAAAACAGTACAAATAAAAAAAAATCGACGCCACACCACACAATATTTTTTCAGACTTGCCGTTTTTTTTATTGTAACCGATCCGACGCGTTTTTCCGTTTTCTTCAAAACACAAGCTTTAAAAAAAACACAAAATTATAGTGTTATACAAAAGCCGTAAGATTTATTACGCCAGCTGCAAATGTTTAGACATTTTTATAATTTTATAGAATTTTTAAATGAAATTTATAATATTGGTCATGTTGGCTCCACCGTTCATCATCGGTAGTTTGCTTTTTAAGTATACTATAGTTTAGTTTAGTTTGAAATATCGTCGCACTAGAGCTACACGAGCGCTATTGGCGACCGGCGTCATAATTTAGAACCACAGTCAGGTGACGGAGCCGACATCTGAGTAGGCCCCCAACGCAAGGTAGACATCGTACGCAGCGTCGGGATTTTGGAGCATATTTAACGTGTACCCCCTCTACACGGGGTATTATTCGTCAGACATTTTTGGCTGCGCGGGCCGTTTATAGGTCGGCAGATATTTTGGCGATGTCCGGACCCAAACTGGGGACCTTCTGTATACAAGGCGAACGCCCTAACCGACTGGGCTCCCCAGCCCCTTAAGTATGCAATAACTTTAAGGTTTCGGTTAACCGTCTTTATACCTTTATGGTCAAAACATATATTATTATTGCTCTCTGGAAAATTTCTATTGTTGACAAAATTTTAAATTGACTACATTAATTTGTGTCTGACGCGTAACAATAAACATACTCATTCATACTCACTACAGATACTTTACAGTAGAAATTACGATAGAAAAAAGCGCGAAAAACTCCTAACTTATAGTACACTTATTTCACTTGTATTAAGCAAAATAAAAACCCTAAAAATGAAATTAAAAAAATAGTCATAGTGGAATTTCTTTGATTTATTAACGAACAAATTGCACTATTATACTTGAAAATGAATTCAAATATATCTGTCAATATTTTATTTCTATGTTTTTTTTTTTATACTTCCTTCCTATTCGAGAGGATAGTCGTCGTTTATCGGCGCCATAAAAAATGTATCTAAAATCTTATTCCCGCCAAAATTGCGATTGGCTTAAAAATAAATCCGAAGGGAAAGGGGGGGGGGGATAGTTTTTATTTCTTTTTTTTTTTAACATTGCGTAATAACCTGTTCCCCCAAAGCGCCCGAGCTGTAATATTTTTTTCCATGTTCTAGTTCTAAGTTGAGAATGCAACGAGTTGTAGTATAAATATAAATATTTGTAAAAAATAAAAACATTTCTTTACAAGTCGATTCTTTCTAGTATGAATTTTAAGATTTTTTTTTGGGGGGGGGGGGGAATTTGTAACTAGTTACTTTTAGCTTCCACTCTTGTTTTTATCGTAAAAAGTGGAAGGTATTATAATCGTTCAGTCCGTCTGTATGTCCGTCACCCACTTTCATAGCCCGAACTACAAATGCTACGGACAAGGGTGATACATCAAAAAATTCAGCGCATGAAAATCAGAATACATTGAAAATTTCAGAAAAGAATTCAAAGTGCTTCAATTATTTAAAAAACCGCAAAATTTAATGCTCATTTAAAAAGCATAGGAAGCCATTTTTATAAGAATTTAATCAGCATTGACATTCGCAACAATCGCTCCAGAAACTTGAATTCTTTTAGACAATAAATTAAAATAAATTTATTTTTGCGACATCGATCCGTTTGAAATATTTCACTACGAGATTCGGAGATTCTATGTATGTTGATATGAAATGTTTTCATTCTATTTAAAAGTGAGGGAATATTGCATATTTATTCTTTGAAATATAAATTAATTTTTGCAAACGATAAGTAATAATTATTGAATTTTCACAATAAAATAAATGAAACTAGCCAATTTTTTTTTATTTTTTCAGCATCATTTTACTAATTATTTATTTTTCGAACTGTAAATTAATTTAACAAACGATAAATAATAACTGAATTTTTGGAAGAAAGTTAATGTAAATGGGAAATTATGGAAACTCAAAGATATTTATTAAAAAAGTTACATCATTATTCTTCGAACTTCAAACAAATTTAGCAAACGATAGAGACTAATTGTTAAATCTGGGAAAGAAGATTAATGAAAATCGTTAATTTTGGCATTTAAAAATGTGAATTAAACTAGCTAAAAGCCCTGTTTGGCAAATTTCTTTCTGAGTTGTAAAAATAGATTGTTTCCTTTTGAGTACAATTGTTGTGTGGAAGCGGTTTAAGTGACAGATTCTGTTACAAACCTACTTGTTTCACTTTCCAATCCCTGGTAGTTTATATTAACTTCTCTCCTTCTCTAAACGACAGGTTGACATAGAAGTTAACCTCGACACTGCTAAAGACAAGTACGACGAGAGCAATCCCCTGGTGCTCAGTGCGAAAAAGAAGAAGCAGGCGAGGACTCCCGATAAGCCCGAAAGCAAGAAAAAGAAGCTCACCAAGAAGGAGAGGAAGAAACTGGAGCAGGTCTTGGAGAGGAAGAAGAAGAAAATAAATGTAAGTTTAGTTGATGTTCATACAGTAGAACCTCAATTATCCGAAACTCTCTGTTTACCTACCATTCCTAAGCCAACATCAAAACATTTCTCCGCCAAGGTCATTATGGGTTGTTTACAACTTAAATTCGTCTCGGAAATATATAGTGATTCTAAAGTGAGAAACCACAGGAGATACTGAAATCAGCAATTTTCTGCGATTTAAAAAATCAGAATTCTCATGGGACAACTTTTTTAACACGGTTTTAATGTTGGAATGGTTGGCTTTCTCTTTGCCAGGAAGTCTCAGTGTTGCGAGTTAATTAGAAAAAAAACTATTTCAGTGGAAGCAATAAAGCTATAAAATCTAACGTGGAAAAATCATTTATTAAAAGACTAACATCGTAGGAATTTTGACAGAGAGCCCTTTTCACAAATATCACAGAGTTACATTTTCTTTTGATTTACATATAACAGTACCTACAAATCAACAACCAAAGAAAAGTCCGAGTCTATGTGATCGACACCTTAAATAAAAATTACTCAACACTCAGTTTCAGAGATAACTTAACACTAAAAATATTCAATGTCTACGACTGCAAATATTGTCTGCAGACAATGTCTACAACTGCTAAACATTTTGGACATCTATCAGATGTTTTTCTATTTAATAAAAACTCTCCATTATCCGGTATTTTCGATTATCCGACCTACCTCCAGTCCCAACTAAATCAGATAATCGAGGCTCTACTGTATTTGTTGTTTTGGAATTTCGTCTAAAGGGCATATAAAATGGACACTCATTCACCCCAACCTTCAATGCAACTAAATCTTCAACATTTAATTTGAAGTTGAATGAACGGTTGCTCGCATATTTATGATCAGGCAGTCAAAAATAGTCATAAGTTTGGTTTATGTTTATATTTGTTCTGGAATGGCAGCTAAAGGGCATATAAAATGGATGCTCATTCACACCAACCTTCAATGCAACTAAATCTTCAACATTTAATGTGAAGTTGAATGAACGGTTGCTCGCATATTTATGATCAGGCAGTCATAAATAGTCATAAGTTTAGTTTATGTTCATATTTGTTGTTCTGGAATGGCAGCTAAAGGGCATATAAAATGGATGCTCATTCACCCCAACCTTCAATGCAACTAAATCTTCAACATTTAATGTGAAGTTGAATAAACGGTTGCTCGCATATTTATGATCAGGCAGTCATAAATAGTCATAAGTTTGGTTTATGTTTATATTTGTTCTGGAATGGCAGCTAAAGGGCATATAAAAGGGATGCTCATTCACCCCAACCTTCAATGCAACTAAATCTTCAACATTTAATGTGAAGTTGTAGTTGAATGAACAGTTGCTCGCATATTTATGATCAGGCAGTCAAATATAGTCATAAGTTTAGTTTATGTTCATATTTGTTGTTCTGGAATGGCAGCTAAAGGGCATATAAAATGGATGCTCATTCAACCCAACCTTCAACTCAATCTTCAATTTTTGTCTCAATTTTCACTTATTATTTAATAGAGTTTAAATAGCTTAACAAAAATTAATTAAACACAAATAAAGACTAATATGACGACACGACTAAAGACAAGTATGACAAGAGCAATCCCAGGCTATACTGAAATCGGCTAACTTCCGCTATTTAAAAATTGTGGAAATGGTGGCTAAGGCACCTAAGCTGTGGTAGGAGGCGTCCTTAATACCTACACTAAAGAGTTCATCGATACTGCATGCAGCACAGTTGAGGGCAGCTCTACTACCACCCTAGTAATCGGGGCCTGATCTAGGAAAACTCAGACTAAGGCACAACCAATTGTGGGGGCCCCTTTACGCAAAATGTGTTGTGTAATATTTCCTTTAATGATGGTGCTATATAACCTGTGTATCAAATTTTTGCTACAATTTTATTGACTTCCTTATAAACATCGATCAAAACAATCACGTTAGGTCAATTTCTCAGTTAAAGTCCAGTAATAAACAAAGTGGAAGAATTTACTGACATTTTGGAGATTGACAGCATCAAGATTTGCAGCATTTAGAATAATAGAAACTGAAATTTAGGGGCTCCCAAAATGTAGGCGCCCTAGGCCCGGGCCTTATGGAAGAACAGGCCCTGGTAGTAATGTAAGTTTAGTTGTTGTGGGAATGGTGGCTAAGGAACCATTGTTGCAGCTGATGTTCTGGACTGATGCGGACCCCCATTGTTTAGTTCCGAAGCTACCTTGTGTGCCTAATAACTGGCTGTGGTAGAAGCTTCCCTCAACGCCAACAAGTTCATTGCTATGTCATGGTAGGGGGCAGCACCACTGTGGTGATATTTCATAGTGTGTTATTAACTTCAAAAAGTAATTTAATTAAAATGCCTGTTGTGTTTTATGTTGCTAAATAAATATTTCTTCCAATTTTATTTATGTAGGTTACCAATTTAGTGTAGGAATATATTTTTGTTTTAAGACATACATTTTTTTTTTTAAATTTATTTTTATTGTAAGTAATTCAATAATTATCAAAATAAAAATAGTTTTGTTAGAGCTATTGTAAAGCACACTAATGTGTGTATTA
Source organism: Oedothorax gibbosus (assembly GCA_019343175.1). Taxonomy (NCBI): domain Eukaryota; kingdom Metazoa; phylum Arthropoda; class Arachnida; order Araneae; family Linyphiidae; genus Oedothorax; species Oedothorax gibbosus. The sequence goes on along the minus strand of CM033272.1, from coordinate 43,091,922 downwards.
AAATTTAACTTTCAATTATTCTACAATTAATTTCACTGTGTTATTATAAATATCAGTAAAGGTTTTGGATTCAAATTTAAATACTTCTAGATTTTAACTTTGAATGTTAAAAATTTAAATCTTCCTAAAATACCTATGCTTCATACAGTAAATGTAGTTCTATTTTTTCCTTCTTTCCAGAGCGAGCTTTTAGAAAGCTAAGTTAAGCAGAAACCAAAGAGATCAACTTACGCACACCCAGATCAAACTTTAGGGAGAGAGGCAGTTATCATTCTCGGAGGTAGGGTTAGTTTTACAATCGTCTAAAATAGCATTATAAGGGCATTGAGTGCACGTTCCACAGTTTGTTCATTTTCCTCGTATTCATTCCCGTGAAAAGTAGGTTTGTTTACATCAGTGCTAAAATGCTTATAGGTGTGAGTGTAAAGTTTAGCAGATGTTCATTTGTTCCTTCGTATATTTCTCGGAGATTGTTAGTTTACATAGGCTAAAAAGTACATAATGGCATTGAGTGGTACAGTTCTAGAATTGTTTTCATTTGTCCTTTGTTCATTTCCGTGAAAGTAGGTTTAGTTTTTAACATTAAAGTGCATTATAATGCGTGTTGAGTGGCACAGTTCAGAGTTGTTCATTTGTCCTTCTGTATTCATTTCTCGGAAGAGTAGGTAGTTTTACAATCGCTAAACTAGCATTAAGGCATGTTTGAGTGCACATTCACAGATTGTTTTCATTTTTGTTCCTTTGTTATTTCTCGTGAGAGTTGTTATTTAATCGTGCTAAAGAGCTATATGGGCGGTGTTGCAAGTTCAGCAGATGTTTATTTGTCTCTGTATTTCATTTCCTCGTGAGAGTAGTTTTTACAATCATGCTAAAAAGTAGATTTAATGGTGTTTGAGGCAACTTCAGCAGTATTTTCATTTGTTCTTCTGTATTATTCCAGCTGAAAGTATGGCTTAGTTTTTCAAGCAGTGCTAAAAACTAGATTCAGGGCACCAGTAGAGTGCAACATTCAGCATATTGCATTTGGATGAAGAGGCAAGTTATTTCATTTCCCTGTGAAGAGTATGGTTTAGTTTTTACAATCAGTGCTAAAAAGTAGCATTATAATGGGCGTGTTTGAGTGGCAACAGTTCCAGCAGTATTGTTTTCATTTTTGTTCCTTCTGTAATTGAACAATACAATATGTTCTTACTTTGCTGAAACAAGTGTTTTGTACAAACTTTTCTTTCAGTAGAACTAAAGCTTTCTTCTGTTTGTGAATCATGTTAAATTGCTGTGCCACAATTTTTCTGCATAAGACAAAAAACCGAACCGACCGCAGTTTTCCAACAACAATTGCAAAATTTGATATTAATGGGGTTGTTTTAGATAGGACTTTAAAAAATATTGTTCAAAGCAAATGTAATTCCAGAACGAACAATAAAGAAAACAAATACCTCTGGAACTGTTGCCACTCACGGCATGAAACATACCCATTACAAAACAAAACAAAAACTTCCACACATACATGTTCTATCATAATTAATTTATTACGAGAATACTATTAGAATTTAGGAGAATTTATTCTGACACCTTTAACTAAAATATGTTTGAATCTTAATTATGTTTAATTTTCTACACTTTTCGTCAATAGGTGTGCCGCCGAAGAACTGGCAGATAATACCACAAGCAAGAAGCGCATCAAAGTCAGCAACATTAAAGGAATCAACAAAAAACAAAACCAGCTATCGGAACAGGAATCGGAATCGGAAGAAAGCAGTTCGGGCTCTGATCTTTCCGAGGCCGAGCAGGAGGCTAACGCCTCAACTCCTGCTGAAACTGCGGATGAACCAATTGCCGAAGAAGTTGCTGCCACTAAAAAAGAAGAAACAGTTGAAAAGGTTGAAGTTCCGAAAGTCGAAGAAACTGTTGCGAAAAGGGATGAGATCGAGAGAATACCCAGCGTTTTTGTTGCTCTGGATAGAAAACCGGAAATCCAAGTGAGTTTTGAGTAAAACCAAGTCTGTTTGTAACAGAATCTGTCACTTAACCCGCTTCCACACAAAACTTGTGTTAAACAGGTAAAAAGGAGCCAAACACAGCATTAATTCTATATTAAACATTTACATGCCAAATTTGGCTAGTTTCATTTATTTTATTTCCAAAATTCAATAATTATTACTTATCGTTTGCAAAAATAATTTATATTTCAAAGAATAAATATGCAATATTCCTCGCTTTTAAATAGAATGAAAACATTTCATATCAACGTACAAATAATCTCGTAGTGAAATATATTTGTCGTCATTTCAAACGAATCAATGTCGCAAAAATAAATTTATTTTCATTTATTGTCTAAAAGAATTAAAGTTTCTCGAGCGATTGTTGCGAATGGCAATGGTGATTAAATTCTAATAAAAATGTCTTCCTATGCTTTTTAAATGAGCATCAATTTTGCAATTTTTTAAATAATTGAAATACTTCGAATTCTTTTCTGAACTAGCGTTTTTGTTGCTCTGGATAGAACACCTGAAATCCAAGTTTTGAGTAAAAAAAAATGATCTTTATTTAAACTGACTACGACAGTCCTGACTACGACATCAAATGCCACAAATGCAACAAAACTTGGCGACTTGGCAAAGTCAGCCACATGCTATTGCATCGCTTGGCGGTCGCCAAGTTTTGTTGCATTTGTGGCATTTGATGTCGTAGTCAGGACACAGCCTCATATTAATTTTAGTTTCGTTTAAAAATAGTTAATGTTTTCTTACAATAACTACCTTCTTAAAATTATGAGTAAAGTTGTTCGTTGCGTCAGCTTTGACATTTGAATGTTTGATTCATTTGGATACATTTAAACATTCGTCATGATAAATGATTTTTGAAAATTATAAACATCACTTGCTAATTATTGTTTAGAATTGATAAGTAGCAAGGATAAAAACAAGTTGCACTTACATGACTTTAAAATAGAACTGAGCAGAGGATAAGCCCTCATATTGAGAGTAAAACCAAAACAACCCATGAAATCACGGAAGCGCATGATTGAAAATTGGAACTACGTTATCTGAAACGATCCAATTCTTGGTGTAAAATGTAACTATTAAATAACTAATAAATCTACAGTCCCTGGACATTTATTATAAGACACACTGCAAGATTTCATGTAAAATATTAATTACCAGGTGATATTGTACCGTTTTATCATTTAAAATTGATGTTTTTTATTTTTATATTATCCAATCAATTACCGATTTATTTCACATAAATAAAACAGCATTTATTTAGAAAAGCATAAGTTAATTAAGTTTGAAAGAAAAGTGAAATGAATGTTAGTAAAAGTCAATATTTAGTTGAGCCACCTTTAGCCGCTATCAAAGCTTTGATTTGCGCGGCATGCTATCAATGCAGACTGTACTGTCTCCTGCATTTAGGAGGATGATTCCACACATAATAATTTATAATACATAATATATAAATAATCTTAATCATAATTATCTTAAATAAATACAATATGTAGTCTAACAAATCTTTAAACAAAAATCAATACTATTGTAGTTTAAATATACCAATTGCCTAAAACTCTATTACTAAGAAACATAAATTACTAAAAAATATACAGTGCGTCTAATATATGTCAGGGACTGTAGTTGATGTGATTATTTAGAACAAACAGCCTACCCGTCCTTGTATTGATAACATGCCGCGCAGAATTAAAGCTTTGATAGCGGCTAAAGTGGTCAACTAAATGTTGACTTTACTAAAATTCATTTCACTTTTCTTAAAACTAATAAACTTATGCTTTTCTAAATGAATGCTGTTTTATTTATGTCAAATAAATCGTAATTGATTGGATAATATAAAAAACAATCAATTTAAAATATAAAACGTACAATATCACCGGTAATTAATATTTACATGAAATCTTGCAGTGTGTCTAATAATTTGTCCAGGGACTGTAGTAAATATGCATCAATGTGATATCTTGATTGACGACGTGATATTATACTACAGTAGAACTTGATTATCCGTCCCTCTTTTATCAAAAACTCTGTTATTCCTAAGTCCAACATTAAACACATTGACCATCTAGGTCATTCTCAGTTGTTCACAAAAAAAAACAGTCTCAAAAGCAGGGTTGTTAAAAACCCAGGTTTTTTTCATGAAAAACCCAACCCACTTGTTTTTTTCAGGGTTTTATGGTTTTTTTCAGTATTTTGGATGTGTTTGTGTTTTTCATTATTTTGTGATTTATTTAGGGAAGTTTTAATTATTTATCTATACATTACAATTTTTCATTTTTTTACAACTAAACATCTTGAGGGAGATAATCGGGAATGATATAATTCAAATTGGAACAATTAAAAAATAATTGCATATGGTTGTTAGATAAATGTATATTTAAATTTATAAATGTATTGTCTACAACTAAGTACCTATTGTTTGTTTGGGATGTGTAAAATTATGTAATTTGGAATATTTTAACGATAGAAATTTAAATTAGAATTAAAAAAAATATATTTTTTATATTTAATTGTTAAATAATTAGTATAAATTTAAATTTGTAAATGCATTTTAAATATTGAAGGTACAAAAATGTAAAAATATATTAAGAATAATACTAAAATATTAAAAATGATATGAAATGTATATTTTTTGGATGTATAAAAAGTTTTTACTTTTTTTAAAGTTTTTTTTTTAGTTAAGGCAATTTTAAGTTCAGTTGCCCACTTGGGTTTTTTGATGGGTTTTTTCAAGTGTTTTTTTTTTAAAACCCACCCGGGTTTTTTCGGTTCTGGTAAAATCATAACAACCCTGCTCAAAAGTGTTGTCACCTCATTCTAAAGTGTGAAATCTCCAGCGATTCTGAAATAGGAAAGTTACGTGATGAAACATTTATGAAATTGGCAAATTCTGAATTTTCGGGCGCTCTTCTGTACTTAA